>CM055120.1:253928763-255128763 GCA_029206835.1 Rana muscosa | reverse complement strand
CTACTTGCAAACGAAAGAAGACAACAGGAAGTGAGAGGAAATCTACCCCTTGGAAGGAAAATTCTCTCCTGTAAGAATAAATATGGGAGAAAGGTGTCTCCTCTGTACTGATGCTTTATCAGCAATCCTTGTTTCAAGAAAAACACCACATTTCAAAAACAGTTGTCATTGGGACGGAAAGTGAGGTGAAATGTTCTGAACAGGGGCACAGACAGCAAAACAAATGTTACAGGGGTGATAACCCTTACCTATGTTTCCCAAAAAGTTTAAAAATAGATTTTTGGGCTGGAGCTACACTTCAACAATGTACCTGTTCAAAATTACAAACAGATTCTACATAAGAACAAACCTACAGTCCCTGTCTTGTATGCACCGCCTGTATACGGCTGTTCGGAGTATATAGGGCCTTTTTTATTTTATGTGCGGGGTTCCCCTTAATATCCATACAAGACCCAAAGGGGCTGGTAATGGGCTGGGGTAGGGGGGGGGGGGTCATGGGGTAGCTATGCCATTTTTCTTAAAGATTTTCATCCATATTACCGGGACCAGACATTACATTAAAGCCGCAAGAAGTTTTAAATGGCTTTTTTTTCCTTTAGAAGTGTCATTTTGTGCAGGGACAGTTCTAAACACGGGAAACACGTGGCACTTCACAGGCATACTTTAGACACCCCCCAGGTACGATATTTAAAGGAATATTTGACTTTTTTTTTTCACTTTATGCATCATTAAAATGACTGCTCCCGAAAAACGACCGTTTTTAAAACTTCTTTTTGCATTGATACATGTCCCCTGGTGCAGAACCCGGGTTCCCAAACCCTTTTTAGGACAATAACATGCATAATAGTTGTTATAATTAGCACTTTAGAATTCAAACGTTCGCATCCATTGTATTTAATAGGGTTCTAATGTTCGTACGAACTTTCGGTCCGTTCGCGGGTTCTGGTGCGAACCGAACCCGGGGGTGTTCGGCTCATCACTAGTCGGGAGGAAGGTGTCTCTGGAGCTGCTCTGTGAGAAGGGAGTGGTGGTAAAATCTATCCCAGCTCTCCTGGCCCCCTTTCTGGGGAAGCCATGGAGGGCAGCAGGGCCTCTCCTGCTGGAGGCTCGCAGCCATCTCCTGGGCTGTCGGGTGACATGCCTTCCTCTGTACAAGGTGATCTCTCTACCCCTGGTGAGGATGAAGGCTCAGAGGCCATTCGGGAGCGAGTGGTGGCCGGGATTAAGGTCCTGAACAGGGAGAGAGACAAGCTCTACAAGCTGAGAGCGGAGCTGAAGCGCCTGCGTAGGCAACGTGAGGGCTTACATAGCCAGAAACGGGGATCCATGGATCCGGAAATCCAGCTGGCCAAGGTCCGTGTTGATCATCAGGAGACCATCGTGGCCATGATGGAAGGCAGAGATGGGCCCTTCAAGGAAAAGTTTTGCAATGACAAAAGGTTTGCAAGGGTGAAAAAGATGGAGGTGGAGGAGGAGGAGACCCCCAGTTCTGCCCCCCTGCCCCCCCAGGGAGAGGTAAGCAGCCCCATACCTTCACAGGACTCAGGAGGCATGCTGAGGGCCATCCAGGTAATGGGCATGCTGAGGGCCATCCAGGTAATGGAGTCTCCTATGCGGGGGGATCAGATGGTGTTTCATGATGAGGACATTACTGATGATGTGCCTGATAAAGTGAAGCCTGCTAAGTCCCATGTTGTGGATAAAACTGTTTTTGTACCATCTAGCACCATGACTGATAATGTGCCTAATGACAATCAGGCTGCTAGTCCTGTGTGCAGCAATGTTGTGCCTGCTGAGGCTGCAATGCAGCAAGAGTGGCATTTAAAAAATGTCATTTCTGTGGGTGGAATACAAGTGTCAGAACAGCCCATTAACTTTCTTCAGCTGAGTCCAAAGCTGTTTTCCCCACTGCTGCTGAGGACTCTACAGTGCAGCATCAGGAGACAGCTGGTATTGCAGCAACTGGGACCATTCCTGATGGGAATTTGAATAGTTCTGTGACTGATAACAATCACCCCAGTACCAGTGTGATGAACAATCGTCCTGCTACAGATCCTGCCATTTCAGTTCATACAGTTGATAATGATAATAATAATAATAATATACAGAGTAATGTGACTTCAGTGTGGGCCCTTGGCCCTGATAAACCTACATTTGCACAGGTGGCACACTCTGCTCCTGGTAGTCCCGCTCCCAAGCGGGGTTTTCCACTACAAGCTGCCACTTTGAGCACCCCAAGATCTGGTCTTGGGTCTCTGGCTTCTGCTGGGGGTCCAAGACGTAATGTAGTTATTCTGAAATGGGAAGGTGGTGCCATCCCTCCAGCACAGCGTGCAGTGGTGGACTTGATTTTGGAGATGGGTTTTGGTGCAAATGACCTGTATGCCTTTATACATGTAGCTGGGACAAGGGATTATACGATTAGCTTCACCAGGCCAGAGGGTCTTGACCTGTTCTGGGAGCGATATGAGGCTCGGTGCAGGTCAAGACCTGAATGGGAAGGTCTGGTCCCAGTTGCGGTGTCTCAGAGGTCAACAGTAAAAAAATAACAATTATCCTGACTAATGAGAGTGTTCCTGCTCGGGATCTAGAGGTTTGGTTAAAGAACTATGGGGAGGTTTTGACCAAACCAAATAAAATCCATGATAAGCGTAACATCTGGACTGGGGGATGGTCGTAACAGTCAGGTTGGCCAGGGATGGGAATGTTGTCCGTCACCTGCCCTCCTCAGCTTTCATAGGGAGGGATAGGATGACTGTTTTCTACCCTGGTCAGCCGAAGCTGTGTCACCGCTGTGGGGAAAAGGGGCACTTGACCTCCTGCTGTTCAGCCTTGATATGTTCAGTGTGTCGGGGTCAGGGTCATATGGCTAAGGACTGCAATAGGATGATCAGGTGCAACCTGTGCCTGTGCCTTGGCCACCCCTACAGCAGATGTCCTGAAGCCTGGCACAATATGGATAAGAAGGTAATAGATGACATGTCAAGGCTGGACGGGATGGAGGGTGAGGCCCCTGGTGTACCATCCTCCTCTGCGGTGACCACCTCCCCCGGTCCTGCTCAGGATCCCTCTCCAGTTCCTGTGGCCACCCCTCCTGTGTCTGTAAGTACTCCTTCTGTTTCTGTCTGTGTCCCCCAAGCCTACTGTACCCTCTCCTCTTGTGTCAGAACCTTCCAAGTCTGTGCCCCCCCGAGTCAGTTACCCCCCAGGAGTCTACCCCTCCTGAGTCTGACTTAAAGTGACCACCCCCCCCCCACCAGGAGTAGTAGCGTGTACTAAAAAGGTTGCTTCTTCCTCTGTAAAGAAGTCTTGTGGAAAGACTTTAAAGAAAAAAGTAAGAGGTGACGGCATCTCTGAGGCTGACCTGCAGTACCTGGAAGAGAGAACGAAGGTTGGGAGGCGGAAGAGGCAGGAGGTGAGGACTAGGGATGAGCTCGGTGTTCGAGTCGAACATACGTTCGACTCGAACATCGGCTGTTCGATCGTTCGACGAAGATCGAACGATTTGGGCCGTTCGCGCCTAATTCGAGTGACGCGAACGGCCCACAATGCACTACGCCATCGCAGTGTCATCCAGGCGCTGTGATTGGCCAAGCATGCACTGTGACCCCGCATGCTTGGCCAATCACAGCGCCGGCAGCGAGGAGAGCAATGATTGGCCACAGGCAGGATGCCTGTGGCCAATTATTGCTGAGGGTGTTTAGTACACGCCCCACACTATAAAAGGCCGCCAGCACGGCGGCCTAGTGTAGTGTGTTCCGGAGCAGGGAAAGAGAAGCATAGGCAGGGACAGTGACATTTTTTTTTCTTGCTTAACCTGGATTCCTTTAGTTTAGGGAAAGAGAAGGATAGGTAGGGAGAGTGTCAGTGTGTTTTACTGTGCGAATCCTTGTTTCTAGGGACAGGGAAGGACAGTGAGGGAAATTCTCCTTGTGCTATAGTGTGCTAAAGCATTAATCATCAACCATCTTTAAAAAATCATTTTTTCTAGGGACAGAAAACTATAGGTAGGGGAAGTGTCAGTGTGTTTTACTGTGATAATCCTTGTTTCTAGGGACAGGGAAGGACAGTGAGGGAAATTCTCCTTGTGCTATAATGTGCTAAAGCATTGATCATCAACCATCTTTAAAAAAACATTTTTTCTAGGGACAGAAAACTATAGGTAGGAAGAGTGTCAGTTTCTTTCACTGTGATAATCCTTGTTTCTAGGGACAGGGAAGGACAGTGAGGAAAATTCTACTTGTGCTATAGTGTGCTAAAGCATTGATCATCAACCATCTTTAAAAAAACATTTTTTCTAGGGACAGAAAACTATAGGTAGGAAGAGTGTCAGTTTCTTTCACTGTGATAATCCTTGTTTCTAGGGACAGGGAAGGACAGTGAGGGAAATTCTCCTTGTGCTATAGTGTGCTAAAGCATTGATCATCAACCATCTTTAAAAAAACATTTTTTCTAGAGACAGAAAACTATAGGTAGGAAGAGTGTCAGTTTCTTTCACTGTGATAATCCTTGTCTCTAGGGACAGGGAAGGACAGTGAGGGAAATTCTCCTTGTGCTATAGTGTGCTAAAGCATTGATCATCAACCATCTTTAAAAAAACATTTTTTCTAGGGACAGAAAACTATAGGTAGGAAGAGTGTCAGTTTCTTTCACTGTGATAATCCTTGTTTCTAGGGACAGGGAAGGACAGTGAGGGAAATTCTCCTTGTGCTATAGTGTGCTAAAGCATTAATCATCAACCATCTTTAAAAAAACATTTTTTCTAGGGACAGAAAACTATAGGTAGGAAGAGTGTCAGTTTCTTTCTCTGTGATAATCCTTGTTTCTAGGGACAGGGAAGGACAGTGAGGAAAATTCTACTTGTGCTATAGTGTGCTAAAGCATTGGTCATCAATCAGCTTTAAAAAAACATTTTTTCTAGGGACAGAAAACTATAGGTAGGAAGAGTGTCAGTTTCTTTCACTGTGATAATCCTTGTTTCTAGGGACAGGGAAGGACAGTGAGGGAAATTCTCCTTGTGCTATAGTGTGCTAAAGCATTGATCATCAACCATCTTTAAAAAAACATTTTTTCTAGGGACAGAAAACTATAGGTAGGAAGAGTGTCAGTTTCTTTCACTGTGATAATCCTTGTTTCTAGGGACAGGGAAGGACAGTGAGGGAAATTCTCCTTGTGCTATAGTGTGCTAAAGCATTGATCATCAACCATCTTTAAAAAAACATTTTTTCTAGGGACAGAAAACTATAGGTAGGAAGAGTGTCAGTTTCTTTCACTGTGATAATCCTTGTTTCTAGGGACAGGGAAGGACAGTGAGGGAAATTCTCCTTGTGCTATAGTGTGCTAAAGCATTGATCATCAACCATCTTTAAAAAAACATTTTTTCTAGAGACAGAAAACTATAGGTAGGAAGAGTGTCAGTTTCTTTCACTGTGATAATCCTTGTTTCTAGGGACAGGGAAGGACAGTGAGGGAAATTCTCCTTGTGCTATAGTGTGCTAAAGCATTGATCATCAACCATCTTTAAAAAAACATTTTTTCTAGGGACAGAAAACTATAGGTAGGAAGAGTGTCAGTTTCTTTCACTGTGATAATCCTTGTTTCTAGGGACAGGGAAGGACAGTGAGGAAAATTCTACTTGTGCTATAGTGTGCTAAAGCATTGATCATCAATCACCTTTAAAAAAACATTTTTTCTAGGGACAGAAAACTATAGGTAGGAAGAGTGTCAGTTTCTTTCACTGTGATAATCCTTGTTTCTAGGGACAGGGAAGGACAGTGAGGGAAATTCTCCTTGTGCTATAGTGTGCTAAAGCATTGATCATCAACCATCTTTAAAAAAACATTTTTTCTAGGGACAGAAAACTATAGGTAGGAAGAGTGTCAGTTTCTTTCACTGTGATAATCCTTGTTTCTAGGGACAGGGAAGGACAGTGAGGGAAATTCTCCTTGTGCTATAGTGTGCTAAAGCATTGATCATCAACCATCTTTAAAAAAACATTTTTTCTAGGGACAGAAAACTATAGGTAGGAAGAGTGTCAGTTTCTTTCACTGTGATAATCCTTGTTTCTAGGGACAGGGAAGGACAGTGAGGAAAATTCTACTTGTGCTATAGTGTGCTAAAGCATTGATCATCAACCATCTTTAAAAAAACATTTTTTCTAGGGACAGAAAACTATAGGTAGGAAGAGTGTCAGTTTCTTTCACTGTGATAATCCTTGTTTCTAGGGACAGGGAAGGACAGTGAGGGAAATTCTCCTTGTGCTATAGTGTGCTAAAGCATTGATCATCAACCATCTTTAAAAAAACATTTTTTCTAGAGACAGAAAACTATAGGTAGGAAGAGTGTCAGTTTCTTTCACTGTGATAATCCTTGTTTCTAGGGACAGGGAAGGACAGTGAGGGAAATTCTCCTTGTGCTATAGTGTGCTAAAGCATTGATCATCAACCATCTTTAAAAAAACATTTTTTCTAGGGACAGAAAACTATAGGTAGGAAGAGTGTCAGTTTCTTTCACTGTGATAATCCTTGTTTCTAGGGACAGGGAAGGACAGTGAGGGAAATTCTCCTTGTGCTATACTGTGCTAAAGCATTCCTCATCAACCATCTTTGAAATCCTTGTTTTTTGGACAGTCAGGGAAATTGTCGTTGTGCTATTCTGTGCGAAAGCAATCATCCTCAACCATATTTAGAAATCCTTAAGTAAAGGGACAGAGAAGGACACCTGAAGGTAGCCCTTATTGCTTTTTTCCCATCTCCATGCAGGCCATCTATTAGAATGTCTGGAAGGCAAACAAGGAGAGGCAGACAGTCAGGAGGCAATAAAAGAGGGCAAGCAGGCTCTGTGTCTGGGGGCAACAGTGCTGGTCGTGGACGCGGTGCATTGTCATCAGCACATGGCCATGGGACACGCTTGTCCTTCTTTTCGGCAGCTGGACATGTTGAGCCACATCATGCCGAAGACTTGGTAGAGTGGATGACCAAGCCCTCCTCCTCCTCCTCATCCTCTCTCACCCAGGCTCAGGGTACTGGCAAAGCAGCTGCCAAAGCGTCCTCTTCCCTGGTATCAATGTCAGACTCATCATCAGTCACTCCTTCCCTAGACCCACCATGTCCTCCTCCTGAGGAGTCCCCCGAACTGTTTGAGCACAGTGTTGGGTACATACTCCAGGAGGATGCCCAGCGTTTCGAAGGGTCTGATGATGAAACCCAGCTACAGGAAGGCAGTAGCGTGAGAGCAGACAGAGGGGATGCTCAAGAAGGACACCAATCTGGCAGTCATGTTCCAGCAGCTGCAGCATACTGCCAGATTGGCTCCAGTGATGAGGAGGGAGGGGATGATGAGTTCACTGACTCCACGTGGGTGCCTAATAGGAGAGAGGAGGAGGAGGAGGATGAGGAGGAGGCACATCTCCAACGAGGCAGGATGCCCTTTGGTGGCCAGCGTAAGGGCAGTACACCGACAGAATCACACCGCAGAGCTCCGCCTGTGCAGGGCGCTGCCTCTGCCCGTCATTCAAAAAGTTCTTTGGTGTGGGCCTTTTTTGAGGCTAGTGCATCAGATCGCACAGCTGCTGTTTGCAACATATGTCTCAAGCGTATATCGCGTGGCCAAAACATCAGCCGCTTGGGTACCACATGCCTGACCAGACATATGTTGACCTGCCATGCAGCTCGTTGGCAAGCCTACCTCAAAGACCCACACCAAAGAACAAAGCGGACCTCTCCTTGCACCGCATCAGCTGGGATCTCCAACCCCACTATAACTTCAGTCCTCTCTGAAACATGCACTGAGAGGAATGAAGGTGTAGAATTAGGTGTGTCACAGCCAAGTAGTTGCGGCCACTCTGCTAGCAGTACACCGACGTCCGATTCTAGCAGGCAAATTTCCCTGCCCCAGCTGCTGGACCGTCGAAAGAAGTTCACTCCCAGCCATCCACATGCCCAGCGGTTGAATGCTAGCTTGGCTAAATTGCTAGCGCTTCAACTGCTGCCTTTTCAGTTGGTAGACTCGGCCCCTTCCGTGAGTTTGTGCAATGTGCGGTTCCTCAGTGGCAGGTTCCCAAACGCCACTTTTTCTCACGGAAGGCTATTCCGGCTCTCTACCGGCATGTGGAAGGCAATGTCTTGGCCTCGCTGGACAGGGCGGTCAGCGGTAAGGTGCATATTACCGCTGACTCATGGTCCAGCAGGCATGGACAGGGACGTTACCTTTCTTTCACGGCCCATTGGGTCACTCTTTTGGCAGCTGGGAAGGATGCAGGACAAGGTGCAGTAGTGTTGGAGGTTGTTCCACCACCACGCCTCCAAAATGCTACTACTGGTTGTGACACACCTCTCTCCTCCACCCCCTCCTCTTCTTCTTCCTCCATGGCCTCTTCCTGTGGTTTGTCCTCTGAACCAGCGGTGCTCCGTAGCCGTTCAAGGGGCTACGCAAGTACGCAGGCAAAAAGATGCCATGCCGTGCTTGCGCTGGTGTGTTTGGGGGACAGAAGCCACACTGGGGCAGAGGTCCTGTCTGCTCTGCAGGGCCAGGCCGAGAGGTGGTTGACGCCACGCCAGCTTAAGCCAGGAATGGTGGTTTGCGACAATGGCACCAACCTCCTCTCCGCCCTCCGACAGGGACAACTGACCCATGTGCCCTGTGTGGCTCACGTCCTTAACCTGGTGGTGCAGCGGTTCTTGGGCAGGTACCCGGGCTTACAGGATGTCCTGAGGCAGGCCAGGAAAGTCTGTGTGCATTTCCGCAGATCTTATAATGCCAGTGCTCGCCTGGCTGAGCTGCAAAAGGAGTTGAACCTGCCCAAGAACCGCCTTATATGTGACATGCCCACCAGGTGGAACTCAACGTTGGCCATGCTGCAGCGGCTGCACACGCAGCCAAGGGCCATCAATGAGTACCTGTGCGACTACGGCACCAGGACAGGGTCAGGGGAGCTTGGTTTTTTTTCTCCACGCCAGTGGGGCATGATCAGGGATGCATGCACTGTCCTGGCACCATTTGAGGAGGCCACGAGGATGGTGAGCAGTGACAGTGCATGCATCAGTGACACTGTACCTCTTGTCCACCTGTTGGAGCACACGCATCGTGGAATAATGGACAGGGCACTTGAGGCAGAACAGAGGCAGGAAGAGGAGGACTTCCTTGCCTCTCAAGGCCCCCTTTACCCAGACAGTGTTCCTTCTGTCCCACCCATCGCACAGGAAGAGGAGGAGGAGGAGGAGGAGGAGGAGGATTGTGTCAGCATGGAGGTGGAGGCTGGCACTCAGCATCATCAGCAGCAGTCTTTTGGGGATGATTTACAGTCCCAAGAAACCAGTGGACTTGTACGTGGCTGGGAGGAGGTGGCTGCGGATCATGTCGTCCTTAGTGACCCAGAGGACTCCGGACCGAATGCCTCAGCAAACCTACGCTGCATGGCCTCCCTGATCCTGCAAAGTCTGCGGAAGGATCCTCGTATTCTTCGGATCAAGGAGAGGGACCATTACTGGCTGGCCACTCTCCTTGATCCACGGTACAAGGGTAAGGTTGCGGACCTTATGTTACCGTCGCAGAGGGAGCAGAGGATGAGACAACTCCGGGAGGCCTTGCAGAAAGGTCTGTGCAACGCGTTCCCAGAGACTGGGAGGTTACAAACTCCTGGTCCTGGACAACGAGTTGCTGAGGCTTCGGCCAGTCAAAGAAGGAGCAGTGGGGAAGGTGGCCGTCTGACCGATGCGTTCAGACAATTCTTTAGTCCGCAGCCCCAAAGTATGATCGGTTACAGCAACCATCGCCAGCGTCTGATAAACATGGTGCAGGAATATCTAGGGGCAAGGTCAGACTTGGACACCTTCCCCACCGAAAATCCTCTGGCTTACTGGGTCTTGAGGATGGATCACTGGCCAGAGCTTGCACAGTATGCAATTGAGCTACTGGCCTGTCCTGCATCCAGCGTTCTTTCGGAACGCACATTCAGTGCTGCTGGAGGATTTGTCACGGATCACAGGGTGCGCCTGTCCACCGACTCGGTTGATCGACTGACTTTCATCAAGATGAACCAGTCTTGGATCACCACCAGCTACCACACACCTGATGCTGATATAACAGACTAATTGATTTTAACATGTCACATCCCTTCAAGACTGATGCTGATGCTGAGTGCCTGTGCTGTTATGTTGACTGGCTATCCTCCTCCTCCGTGTCCTCAATGATACGATTGATGATGATAGCTTGGAAGATCATTTTTGTTTATGGGTGCCGCCACCAGTGGCTAAGGCCCAATTTTTCAGCCCCTGTTTTACAGGGGCGTGTAATTACAATTTTTTTAGCAATAATTTGCCATAGGGCTCATTGCTGTGCTCCAAGTACAGTATCTGTGAGGGGTTGGAGTGTTGTGCCACCAGTGCCTAAGGCCCAATTTTTCAGCCCCTGTTTAACAGGGGCGTGTCATTACAATTTTTGAAGCAATACTTTGCAACAGGGCTCATTGCTGTGCTCCAAGTACAGTATCTGTGAGGGGTTGTAGTGTTGTGCCACCAGTGCCTAAGGCCCAATTTTTCAGCCCCTGTTCAACAGGGGCATGTAATTACAATTCTTGATCTAATAATTCACAGCAGGGCCCATTGCTGCACCCACCAAGAGTAACTCTGAGGGCTTACAGTGTTGTGGCAACGCCACCACCACCACCACCACGAAAGGCCCAATTTTTCAGCCCCTGTTCAAAAGGGGCATGTAATTACAATTCTTGATCTAATAATTCACAGCAGGGCCCATTCCTGCACCCACCAAGAGTAACTCTGAGGGCTTACAGTGTTGTGGCAACACCACCACCACCACCACCACCACGAAAGGCCCAATTTTTCAGCCCCTGTTCAACAGGGGCATGCAATTACAATTCTTGATCTAATAATTCACAGCAGGGCCCATTGCTGCACCCACCAAGAGTAACTGTCAGGGCTTACAGTGTTGTGGCACCAGCACCACCATCAAAGGCCCAATTTTTACTACCACTGTTCAACAATTATATGTAATTAAAATTCCTGATATAATAGTTGACAGCAGGGCGTTCCAGCACCAACCAAGAGTAACTGTGAGTGCTTACAGTGTTGTGCCAACACCAACAACTAAGGGGCCTATTTCTGCAGAGTATATACGGCAGGTCCCTACTTTCAAACATCCAACTTACAAACGACTCCTACTTGCAAACGCAAGAAGACAACAGGAAGTGAGAGGAAATCTACCCCTTGGAAGGAAAATTCTCTCCTGTAAGAATTAATATGGGACAAAGGTGTCTCCTCTGTACTGATGCTTTATCAGCAATCCTTGTTTCAAGAAAAACACCACATTTCAAAAACAGTTGTCATTGGGACGGAAAGTGAGGTGAAATGTTCTGAACAGGGGCACAGACAGCAAAACAAATGTTACAGGGGTGATAACCAGTGGCGTCACTAGGGTTGGTGTCACCCGGTGCGAAAAAAAATTGTGTCACCCCCCAACAACTACAGACTCCACTCCCACAGTATAGATCCCCTCCCTCAGTACAAACCCGCTCCACTAAGTACAGACTCCCCGCCATCAATATAGACCCGCCTCCCTCAGTATGAACCTCCCCCTCAGTACAGACACCCCCACCTCAGTGCAGACACCCCTCAGTTACAGACACCCCCCTCAGTACAGACACCCCCCTCAGTAACAGACCCCCCTCAGTAACAGACACCCCCTCAGTTACAGACACCCCCTCAGTTACAGACACCCCCTCAGTTACAGACCCCCCCTCAGTTACAGATCCCCCCTCAGTTACAGACCCCCCCCCTCAGTTACAGACCCCCCCCTCAGTTACAGACCCCCCTCAGCACCGGACCCCCCCTCAGCACCAGACCCCCCGTCAGTACCAGACACCTCCCTCAGTACCAGACACCCCCCTCAGTACAGACACCCCCCTCAGTACAGACACCCCCCTCAGTTACAGCCCCCCCTGGTGCAAACCCCAGCAGTACAGACACCCCCTCCCCCCATCAGTAAAGATGCCCCCCTTACCTTACAGACCTCAGAACAGAGCGGCAGATACACACAGCGGTGTGTCCCTCGAGCGCGGGCTCCTCCTCCTCCTCTGTGGATGTAAACAGAGAGGAGGCAGAGGGGGCGGCGGCTTCCTTCCGCTCCACTGAGGGACACAGCCGCAGCGTGAGTCTAAGGCACAGGGCAGCAGGCGGGCGGGCGATGTCAGTGTGGTGCCGCTGCGCTACCCACGGGTGTCACCCTCTGGTGGGTGTCACCCGGGTGCGGTCCGCCCCCCCCCCCCCGCACCTGGCTAGCAACGCTAGTGGTGATAACCCTTACCTATGTTTTCCAAAAAGTTTAAAAATAGATTTTTGGGCTGGAGCTACACTTAAACAATGTACCTGTTCAAAATTACAAACAGATTCTACATAAGAACAAACCTACAGTCCCTTTCTTGTATGCACCGCCTGTATACGGCTGTTCAGAGTATATAGGGCCTTTTTTTATTTTATGTGCGGGGTTCCCCTTAATATCCATACAAGACCCAAAGGGGCTGGTAATGGGCTGGGGTAGGGGGGGGGGTCATGGGGTAGCTATGCCATTTTTCTTAAAGATTTTCATCCATATTACCGGGACCAGACATTACATTAAAGCCGCAAGCAGTTTTAAATGGCTTTTTTTTCCTTTAGAAGTGTCATTTTGTGCAGGGACAGTTCTAAACACGGGAAACACGTGGCACTTCACAGGCATACTTTAGACACCCCCCAGGTACGATATTTAAAGGAATATTTGACTTTTTTTTTCACTTTATGCATCATTAAAATGACTGCTCCCGAAAAACGACCGTTTTTAAAACTTCTTTTTGCATTGATACATGTCCCCTGGTGCAGAACCCGGGTTCCCAAACCCTTTTTAGGACAATAACATGCATAATAGTCGTTATAATTAGCACTTTAGAATTCGAACGTTCGCATCCATTGTATTTAATAGGGTTCTAATGTTCGTACGAACTTTCGGTCCGTTCGCGGGTTCTGGTGCGAACCGAACCCGGGGGTGTTCGGCTCATCACTAGTGAGGACGGAACGGGGACGGGAAGCTCCGGTGCCTGTCTCCAGCCGTCATAGGTCCTCCAAGTGGGATATTTCTTCATCTGGAGCTTCTTCTGAGAGAAGTTCCGATTCCGAAATGGACTTTGTGGCGGCCTCTAGAAAGAGAGAGGCTTCTGGTGATGAGCAGCAGAGGGGAGCTAAGAAGCAATCCACCCAATAACCCAAATGGCGGTTCCCCCTCCGTTAAAAGTGGTGACAATTAATGTCGCCAGCATTGAGTCAGTAAGAGCTCGTTCTATGGCCTTCTTTTTGTTTAGCCAATGAGATGCTGAAATTTTATTTTTGCAAGAGACTAGGCTCACCTCCTTTGCAGATATTCATATGGCCAAAAGAGAGTGGAGGTATGGTCCATCTTACTGGTCTCTTGCGGCCGAGCCTTACGGCGGTGTAGCGGTGTTGTTTAAAACCGGCATGGTAACTGTCCGGCTGGTTATTGAGGTGGAGATTGGGAAATGTATGGTCTTAGACGTCCTTGTGGGAGGGCAGGACCTGCGCCTAATCAATGTTTATGGACCGCACACAAAGTGGGACAGGAAATGCATTTTTACAAGGATCAAGCCATTTCTTTTTACATACCGGCAAGTGGTCTTTGGAGGTGACTTTAATACAGTAACTAGGCCCAAGGACAGGAAGGACTTCAAGGACAGGCTGGGATATGATAGCGTTTTTTATATAGTATGGTTAGGGATGCTGGTCTTGTGGATGTGCACATTAAGCACCTCCCAGATGACACCGGGTTCACTTTTCATCGTGGTAATAGTCAGAGTAGGATAGATAGTTTTTTTTTTGAAAGAGGCCTCTGCTTTCTCACCCCCAGTGGTGCAGGCAGTAGAGCTTTCTGATCACTGTATGCTATCTGTGGTACTGAATGCTTCAGACGCCCCTTTAGAGGGGCAAGGGCATCTGGAGATTGAATTCGACTCTACTCAAGGAAGAACATGTTAGACAATCCTTTGAGGAATTCTTTCAGGCACAGGTGACCATCCTGGACTTTTGTATTAGCAAGGCTGAGTGGTGGGAGCTGACCAAAAAGAGGATCGCTGGATTCTTCAGGGGCCTAGCCAATAGAAATCAGTTTAATAAATACATGACCTACCAACGTTTACGGAGGAAGCTGGATATTCTTGTCTCGAGAGGAGGAGATCCTGGGGCAATCTCCGAAGGGAAACTCCTTCTCAGGAAGTGTCAATATGACCGGCATGCCTCTTTGGTTCTGGAGAGGGACTATGGGAAGTACCACTCGCCTGACCCTTACCAGAACTGCAAACAAGGTGTAGCTGTTAAAACAGTCGTTGGCCTTAAGGACAGTACAGGTTCCTTGACAAAGTCCAGGTCAGGGATTCTGGAGGTCGTGAGGTCCTTTTATGCCGACCTTCTTGGGAGGAAAGAGCTTGATCTTGACAAGATGGAAAGCTTTTTGGACTCTACTCCAGGTCTAAATGGTGGAGATGTTCCATTGATGAATTTGACCGAGGAGATCACAGTCGAAGAGGTGATGAGGGCAATTGAACAGCTTGCCATCAAAAAGTCGCCTGGACCGGATGGCTTGACGGCTGAGTTTTAGAAAGCCTTTAAGTCTATTCTGGCCCCACATTTGGTAGAGGTTTTTAACAGTTGCCTTGCTGAGGGGGTGCTTTCCCCTTCCATGAGGCACTCGGCTGTGATTCTTCTTTCAAAGGGTAAAGATCCTTTGATGATTGAGAATTGGTGCCCCATCAGCTTTCTTAATGTCGATAGAAAGATACTGGCAAAGATATTTTTCTGGCGCCTATCGTCAGTGGCAGAGTCTTTGCTTTCTCACCATCAGCACTGTTCGGTCCAGGGTAGGAGCACCTTCACAGCGGTTTTAGCTGTCCGGGAGGCCTTGGAGCGGTGCAGGGCTGCAGGCTGGGGAAAGTATTTGTTGACATTGGATCAGGCAAAGGCTTTTGATCGTGTTAACCATGAGTACCTGTGGTTGCTCCTTAGTAAGTACGGTCTGCCGGGTGGTTTTGTCGATTGGCTGAAAGTCTTATATAAGGGGGCAGAAAGCTTCCCTCTTGTTAATGGTTGGGTTGGACAGTCCTTTGAGGTTGGCTCCAGGGTGCGCCAGGGTTGTCCCCTGAGTCCCTTGCTCTATGTGTTTGCAATCGACCCCTTCATCAGGAGGCTAGAGAGCAGCATCTTGTGTGGGGTACCAGTGGGGCTCCCGGGTGAGCCGCCTTTGAGGGTTGTTGCCTATGCGGACGATGTGTCGGTGATTGTCACTGGGACGGATGAAGCGGAGGAGGTGGTCTCTCTGACATCACGGTATTCTGAAGCATCAGGCTCCAAGATCAATCAGGAAAAGACTGAAGTTTTCTGGATGGGAAAGGAAGGTGAGCGGTTTGATCTCCCGGACACCATTCCAGTGCCCCAGGAAAGAATTAAGATACTAGGCATTGAATTTGGACCCGGCGATTATGGCCTCAAAAACTGGGAAGGCAGACTGGAAATTGCCAATACTAAGGTGGTCAGCTGGAATAGATGGAAGTTATCTATGAGGGAAAGGGTTGATCTGATTAAGACTTACCTGATTCCGATCTTCTTGTATGTCAGCTTTGTCTGCATCTTGCCAGTGTCTCTCTATGCTAGGGTCAGTAGTGTGTTCTTCCAGATGCTGTGGGGAACAGACTGAACCCCATCAAGAGGAATGTCACCTACCTATCCAGGAGGGAGGGTGGCTTAGGTATGGTCAACCCAGTTCTTTTCTTTTCACTGCTATTTCTAAAGTTTAACATTGGTAATATGCTTGCAGTGGAACCTCCTGGATGGGTAGGCATATTTAGATCTTGGTTTAGGCCTTTTCTACGACTTTGGGAAGAAGGTGGCCAAGTGAAGAATCGCAGGGGTCATCGTGGTCAGCTACCAGCCTATGTCGCTCCGTGCCTGAAGTTACTGCGGCAGTGGCGATTGTCAGCTGAAGAGCTCAGATCGGTTCCAAGGAAAGTCCTTATGAGTCGAGTCTTGAGCGAAGTCTTTCATGACCCACTGGCCTTAAAGGATTGCCTGGGCCCAGTTTTGAGGGCAGGGTTAAGACTGATTAATTTGGATAGAGTACCCCCTAAATTTAGGGATCTGGACTGGTTGTGCTTCCATGGGAAGCTCTATGTTCGGGGCAATTTGAAATTCCGCAGTGGGATGGATCGTAGCTGTCCTCGGGAGAAGTGTGCAGATGAGGAGGAGACTATGGACCATTTTCTGCTTCATTGCCCTTTTAACATAGAGGTGTACAAACAGGTGGGGCGGGCCCTCTGTGTTCCTTTCCTCTCAGGGCTGGGTTATGCTGAGTGGGTGTATGGAGCATTCAATACCGGTGGAGTTTTTTGTTTGGATACACTTTTTTTAGTTAACCTAGTAGTCCGTTATTTCACCTGGAACGCACGGTGTCAGGTCAGCATTCGGCAAAAAATCCTTCCTGTTGAGGTAGTGGTGTATGACATTTTGCATAAGGTGGGGAAGATTCGGGAGTTTGAGAGAGACAAGCGGGGGCAAGGGGCTTGGTTGAAGGCGTGGAGGGGTTTCAAGCCTCCCTGACTGCCAGGAGTCTCTTTCTCGGGTGTGGCTGTCTGTCTCTTATCACCCTAGATTATTATTATTTTTGATACATTTTTGATAAATGGCTGCGTACATAGGTGATGGGTTGTGCCTCTTAGGCCCTCTCTGCTGCTTTATGTAGATAGTTTTCTAGGGATGTTTTGGTAGTGGATTATGTTTATATTCTGAACATGGATGTATATTCCTTTTGTTTTCTGTTTAAGTTTTTGTACTATGGTTTTGTTTTTTACTTTTGTATAAAATTGGTTGCTTGATTCTTTTCAATAAAAGTTCAATAGACTGTTGGTGTCAGTGGAAAGAATTGTGACCCATCATTGGTGTAAGTGAAATGAATATTATCCCATTAATGGTGTCAGTGTTATGAAAAGTGAGCCAACATTGGTGTCAGTGGGATATATAGTGACGCATCATTGGTGTCAGTGGAAGGAATAGTGACCCATCATTGGTGTCAAAGGGAGGAGTAATATCAATTTGTTGCTGTCAGTGGAAAGAACAGTGAGCCAGCATTCGTGTCAGTGGGAGGATTAGAGACCCACATTTGGTGTCTGTAGAAGGAAAAGTCCCTATTATTGGTGTCAGTGGAAAGTATAGTGAGCCTATATTGGTGTCAGTAGGAGGATAACATCCATCACTGGTGTCAGTGGAAAGAATAGTAAGCCAGCATTGGTGTTAGTGGGATGAATAGTAAGCCAGCATTGGTGTCAGGTGGAGGAATAGTCCCCATTATTGGTGTCAGGTGGAGGAATAGTCCCCATTATTGGTGTCAGTGGAAAGAATAGTGAGCCAACATTGGTGTCAGTGGGATATATAGTGACCAATGATTGGTGTCAAAGGGAGGAGTTATATCCTGTTGTTGGTGTAGGTGGAAAGAATAGTGAGTCAACATTGGAGTCAGTGGGAGGAATAGTGACCCATCAAAGGTGTAAGTTGAAAGAATCGTCCCTATTATTGGTGTCAGTGGAAGGTTTAGTGTGCCTACATTTTTGTCAACAGGAGGATTGCATCCATCACTGGTGTCAGTGGAAGGATTAGTAAACCAGCATTGGTGTCAGGGGAAGGAATAGTGAGCCAGGATTGGTGTCAGAGGGAGGTGTATCACCACATTGTTGGTGTCAGTGGAAGAAATAGTCCCTATTTTTGGTGTCAGTTGGAAGAGTAATATCCTATTGTTGGTGTCAGTGGAAAGAATAGTGAGCAAGCATTGGTGAAAGTGAAGGAATGGTGACCCATGAATGGTGTCAATGGAAGGAATAGTGGCCCATCATTGGTGTCAGTGGAAAGAATAGTGAGCAAACATGGCTGCAAATGGAAGGAATAGTGACCCATCATTGGTGTCAATGGAAGGAAGAGTGACCCATCACTGCAGTAATATCCTATTTTTGGTGTCAGTTAAAAAAATACTGACCCATCATTGTTGTAAGTGAAAGGAATGGCGACTCATTAATGGTGTCAGTGGAAAAAATAGTGAGCAAGCATTGGTGTCAATGGAAGGAATAGTGACACATCCTTGGTGTCAATGGAAGGAATAGTGACCCCTCATTGCAGTAATATCCTATTGCTGGTGTCAGTGGAAATAATAGTGACCCATCATTGGTTTAAGTGAAAGGAATGGTATCCCATCAATGGTGTCAGTGTTAAGAAAAGTGAGCCAACATTGGTGTCAGTGGGATATATAGTGACCCAGTGGCGGCTGGTGCTCAAAATTTTTTGGGGGGGCGCAAACTAACTGAAAAAAAAAATCATCAATTGCCGCCACTGTGCCCATTAAACGCAGCCACTGTGCCCAAACGCCACCAGTTTGCCCCCTCAAATGCAGCCAGTTTGCCCCCTCAAATGCAGCCAGTTTGCCCCATCAAATGCAGCCAGTTTGCCCCCTCAAATGCAGCCAGTTTGCCACCCCAAATGCAGCCAGGTTGCCCCCTCAAATGCAGCCAGGTTCCCCCCCAAATGCAGCCAGGTTCCCCCCCCAAATGCAGCCAGGTTCCCCCCCCAAATGCAGCCAGGCTCCCCCCAAATGCAGCCAGGTTAACCCCAAATGCAGCCAGGTTCCCCCCAAATGCAGCCAGTTTGTTCCCAAATGCAGCCAGTTTCCCTCCAGCCCTGCACTTACCTTCCTCGGGTCAGCGCCGTCCTTCTTCCGTCCTCGATGTCTTCTCCTGCCCTCTATGTCGCTTCAGCCAATCAGGTTACCGGTAACCAGACCCGGTGAACCTGATTGGCTGAGACGCCTGTCAGTGTTAACCAAGGAACGCACCCCCGTGCGTCCTCTGGTTAACTATTCGGAAGCCGATTACAGCCCACAGGCACTTCCAAACACCAACCAGCCGCTGTTATTCAGATGGCCGACGCTCAACAGGGGGTCGGCCATCTGAATAGTGGGCGGCAGCGGCGGCGACAATACATAGGTTCATGCAATGCATGAACCTATGTATTGTTGTGAGTGACGGGCGCAGGAGCGAGAGGGGGCGACGCTCCTGCGCCCACTATGGATGCACCGCCACTGTAGTGACCCATCATTGGTGTCAAAGGGAGGAGTAATATCCTATTGTTGGTGTCAGTGGAAAGAACAGTGAGCCAGCATTCGTGTCAGTGGGAGGAATAGTGACCCACCGTTGTTGTCTGTTTAAGGAAAAGTCCCTATTATTGGTGTCAGTGGACAGAATAGTGAGCCATCATTGGTGTCGGTGGGAAGAATAGTGACCCATCATTGGTGTCAGTTGGAGGAGTAATATCCTATTGTTGGTGGCAGTGGAAAGAATAGTGAGCCAACATTGCTGTGAATGGAAGGAATAGTGACACATCATTGGTGTCAACAGAAGGAATGGTGACCCCTTATTGCAGTAATATCCTATTGTTGGTGACAGTGGAAAGACTAGTGTCAGCAAAGTTTGGCTGTGTGCAGAGCACACAGCCATTTCTCCTTGTGCTCATGATCACAGATTTCATCCTAATGTAATAATGCTTCTTATGGGTCACTTCTTATGGGTCACCATTCCTTCACTTTCACCAATGCTTGCTCACTATTCTTTCCACTGACACCAACAATAGGATATTACTCTTCCAACTGACACCAAAAATAGGGACTATTTCTTCCACTGACACCAACAATGGGGTGATACACCTCCCTCTGACACCAATCCTCCCGCGTACACACGATCGATTTTTTCGACGGTGAAAACACAGTCGAGAAAATCGACGTGAAAAATGAGGAACAGCTTGTTCCCCTACACACGGCCGTTTTAAATTACATTTTTTTTCTTGGTCGAAAAAAACGACTGTGTGTAGGCTCCCCGGCAGTGTTTACCTATGGGAAAACTGCAGCGGAAAAAAATGACGGGAATCACGACGAGAAAAATTAGAGCATGTTCTAATTTTTCTCAACGTGATTAATGCCGTTTTTCCCGTCGGGAAAAATGACAAAAAGCCCACACACGGTCGTTTTTCTCGTCCAAAAGAAAAAATTTAATTCTTCCCGACGGGAAAAATGATCGTGTGTACGCGGCATTAAGCTAAATTTCACTCACCTTCCATTCGATCCCCATTCATACAAATCAAGAAGAATCACCAGACTGGTCTCATCATCAAGGCCTCCCAGCAAAGACTGGTGACCGACGCCCTAACAGCGTCCTTTTATTATCACAAAAGATCACAAAAGATCACAAACAGGAAGTGATGGCTGCAGCAGCCAATCACTTCCTCTGTGGGAGGGGACATCACAGGATGTTCCCTTCACACAGGAAATGTCCATATAAGGAGTTGCCAACACAAGAAATATAGCTTAAAGGATACAATTCAATACAATAATACAATAATAATACAATAACGAATGAACACAGTTCCTGATGAGGGGAGCTTATATGCAGGTGTATGCTCACGTCACCACCTCAATGTTGATCAGTAGACATGTGCATTCGTTTTCGTCCGAATGCATTTTCGTCCGAATTTCAGCTATTTTCGTTATCGTTTTAACAAACGAAAACGAAAGCACAGAATCCGAAAACCGAAAGATCCGACATAAACAAATGCTTTATTTTAGTTTTCGTTGCTACAACAGTTCGATATAGATAGGAGATTCGACGTGATGCTGACAATAACAATCTGTGTCTATCGAACCTGTGGTCGAATGTGCCTAACCTTAACTCTATTAGTCCAAGATTATTCTACATAGGAGAGAAAAGATTCGACATTATAGAGAGAAAAGATTCGACATAGGAGAGAAAGATTCGACATAGGAGAGAAAAGATTCGACATAGGAGAGAAAAGATTCGACATAGGAGAGAAAAGATTCGACATAGGAGAGAAAAGATTCGACATAGGAGAGAAAAGATTCGACATAGGAGAGAAAAGATTCGACATAGGAGAGAAAAGATTTGACATTATAGAGAGAAAAGATTCGACATAGGTGAGAAAAGATTCGACATAGGAGAGAAAAGATTCAACATTATAGAGAGAAAAGATTCGACATAGGAGAGAAAAGATTCGACATAGGAGAGAAAAGATTTGTTATTATAGAGAGAAAAGATTCGACATAGAGAGAAAAGATCGCTGCTGGAATTGGGTGGGGGAAGTAAAATAAAAATAAAGTTGATGATGAATGTTATTGGCTGATTGTAACCAAAGAGGAGGAGCAGTAAAATAGCTAGAATGACGAAGATTCGACAAAGCATCGAAAGTTAGAAGATTCGACTGTGCAGCAAAACTGTACGACGCTGCAATCGTACATTTCCGGTCAAATGCATCCGCCCATAGGCTATAGAAGAATTCTAATGTTGGTTGACTAGTAATAGTAATGAATAAATATAATTATTACTAGTCATACAACATTAGAATTCTTCTATAGCTTGTGGGCGGAACATTCGACCGGAAATGTATGATTGCAGCGTCGTACAGTTTCACTGCTCCGTCGAATCTTCTTTGAACATTCGACAGACACCATAAGCCTTCAATGACAGATTCGACCTTAATTAATTCAGATTTTCGGACGAATGCAATTTCTAACGAAAAACGAAATAAATAAAAACGAATTTCGGGAGTAACTAAATAAATTTATTTTTCGGACGAAAACGAAATTCCGAAACGAAATATTTCAGTGTGCACATGTCTATTGATCAGACACAGAGGCGACAAGAGCATATATCCGCTAAACCGATAATGCGTTTGCAGAGAGGCCTCACTCCACAAACACCCTTCTCCAAATCAGGAAGTTTATCTCAACCAACCTCAGACTGCCCCAGTCAGCACCTGGAAACTAATCAGTCCTTACAGTCCATACGAGTCCATAAAAAGGAAAACAAGGCTTGACATGTAGACTCTGTTCTTCAGGAGCATGACTTATAAGGAGGACATGACATGGTGAGCTGTAGTAATCGCCGATCTGTCTCTGATCCTCTGTGTCTTGTACGTGGGTCGGGCATCGGGGCGTCTCATCAAGGAAGCTCTGGTCACGCGTCCAATCAGGCAACAGGAGCACCTCGTCACGACATATAGAAAGAATAGAAATAAAAACGGCATGAGTATATATATTCCCACTTCCTTTAACCACGATCCGCTCTAAAATAAAAATTAGATCCCCAAAGATTCCCAGACCCTTAAAAGGATTCCCAACCTTCACTTAGCTACAGCTCTGGCTTCAACAGTTACATGAATCATCCCATCCTCAATGGATGAGAATTGTTCAATCGTATCTTAAGCTCAAGCCCCCCCCCCCCCCCCACCTTGTACATGCAGGAAACCATGCCCAGACCTGCTCGTGGTTGGAGAACAATTCCCTTCTAGCTGTCCTTGCCATTCTTAATTTCTCGCGCCATCAGATCCTCGCGATCGGCCGTGACATAAGATGCTGGGACAGCTTCACCATCACGCATGAACCTCTTGCATTGGGGGAATTACCTTATAAGCTGCAGATCTGCATAAGCACCAAACTAAAGTTCAAACACACTTGTGGGCTACCAAGATACCCAAACTGACAAGAGGCAGAGCTATTAAAACTAACCAATTTTACCCTCTAAAAATGCATCGTTAGATTCCATTGACAAGTGTCTGTTCGGAGTCTTCACCAGTTTGTCAAAACTCCTCATACCCATAATAACATCATAAATGGCATGTACCGCTGTCATCGCTGGGGTACTAATACTTGGTGGAGACTCAGAACAGACCTAGCAATCGGTCCTGTTCGCTTTCTTAGCTAGTCAGGAAATACACTTTAAATAATAACTTGGGACGCTTTTCATCATTACTCTTGCTAAAATTTACTAAACGAAAAAATATAAATAACCGAAGATACTACTCATTCTTTGGTGTGGTTGAGCCGCTTCTTGCAGTGGCTGGCGTGGTCTCATCCCTCAAGCTTCTTTACAACGACCCAGTCACCTGGTTGGAAAGAATGTAAACCGGTTATTGTGTCAGGGTCCAGGAGTGACTTGTGAACCCTGTGGTAGACATTTTGAAGTTCATGTCACAGCGATCGCACCCACCACATCAGCCGAGAATGTAAGTGACAGCTAATGAGGAAATTACAACCCTGGTTTTGATTGACCTCCAAACAACCCTCATATGACAATAACCCAGACATCGGGACTGTGGTCACTGCATAACCTGTGCATGGCTTACAATACCTGGAACATTGACAAAAGGTTCTTAGCATCTGGGATGGGAACCTACTTCACCAGACTGCTGCCCGCCGATTCAAATTCTATCAAAGAAAGACAATCTTGGCCCAAACTTGGTTAGAATTACAGAGGTTAACGTTATGGCCTCATGCCCACGGGCGTTTTTTCAGCCGCGTTTTTGAGCGTTTTTTACAGCTTAAAAACGCCTGTCCATGTTAGTCTATAGCTTCATGCCCACCTAGGCGTTTTTGAGCTGTAAAGAGCATAGGCGTTTGTAAGCTGTAAAAAAAAAACAGGACCAGTGCGTTCCTCAGCGTCAGAATTAGGCAGAAAAAAACGTGAGCGTCAAAAAACGTGCAAAAACGCGCACTAACGCGCACTAACGCGCGGTCGCGTTTTTAGCTCCGACGTTTTTTTTTTTGTTTTTTTTTCAAAAAAAAATTAAAAAATAATATTTACAATAACATGGACAGGCGTTTTTAAGCTGCAAAAAACGCAGCTGTAAAAACGCCAGTGGGCATGAGGCCATTATTTGTTTAAAAAAAAAAAACTGTCATTCTTACATTTATCATTCCCCACCTTTTCTTCCTCATTAGAAACTGAAGGAAGAACTGCAGGATTTAGAGTGGTGCAGTAAAAAACAAACAAACAATGAAATAGCCTATGATACTTTTACCTCCTTAGACTCATGTATTTATCCATGTGTACAGCTGTCTACATACACCTGCTCTCTATGTACATACACTTTCAGAAACTCCTTGGACCTGAAAAATACTTATAAGCAAAAATTATTACTCTATCCTTCATATTTAACCTGCAAAGAATGGTAAACAATAATGACATTCCTGTACATTGGTAAATTGTCAATGACATTCTTTCAAAATCGATTCAAACAAAACCCTCTGTAACCCCCACTTTTCCCGTTCCTACAAAAATACAACAGCCGCGACGCATCGGTGGATTGCCGCGGTAATTTCGAACATATTCACGTTACTACATACAAACATTCCGATACAAATGTGGGGGAGATACTTCATAGTTTCCAAAAACAAAATAATAAAAAAAAAAACAGCCAGAATTCTACCTTCACTCTTTCAGAAATAGAAAAAAAAATACAATGGGACAAACATGAGAACAGCTCGAGAACCTTGCATGGACCAGCCATACAAAGTTCAAACAAACGGGCATGAGAATTTTAACCCCCGTTCCTCCTCTGAGAATCACAAAAACGTGTACTACACCTCCATCAACACTCATCATTACAGATTTCTGAAGCCACAGCTGAACTACATCCAAGGTACCTTTATTCTGAGGTCTCGTACCTCCAGCAAAAGTACCTTCCAAAGGAGTATACCTTACTGTACCCTCTGACCAGATATGTCATCCTTTAAGGGGTCTCATGTCCGGAGCCCCAAACCCAGACCTCATGTGCGGTGCAGTTGTCTGACTGGTGTGGAGCCTAATTTTTTTCCTCCAACGCATGGACGGCACATTACCCATGACGATTCGAATCGCTTTTTTTTTGGCGAACTCTGCGTCCAGAGAACCCTTGCATTAGTTTTCGGAGCAGTACTGCTTAGTGACCATTTTTACAGTACTGGCACCGGCGTACTCCGATTATTCTACACGGCCTCCCGGTATGCTAGCATACTACCCCTCACGTTTACATGCTCTTCAACCGATTATCGGCAGCCTTGTAAACGTGTTTGTCAGACGAACTACAAAGCATCATAAAATCCTCCACTATTCAAAACAATATTATGGCTTCTTTCTACCTGCATCTAGGTGTTACAACAATAATGGTGATGCCCCCCTGTTTGCTCTCTACCCAAAACTGTATTACAGTATAAAACTTCACAAAACTGGCACAAAATATAAAACACCCTTTTTCAAACGCCAAAATGCTTTCCATTTTCCTTCCAAGCACAAATCTCATTGGCCACTTTTCAGAAAACCCCAAGCTCCTCCCACCAACTTCCTGCCGATACATAAATGCTGAAAAGAACTTCCTGTTACATGCTCAGCTCTCAGAAAAACCCAAACTGGTTTATTTACATATCAACATACAGGAAGAGGGAGGGGGAGGGGGAGCCTAGCCCCATCGCCTTGTCTGTTAAGACACCAAAAAAATCCATGGCTAAACATCATATATATTTCAACAATTTAAAAAAACCTTTGTCAAGGAAATTATGGAATAAACCCCCCTTTTTCAAATGGGAGGGAATCCCCCCTGACCCAAACATCCCCTGGAGGTCAAACCACAAGTTTCAAGACCTACAAAAACAATGAATTGCCTTCTGGGAGACTCCCAAATATTTAAACATAAAACCAACACACACCACTGTACAAAAACTCAGTTAAAGTTAGTCACCTAAAACCGAAATTCAATACAAAAACCGCTCATATACTGCAAAGTCAGCTAACCCACAATAGCTTATATTCTCATAAATGAGAACAGAGTTATCCCGACACCATCTGCCTGGAGTTTGCACGTTCTCCCTGCGCCTGCGTCGGTTTCCTCCCACACTCCAAAGACATGCTGGTAGGTCAACCAGATTCCGTCTATAAATTGGTCCTAGCACGTGCATGTGTCTGCAAGCGCGTCGAGACCCTTCGGGGTAAGACCGCGCAATATCAAGATACTACTCTACTCAACTCAAAAGGCGATGCTTAGAAAAACCATTCAAACTAGCGAATTTAACATCAAACAAAACAGAATCTCAGTATGTCATCCCAGTGTCTCACCACTCTGGGAAGACCCACAGGCCAAACTGTAAATGCCAACAAGGACTGCGCCTCCAAATCACTTTTTAAAACAGGACAGACCATTCTACACAATTCGCACCAAACATCGAAATCTACCCCAAAAGCTGCGAAATTCCACCAACAAGATAGCAGACGAATGCCACAGCACGGTCACATGGTATCACACCCAAAGGAAAGGTGGCTGCACCTTCCCCTATAGGAAGCCTCTCAAAATGGCCGCCAACGACCATGGCAGCATGGCAGACAAGATGGCCGCCACATGCAGTTTTTCCCGCCAAAACCAGCACAAATCTCCCTAGAATCTTTCTCCGAAAGCTAAACACCTGAGACACCACATGTACACTTACAAACATTTTAAGAACAATCTTCACACAATTTAGGCTACTTAAACTCTGACCCTTTGCACACTAAACAGCACATTCAAAAATGTTAGTTATATGAAACACAACTCAAAAAATATACTCCTGTCCCTACCCAAGTTCACACACACACAGTGGCATCACTTCCATGACAAGCCATCGCACAGACATACAAACAGTGATTCTTGCATGCATGATCTTTTCATCTCAAAACAGAAAAAAACCTCCTCCATGCTAGGATCCAAGAAAAGCCTGCAACCATTTAAAGGGCGCATTCCTTTCAACAACTAATATTGTCTGGCTTCTAGCAATGCCTGGCCACTTGAATATGCGGCAGGAACTTTCAACCTAAAAACCAAACCCTTTACTTAAAATATTTTTACACTTATGGGGACATGTGTCTTGGTACCATACAAAGGCAAAAATCACAATCTATCCATTTCTATTTTTCATAGAAATCACAAACACTACACACATACAGTATATTGTTGCTTGTACATCAGATTATCATCCCTCAGGGCGTAGCCCTTCCAACACAAAACATTCTCCATTGTAAGCAGTGGGCAAGCCCTTCCCCCAAGCCACATGGCACACAAACGATCATCTACTTACAAACTGCTCAGTGTAGGCTGCACTAAATAATTCCACAGCTATACCTACAAATCATACACAATATTCAGTTTCCATATGCGTCACAAACTTGTAGTCAAAAGATACACAGAGACCCACCAACTCTCACCATTGTAACTAATAGCCATGCTGCCTGCCCAGCCCCCACTAAAGCACATGGCACACAGGGACCAGACTTTAACAATGCAGCAGCAATGACTGGCTGCACAAGCTGCTCAATACATCGCACAAAACAATCTAATCACATACAGTCTACATTTCTCATTTAGTTACACTCTTACAGCCCACAGCTTCCCCACACAAACATCCAGGCACACGCAGGCATACCCACACAGGCACACACAATCAAATTCACAGGCATACGATCCATGACAAAATCACACACACACATACGATTCTCTTCCAGCCAGCATTATTTCAAAAAGACGAAAAATTTGTTCTTTTACAGGGCAGAGCCCCCCCACGCATCGGAACGTAGATCCACTCTCCCCCATCTCGATCCGATGCCTAAGGGGGCCCCATCTATTCGCCATCCTGTCAGCGAAGTTTGGCTGTGTGCAGAGCACACAGCCATTTCCCCTTATGCTCATAATCACAGATTTCATCTTAATGTAATAATGCTTCTTAAGCTAAAATTCACTCACCTTCCATTTGATCACCATTCATACAAATCAAGAAGAATCACCAGACTGGTCTCATCATCAAGACCTCCCAGCAAAGACTGGTGACCGAAGCCCAAACAGTGTCCTTTTATTATCACAAACAGGAAGTGATGGCTGCAGCAGCCAATCACTTCCTCTGTGGGAGGGGACATCACAGGATGTTCCCTTCACACAGGAAATGTCCATATAAGGAGTTGACAACACAAGAAATATAGCTTAAAGGATACAATTCAATACAATAATACAATAATAATACAATAACCAATGAACACAGTTCCTGATGAGGGGAGCTTATCTGTAGGTGTATGCTCACGTCACCACCTCAATGTTGATCAGACACAGAGGCGACAAGAGCATATATCCGCTAAACCGATAATGCGTTTGCAGAGAGGCCTCACTCCGCAAACATCCTTCTCCAAATCAGGAAATTTATCTCAACCAGCCTCAGACTGCCCCAGTCAGCTCTTTAGAGCGGGTTGCGGAAGTACTAACACTGGGTGACACTATTACAATACATAGTAAATACATCTTCATAAAATTTTCAACAACACTAGTGACCCATCATTGGTGTAAATGAAAGGAATGGTAACACATCAATGGTGTCAGTGTTAAGAAAAGTGAGCCAACATTGGTGTCAGTGGGATATATATAGTGACCAATCATTGGTGTCAGTGGAAGGAGTTATATCCTTTTGTTGGTGTTGGTGGAAAGAATAGTGAGCCAGCATGGGTGTCAGTGAGAGGAATAGTGACCCATCGTAGGTGTCGGTGGAAGGAATAGTCCCTATTTTTGGTGTCAGTGGAAAGAATCGTGACCCATCATTGGAATCAGTGAGGGGAGAAATATTGTTTTGTTGGTGTCAGTGGAAGCAATATCATTGCTGTCAGAAGAGGAGTAATATCCTCTTGTTAGTGTCGGTGGAAAGAAAAGTCACCCATCATTGGTGTCAGTGGAAGGAATAGTCCCTATTATTGGTGTGAGTGAATAGAATAGTGAGCCTACATTGGTGTCAGTAGGAGGATTACACCCATCACTGGTGTCAGTGGAAAGAATAGTAAGCCAGCATTGGTGTCAGGGGGAGGATTAGTCCCTATTATTGGTGTCAGTGGAAAAAATAGTGAGCCAGCATTGGTGTCAGAGGGCGGAGTAGTACCCCATTGTTGGTGTCAGTGGAAGGAATAAACCCTATTATTGATGTCAGTGGAAAGAATAGTGAGCCAGCATTGGTGTCAGAGGGAGGAGCAGTACCCCATTTTTTGTTTTTTGTTTTTAAAGATATGTTTATTGCATTTTCTTAACCACTTCGCGCCCGCACTATAGACAAAAGACATCTACAGCGCGGCACTCAATTGCCGGGAGGACGTCCTTCTGTTTACTCCCTCCCCGCGCGCCCCCGCGAGCGCCCATCGGGGAAAATTTGTGTTGGCCGCGTCCAGTGGTCACAGCCAATCACAAATCGTGCTAAATGACCAATCACAGAGGCCATTTAGCACTCGATCTTCCTGTCCAATGAAAGATGATCTCAAATGTAAACATGTGAGATCTTTTATCATTGCCGGCTTTCTCTCCTCACACAGAGACTGCGTGTGAGGAGGGAGAGCGACCTGTTCTACAGCCATTTGTGAGTTACACGTTTTACAAAGTAAAAGTACAAAGTAAAAAACACAGTGCCCACAGTACCTGCCAGTGTCCATCTGCCAGTGTCCATCTGCCAGTGCCCATCTGCCATTGCCCATCTGCCAGTGCCACATGTCATTAGTGCCACCTGTCATCAGTGCCACGTGCCATCTGTTATCAGCGTCACTAGTGCCACGTATCAGCGTCATCAGTGCCATGTATCATTGTCATCAGTGCCACGTATCAGTGTCATCAGTGCCACGTATAAGTGCCATCTGTCAGTGCCACGTGTCATCAGTGCCTTCTGTCATCACCAACAATGGCTAAAAGATTATTTTCAGCCGAGGAGGCGTACGATATTCTTGCGGCCGACGGGAGCAACGGGGAGCTCTCCGATTCGGATTTCTCCGCAAATTCTGATTATGAGTCTGACATTGACTACGAGCCTGTCCTACGTAGTGGAACACTGACAGCCTCAGAGGAGGAGGAGGAGGGCCCGCCTGCCAGACAAAGGCGTTCTGCTGAGGAGGCAGTGCGATCCACCAGCACCGCAGTGCCATCCACCAGCACCGCAGTACCTCGGCAAGCAAGGCCACGTACCAGTGGGGTGTCACCTCAGTCCCAAAGGGTTAGGTCCCATGCCAGCCTTCCCTATTCCCTTCAGAACCCCTTGTGGCTTCCTCCTAATTCAGGAGAAGCCAACATTCCCCCTTTCACTGCCCAGCCAGGAGTCCAGGTGGATACAGAAACTTTTTCCCGAGTTGACTCTACCCAGCCAGGACAAATTATAGAGAGACCATTGTGTAAGTTCATCTTTGAGATTCTTGAACATGGCTGGGTAATTGTGTTGGAATAGGAGCTCCACTTTAGGGGTGAGGAATACTCCCAAATAGGGAAGAGTAGAGGTGCACCAGGAGAAGGGGAAGTTAGTTTTGAGCCTATCGACTATATCTTGGGATGTAGTGACGTTCAGGGCCATTGACTTTGCCATGTTGACCTGAAGGCCTGAAACCTTTCCAAATGTGTTGAGGAGTTGGAGAATATTAGGGGTCGACTTTAGAGGGGAGGTGATAAACATGAGGACATCGTCCGCAAAGAGGGCAAATTTGTGTGTACGATGACCACATTGAACCCCATGAATGTCAGTGTGTTGTCTAATTGCTAGAGCTAGGGTTTCTCTTGCTATAGCAAAGAGAATAGGGGAGAGTGGGCAGCCCTGTCTGGTGCCTTTAAAGATTGGGAATTGGTCGGAGAGATGTCCCTGCAGTTTGATCTGGGCTTTCGGGGAGGAGTATAGAGACTTCAGGGTTCTTAGGAATTCTGGACCAAAGCCCCAATGGCTAAGGATGGTAAAAAGGTATGGCCAGGTGACCGTATCAAAGGCCTTTTGGAGGTCTATAGAGAGTATGTATCCCTTCTGAAGGGAACCGCCATCCCAGGTGGATTGCATGAGGGAAATCAGATCTACCGCTCTCCTGACCTGGTCCGGCCCCTGTCTCCCGGGAATGAAACCCACCTGATCCTTATGAACATAAGAAGCGATGAAGGAGGCCACTCTGTTGGCCAAAATCTTGGTCATGATTTTCAGATCATTATTGATCATTGAAATTGGCCTATAGTTGCCTACATCACTAGGATCTTTTCCCTGTTTAGGGATCACAGAGATAAATGCAAGATTGGCAGTGGGTTCGAGAGTGGAGGCTTCACGTAGGGAGTTAAAGAGACGGGCCAGATGAGGAGAGAGGACCCTAGAGAAGGTCTTGTAATAAAGAGCGGAGAAGCCGTCTGACCCTGGAGCCGAATCTGTTTTGAGATTTTTGATAACCTCCTGGACCTCCTCAGTGTGGAATGATGATTCCATCAGGGATCTATGGGACTCTGAAAGTTTGGGGAGATCAATGGTAGCCAAAAAGGATTCCAAGGGAACAGGGTCAGCAGAGGAGGGGGAGGAGTACAGTTTGGAGTAGAAAGCCTGGAAGGTTTCTAGGATTTTATGGGGGTTTTGGGTGAGAGAACCCGAAAGCGATTTAATCTTGGGTAAGGCAAAATTATTGATCTTTGGGGAGAGTTTGGCTGCAAAAGCCTGGGCCGATTTTATCAGCTTGTAAGTAGAATTTGCCGCTTAGCCAGTTCAAGTGCTTGTCTGCGTTAGAAGTCAGGGCAAGATTCAAGGCAATGCGAGCGGATTCCAACCTGTCCAGACTGGCGGGAGAGGGATTAGACTTATGGGCTTTACTAAGCAGTGTAAAATCCCTTTCCAGGTTTTCCACGTCTACTTTCCTACCCTTTTTCAGGTTGTAAGCCATTTGAATCATCTTCCCCCTCAAGACGGCTTTATGAGCTCCCCAAAGAGAACTAGGGGTTGTGTCCCCGGTGTCATTGAGGAGGAAAAATTCTTGGATGTCCCTTTCCAGCATGGTGCAGTGGATCGGGTAGGCAAGTAGGGATTTACTCACACGCCACTGAGGGGGGCCTGAGGGTGATAGGGAGCAAGAGATTCTAAGGGTTACTAAGGAGTGGTCCGACCACGGAACTTCTTGTATTGAGGAATGAGTGGCTGTGTGAATGTCCAAATTGGGTATGAAGATGTGGTCAATCCTGGCAAATGTTTTGTGGGGGGCAGAGTAATGGGTGAAGTCTTTGGCTGTAGGGTTCAACTCCCTCCAAGAGTCAATCAGGCCCAAGTCGTGAAGGAGTCGGCGATTCTGAGGCTTTGTTTGGAAGGTCTCTTAAGGCGGGGTCTGTCCTGGTGAGATTTGTCAAGAGTGTGGTCGAACGTGATGTTGGAGTCACCCCCTATTAGGATTCTACCTTCTAGATGAGAGGAGAGGGTTGAGAACATGGATGCGAAGAAATTTGCCTGGCCCTGATTGGGGGCATAGTATGATACAAAAGAGTACGTCACCCCTTCTATGAGCCCTTTGACCAGCAGGTACCTACCATCTTTGTCACGAATTGTGTGGGTGTAGGTGAATGGGATACGCTTAGCCAAGAGAATGGCTACCCCTCTCTGTTTGGTGTCAGCACTCGCAAGGAAGAAGGTGGGGAAGCTGCAGTGGAGGAAGGAAGGGTTGTAGCTAGCGGGGAAGTGGGTCTCCTGGAGAAGGACAACATCAAGGCTTCTGGCGTGGTAGCTCTGAAAGGCCTTCCGGCGTTTAGAGGGAGAGTTAAGTCCCTGTGTGTTCTGGGATGCTACCTTCAGAGGCAGCTTGCGAGTGTTAGTCTCAGCCATGGGCGCCCGAGTGAGGATGCAAGGATGTAAAAGGGGAGCTTACCTGATGAGAAGGGAGAATCCGGACATCCAGCGTGAAGCAGGTTCTCAAAAAATGCCCTGGAGCAATGTCTGGGGGAGATCTCCGCAAGGAATCCTGGAGGAGAGGGGAGGAGGACACAGGGGGAGGAGAAAAGGCGGGGGTGAGGAAGAAGAGACAGAGGAGAAAAGATCAGAGATGTCATTATGTCGGTTAATTAAATCCCAAAAAGAAAACAAAATAAACATATGCGAAAATTCAAAAATAATTCAACAGAACCGGCTAGTCGGGTCCAAGTCCAAGGACTCCTGTAAGAGGGGTCTTGGAGAGGGTGTAACCCCAATAGGGGTTGTCTACCTGATGTCACCAGAGGGGTAAAAAGTCCCTCCGCTTCACAACAGAGAGAGTGGCATGATAAGCCGCTCCGGCCGTCAGAGCCCCCAATGGGGGGTAAAACAGTACTGGAACGGCCAAAGTGCATATAATTCTATAAACAAACAAATATAACGTTCCGTAAAATTGTGTAACCAGAACATAACCAATGTAAGGAGTGGAACCTGCAAGGGAGGGGAAGGGAAGGTGGGGAGGGAGGGGAGGAGAGGGAGAGGGAGGGGGAGAGGGAAGGGGGGGAGGAATGGGTAGAGGCTACTAGGCCTACCCATAGGTAGGAACTAGAACAGGCATACCATATATGCAACAAGTCGAAAAGTCAAAAATAGTGTCCTCATCGAGGTGGGAGGAACGGCAGGAACTGGGTGTCCCAACTAGCCATAAAATGGGCAAGTGGGGCCCAAACAAAAACAGAACAAGACCCTGGCCCGACTGAAGTAAGTCAGGGCTGTGCGGGTCTGTCTACCACCATACTAATGGGGGAGAGTAGTTAGCTCTCTGAAACATTAGGGGTGGTCATAAACAAGACATCTCCCGTCCGGGAGTAAAAAATAAATAAAAATCTCTCATCTCGGGTGGCGGGATTCTCTATGTCTCTTCGTTTGTTTTTTGTTCCATAACGGCGTCAGAGGACTGCCTGGGGGTGGACGCTTTGAAGTGCCTGATTTGGCTGTCGCTTGATGTGTAGCAAGTTCTTGGGAAATAAGACCAAGTTGAAGCAGGAGACGTTTGCCATCTTGAAAGGTGGAGAAGCCAAAGGATTTGTCCCTGAAATGAAATTGTAAACGGAACGGAAAAGCCCAGCGGTACTTGATGGAATTCTGGGTGAGGACCTCCAGGAGGGGTTTAAGGGACCTCCGTTTCTGGACCGTGGTGGGCGAGATGTCAGCAAAGATTTGGATTTTATTCCCTTGGAAGGACAGATTATCCAGGTTGCGGGTCTATCTCATAACGTCCTCCTTCACACCATAGTAATGGGGCTTGACTACAATGTCCCTTGGGAGACCATCTGGGCGGGGGGCTGGAGGGCTCCGTTCCGTGGTATTTTGGTTAGTACGGGCGGCAGTGTTATCCACAGCCTGCTCAATTGCATCCATGCGGGCCCCCAGGCTCTGCAAATCAGCCTTAATGGTAGCAGTGATCTGTATGGCGTTGTAAACTAGGCCTCTGGCTAGCATTTCAGAAAAGTTCTGCAGCATGAGTTGCATGTCAGTGGAGTGGACTGGCTGCAAGGGGGAGGTGAGGTGGGGGCCTGCAAGGCCTAAGGGGGATCCCAGCATGGGAGAGTGGGAGAGATCTCCAAAAGTACAGCAGGGACTCAGTGGATGCTGGGAGATCCCTTGGGGGTTGCAGGTACTCACAGGAGTTGCCAGCAAACCGTTCTTTTGCTGGTAATGAGATGGAGGATCCGCAATGGAGTCCGGGTCCTCCATGCTTCCTCGTGCTGCGGCCGCTATCTTGGATGAAGCAGGGGCTGCCAGTGTAAAGTCCAGGTGGAGGCTCACCTCGCTTTTTTGCGAGCCGCCCGGCATATAAAAGTGTGCCTGGTTCACCCGGGAAGCGATGGGGTCAGTTCAGGCCGGTTCCCGCTCGGTCTGAAAGCTCAGGGGGATGCGAGAGGCCAGAGCGGTGAGGAGCTCCCGTTCAGAGCGTCTTCCCGGAAGTCCCGCGCATGCGCACTCTCCCTGTAAGTGCAATCTTAAACCTTTAATAATCCTGACGGTTTTTACATATTACACTATAGAGGCTTTTATCTTTTTATATTTGAGCAACATTGGATCAGCAACTGCCTATACGGAGACCCATAGGTTGTGGGGAAACCTTATTCCCTGGGCTAGGTGAGACTGTTTTAACACAGTCACGGCTATTTGGTAAGCAGGATCTTTTTTCACTATGGTTGAACTGGATGGACTTGTGTCTTTTTTCAACCTGACTAACTATGTAACTATGTAACTATGTAACTTGGGTGTCACACCTGAACTCACCACGCTATTCTTGGGAAGATTGTTATCATTCATCACTTTTCCTGGCAATACCCTGGTCTACTTTGGATATCTCATTTCATATAGAACTTCACTTAAAATAAGGATTTGTTTGTTTATGGGCTCAAACCTTTCACGGAGCTTGCGGTGTCACTTCTTGGACTCTGCATTCGTTTTTCTTTTCACATATTTTTCTTTCATTTTGGTTTCGTACAGTTTTCATGAACAAGGTTTTGGGATAAAATATTCACATTCATCTTCACCCATTTTCATATATTAGCGCTGCATTTTCTTGATTTTTGTGATTTTACTTACGTTTTTTGTACTGAACTTTATGTGCTAGCTGCTATTTTACATTTTATTATTATATTACTTTTGATCAGCTTCTTCTATTTCATCTAGCGCAGCGTTAGCCTTAGGGCTCCTTATTTTTTATTATAAATATATATACAACACCTAGGATGCATATACTGTATATCCTCTACACACTGTAACTGCAGCTAACTGACTCACCTGCCTGCTCTATCTAACTCAATATAAATGACACTGTCTCTCTCTCTGTAATCTCTCTCTTTAAACAACTCCAACACACTACACAAGGCCGCCAAGCCGGCGGCCTTATATAGTGTGGGGTGTGTACTAAACCCCCAGAGCCATAATTGGCCAAAGCCACCCTGGCTTTGGCCAATTACGGCTCTCTGTTCAGATGGCGCTATGATTGGCCAAGCATGAGGGTCATAGTGCATGCTTGGCCAATCGTCACCCAGCAATGCACTGCGATGAATTATGGGGCGTGACGCACCACTCGAATTTGGTGCGAACGGCCCATAATGTTCGCAATTCGGCGAACAGCCGAACAGACGATGTTCGAATCGAACATGGGTTTGACTCGAACACAAAGCTCATCCCTACTGTCTAACCAGGAACTGTACTGCATTAAAACACTCTGATAACACCTGCTGAGAGCATGAGGAATAATGCTCAAAGAAAGTAACCAGGTCATCATCTAAAAACCACATCAGAGGCTCAACCTGATCAAAACTGAAGGGGGGAGCAGGTAAGGGAGAGGGGGTGAGGACATCACCAACTGCCCTCTCATTTGTCTAGAAGTCAAACAGTAGGAAACGTAGCACCATCAGTGTAACACAGGGGTGATCTCATGAATCAAAAATTAAATGATCATTTGATAAGTCACGTTGCACCATGCATGAGCTCCTTGAATAATTGGGAGCTTTTAAAGGTTGTCCAAGGTTCCCAAGTGGCAACGAATTTCGGGATCTTGTCTAAGGTGATTTAGATCAGCTCCTCCATCTCTGCCACACGGTTGATTCGCTGAATCTATTCTGTCACTGAAGGTGGGGATGTCGACCGCCAGTGCACTGGAACACACATCCTTGCAGCATTGACCATATGCATTGCAATCGATTTGAAATAGCATTTTTTAAGTATTTTAGACAGGTGTAGTAGATATTGTGCTGGCGAGAAATTCAGCGGGGGAGACGATACCTTTATTATTACATCATGTACCCTATGCCAAAATGGCTGTATTGACGGGTAATTCCACCAAATATGGAGGAACGTGCCCGTCTCCCTTCCATATCGCCAGCACTGATCAGAGACCGAGGGGGAGCATTTGTGAATTAGGTCTTTGGTTCTATACCAGCGTGTTTGTAGTTTATAGCCATTATCCTGCACGGACATTCAGAGACCCCTTGTGGATGTAAAGATTTATACGGTCTCAGTCATCCTCATCAATCTCTGTTACCAAAGCAGATTCCCAGTAAGTGTGGTCTGAGTGTAAAAGTGTGTAGGTGTTTCCGAACAGGGAGGCATAGACGTACGATATGACATGGCACTGGGGGCTGTGCGGGAGCAGAGTGATTCCAGTGTCGTAGCAGATTTAGTGAACATCTCTCTACAGGACGGGGCATCGAGAAAGTGTTTGGGTTGCATATAGGACCAAAATGGAAAGGCACCTATTTTTGAAATCTCTGCAAGTTCTGTTTGTCGTATAAAACGGCCTCTGTGGAAAAAGTGTTTGGCCAGCATCTCCTAATGCGGCCATTATGCCTGTACGAAGGCTCCAGATAGGCCCGGGGGGAATCCGGGTTGCCCCTAACTGGGGTGATGGAGCAGAATTTATCGGAGACCGAGTGTGTAACACAGGCTCTATCAAATGCGTGAAGAGTGGCACTAACAAGGGGATGAGTCAAAGCATGTGGAGACACATTGTCCCTGGCCATCCACGGGGCATAGCACTGGCGTAGCGTGAAGAAGTTCGAGAGTCGCTATGGCAACCCCGCGTTCAGCTCCAGGGGGCCCGCACTGCTCCCTGCTATGAGCTGTCATCTTACATGCTGCATTTTACAACCACAAAACCTGGAAACAGAATCCAGGTCCGATCCGCCTTGTGTCTCCCAGGGCCCCAGCCTAGCTCTGCAATTCAGTCTGGAGTTTCTGGTTTGCCTTCTCCCTAGACCCCCAGACCACACCCCTCCCCTGCTCTAATTGGCTGGAGGAGAGAATTCTGAGTTCCCGGCATCCTGGATCGTGAATTAGCAACCAAGATAACGGACCTGTGATGCTTGCTGGCTGCTGGAAGTGTGATCACTGCTAACAATGGCAGGGGGACAGTGAGCTGCCTCTCTCTCTGCCACACAGACACAGAGTGAGGGCAGAAGGAGAGAGCTGGGACAGCCAGCTTACTTCAGTAACTCAGGTAGGAGACATGCTGCTGTGCGAGGAGTGTTCTCTCACGTGGGACAGGCACAGCACACACACTGATCTCCACAGCACCTCCCCTGACTCACACAGACAGTTAGAAAAGTTGAGAGAGGGTAGCAGGTCATTACTAGGATTGTGGGAGAAGGGGGGGGAGAGACATGTCGTCATGTGTATGTAGCGGGTATATGCTTTCCTATTTTCGAATCTGGTGGGGAAACTGTGATGTATGGTTCCCTGGGGCCCATCAGGTGGCGCTGTCACTTTGGGCCCGGGGTTGAGCCATCGTTGCGGCGTCGTATCTCTTTTGGTCTCTCTCAGCGGTTGTATGGTGGGGCGGGGAACCCGCCGTGCTTGCTGGGAGAGGGTATAAAGGGGCGGCCATTTTTGGTGGCGGGAGTCGAGTCTGGGAGTCGAGTCAAGGCGGAGCCCCAGGCACCTTCAGCCTGAGGGTGGTGGTCGTGTTCCATCCCAGGCACCTTTAGCCTGGGGTGAGGTACTCGGATGGAGGTCTGGAGCTCAGTGCCCACCACTGAGTTCCGCAAGGGAAGGAGGTCCTAGGGAACCCCGGGAGTGGGTACCCGAATCCGGAAGGCGTAATGGACCGGGGGGAGATACTTGCTTGAAAACCTGGTGCAGCATATTGCCAGTGACAGGTGAGCCTCCCATCGGAGACCGCCTGTAAGGAAATCCCCCCTCGCTCGGAGACCGCAACCCATTTTCAGGAAGGAAAGTGGAGAGTTTGTTGTGTCTGGGGCCTATTCATTCCCACACCCCCCCTTGTCTGTTCTACGAGAAAAGAAGGAGTTCAACTGTTGTGTATACTCTGTTATCGGAAGAATAAAGGAGTGTTGGACTTTATGGGTGTGGGACTCATTTCTGGCAGACATTGTACCAAAGGAGGTGGAGGCTCTGATGCAGGACACCGGCCTGGAAGTAAAAGAACTTTGCTCACACCACACAACTACTTGCGGTGAAGGCTTGGCGTAGTGACCTCTCTCTCTCTCCTCTAAAGTAACCCCTAGACAAGAGACAGATTAGCTGAACCGAGAGTGAGAGGGAGGAGGGTGCTACACGTGGGGGCTCGGGTCCGGGATGGTGTTCATGCTTCAACGGAGTTTGGACGTGTCTGCCCGGAGGAGTTACGAGTAGGCCGGTCATCATTGGCCAAAGTGCATCCCTGCTCAAAGTCGTGGACCTGACCCGGTAAAGGGAAAGGCCCGCGCAGAAGAGCGAGAAAAGGGGGGGAGCTCAGCCGTTTGAAGGACTACACGTGGGGCTTCTAATTGCACTGCGCCACCAGGCACACCCCCATCGCTTAGTTCGTGGGCGTGACCCAAAGAAGAAGAAAAGCCCGCAAACTGGAGCAAAGGGGAGGGGTCCGATACGTGTGAAGGACTACACGTGGGACTTGGCGCAAAAAAACTGGCAGTGCGCAATGGACCGACAGCAAGTCACTATGTTCGGACATACGTCTTGGATTCCGGTTCACCCTTCGACCACGACTCTGACTGCTGCTGCTCCGGTGACCGATACGGGGATTCGGCTAAAGCCAAGGGGCCGATTCGCCTTGTATTCGTGCATGGACGTTGAGGCCCTGGGTGTGATTTGTCCCGGCTGTTCGGGACTGGTGTGCCAACTGAAGCCATTCGGGCGATGTGAAGCCTGCGGGGAGTTCCTGTTCGAAGTGGACCCGGTTATTGAGAAGCCAAGGACCATTTACCCCGGCCGTGCTGTAGGCAACACCACTCACAAAGGAGGAATCACTGCTTTGACAGCCATCCCTGTGCGCACTGCAGCGACCGCGGAGGAGGTCGCGAATACACAACGGGAGAAATCCGAGGATGCTGATTCGGTCACCACGGTCTCGCAGTGTCCACCACCGAAGAGAAAGACCGGCATGGTAGCCCCGTCCAGCGGTCGTGGTGGACCATTCCGCCTGCCTACGCCCGGCCCAGATGGATCCGTCAACGGAAGCTCCGGACATCCCCTCCCAAATAAAGGCCGAGGTAAGCCGCGCGGAGGGACTTGGTGTGTGGGCGGAGGTGTCGGGGATTCACGGCTCTGTGTATCTCCGGGAGATGGCAGGTCAGTTTCCACTACAGGCTACCTGCCCGCGGAGGAGTGTGACACCTCCGACCTAGAATCGCTCTCCGATCTGGGAGACAATGTGGTCATTGATGAGCTGTTCGCTCAGAAAGGCTGGGACAAAGTACCTCTCGCCTCGTCCCGCAAAACCAGAGACCCACCCATGTCTACAGGGAACAGCACACCCCGGGTGGAGGCCTCAGTGCCTGAGAAGGAGTCCCATTCCCAGCCTGCCCTTACATCCCCGGTGCCACCTGCACCCAGTATCGGGGAGAAAAGACTGTTGCTACGGGCACCTATGCCCAGACCAGATGTGATCAGGGTCCCTCGTCACCCGGATGCTATAGTCTTGCCAGGCGAAGGGGACAAAGCCACCATGCCTCCGCTGGCGAGACTGCAACGCCTATTCGGAGAGAAGGTTGCTGCCGAGTATGGGTGGCAGTACCCATATTTGTCTAAAGAACTCTTGTACGAAGTGGAAGTGTGTCGGGAGCGCTGGTACAATGACTTTGTGTGGACCCACCTTCAGGTTCCACACGCCCGCAGGTACCTTGCGTGTTCTCCCAAAGCAACTCAGCGTTTTAAAGACTGCAGGGCAGAATGGATGGTGGGACGGCATATCCACGCGGACAAGGTGCTGATTTGACGCAAAGAGGGGGGAAGATGTTGAATACCAAATAGAGACTCTGGATAAACATCTGAAGCCCCTTGTTCTGCCGCACCCTCGCTTCTATCTGTAGGAGGAAAGAGACTCCGTTCTTGTAGTCTTTTGCATTGCTGAACTTTCCAGAGTTTGTTGTTCTGTTACCCAGAAGAGTTGAGGGACTGTTCCAGTTTGTTCTTCACTTTTCCAGCAGTCGTCATGGACACTGGGGTAGATAGGGCCCAAAGAAGAAGGAAAAGTTCCACGAGTGCAGTTACCGCGACGCTGCCACCAGGTGGCAGTGTTGCGCATCGTTAACACTTTTCACACACTCACTCTATGGAGAAAAGGGATTTCTTCACAAAGAAGTTTCTTTCCTCTTACATGAATACATGTGTCAGGGTTTATGTGTGTTAATTTTCTTTTTCCCTCTGCAGGAGAGCATCCCGTCAAGACTACTGAGGATGGGGTGGATCTTAGTCAGGATGGGTGGGAAAAGTGTGATATGGAAATGTGATTTCAATATTATGGTTAAGTGTTGTTGTTTCCCTTCCCTTCCCTTTCATGTAAGGCTCAGACACAACTGCTTCAGTTAGATAGAAAAAAAAAATGTTTTATTTTGTACAATTTGTAGTTGGTTTCTGGACTGGGCTATGTCAGCCGTTGAGGACATAGTTTATTCCAGACACTGGGGACCAGTGTCAAATTACCAGGGGGAGAGTGTAGCGGGTATATGCTTTCCTATTTTTGAATCTGGTGGGGAAACTGTGATGTATGGTTCCCTGGGGCCCATCAGGTGGCGCTGTCACTTTGGGCCCAGGGGTTGAGCCATCGTTGCGGTGTCGTACCTCTTTTGGTCTCTCTCAGCGGTTGTATGGTGGGGGTGGGGAACCCGCCGTGCTTGCTGGGAGAGGGTATAAAAGGGGCGGCCATTTTTGGTGGCGGGAGTCGAGGCGGAGCCCCAGGCACCTTCAGCCTGAGGGCGGTGGTCGTGTTCCATCCCAGGCACCTTTAGCCTGGGGTTAGGTACTCGGATGAAGGTCTGGAGCTCAGTGCCCACCACTGAGTTCCGCGAGGGAAAGAGGTCCTAGGGAACCCCTGGGAGTGGGTACCCGAATCCGGAAGGCGTAATGGACCGGGGGGAGATACTTGCTTGAAGACCTGGTGCAGCATATTGCCAGTGACAGGTGAGCCTCCCATCGGAGACCGCCTGGAAGGAAATCCCACCTCGCTCGGAGACCACAACCCACTTTCAGGAAGGAAAGTGGAGAGTTCGTTGTATCTGGGGCCTATTCATTCCCACACCCCCCCCCCCCTGTCTGTTCTACGAGAAAATAAGGAGTTCAACTGTTGTGTATACTCTGTTATCGGAAGAATAAAGGAGTGTTGGATTTTATGGGTGTGGGACTCATTTCTGGCAGACATTGTTCCAAAGGAGGTGGAGGCTCTGATGCAGGACACCGGCCTGGAGGTAAAAGAACTTTGCTCACACCACACAACTACTTGCGGTGAATGCTTGGCGTAGTGACCTCTCTCTCCTCTAAAGTAACCCCTAGACAAGAGACAGACAAGCTGAACTGAGAGTGAGAGGGAGGAGGGTGCTACATGTAATTATCAGGACTGGGGCACTTATCATTACCTGGAGGGGGGGGGACATTTGTCATTCCTCGGAAGGGAACCAAACAGGTCTGACAGCGATTGTATTACAAACAACACTCCTCACATCATCTCATGCACTTGATATCCAGTAATTCCTTCCAATAGATCTTTTCTTACATCACTTTTTTCTCTTGTTATATCACTGTTGATCTGGGCCCCCAACCCAGGAGGGTTATTCATTCTTTTTATACATTGAATCTTTGTTCTGTATGTATGTGTTTTTTTTTATTAATTCATCTTTTCTGCTGCTTTGCACTTATTTGATTCAATGCTAACATTAGAGCTCTGTGTTTAAGACCCCTCAGGAATTCAAATGAATAGTTGTTTTTTCATTTATTTCGATTTTATGGGAGCACATTATGGGGTTGATTTACTAAAACTTGGGAGTGCAGAATCTTGTGCATGGTAGCCAATCAACATCTAATTTCTGCATGTTCAGATAAGCTTTGACAATAAAACCTGGAAGCTGATTGGTTTCTATGCACAGCTGCACCAGATTTTGCTCTCTCTAGTTTTAGTAAATCAACCCCTATGTGTTGTTGAAGAGCTAAGTTGATATGTCATTTTTTGTTGCTTTAGGCTGGGTTCACACTTGTGCGACACGACAGCCGTCCTACTTTGGATCCGACTTTGCCCTGCGACATGAAGCCGACCTATGTCCGACTTTCAATGAACGGGGATCCGCCTTGGATCCCCGCCAATACCAGGCACTGTGTTTGGTATGAATCCTGAGCCGAAACTCCACGCCAAATGTTAAATAAAAAACCGGCATGGGTTCCCCCTCCAGGAGCATACCAGGCCCTTGGGTCTGGTATGGATTTTAAGGGGAACCCCTACGCTGAAAAAACGGCATGGGGTCCCCCCAAGATCCAAACCAGACCCTTATCCGAGCACGCAACCTGGCAGGCCGTAGGGGAAGAGGGGGGACGAGAGAGTGGTCCCCCCTCCCTCCTGAACCGTACCAGGCCGCATGCCCTCAACATGGGGGATTTGGTGCTTTGGGGCAGGGGGGCGACCTGCGGCCCCCCCACCCCAAAGCACCCTGCCCCCATGTTGATGAGGACAGGGCCTCTTCCCGACAACCCTGGCCGTTGGTTGTCGGGGTCTGCGGGCAGGGGGCTTATCGGAATCCGGGAGCCCCCCTTTAATAAGGGGGCCGCCAGATCCCGGCCCCCCACCCTATGTGAATGAGTATGGGGTACATCGTACCCCTACCCATTCACCTGGTGGAAAAAAATGTAAAAAAAAAAACACACACAGGTTTTTAAAGTAATTTATTACACAGCTCCGGGGGTCTTCTTCCGACTCCGGGGGTCTCCGGTGTCGTCTCCGCGCTCTCTAGTTCTTCCTTCCTTCTGCCGGGCCTCTGCTATCTTCTTCCAGCTCTTTTGCTAGCGGGGCCCGGTCTTCTCCGTCGCCTTCTTTCCTCTTCTTCTCTCGCTCTCCGGTTCTTTCTTTCTTCCTTCTGCGGGGCCTCCGCTATCTTCTTCCAGGTCTTTTGCTAGCGGGGCCCGGTCTTCTCCGTCGCCTTCTTCCCTCTTCTCCTCTTTGATATTGACACGTCGCTTCCTCCCACTGTAATGCTGGCTGTGCGGTGCGCTCCGATTTATATAGGCCTCTCATGACGTCACAGTCACATGCTCCGGGTGGCCCCGGAGCATGTGACTGTGATGTCATGGGAGCATGTGACTGTGACGTCATGAGAAGGCTATATAAATCATTGCGGAGCGAACAGCCAGCATTACAGCGGGAGGAAGCGACGAGTCAACAAGGAAGAAAGAACCGGAGAGCGAGAGAAGAACCGGAGAGCGCGGAGACGACACCGGAGACCCCCGAAGTCTGAAGAAGACCCCCGGAGCTGTGTAATAAATTACTTTAAAAACCTGTGTGTTTTTTTTATTGACATTTTTTTCCACCAGGTGAATGGGTAGGGGTACGATGTACCCCATACTCATTCACATAGGGTGGGGGGGCCGGGATCTGGGGGCCCCCTTATTAAAGCACCGGCAGCGCGGAGAGCCATAATTGGCCACAGGCAAGATGCCTGTGGCCAATTATAGCTCAGGGGGATTTAGTACACACCCCACACTATAAAAGGCCGCCAGCGCGGCGGCCTTGTGTGTTCCGGTTCAGGGAGAGAGAAGGATAGGCAGGGTCAGTGTCAGTGCTATTTGTTCATTTAACTTGTGTGCAGGGAGAGAGAAGGATAGGCAGGGACAGTGTCAGTGATATTCTTTGCTAAACCTTGTGTGCAGGGAGAGAGAAGGATAGGCAGGGACAGTGTCAGTGATATTCTTTGCTAAACCTTGTGTGCAGGGAGAGAGAAGGATAGGCAGGGGACAGTGTCAGTGTCATTTTTGCTAAGCCTCCTGCACAGTATACACCTGAAGCTAGCCCTTATTGCTGTGTTTTCCTGTTGTGTAACACAGGCAGGCATCTGCAGCACTTACAGCGGGGGTAGTGTGCCTCCTGCACATTATACACCTGAAGCTAGCCCTTATTGCTCGTGGTTTTTTTCTTTTGTGTTACACTAACAGGCATCTGCAGCACTTACAGCGGGCGTAGTGTGCTTCCTGCAAAATATACACCTGAAGCTAGCCCTTATTGCTGTGTTTTCCTGTTGTGTAACAGAGGCAGGCATCTGCAGCATTTACAGCGGGCGTAGTGTGCCTCCTGCACAGTATACACCTGAAGCTAGCCCTTATTGCTGTGTTTTCCTGTTGTGTAACACAGGCAGGCATCTGCAGCACTTACAGCGGGCATAGTGTGCTTTCTGCAAAATATACACCTGAAGCTTGCCCTTATTGCTGTGTTTTCCTGTTGTGTAACACAGGCAGGCATCTGCAGCACTTACAGCGGGCGTAGTGTGCCTCCTGCACAGTATACACCTGAAGCTAGCCCTTATTGCTGTGTTTTCCTGTTGTGTAACACAGGCAGGCATCTGCAGCACTTACAGCGGGCGTAGTGTGTCTCCTGCACTTTATACACCTGAAGCTAGCCCTTATTGCTTGTGTTTTTTTTTATTTTGTGTTACACTAACAGGCATCTGCAGCACTTACAGCGGGCGTAGTGTGCCTCCTGCACAGTATACACCTGAAGCTAGCCCTTATTGCTGTGTTTTCCTGTTGTGTAACACAGGCAGGCATCTTCAGCACTTACAGCGGGCATAGTGTGCCTCCTGCACATTATACACCTGAAGCTACCCCTTATTGCTGGTTTTCCCATCTTCCTGCAGGCCATTAGAATGTCTGGAAGGCAAACAAGGAGAGGCAGACAATCAGGAGCCAATAAAAGAGGGCAAGCAGGCTCTGTGTCTAGAGACAACAGTGCTGGTCGTGGATGTGGTGCATCGTCATCAGCACGTGGCCATGGGACACGCTTGTCCTCGTTTTCGGCAACTGGACGTGTTGAGCCGCATCATGCCGAAGACTTGGTAGAGTGGATGACCAAGCCCTCCTCATTCTCCTCATCCAGGCTCAGGGTACTGGCAAAGCAGCTGCCAAAGCGTCCTCTTCCCTGGTATCAATGTCATCATCAGTCACTCCTGAGGAGTCCCCCGAACTGTTTGAGCACAGTGTTGGGTACATGCTCCAGGAGGATGCCCAGCGTTTCGAAGGGTCTGATGATGATACCCAGCTAGAGGAAGGCAGTAGCGTGAGAGCAGAGAGAGGGGATGCTCAAGAAGGACAGCAATCTGGCAGTCATGTTCCAGCAGCTGCAGCATACTGCCAGATTGGCTCCAGTGATGAGGAGGGAGGGGATGATGAGGTCACTGACTCCACGTGGGTGCCTGATAGGAGAGAGGATGAGGAGGGGGCACATCTCCAACGAGGCAGGATGCCCTCGGGGGGCCAGCGTAAGGGCAGCACACAGACTGAATCACACCGCAGAGCTCCGCCTGTGCAGGGCGCTGCCTCTGCCCGTTATTCCAAAAGTTCTTTGGTGTGGGCCTTTTTTGAGTTGAGCGCATCAGATCGCACCGCTGCTGTTTGCAACATATGTCTCAAGCGTATCTCGCGTGGCCAAAACATCAGCCGCTTGGGCACCACATGCTTGACCAGACATATGTTGACCTGCCATGCAGCTCGTTGGCAAGCCTACCTTAAAGACCCACACCAAAGAACAAAGCGGACCTCTCCTTGCTCTGCATCAGCTGGGATCTCCAACCCCACTATACCTTCAGTCCTCTCTGAAACCTGCACTGAGAGGAATGAAGGTGTAGAATTAGGTGTGTCACAGCCAAGTACTTGCGGGCACTCTGCTAGCAGTACACAGACGTCCGATTCTAGCAGGCAAATTTCCCTTCCGCAGCTGCTGGACCGTCAAAAGAAGTTCACTCCCAGCCATTTACATGCCCAGCGGTTGAATGCTAGCTTGGCTAAATTGCTAGCACTTCAACTGCTGCCTTTTCAGTTGGTAGACTCGGCCCCCTTCCGTGAGTTTGTGCAATGTGCGGTTCCTCAGTGGCAGGTTCCCAAACGCCACTTTTTCTCACGGAAGGCGATTCCGGCTCTCTACCGGCATGTGGAAGGCAATGTCCATGCCTCGCTGGACAGGACGGTCAGCGGTAAGGTGCATATTACCGCTGACTCATGGTCCAGCAGGCATGGACATGGACGTTACCTTTCTTTCTCGGCCCATTGGGTCACTCTTTTGGCAGCTGGGAAGGGTGCAGGACAAGGTGCAGTAGTGTTGGAGGTTGTTCCGCCACTACGCCTCCAAAATGCTACTACTAGTTGTGACACACCTCTCTCCTCCACCCCCTCCTCTTCTTCCTCCATGGCCTCTTCCTGTACTTTGTCCTCGGAACCAGCGGTGCTCCGTAGGCGTTCAAGGGGCTACGCAATACGCAGGCAAAAAGATGCCATGCCGTGCTTGCGCTGGTGTGTTTGGGGGACAGGAGCCACACTGGGGCAGAGGTTCTGTCTGCTCTGCAGGGGGAGGCCGAGAGGTGGTTGACGCCACGCCAGCTTAAGCCAGGAATGGTGGTTTGCGACAATGGCACCAACCTCCTCTCCGCCCTCCGACAGGGACAACTGACCCATGTGCCCTGTGTGGCTCACGTCCTTAACCTGGTGGTGCAGCGGTTCTTGGGCAGGTACCCGGGCTTACAGGATGTCCAGAGGCAGGCCAGGAAAGTCTGTGTGCATTTCTGCAGATCATATAATGCCAGTGCTCGGCTGGCTGAGCTGCAAAAGGAATTGAACCTGCCCAAGAACCGCCATATATGTGACATGCCCACCAGGTGGAACTCAACGTTGGCCATGCTGCAGCGGCTGCACACGCAGCAGAGGGCCATCAATGAGTACCTGTGCGACTACGGCACCAGGACAGGGTCAGGGGAGCTCAGGTTTTTTTCACCACGCCAGTGGGGCATGATCAGGGATGCATGCACTGTCCTGGCACCATTTGAGGAGGCCACGAGGATGGTGAGCAGTGACAGTGCATGCATCAGTGACACTGTACCTCTTGTCCACCTGTTGGAGCATACGCTGCGTGGAATAAAGGACAGGGCACTTGAGGCAGAACAGAGGCAGGAAGAGGAGGACTTCCTTGCCTCTCAAGGCCCCCTTTACCCAGACAGTGTTCCTTCTGTCCCACCCATCACACAGGAAGAGGACGAGGAGGAGGAGGAGGATTGTATCAGCATGGAGGTGGAGCATGGCACTCAGCATCAACAGCAGCAGTCTTTTAGGGATGATTTACAGTCCCAACAAACCCGTGGACTTGTACGTGGCTGGGAGGAGGTGGCTGCGGATCATGTCATCCTTAGTGACCCAGAGGACTCCGGACCGAATGCCTCAGCTAACCTACGCTGCATGGCCTCCCTGATCCTGCAAAGTCTGCGGAAGGATCCTCGTATTCTTCGGATCAAGGAGAGGGACCATTACTGGCTGGCCACTCTCCTTGATCCACGGTACAAGGGTAAGGTTGCGGACCTTATCTTACCATCGCAGAGGGAGCAGAGGATGAGACATCTCCAGGAGGCCTTGCAGAAAGGTCTGTGCAACGCGTTCCCAGAGACTGGGAAGTTACAAACTCCTGGTCCTGGACAACGAGTTGCTGAGGCTTCGGTCAGTAGCAGAAGGAACGGTGGAGAAGGTGGCCGTCTGACTGATGCGTTCAGAATTTTTTTTAGTCCGCAGCCCCAAGGTATGATCGGTTCCAGCAACCATCGCCAGCGTCTGATATACATGGTGCAGGAATACCTAGGGGCAAGGTCAGACTTGGACACTTTTGCCATCGAAAATCCTCTGGCTTACTGGGTGTTGAGGATGGATCACTGGCCAGAGCTTGCACAGTATGCAATTGAGCTACTGGCCTGTCCTGCATCCAGCGTTCTTTCGGAACGCACATTCAGTGCTGCTGGAGGCTTTGTCACGGATCACAGGGTGCGCCTGTCCACCGACTCGGTTGATCGACTGACCTTCATAAAAATGAACCAGTCTTGGATCACCACCAGCTACCAAGCACCTGAAGCTGATATAACCGAATAATTTATTTTCAAATGTCACATCCCTTCAAGACTGATGCTGATGCTGAGTGACTGTCCTGTTATGTTCCAATTCATGATGATAGCTTGGAAGAACTTTTTTGTTTCTGGGTGCCGCCACCAGTGGCTAAGGCCCAATTTTTCAGCCCCTGTTTAACAGGGGCATGTAATTACAAATTTTGATGCAATGCTTTGCAGCAGGGCTCATTCCTGCACTCCAACTAGAGTATCTGGGAGAGGTTGCAGTGTCGTGGCACCAGCACCAGTGCCTAAGGCCCAATTTTTCAGCCCCTGTTTAACAGGGGCGTGTATTCCGTGTAATCACAATTTTTGATGCAATACTTTGCAACAGGGCTCATTGCTGTGCTCCAAGTACAGTATCTGTGAGGGGTTGCAGTGTTGTGGCACCAGTGCCTAAGGCCCAATTTTTCTGCCCCTGTTTAACAGGGGCATGTAATTACAATTCTTGATCTAATAATTCACAGCAGGGCCCATTCCTGTGCCCACCAAGAGTAACTGTGACGGCTTACAGTGTTGTGGCACCAGCACCACCACCAAAGGCACAATTTTTCCTACCACTGTTCAATAATGGCATGTAAATACAATTCCTGATATAATAGTTCACAGCAGGGCGTTCCAGCGCCCACCAAGAGTAACTGTGAGGGCTCACAGTTTTGTGGCAACACCAACATGTAAGGGGCAAATTTCAGCAGAGTATATACGGCAGGCCCCTACTTTCAAACATCCAACTTACAAACGACTCCTACTTGCAAACGAAAGGAGACAACAGGAAGTGAGAGGAAATCTACTCCTAGGAAGGGAAATTCTCTCCTGTAAGAGTTAATATGGGAAAAAGGTGTCTCCTCTCTACTGATGCTTTATCACCAATCCTTGTTTCCCTAATAACCTAAAATTTTCAAAATCCAATTGTCATTGGGACAGAAAGTGAGGTGAAATCTTCTGAACAGGGGCACAGACAGCAAAACAAATGTTACAGGGGTGATAACCCTTCCCTATGTTTTCCAAAAAGCTTAAAAATAGATTTTTTTGGCTGGAGCTACACTTAAACAATGTACCTGTTCAAAATTACAAACAGATTCTACTTAAGAACAAACCTACAGTCCCTGTCTTGTATGCACCTCCTGTATACTTCTGTTCAGAGTATATAGGGCCTTTTTTATTTTGGGTGCGGGGTTCCCCTTAATATCCATACAAGACCCAAAGGGGCTGGTAATGGGCTGGGGTAGGGAGGGAGGGGTGATGGGGTAGCCATGCCATTTTTCTCAAAGATTTTCATCCATATTACCGGAACCAGACATTACATTAAAGCCGCAAGCAGTTTTAAATGGCTTTTTTTCCTTTACAAATGTCATTTTGTGCAGGGACAGTTCTAAACACGGGAAACACATGCCACTTCACAGGCATACTTTAGACACCCCCCAGGTACGATATTTAAAGGAAAATGTCACTTTTATTTTTTTTACTTTAACCACTTAACGACCGCCGCATGTACATATACATCGGCAGAATGGCACGGACAGGCACATCAACGTACCTGTACGTGCCTGCCTTCCCGCGGGTGGGGGGTCCGATCGGACACCCCCCCCCGGTACATGCGGCGGTCGTTTTTTGTTCAGGAGCGATCCGGGATGAGGGGGGCGGCCATTGGTTTCTGGCCACCCCCTCTCGATTGCTCCTGGCAAATGAGATGCTTCCCCTGCCTGTGTAATGTAAACACAGGCAGGAGGAAGTGATGTCACTCTCCTCGCAGCGGTCTTTTCGTCCGTTGCTCGAGGAGAGGAGACATCTAAAAGTGAGTTACACCAACACAACACTTACACAGTACACATAGGTACACTTCCCCCCCCCCAGATAACCCCCCAGATCACCCCCAGTACCCCCAGTCACAGTGTCACCGTTTGCAGTGGTCATTTTTTTTACTGATCACTGCAATCAGTGTCATTTGTGACAGTAAAAAGTTGCAGGGAAAATATCTTTAGGTCCCTTTAGGTCCAGGGTAGCCCCCTAACCCCCCCTAATAAAGGTTTAACCCCTTGATTGCCCCCAGGTGACCCTTTCACCCCCTATCGCCAGTGTCACTAAGCGATTGTTTTTCTGATCGCTGTATTAATGTCGCTGGTGCCGCTAGGTAGCCAGTTATTTTTTTAGGTTCACCGCCAGGTTTTTATAGCGTCAGGTACCCACATATACAACCTAATAAAGGTTTTAACCCCCTGATTGCCCCTAGAGTTAACCCTTTCACCAGTGATCACCGTATAAATGTCACTGGTGACACTGGTTAGCCAGTTAGTTATTTAGTTTACCCGTCAGGTTTTTATATAGCGTCAGATACCCCCATATATTACCTAATAAAGGTTTTAACCCCCTGATTGCCCCCTAGTTAACCCTTTCACAAGTGATCACCGTATAAGTGTTACGGGTGACGCTGGTTTGTTAGTTTGCTTTTTATAGCATCAGGGCACCCGCTGTATATAACCCAATTATGGTTTAACCCCCTGATTGCCCGGCGGGTGATTTCAATTAGGTTTTAGCATCAGTTAGGGTCTGCGTCGCCCCAGGCAACGCCAGGTTAGTGCCAGTAACGCTAACACCCTCACCCGAAGCATACACCTCCCTTAGTGGTATAGTATCTGAACAAATCAATATCTGATCTGATCAGATCTATACTAGCGTCCCCAGCAGTTTAGGGTTCCCAAAAATGCAGTGTTAGCGTGATCAGCCCAGAACCCTTCTAGCACCTGCGTTTATCCCCTCCGCCCAGCCCAGCCCAGCCCACCCAAGTGCAGTATCGATCGATCACTGTCACTTACAAAACACAACACACATAACTGCAGCGTTTGCAGAGACGGGCCTGATCCCTGCGATCGCTAACAGTTTTTTTGGTAGCGTTTGATACAGTTGCTGACAGTCAGGTGCTTTTTTACCTGTGAATCCTTACTAGTGTACCACTAAATTTAGAGCCCAAAATGGCAAATTGAAGGTACACTAGTAAAGAGGCCTACGAGATTCTGAGCATGACAGATAGTAAAGAGGAGGTCATGCATCTGTCAGATTCAGGCTCAGAATACAACCCCGTAGAAGACAGTGGCTCCATGTCAAATAGCTCTGACGACGAAGATGAGGTCCCTGCTAAGGTCAGGCGTACCCGATCCCGATGTTGTTGAGGAGCAAGAACAGCAGGGCTCTCGTGTTATGGAGCAGAGAAGTACTAGCACCGTTATTCCTTCTGGTGAAATGGCAAGCACCAGCGGCCTAGTACACCCTGGATGTACATCCAGCACTGCAGTAACACTTGGTGATGTGGCGAGTCCCATAAGTGCAGTTCAAGCTGGCGAGGTGGCAAGCACAAGTAGTGTCCCGCTGCCACCAAGAAGAAGACAAAGGCAGGCCCATCGTGCCCTTCCTGCAGAATTCGCCTATCCTGATTGGGTCCCTCTCACTTCTGCAGCACCCGTACTTCCCCCATTCACTGGCCAACCTGGTATTCAGGTGGAAACAGCTGATTTTACGCCACTTGATTTTTATTTGCTGTTTTTCACGGAAGCTCTCTATAGATCTATTGTGGACCAGAGTAATTTATATGCTGGTCAATTCATCGCCGCTAATCCCCAGTTGCCTTCCATTGCCAGAGATTGGAAACCAATTACGGTTTCCTAATTTAAAACCTTTCTGGGCCTTTCCCTCAACATGGGCACACATAAATTCTCGTCATTGCGCGCCTATTGGTCCACGCGCCCAATTGACCATATGCCCGTGTTATCTGCCTCCATGTCCAGGAAACAATACGAGCAGATCTTGCGGTTCATGCACTTCAATGACAATGAACTTTGTCGTCCATGTGGAGACCCTGAATACGATCGGCTCTACAAAATTCGGCCCCTCATAAACCACTTCAACAAACATTTTGCAGCCTTGTTTGCTCCCGATCAAGTTGTCTGCGTTGATGAGTCCCTGATTAAATTTTCTGGCTGCTTGTCTTTCAAACAGTACCTTCCCAGCAAGCGTGCCCGATATGGGGTCAAGCTCTAGAAGTTCTATGACAGGGCAACAGGCTATGTATGGAGTTTTATGGTTTATGAGGGAAAAGACAGTCACGTAGAGCCGGAGAACTGCCCAGATTACATAGGGAGCGCTGGCAAGATAGTGTGGAACTTGGTGTCACCCTTATTCGGAAAGGGGTACCACTTGTATGTGGACAATTATTACACGAGCGTGCCACTTTTTAGTCACTTGTTTGATCATCAGATTGGAGCATGTGGCACCGTGCAACCTAATCGCCAGGGCTTTCCCCAGGGGCTTGTAGATTCTCGTCTTAGGCTGGGGGAGAAAGCCTGCTTGAAGTGTAATAATTTGCTCGCTGTGAAGTGGAGGGATAATAAGAATGTTTTCCTTCTTACCTCCCTTCACGCAAACACGACTGTCCAAATTCGTACGGCGACTGGTGTTGTGGAGAAACCCCTCTGTGTCCACGAATATAACCGGAATATGGGAGGGGTGGACCTCAACGACCCGTTGTTGGCGCCGTATCACATTGCCCGTAAGGCGAGACGCTGGTACAAAAAAGTGTCTCTATACTTATTTCAATTGGCTTTGCTGAACGCTCATGTGCTATACAGAGCTTCAGGCGGGACTTTATCCTTCCTTAAATTCCAGGATGAGATAGTCACAGACCTCCTGTATCCAGGCGGTTCTGCACCTCACCATTCCCAACCAAATGCAGTAAGTCGGCTGCATGAGAGGCATTTTCTGTCCTTGAGAGTAGGGATGAGCTTTGTGTTCGAGTCGAACACACGTTCGACTCGAACATCGGCTGTTCGATCGTTCGATGAAGATCGAATGTTATGGGCCGCTCGCACCAAAGTGACGCGAACAGCCCACAATACACTGCGCCATCGCAGTGCAATCCCGGCTCTGTGATTGGCCAAGCATGCACTGTGACCCCGCATGCTTGGCCAATCACAGCGCCGGCAGCGAGGAGAGCCATAATTGGCCACAGGCAGGATGCCTGTGGCCAATCATAGCTCAGGGGGGTTTAGTACACGCCCCACACTATAAAAGGCCGCCAGCGCGGCGGTCTTGTGCAGTGTGTTCCGGCGTGCAGGGAAAGAGCTACATAGGCAGGGACAGTGTGTTCTACGTTGTGTTCTTTTCTCAGGCATCTGCAGGAGTTGCTGTTCATTGCTGTTCTCTAAGATAGATAGGCAGGCAGGGACAGTGTGTTCTTTCCTCAGGCATCGGCAGGAGTTGCTGTTCATTGCTGTTCTAATCTCTAAGCTAGATAGGCAGGCAGGGGCAGTGTATTCTTTTCTCAGACATCTGCAGGAGTTGCTGTTCATTGCTGTTCTCTAAGCTAGATAGGCAGGCAGGGACAGTGTGTTCTTTTCTCAGGCATCTGCAGCAGTTAGTGGGTGTTGTGTGCCCCAGCACAGTATACACCTGTATATACCCATCATTGCTGTTCTCTAATACAGGCATCTGCAGGAGTTAGTGGGTGTTGTGTGCCCTAGTACAGTATACACCTGTATATACCTGTCATTGCTGTTCTCTAATAAATGCATCTGCTGGAGTTGGTGGGTGTTGTGTGCCCTAGTACAGTATACACCTGTATATACCCGTCATTGCTGTTCTCTAATACAGGCATCTGCAGGAGTTAGTGGGTGTTGTGTGCCCTAGCACAGTATACCCCTGTATATACCCATCATTGCTGTTCTCTAATACAGGCATCTGCAGGAGTTAGTGGGTGTTGTGTGCCCTAGTACAGTATACACCTGTATATACCCGTCATTGCTGTTCTCTAATAAAGGCATCTTCTGGAGTTAGTGGGTGTTGTGTGCCCTAGTACAGTATACACCTGTATATACCCGTCATTGCTGTTCTCTAATAAAGGCATCTGCTGGAGTTAGTGGGTGTTGTGTGCCCTAGTACAGTATACACCTGTATATACCCGTCATTGCTGTTCTCTAATAAAGGCATCTGCTAGAGTTAGTGGGTGTTGTGTGCCCTAGTACTGTATACACCTGTATATACCCGTCATTGCTGTTCTCCAAGTACAGTATCTGTGAGGGGTTGCAGTGTTGTGGCACCAGTGCATAAGGCCCAATTTTTCTGCCCCTGTTCAACAGGGGCATGTAATTACAATTCTTGATCTAATAATTTAAAGCAGGGCCCATTCCTGCGCCCACCAAGAGTAACTGTGAGGGCTTACAGTGTTGTGGCAACAACAACACCACCACCACCACCAAAGGCCCAATTTTTTTGCCCCTCTTCAACAGGGGCATGCAATTACAATTCTTGATCTAATAATTTACAGTAGGGCCCATTAATGCGCCCACCAAGAGTAACTTTGAGGGCTGACAATGTTGTAGCACCAGCACCACCACCAAAGGTGGTGAGAAAAACGGCATTAAAAGCTACGAGAAAAATTAGAACATGTTCTAATTTTTCTCGTCGTTTTTTCCGACATTTTTTCCGCGGCAGTTTTCCCATAGGGAAACACTGCCGCAGAGCCCATAGACGGTCGTTTTTCTCGACAAGAGAAAAAAATGATGTGAAAAACGACCGTGTGTGGGGAACAAGCCGTTCCCTCATTTTTAATGTCATTATTCACAGCGGTTTTTTAACCGCCGTGAATAATGATCGTGTGTACGCGGCATTAGAGTTAATATGGGGAAAAAGGTATCTACTCTCTACTGATGCTTTATCACCAATCCTTGTTTCAATAAAAACCCCACTTTTCAAAAACATTTGTCATTGGGACGGAAAGTGAGGTGAAATGTTCTGAACAGGTTCACAGACAGCAAAACAAATGTTACAGGGGTGATAACCCTTCCCTATGTTTTCCAAAAAGCTTAAAAATAGATTTTTTGGCTGGAGCTATACTTAAACAATGTAACTGTTCAAAATTACAAACAGATTCTACTTAAGAACAAACCTACAGTCCCTGTCTTGTTTGCACCGCCTGTATACTGCTGTTCAGAGTATATAGGGCCTTTTTTTATTTTGGGTGCGGGGTTCCCCTTAATATCCATACAAGACCCAAAGGGGCTGGTAATGGGCTGGGGTCGGGGGGGGGGGGGCTCGATGGGGTAGCCATGCCACTTTTCTCAAAGATTTTCATCCATATTACAGGGACCAGGCATTACATTAAAGCCGCAAGCAGTTTTAAATGGCTTTTTTTCCTTTACAAATGTCATTTTGTGCAGGGACAGTTCTAAACACGGGAAACACATGCCACTTCACAGGCATACTTTAGACACCCCCCAGGTACGATATTTAAAGGAATATTTAACTTTTTTTGTTTCACTTTATGCATCATTCAAATGACTGCTCCCAAAAAACGTCAGTTTTTAAAACTTTGTTTTGCATTGATACATGTCCCCTGGGGCAGAACCCGGGTCCCCAAACCCTTTTAGGTCAATAACATGCATATTAGTCGTTATAATTAGCACTTTCGATTTCGAACATTCACATCCATTGTATTTAATAGGGTTCTAACGTTCGCGCAAACTTTCGGTCCGTTTGAAGGTTCTGGTGCGAACCGAACCGAGGGGTGATTGGCTCATCCCTACTCGAGAGTACCCCTAACCAACGAGCCCCCCAAAGAAGATGTCTTGTCTGTACCAAGCGCGGATTTAGGCGTGACATCCGTTATTATTGTCCACGCTGTCCTGACGATCCTGGTCTTTGCATTGGTAAATGTTTTGAACGCTTCCACACACTAGTGAAGTTTTAGCGTAGGCTACAGCAATGCACAGGATAGGACACACTTACACAGGGTCTCCCAAGATGCCATCGCATTTTGAGAGACACAAACTGTTAAGCCCTGTACACACGATCGGATATCCTATGGATTCTAATCCGATGGTTTTTTCCATCGGAAATCCGATGAAACTGTCTTCCATCAGTCTTGCCCACACACCATCAGTCAAAAAACCGACCGTTTCAAACGCGGTGACGTAAAACACTCCGATGAGCCGAGAAAAATTAAGTTCAATGCTTCTGAGCATGCGTCGACTTGATTCTGAGCATGCGTGTGTTTTTTATCCGATGGATTTTCACACAGACGATCGGATTTTGCTATCGTTTTTTTTCCCATCGGATAAATTTAAAACATGTTCTATTTTTTCACACCGATGGAAAAAAGACCGATGGGGCCCATACACGATCGGTTCGTCTGATGAAAACAGTCCATCGGACTGTTTTCTTCGGTAAAAAACGATCGTGTGTACACGGCTTTACAGTTGTTACAGTTACAAAAAAATAGTAAAAAACCCCCAAAAAAAGAAAAAAAAAAAAATATTAAAAAAAAAAAAAAAAAATAGTTGTTGTTTTATTGTTCTCTCTCTCTCTCTCTCTCTCTCTCTCTCTCTCTCTCTCTCTATTTTCTCTCTATTGTTCTGCTCTTTTTTACTGTATTCTATTCTGCAATGTTTTATTGTTATGTTTTATCATGCTTGCTTTTCAGGTATGTAATTTTTTGTTTTCAGGTACGCCACTCAGCTGCAGCACGGATTTATTTATCTTGACAGCAACAGCATTTGCTCCCACGATACATAAAGCCATGACTCCAGTGCTTTAGGAGGTGATTTCACCACCACAGTTAAAAAAAAGAGCATATATGCCGAAGCATGGGGGCAGTAGGGGCGGAGGAGCGATTTTACTCCTAATGCCGCGTACATACAGTCGAAATTCCGACAGAGGCTTGCCCGTGGAAAAGTCTGACCGTGTGTACGCGGCATAACTTTTTTGCGGGAGGATGCCCCCATGCTTCGGCATATATATATTTTAGGCACAGGTTGCGTTAAAAATTTATTTTTTATTTTTTACTATGTTTTTTTGGGGTATTTGCTTTGCAGGTATGGTATGGTAAGGTCTTACTGTTATACTGTAATGTTACTTTGTTTTAATGTTAACCATCATTTGCTTAGCAGGTACGCCATTCAGATGCAGCGTGGATTTATTTATCTTGACAGCAACATCGTTTGCTCCCACGATACATAAAGCCGTGACTCCAACGCTGTAGGAGGTGATTTCACCACCACAGTTAAAAAAAAAGGCATATATGCCGAAGCATGGGGGCAGCAGGGGCGGAGGAGCGATTTTGCTCCTAATGCCGCGTACATACGGTTGAAATTCCGATGGAGGCTTGCCCGTGGAAAAGTCTGACCGTGTGTACGCGGCATAACCTTTTATGCCGCGTACATACGGTCGAAATTCCGATGGAGGCTTGCCCGTGGAAAAGTCCGACTGTGTGTACGCGGCATAACTTTTTTGCGGGAGGATGCCCCCATGCTTCGGCATATATAAATGGTGCATGTATGCCCATCATTAGAAGTGTGTGGAAGAAGGGAGGTATTCCGATCAATCTCTTTTTTTCGTTCAGCCAACAGGCTGCATGAAAAAAAAGATTACAATACATGTCCAACAAGGACCAGCAACGTACTGGTATGTTGCTGGACTTTGAATGGTTATACCAGAATAATGCCTGCAGGTTTAGGTATCATCTTGGTATCATTCTTTTCAGTCAGCGGTCGGCTTTCATGTAAAAGCAATCCTAGCAGCAAATTAGCCTCTAGACTGCTTTTACAAGCAGTGGGAGGGAATGTCCCCCCCCCGGATATAAAACAGCACCATTGGGAAATTGGGAAAGCATTTTATCACACCGATCTTGATGTGGTCAGATGCTTTGAGGGCAGAGGAAAGATCTAGGGTCTAATAGACCCCAATTTTTTTTAAAAAAAGAGTACCTGTCACTACCTATTGCTATCATAGGGGATATTTACATTCCCTGAGATAACAATAAAAATGGTAAAAAAAAAAAAAAAAAAGGAACGAACAGTTTAAAAAAAATAAAATAAATACATAATAATAAAAAAAAAAAAAGCACTCTTGCGCAAAGGCGAACACAAGCGTCGGTCTGGCATCATATGTAAACAGCAATTGCACCATGCATTTGAGGTATCACCGCAAAGGTCAGATCGAGGGTAGTAATTTTAGCAGTAGACCTCCTCTGTAAATCTAATGTGGTAAGCTGTAAATGCTTTTAAAGGCTTATAAAAATGTATGTAGTTTGTCGCCACTGCGCGTTTGTGCGCAATTTTAAAGCATGTCATGTTTGATATCCATGTACTCGGCCTAAGATCATCTTTTTTATTTCATCAAACATTTGGGCAATATAGTGTTTTTTAGTGCATTAAAATTTAAAAAAGTGTATTTTTCCCCCCAAAAATGCGTTTGAAAAATCGCTGCGCAAATACTGTGTGGAAAAAAAAATGCAACACCCACCATTTTAATTTGTAGGGCCTTTGCTCTAAAAAAATATATAATGTTTGGGGTTCAACATAATTTTCTTGCAAAAAAAATAAAAAATCACTTTGGCTTTGTCTTCAAGTGGTTAGAAGAGTGGATGATGTGTGACATAAGCTTCCTAATGTTGTGCATAAAATGCCAGGACAGTTCAAAACCCCCCCAAATGACCCCATTTTGGAAAGTAGACACCCCAAGCTATTTGCTGAGAGGCATGTCGATTCCATGGAATATTTTATATTTTGATTTTATATTTTGACACAAGTTGCGGGAAAAATAGTTGTCACTAAATGATATATTGCTCAAACATGCCATGGGCATATGTGGAATTACACCCCAAAATACATTCTGTTGCTTCTTCTGAGTACGCGGATACCACATGTGTGAGACTTTTTGGGAGCCTAGCCGCGTATGGGACCCCAAAACCAAGCAGCGCCTTCAGGCTTTCTAAGGGTGTAAATTTTTGATTTCACTCCTCACTGCCTATCACAGTTTCGGAGGCCATAAAATGCCAAAATAGGACAAAACCCCCCCAAATGACCCTATTTTGGCATTTTATGGCCTTCAAAACTGTGATAGGTAGTAAAAGGTAGTGAGGAAGGTAGTGAAATTAAAAATGTATGCCCTTAGAAATCTTGAAGGCGGTGCTTGGTTTTCAGGGTCCCACACGCAGCTAGGCTCCCAAAAAGTCCCACACATGTGGTATCCCCGTACTCAGGAGAAGCAGCAGAATGTATTTTGGGGTGTAATTTCACATATGCAAATGGCATGTGTGAGCAATATATCATTTAGTGACAACTTTGTGCAAAAAAAAAGTTTGTCAGTTTCCCGCAACTTTTAACAAAATATAAAATATTCCATGGACTCAACATGCCTCTCAGCAAATAGCTTGGGGTGTCTACTTTCCAAAATGGGGTTATTTGGGGGAGTTTTGTGCTATTTTGCCATTTTATGGCCTTCGAAACTGTGATAAGTAGTGAGGAGTGAAATCAAAAATTTGCATCCTTAGAAATCCTGAAGGCGGTGATTGGTTTTTGGGGCCCCGTACGTGGCTTGGCTCCCAAAAAGTCCCACACATGTGGTATCCCCGTACTTGGGAGAAGCAGCAAAATGTATTTTGGGGTGCAATTTCACATATAACCATGGCATGTGTGAGCAATATATCATTTAGTGACAACTTTTTGTAAAATTTAAAATTTTTTGTCGTTATTCAATCACTTGGGACAAAAAAAAAAATATTCAATGGGCTCAACATGCCTCTCAGCAATTTCCTTGGGGTTTCTACTTTCCAAAATGTGGTCATTTGGGGGGGTTTTGTACTGCCCTGCCATTTTAGCACCTCAAGAAATGACATAGGCAGTCATAAATTAAAAGCTGTGTAAATTCCAGAAAATGTACCCTAGTTTGTAGACGCTATAACTTTTGCGCAAATCCATAAATATACGCTTATTGACATTTTTTTTACTAAAGACATGTGGCTGAATACATTTTGGCCTAAATGTATGACTGAAATTAAGTTTATTAGATTGTTCTTATAACAAAATTAGAAAATATCTTTTTTTTTCAAAATGTTCGGTCTTTTTCCGTTTATATCGCAAAAAATAAAAATCGCAGAGGCAATCAAATACCATCAAAAGAAAGCTCTATTTGTGAGAAAAAAAGGACGCAATTTTTGTTTGGGTACAGCATTGCATGACCGCGCAATTACCAGTTAAATCAGCGCAGTGCCAAATTGTAAAAACACCTCTGGTCTTTAAGCTGCATAATGGACCGGGGCTTAAGTGGTTAAGCATCCTTAAAATCACTGCTCCCGAAAAAAATGCAGTTTTTAAAACTTTTTTTTGCATTGATATATGTCCCCTGGGGCATGACCCGGGTCCCCAACCCCTTTTTAGGACAATAACTTGCATATTAGCCTTTAAAATTCGCACTTTTGATTTCTGACGTTCAAGTCCCATAGGCTTTAACGGGGTTCGAAAGTTCGTGCGAACTTTCGATCCGTTCGAATGTTCTGATGCGAACCAAACCGATGGGTGTTCGGCTCATCCCTAGTCAGTAAACAGGTATTCAAAAGAATTGGATGGCACATCAAAATGTGGACAGCCTTTAAAAAAAAAAAAAAAATTATCATGTTGGTTAAAAATAGTGTTATTTACTGGTGTTTTGTTCTTTTGGGAATTTTGGGAATTAACAGTCTGATCACAGGTGGATGGCCACCTTCAGTCAAGCTATTTGACATTTGGACTTATGTTGCACTTATCCGGTCAATGCATGGTCATCTGCTCTTATCTTACTGTCCTACTCTAGGCCTTCTCTGACCTCCAAGCAAAGTATTTTCAGACAGTCTCCTCATAGAGATAAGGACTACTGCCAAAGCTCTAATCTGCTGCATAGACAACTGGTAAGAACTTTTGTAGGTTTATCTTTTTTTTTCTTTTACTTTATTGCACTGCACACTTTTTAAAATGTAAACTGTAATGGTATAGGTTTAGTAATGAAAATAGTGCAAATAACCCTGCGCTGCCAATATACAATATAGCTGCTAATACGGCTGGTTGAAAAAAGCAAGAACAAAAGTGGATATATTATGTGTAGCGCTTATACAATGTGAGATATAAAACCCAATTAATGTATATGATGAGTGGATGTACCACTGGAATAGTGATGGCTCACTGTGACAAAAACAATGATGGTGACGTAAAATTCATAAAAAATTACCGTATTTATCGGCGTATAACACGCACCCCAAGTTTAGGAGGGAATTTTAGGGAAAAAAACTTTTAGGAGGGAAGTTTAAGGAAAAAAAAACTTACATTTAAATGCAGCCTTACCAGTGTCCGTTGCAGCCTTGTCAGCAGTGTCCATTGCAGCCTTTGCCCAGTGTCCAGTGCAGCCTTTGCCCAGTGCAGCTTTGCTCAGTGTCCAGTGCAGCTTTGTCCAGTGCAGCCTTTGCCCAGTGTAGCTTTGCCCAGTGTCCATTGCAGCCTTTGCCCAGTGCAGCCTTTGCCCAGTGTCCAGTGCAGCTTTGTCCAGTGCTGCCTTTGCCCAGTGTAGCTTTGCCCAGTGTCCAGTGCAGCCTTTGCTAAGTGCAGCCTTGCCCCAGTTTTCAAAATTGGCGCCGCCGAGATCGCCGCAGAGACTAGGCGGAGCGGGGCGAACGCCGCCGAGAACGCAGGGAACGCAGGGACGCAGAGACGCAGGGACTGGGCGGAGCCGCCGCCGAGATACACATAGCCGAGTGTACTCGGCTATACTCGGCTTTTCTCGGCTCCGCTCACAGTCACGCCGAGTCCCGCCCTATGATGGACATATCACAGGTCCAATGGCGGGACTGGGCGTGACTGTGAGCAGAGCCGAGAAAAGCCGAGTATAGCCGAGTACACTCGGCTATGTGTATCTCGGCGGCGATCGCTGCGCTCCGCTCAGTCAGCGGAGATCGCCGGGATCAGTGGGTATCGGCGTATAACATGCACCCACGATTTTCCCCTGATTTTAAGGGGAAAAAAGTGCGTGTTATACGCCGATAAATACGGTAAATATAAAAAAAATGCAAAAAATACGAAAAAAACTTAGAGTCCATAAGTAAATGAATATATAGTCCACCAAGTGTCAATAAAATGACTAGGAACAAAAGAATATCAACAACTTCCAAGTGACTCTTGTAAGCAGAAAATCATGACTCCTTGTATAGGATGTGCAGACCCACCACAGGTAAAAGTGCGAGCTTACCAGAAAGGGTGGACTCAGGGGAACTTACGTCTCCATGAGTCTAACAGGCATGGGTAATTATAACCAATGTGTTGAAAGCTGGAATATCCTCGATGGATGTATATCGTGACCTCTAGACATCCGTAACCACAGGCCCAACAAATTCACGGGAAAAATGGTTTTGGGTACGTGGTATGAACTTGTCCCCAATAGGTGTCAGTGGTATGAGGAGATAAAAGAAAAGGATGGCCACATCGCGTAATCTCGTTTTTAAAAGGATAAAACAAAATTGTTTGGTGACCCCAGACGAAGTGTATTAACACGAAACGCGTGGGAAGGACTCCACTGCCGCCTATTTTATATACAAGCGCTTGAAAATTCCAGCTAAATGGAAGTGTATTGGCTGCAAAAAATTTTGTTTTATCCTTTTAAAAACGAGATTACGCGATGTGGCCATCCTTTTCTTTTCCTGACACAGCATGACAGCATATACGTATGGGAAGGCTCCGACTCCCTGCCCAATTCAGGACTGGTTATACTATAAAAGTAAGTCTCCTCCCTTCCTGCAGTATTCTCTTTTTTTTCCTCACTGCTACAGGCGGTTATGCTACTGCTAGGAAGCAGGATTTTTTATTTTTCCCCTCACCTTGCCGGACACTTCTGGCCAAGCCGCACAGGTTCAAGCCTCTCCTGTGACGAAGCTCCCCACTGTACAGGCAGACATGAACGCCTATATGGTGGAGACCTCACCCCAACAAACAGATCCAAGAAGAAGGGGTGCAGGTATCTGGTCTAGGAGAGCCATTCAAACTCGAGCAAACAAATGTGCTAAGGGCTGCCCACTCGCAAAATGGTGGCGGCACGACTTCCGATGGTATACGAATCTACATGCGGACTTCCGGGTAAAGCAAGATGGCGGAAACATAGCTTCCGGCGACATACAAGCTCACAGGCAGACTTCCAAGTGAAGCAAGATGGCGACCGAGGAACTTCCGGTCGCGGAAGACGCAGTGGGCATCCTAAACCAACAGGCTCACAAAAGAAATAAGCAGAGCATGCTAACTTACAGTGCGCAAGCCAAGGGAAGTACACCAGCAGAGACTTTCAGCGCTACAGCATCTGACCCGAGGTGAAGGTAGGAAGCACGCATATTAAAGTGTCATATGTTAGTGTGATGGCATATGAATTGAACCAAACACAAGTAAAAAATGCGCATGAGTCCAAAGTCACTGATATGTCATAGGTATATGATCAGATGGCGCATGTACAAAGGTGTACAGTCAGTGAGCATGGGGTCCAGGCTCCGGGAGTAAAAAAAGGGGGAGAGAGGGGTAAAACAGAGGCTGGAAGGATAATAATAGGAGAAGTCACATGTACAATCTCAGGGCTGCCATTCAAGGAGAAACAGAAACCGTGTTCCAGGGTACTGAAAAGAAAAGCAAGGGAGAGGTGCCTCTGAGTGCAGATGTTTTAAAACAATTTAATAAAGGATAGTGCTACAAGCAACTCACATTTTACATGGTAAAAAACGGGCATTGTATGAATTCCAGTTAGAAGAGGAAGATGTCATCAGATCTGTCACAGAGTACCTCCTCCTGCTGGGGCGCTGTGCTGCTGGTTATCGATTAACCGTTGTAGATGGTATTATACGGCCGGCAGCGGTGAGGTCAAGACTATCTGTGAATTACAGAGTCAGCATGAGCTCTCCTAGAGACCAGTCACTAATCTTAAGGTGAGGACAGGTAGGTATGTGTGTCTGTATGACATGTTTTAAAAGAGTGCACATGCTGATTGGCTGTAAATCTGATTTCAGCCCGCAATTACCACATCACCCCTCCAAGAGCAAGGAGACACATCACAGACATGCCTCAAGCTCTGAGAGGTCAATAACACACTCTAAGGCCCGCGATAAGAGCAGGCACAGAGCAGAAGATACACATCAGGGAGATGAACCCAGAGAAGATCTCTGTGTAGGATGTGGAAGAATTGGCCTTGCGGGAAAAATTCTGTGTAAGGCTTGTTTGCTAGAGGCAGTAATGGACAAAGAGGCCGAGAAGGCTGAAATGATCCGAATAATTAAACAGACGGTCAAAGAATCCATACACGATTCAAAACTGACAACTAGCAAAAAGAGAGCCAGTGAGGGTCGAGATGCGACCCAAAGAGCAGGAGACCCATCCTCAGGATCCGGTTCCGAGGAAGACTCCCAACAGGAAGATACAAAACTAAGCTTCAGATACTCTGCAGTACAACCATTAATAAAAGCTGTAAGAGAGGCACTTCAGTGGGAGGAAGAGGTATCTCGACCCACTAAAGCAAGAAAATATTATCGGAAAAAATAAAAAGAAACTGCGCTTAAAGTGTAAGAACCAGGCAAGTGAATTGCCTGGAAAAAAGGAAATAAAAAAAGGGGAAAGCAGCAACTAATCTGAAAACAATCATCAGTGAATACAAGTTAGAAAAAATAAATATAGTCGCGCTAACTTATGAACTTGAACATAAGCCCATCACTGGGTGACTGGAAAAATCCAAATATCAACTGTGATAACATATAAAAAAACTAAGTGAAAAGCAATATATAATCTATGTGAACAAATAATTATCAATAAATTAAAAATTAGCTGTGAATAAAAAATCAATTGTTATCCAAAAATACTGTAAAACAAAAAACCCCTCAAAGTTCATATTCCAAAGTCCATAATGGAAAAAACACCCGTGAAGTGATATCCAAAATTAATAAAGGAAAAAGAAGAGGATTCAAATCTTCTTGGACTTAAAATCCGTGACTTTCACCACCACCAGTAGAAATTTCTGCTTACCAAACAGCGATGGTCCCCTATGACGGAGGACCTCAAACAGCCTTAAGTAATGCTCAATTAAGCCTCCAGATTGTAGCAAGTGATGAACCTCAGTTGTTTAATAGCCCCACAGCTCATATAGCATCATACAGGTGTTCAACGTGGACCATGAAAAGAAGGGGGGACACTAGATAGTGTAAAATCCTTGATGAACATTTATTAAAATAATGAAAACATACTCACAAGAGCAGTTGAAAAGACAGCTTTAAAGTATAACAGCGCCGACCGGTCAAATGGCGCTGGCACACAAACACGTCCGTGGAAGCCGAGCAATGGAGGGTGACGTCAGCACAAAGCTCGTATCCTGCCCTACGCGTTTCGTGAAAAATCCCGTCGTCTCGGGGCACCCGAGATGACGTGATTTTTCACGAAACGCGTAGGGCAGGATACGAGCTTTGTGCTGACGTCACCCTCCATTGCTCGGCTTCCACGGACGTGTTTGTGTGCCAGCGCCATTTGACCGGTCGGCGCTGTTATACTTTAAAGCTGTCTTTTCAACTGCTCTTGTGAGTATGTTTTCATTATTTTAATAAATGTTCATCAAGGATTTTACACTATCTAGTGTCCCCCCTTCTTTTCATGGTCCACGTTGAACACCTGTATGATGCTATATGAGCTGTCGGGCTATTAAACAACTGAGGTTCATCACTTGCTACAATCTGGAGGCTTAATTGAGCATTACTTAAGGCTGTTTGAGGTCCTCCGTCATAGGGGACCATCGCTGTTTGGTAAGCAGAAATTTCTACTGGTGGTGGTGAAAGTCACGGATTTTAAGTCCAAGAAGATTTGAATCCTCTTCTTTTTCCTTTATTAATTTTGGATATCGCTTCACGGGTGTTTTTTCCATTATGGACTTTGGAATATGAACTTTGAGGGGTTTTTTGTTTTACAGTATTTTTGGATAACAATTGATTTTTTATTCACAGCTAATTTTTAATTTATTGATAATTATTTGTTCACATAGATTATATATTGCTTTTCACTTAGTTTTTTTATATGTTATCACTGTTGATATTTGGATTTTTTCAGTCACCCAGTGATGGGCTTATGTTCAAGTTCATAAGTTAGCGCGACTATATTTATTTTTTCTAAGAAAATATTATCCCCAGTTGAAAGAGACAACGTTGTCATTTCCTCTCACAGAAGTAAGGGAGGTGATTCAAGAATAGTGGGATAAGGTGGACAGGAAGGTGTCACCTTTAACAGATTTAATCGTATGTATCCCTTTAAAACAGAAGATGTTCATGATCTGGAGACGCCTCCGCTGGTGGATGCGGCAATCATGAGACTGGCACGTCACGTAACCATCCCTATGGATGATGCAGTGACGTTAAAGGATCCTCTAGATAGGAGGATGGATGCAGGCATGAAAAGAACCTACTTAGCCGCAGGCAATGCATGCAGACCAGTATTAGCACTCACGTCACTAGCAAAAGCCATCACGACGTGGGCAGAGTATATAAAAACAGAAATATAGTCAGGTGCAGAACCGACTACATCCCTCGAGTTGATAGACAATATCATACAGTCTGGCGACTTTGTTGGCGAAGCAGCGATTGATTCCTTAAGCTGTTCAGCTAGGGCCATGCAATCTTCGGTTATGGCAAGAAGAGCTCTGTGGCTAAAACCATGGACAGCGGACACCTCGTCGAAGATTAATTGGTGCCGCATCCCATTCAACGGGACCGCTCTGTTTGGCAACAGGATGGACACAGCAATATCAAAGGTCACGGGAGGCAAGTCAGGGCTACTCCCACAGGATATAAAGACAAGGCAAAGGTGCTTCCAGGGGAGAAAGCAATACCCCAATAAAATCAGAGATTTTAGACCCCTCAAGGATTACAGGAAAGGTGGAAAGGCACCCCAGTCAGCGGTGGCGCGAATTCCAAAGGCAGGCATGGGGTCGGAACAACAGAAACCCTTTTGAAGGTTTCTCCGTCCAGATAGGAACAGTGGGAACCAGACTGCGCAATTATGCTCGTGTCTGGACAGATCAAATCAAGGATCCTTGGGTGATCCAGTCAGGACATCATTGGAAATTCCTGTCCATGCCCATAATCCCTCATTTTGTTCCCACACACTTACCGCAAGACAGACGGAAACACCAATTAATATTCAAGTATGTACAGACACTACTCCAGAAGGGCACGATAAATCCAGTGCCATTACAAGAGCAAGGGCAAAGTTTCTATTCTCCACTTTTCTTAATTCTAAAAAAAAGACAGGCGATCTAAGACCCGTACTAGACCTAAGAGACCTGAACAAGTCAATATCGGTCCAGAGTTTCAAAATGGAATCCTTGCAGTCAGTAACACAAGCTATCACGAAGAACGATTGGATGTTATCACTCGATCTAAAAGATGCGTATTTGCATGTTCCAGTACATGCGCAACTACACATGTACCTAAGATTTGCAGTGGCAGACCAACACTTTCAATTTGTATGCCTACCTTTTGGGTTAGCAACCTCACCCAGAACTTTTTCCAAAGTTCTACTCCCAGTAATAGCAATCCTACGTAGGAAAGGGCTACAAGCATTTCATTACTTAGACGACATTATGCTCACAGCAAAAAGCCCACAGATATTGTCAGATCACCGACAAACACTGATAGACACGCTACAAGAGTTCGGATGGCTTATCAATTGGGAAAAGAGCCAATTGGAACTGTCGCAAAGAATATTGTTTTTAGGGGCGATCCTAGACACCCACAAAAACACAGTGGAACTTCCCGAACAGAAGATAGTAACTCTAATGAAAAAGTTAGAGGGCGTGTCGAGAATGCAGTACCTTTCGACGTCAGGCTGACTCAGTCTCCTGGGAACACTCTCCTCAACAATCCCAATGGTGAAGTGGGCACATTGGAGGATGAGGGTATTTCAAAAAGGCTTCCTCAGTCAGTGGCGAAGACAGTCAGCCAGACAGAAAATCCATCTAACTTGGGAAATGAAGAAGTCCCTAGAATGGTGGAGAAACACAGCAAATCTCCACAGATGTCATCAACTAGTAGCAGATTCTCCTCAGATAATAACTTCAGATGCCTCAGCATCAGGATGGGGAGAACACCACGAAGGGTTGTTAGCCCAAGGCAAATGGAGATACAGGCAGAAAGAGGTCTCCAATGTAATAGAGATGAGGGCGGCCTTATGTGCGCTGAAAGCGTTCCAAACGCAAATCCAGGGAAAGACTGTAATAATACAAATGGACAACAGAGCGACAGTCACCTATATAAAGAGACAAGGTGGGACACGAAGCCAGTCGCTGCTGAAAGAGGTAACACCTGTAATGGAGTGGGCACAGCAGAATCTAGCCCATCTATCAGCCGTCTATATCCCAGCCCCACAGAACTTTGTGGCGGACACATTGAGCAGACGAACCTTAGACCCCAACGAATGGTCACTGAATCAGTCAGTGTTTCATTGGATATGCAGACAGTGGGGGTATCCAGATCTGGATCTGATGGCGACCGCAACCAACACAAAGTGCAGACGTTTCCTTTCGAAAGCAAGGTTCCAAGAGGCAGAAGCAATGGATGCTCTCAACGCCAGATGGGTTTGCAAACTAGCATATGTATTCCCTCCGATTTCCATAATCTTCAGGTTACTCAACAGAATAAGAACACACTCCGGGGTGATGATAGCGATAATCCCAATGTGGTTACGCAGACCGTGGTTCCCACTACTACAATCATTGGCAGTGGAACCTCCCATACCCCTCCTGAACATACCGGATCTGTTGCAACAAGGTCAAGTGGTACATACGGATCCAGGAGTCCTACATTTAGCTGCTTGGAAGCTGAAGGGAGAAGGCTAGAAGAAGCAGGATTTACCACAGCAGTCGTAAAAACACAGCTGAAGGCAAGAGCATCTACCACTAACCATACTTATTCCAGAATCTGGGAAAGATTCAAGTCCTTTGCCAAGACCCAACAATTTGACCACAAAAGACTATCAGAACCACAAGTTCTAGGCTTTCTACAAACAGGTTTAGAGAAAGGTCTCAGTGTCAGTACACTGAGGGTACAGATTTCAGCCCTAACGGCATTGTCAGGAGTGAAATGGGCATTGCGGTGTCTAATCCGCCAATTCTTAAAAGCATGTACTAGAATCTGGCCTGCGGAAAGATCATATGTCCCACCGTGGGACCTTCAACTGGTATTAGATCTTCTTTCACAAAATCCCTTTAGCACGGGGCAATCCACGTCATTAGGGAACATCTCATCAAAAGCGGTGTTTCTTACAGCAATCACCTCAGGCAGAAGGGTGTCGGACATGCAGGCCCTAGGCTGCAAACCACCGTATTTCTGCCAGTTGACCGACAGAGTAGTGTTACGAACTCTACCACACTACAGACCTAAAGTCAACACACCATTTCATTTGAACCAGGAAATAGTACTTCCAACATTCCAGACGGACACAACAGAGACACCCCACAGCTTGGATGTCGGATCTGTCCTGAAAACCTACATAGAGATGACGGCACCATTTAGAAAGACAGAAAATCTATTCGTCATACCTGAGGGTCACAGAAAGAGGCTAGCAGCGTCCAAAAGGACACTGGCATCGTGGCTAGTTAAGGTCATAAGGAGAGCTTATGCGACAAAGGGTCTAGAACCTCCAACAGGGCTTAAGGCTCACTCCACACGTGCGATGGCAGCATCGTGGATGAACTTTCGGGGAGTCACCCCCAAACTCATATGTAGGGCCGCAACATGGGCGACCTTCAATACATTCTTAAACCACTATAAAGTGGATCCGGCGGCTTTAACGACAGTACAATTTGGCCACACGGTGTTACAGGGATCGACATGAAGCAATGTCGGATACAAGATATAGATACATAGGAGTATATGTAAAGATAATAAAGAGTACAGCATTACCCACCCTTCTTGTCTGGTGATTTGGTAGATCCCATACGTATATGCTGTCATGCTGTGTCAGGAAAAAGGAAAATTTTATACTTACCTGAGGGTAATTTTCCTTTCCTGATGCAAGCATGACAGCATATAGGTACCCTCCCAAAAAAAAAATCACGAAAATATGATAAAGGCCTTCGCAGTGATACTAAGTTACGAGAATACTGCAGGAAGGGAGGAGACCTACTTTTATAGTATAACCGGTCCTGAATTGGGCAGGGAGGCGTAGCCTTCCCAAACGTATATGCTGTCATGCTTGCATCAGGAAAGGAAAATTACCGTCAGGTAAGTATAACATTTTCCCTTTTATCTCCTCATACCACTGACACCTATTGGGGACAAGTTCATACCACGTACCCAAAACCATTTTTCCCGTGAATTTGTTGGGCCTTTTGTTACGGATGTCTGGAGGTCACGATATACATCCATCAAGGATATTCCAGCTTTCAACACATTGGTTATAATAACCTATGCCTGTTAGACTCATGGAGACGTAAGTTTCCCTGAGTCCACCCTTTCTGGTAAGCTCGCACTTTTACCGGTGGTGGGTCTGCACATCCTATACGAATCACGATTTTCTGCTTACAAGAGTCACTTGGAAGTTGTTGATATTCTTTTCTTCCTAGTCATTTTATTGACACTTGGTGGACTATATATTCATTTATTTATGGACTCTAAGTTTTTTTCTTATTTTTTGAATTTTTTTATATTTAATTTTATATGAATTTTACGTCACCATCATTGTTTTTGTCACAGTGAGCCATCACTATTCCAGTGGTACATCCACTAACCATATACATCAATTGGGTTTTATATCTCACATTGTATAAGTGCTACACATAATATATCCACTATAGGTTTAGTAATGGTCTATCTATCCCAAGAAGGATAGCCTCTCAATGCCTCTGCAAACTCTGTATACAGGTATTCAAAAGAATTGGAGAGGTATGTCAAAATTGGATAGTTTCTACAAAATCTTTTGAATTACCCTATTAATAAAGCCCTGAAATAACTCATTAGACACTTGGAGTATGGATCCTGGCAGGTGGTAGTGGGGGGGGGGGCAGGTCAACTTTTGCATCGGGGCCTACAAGCTGCAAGCTACGCCTCTGGGGCATAGCATAAGTTGGAGTTCGAGATCAGGTTCTCAAGGGTCACCCACCCTTTGCTTCGAGCATGTAAGTTCCAGTCAACGATCCGTGCAAAATGAATTGCCCAATAATAAGGCTGAAGGTCAAGGAGGCCAATACAGCCGCCTGCTTTTGGCAGGACCAGCTTTGCTCAGCATATCCAAGCAGGTTTGTTGCCCCAAAGGAATGTTTGACAGATAGACTTATTCAGCGTAAAGAATGCAGGTAGTAGACGGATCAGTATTGTTTGAATTTTATACAGCAGGCGTGAGAGGATTGTCATCTTAATGATAGACGCGCGTCCAAACCAGGAGTTAGCGGACCTGTCCCATTGCGGGAGATCCTGACGTATATTTTTCAGCTCAGCCAGAAAGTTTCTACTGTATAGCTCTGATAGATTAGCAGGGAGTTGGATACCTAGATACGTAATAGCATCAGCTTTCCACTGAAAGGGAAAATGCTGTTGGCATTGCTTTGCCAGGTCCATGGGTAAAGAGACATTTAGAGCAAAAGACTTAGAATAATACATTTTCAGATTGGACAGGATTTTGAAACGTTCTAGGACTTGCAGGAGGTTGGGTAAAGTCGTTAACTCTCTCGCCTTCCCAAAGGCTATCTCAGCTTTTTATCATACATAGGGCTCATTATACACCACAAAAATGATGATTGGGGAAAAATATAACACCATTAGGGATGAGCCCGATGTTCGAGTCGAACGTAAGTTCGGCTCGAACATCGGGTGTTCGCCTGTTTGCCGAATAGCGAACAATTTGTGATGTTCACGACAAATTCTAAAGCTGCGGAACACCCTTTAAAAGTCTATGGGAGAAATCAAAAGTGCTAATTTTAAAGGCTTATATGCATGGTATTGTCAAAAAAGGGTTTGGGGACCTGGGTCCTGCCCCAGGGGACATGTATCAATGCAAAAAAAGTTTTAAAAACTGCATTTTTTTTCGGGAGCAGTGATTTTAATAATGCTTTAAGTGAAACAATAAAAGTGAAATATTCCTTTTAAATTTCGTACCTGGGGGGTGTCTATAGTATACCTGTAAAGTGGCGCATTTTTCCCATGTTTAGATCAGTCCCTGCACAAAATGAAATTTCTAAAGGAAAAAAAGTAATTTAAAACGACTATACTATACTATAATGTATTGTCGGGTCCCGGCAATACAGATAAAAGTAATTGAAAAAAACGGCATGGTACCCCCAGTCCATTACCAGGCCCTTTGGGTCTGGTATGAATATTAAGGGGAACCCCGAACCAAAATTTTAAAAAAATTGTGTGGGGGTTCCCTCAAATTCCATATCAGGCCCTTCAGGTCTGGTATGGATTTTAAGGGGAACTCAGCACCACAATAAAAAAAAGGCATGGGGGTCCCCCCAAAAATCCATACCAGACCCTTATCTGACCTATGTTGAGGGCATGTAGCCTGGTACGGCTCAGGAGGGCAGGGGCGCTCTCTCATCCCCCCTCTTTTCCTGCAGCCTGCCAGGTTGCGTGCTCAGATAAGGGTCTGGTATGGATTTTGAGGGGGACCCCTGCGCCATTTTAAAAATTTGGGTCCAGGGTTCCCCTTAATATCCATACCAGACCTGAAGGGCCTGGTATGGAATTTGGGGGGTCCCCCACGCAATTTTTTTTTACATTTTGGTTCAGGGTTCTCCTTAATATTCATACCAGACCCAAATGGACTGGGGGGGAACCCATGCCGTTTTTTTCAATGACTTTTGTCTGTATTGCCGGGACCCGAATCGAATAGTTTTAAATGCCTTTTTTCCTTTAGAAATGTAATTTTGTGCAGGGACTTTTCTAAACACGGGAAAAATGTGCCCCTCTACAGGCATACTATAGACACCCCCCAGGTATGAAATGTAAAGGAATATTTCACTTTTATTGTTTCACTTTAAGCATTATTAAAATCACTGCTCCCGAAAAAACGTCAGTTTTAAAACTTTTTTTTGTATTAATAGATGTCCCCTGGGGCAGGACCCAGGCCCCAAACACTTTTTATGACAATAACTTGCATATTAACCTTTAAAATTATCACTTTTGATTTTTCACGTTCGTGTACCATAGATTTTAACGGTGTTCGCGTGTTTGAACAAATGTTTTGCCTGTTTGCATGTTCTGCTGCGAACCAAACCAGGGGGTGTTTGGCTCATCCCTAAACACCATTATGCCCGCAATGCTCTTTATTTAATGGCTCTCTTGTCCACATGCTTATCCACATGCTCTGGCGATGTCCAAAGCTTCATCGCTACTTCATCGCTACTGGGAATTTTTTTTTAGAACCTTAAATTTATTATGCTCTACTGAGATAATAGGAACGCCCAAGCTATTGGGAATAATTCCTGATGGAATGTTACCAGTAGAGATGCATATTATGTGGATAAGATCTTTATATTTAGCACGTAAAGTTATTTTACAAAAATGGTCATCTGCTGATCTTCCAACCCATAAGCAATGGGTTGAGAAACTTAACCATATACCGTACTTAAAAGAGAAAAATTAACATATAAGCATAGAGGTATACCCAGGGCTTTTGGGGGAGCGCAGTTCTGGCACCTCCTGGACTGACTGTATGTAATGGCAAGGGGTGCTGGGGTGTGCTGCAGGGTATTGATGCTCACTGCTGGGGATATATTTTTGCTGGGGGGGTCTATTGTTGCTGAGGAGGTCTATTGTTGCTGGTGGGGGACCTATTGTTGCTTGGGGTGGGTCTTATGTTGCTGGGGGGTCAGTTGTTGCTGAAAGAGATCTACTGTTGGGGGAGGGGTCTATTGTTGATGGCTGCCATAGAGTCTATTAATGCTGGCTGTGCGGAGATCTGTTGATGCTGCTGGGAGTCTATTGTTGCTGGGGGGACATTTTGTTATGGGTGGTCCATTATTAGGGGGATCTATTGTTGCTGGCTGTGGGGGTTCTATTTTACTGCTTTTCTTGATATCATGAACCAAATTCCATACAAATTACTTAGCACCACAAAATGATAAAATGGGGCTGTACTGGGAGGTGGGTAGGGGCGGAGAAAAGGGGTAACTCGGAAAGGGGGAGTTCCTGCACCTATTGTCTGAGAAAAGAAGCCCTGGGTATACCCCAAAGGTTTGGTAAAATATGGTCATGTTGGTTAGATCCTAGTAATCAATTATACGATGGAGTGAGATAGCGAGATAGATGGGAGCAGAGAGTAGAAGTAGAGGAATGAGGAATAGAAGAGAAGAAATTATTGCGTAAAAGTTAGATAATTTGACGCTGTACGTGGAAGCTTCCATAGTCTAATGATTGGTATTAGTGGAGAACAACATGATGTGTAAAATGTATTTAACCATTTCAGATCCGCGCTATAGCCGAAAGACGGCTGCAGCGCGGACCTGAACTGCCGGGTGGACGTCCCCTGGACGTCCTCTTGTTTACTTCCGCAATGCGCGCCCGCGGCGGCACGCATCGCGGTAGAGCTGTGCCCGATGTGTCACGCGGGTGCCGATGCGCGATGTCTGCCAGGTACCCGCGATCGGCTGTCACAGAGCCAGGGACGTGGATCTCTGTGTGTAAGCACAGAGATTCATGTCCTGCTAGGGAGAGGAGACTGATGGTGTGTCCCTTGTACATAGGGACAACCATCGGTCACCTCCCTCAGTCAGTCCCCTCCCCCCATAGTAAAAATCACTCATGAGGGAACATATTTAACCCCTTTCCGTCCCCTAGTGGTTAACCCCTTCACTGCCAGTCACATTTATACAGTAATCAGTGCATTTTTATAGCACTGTTCGCTGTATAAATGTGAATGGTCCCAAAATAGTGTCAAAAGTGTCCGATGTGTCCGCCGCAATATCGCAGTCCTGACAAAAATTGCAGATCACCGATATTACTAGTGGAAAAAAATAAAAAATAAGAATGTCATAAATCTATCCCCTATTTTGTAGGCGCTATAACTTTTGCGCAAACCAATCAATAAACGCTTATTGCAAAAAAAATTTTTAACAAAAATAAGTAGAAGAATACGTATCGGACTAAACTAAAAGAAAAAAAAAAAGAAAAAAAATGGGATATTTATTATAGCAAAAAGTAAAAAATATTGTGTTTTTTTTTTCAAAATTGTCGCTCTTCTTTTGTTTATGGCGCAAAAAATTAAAACCGCAGAGGTGATCAGATACCACCAAAAGAAAGCTCTATTTGTGGGAAAAAAAACGATAAAAATGTCATTTGGGTGCAGTGTTGTATGACCGTGCAATTGTCATTCAAAGTGCGTCAGCGCTGAAAGCTGAAAATTGGTCTAGGCAGGAGGGGGGTTTAAGTGCCCAGTAAGGAAGTGGTTAAGTCCTTATTATGCTTTGTTTATTATATGCTAAGCCATTTCAGTCCGAGAGGTGCAAGGTTTATTTGTTGTGTGTGTTTTCCTATTTTTGATAATTCATGGATCAATCTGACATATTTCTGCTGTGCTCTGTCTGAGTGAAGCGGTGGATGGAATAATAAGAATCTATTGCCAGTGGCACCCAGCTATATTTATTTTGAATGTCTTCTTTTGTTTTCATATACCTCTTGTCAAGAAAAAGCCTTTCCATGGCTCTCTTTTTTCATACTTTACTGCAGTATCACAGTGAAACAAACTTTACTGAATGTCAATAGTTCTACTTTGAAAGTGTGAACATTAAGTTGCTTGGAACTGTATGGAGACAGGAGCTAGCGGAAGGTCGGCCACAGATGGGCAGAAGGCTTTTAGAGAATAATTGGTGGCGGGCTATCTGTTTGTGCTCTTTACCATTGCTGTTGAGCTAAAACTCACCCTCTTCCCGAGTCAGCCAAAATGTAACTTCAGTGCATGCACACTGAGGTTTCTTTTCTTTTCTTTATAGGCACACAAACACATACCATACAGTAGACATACTCACTATGAAGAAATATCTCTTTGCATGATAAGCACTGCTAATCACTGGCAGTTAGCAATTTACATGGCTGATAATCACTTCAACAATCTATAGCACAGGTGTCAAACACAAGGCCCGAGGGCCGAATCAGGCCCTCCAGGCCATTTCATGTGGCCCTCGCACCTCTCCTGCAGCTGCAGGAGAGCTCCAGCCCTCCTCTGGTCCTCCTCCAGACCCCTACTTTCTGCTTTTAAGCAATGCATCCAGCTTCTTCCCAGCAGCAGCATAAGGAAAGGGGGGTGCACTGTGATGTAAAAGAGAGTGGGGGACTCAACTTCTGATGGTGGGGTGGCTCTTGACATCTAATGTAAGGAGAGGGGATGCGCTGGACATCTAATCTTACAGATACAACCGGCCCTTTTGAGGGCAATCATAATGCTGATGCGGCCCACGATGAAATTGAGTTTGACACCCCTGATCTATAGCTTTCAAACTCCTGAGGCTTCAAAAAGTATGATACATGATTAATGAATAAGTAAGCAATTTATTATGATTAGCTTGCCAACTGTTGGTAATTTCAGGACCTTGGCTTTACCAGATATTATTATTATTATTATACAGGTTTTATATAGCGCCAACAGTTTGCGCAGCGCTTAACAAAATAAAGGCAGACATTAATTACATTATAATTTGGTACAAGAGGAATCAGAGGGTCCTGCTCATTAGAGCTTACAATCTAAAAAGGGAGGGTCAATTGATATAAAAGGTAATAGCTGTGGGGGATGAACTGACGGAGGAAGTAAAACAGTGTTAGTTAGAAGCAGGATAGGCTTCTTTAAAGAGAAAAGAAAAGAGAACAGCGCCCTCTAAGTGCAGTAATTAAATTTTAATTGGCAACAAAATAAATGATTACACTCACAGGATAGTAGTGTAAGCAGGCATGGTATGGATCATCCGCTCCTGACTTCCGGGTGGAATGGAGGAAGGAAAGGGGTCCGCCATCACTGCAGTGGACGGGTGTCTGCGGTGGAGTCTGTCCTCCGGGAACAAGGCTGGCGACGATGTTTCCAGATGGGAGGAACTCGGTCGGCGGTGCACAATGGACAGCGTCACCAGGACCGATCCTAGGGTCACATGCGCCTGGGTGCAGAAATATTTCTGGCGCCCCTACAAGGGCGTGGTCACCTTACTAACTCTTCCCCCTTTACAAATGTTTCTATGGCAAGGACTCAAACACAGAGATGCTCCCCTAAGGAGTCATCATTACCCTGGGATCCTCCCACGATCTCTTAACAATAAACAAAATACAGGAAGAGAAGCAGAGTACTCTAATTGGACCTGGAGGGGGGTCTCTCTAATGGACACAGAGAGGGCCTCTGTTAGAGAGTTTGTTTAGAAAGAGCCCCCAGACATAATACAGGAGATGGTCAGAGACTGCAGATATAATACAGGAGATGGTCAGAGACTGCAAACATAATACAGGAGATGGTCAGAGACTGCAGACATAATACAGGAGATGGTCAGAGACTGCAGACATACTACAAGAAATGATCAGAGACTGCAGACATACTACAAGAAATGATCAGAGACTGCAGACATACTACAGGAGATGGTCAGAGACTGCAAACATGATACAGGAGATGGTCAGAGACTGCAGACATACTACAAGAAATGATCAGAGACTGCAGACATACTACAAGAAATGATCAGAGACTGCAGACATACTACAGGAGATGGTCAGAGACTGCAAACATGATACAGGAGATTGTCAGGGACTGCAGGCATGGTAAAAGAGATCAATGCAGCCTCACCAGTGCCCATCAAATGCAGCTCATCAGTGCCCACCAATTGCAGCCTACCATTGCTCACCAACTGTAGCCTACAAGTGCCCACCAAATGCAGCCTACCAGTGCCCACCAAATGCAGCCTTATTAGTGCCCACAAAATGCAGCCTACTAGTGCCCACAAAATGCAGCCTACTAGTGCCCACAAAATGCAGCCTACTAGTGCCCACCAAATGCAGCCTACCATTGCTCACCAATTGTAGCCTACCAGTGCCCATCAAATGCAGACTCATCAGTGCCCACCAAATGCAGCCTCATCAGTGCCCACCAAATGCAGCCTACTAGTGCCCATCAAAATGCAGCCTCACTGTGCCCATCAAAACGCAGCCTCACTGTGCCCATTAATTAGCGTCACTGTGCCCATCATAAAGAAGCCTCACTGTGCCCATCATAAAGCAGCCACTGTGCCTATTAATCAGCATCACTGTGCCCCTCCAAAAGCGTCAGTGTGCCCATAAAAATGCAGCCACTGTGCCCATTAATCAGTGTCACTGTGCCCATTGGAGGAGGAGGAGAAGGGGGAGAGAGGAGGAGGAAGAGAAGAGAAGAGGGAGAGGAGGAGAAGAGAAGAGAGGGGGAGGAGGAGAATAGAAGAGAGGGGGAGGAAGAGAAGAGAGGGGGAGGAAGAGAAGAGAGGGGGAGGAAGAGAAGAGAGGGGGAGGAGGAGAAGAGAAGAGAGGGGGAGGAGGAGAAGAGAAGAGAGGGGGAGGAGGAGAAGAGAGGGGGAGGAGGAGAAGAGAAGAGAGGGGAAGGAGGAGAAGAGAAGAGAGGGGAAGGAGGAGAAGAGAAGAGAAGAGAGGGGGAGGAGGGGAAGAGAAGAGGGGTAGGAGGGGAAGAGAAGAGCGGGGGAGGAGGAGAAGAGAGTGAGAGGAGGAGAAGAGAAGAGAGTGAGAGGAGGAGAAGATAAGAGAAGAGAGTGAGAGGAGGAGAAGATAAGAGAAGAGAGTGAGAGGAGGAGAAGAGAAGAGAGTGAGAGGAGGAGAAGAGAAGAGAGTGAGAGGAGGAGAAGAGAAGTGAGAGGAGGAGGAGAAGAGAGTGAGAGGAGGAGAAGAGAAGAGAGTGAGAGGAGGAGAAGAGAAGGGAGTGAGAGGAGGAGAAGAGAAGTGAGAGGAGGAGAAGAGAAGAGAAGAGAGTGAGAGGAGGAGAAGAGAAGGGAGTGAGAGGAGGAGAAGAGAAGAGAGTGAGAGGAGGAGAAGAGAAGAGAGTGAGAGGAGGAGAAGAGAAGAGAGTGAGAGGAGGAGAAGAGAAGAGAGTGAGAGGAGGAGGAAAAGAGTGTGAGAGGAGGAGGAGAAGAGAGTGAGAGGAGGAGAAGAGAGTGAGAGGAGGAGGAGAAGAGAAGAGAGGGGGTAGGAGGAGGAGAAGAGAAGAGAGGGGGCAGGAGGAGGAGAAGAGAAGAGAGGAGGAGGGGGGGAGAGGAGGAGGAGGGGGGAGAGGAGGGGGGGGGAAGGGGAAGAAGGAGTGAAAAATGGATCACTAACCCTGTCCCTTCCCCTCCTATGTCCCAGTCTGCGTAGCTTACAGTGCAGAATCTGAAGTAAAAGGAAGCTCCAGTCTTTCTGGTGAAGTTACTCTCTCATGTCCTGTAGCAGTGCGCTCGGTCCCCGACTCCCTGCTCATCCATGTGTGAAGTGCTAAGGCTGCGGGCGGGGGAAACATGCAGAGTATGTCTTCCTGAGCCACCTCCATGTCAGTGGACACTGACAGATCTCGGAAGGCAGGGCAAAGTTCGCTGATAGGAGAGTAGTGCAGCGGTAACGCCAGCATGGTTTAATCATCTCTAGGACCCCAGGAGCGGCTGTCTCTCTCTCTTTCTCTGTGTTGACAGCCGCCTCTGGCTGGAGGAGAAGGTGTCCAGTGCAGCGCGGTGTCACTGGCATCTGGCTGCTTTGAAATCTCCCGCCCACACCCCTTTCCAGGCACAGATTGGCCGCACAAGGGGTTGTAGGAGGGCACAGGGGGGACATGGGGAGGAGGTGGGGCAGACCTAACTTACCTCCTCTTCCCTCCTTAGTACAGATACAGCGGGCGCTGGGCAGAGGATGTGGACACTGCTGCCGGCGGGCGGGTCAGTGGGCAGCGGAGGTAGGGGGCAATGAACGAGGAGGTCACGGCGCCCTCTCTGACATGCGCTCGTAACTCGTCTAGGATGAAACACCGGCACCAGACTCGTTGGCAACACACATTCAGGACCAACAATGCTCCTGAAACTTTGGCGCCCCCTCCCCTCTGGCGCCTCGGTGCATTGTACCCCCTGCACCCCATCTCGGATCGGCCCTGAGCGTCACTTCCGGGTCAGGTCAGCGGGGCTTTGCTAGCGTTCGGAGCATTCTTACTCCTTCCTCAGGCATTGGATAGTGGCCATGTTAGGGGAGGAGGTTTAACCACTTAAGCCCCGGACCAATACGCAGCATAAAGACCAGGCCCCTTTCTGCGATTCTGCACTGCGTCGCTTTAACTGACAATTGCGCGGTCATGCGACGTGGCTCCCAAACAAAATTGACGTCCTTTTTTTCCCACAAATAGACCTTTCTTTTGTTGGTATTTGATCACCTATGCGGTTTTTATTTTTTGCGCTATAAATACAAATAGAGCAACAATTTTGAAAAAAATTCAATATTTTTTACTTTTTGCTATAATAAATATCCCCAAAAAATATATAAAATTTTTTTTTCCTCAGTTTAGGCCGATACGTATTTCTCTACATATTTTTGGTAAAAAAAATCGCAATCGCCGTTTATTGATTGGTTTGCACAAAAGTTATAGCGTTTACAAAATAGGGGGTAGTTTTATGCCATTTTTATATTATTTTTTTTTTACTAGTAATGGCGGCGATCAGCGATTTTTTTCGTGACTGCAACATTATGGGGGACACATCGGAAATTTTTGACACATTTTTGGGACCATTGTCATTTTTACAGCGATCAGTGCAATAAAAATGCACTGGTTACTGTAAAAATTACACGGGCAGTGAACGGGTTAACCACTAGGGGTGCTGAAGGGGTTAAGTGTGCCTAAGGGAGTGATTACTACTGTGTGGGGGCGTGGCTACGAGTGACACACACGGCAGGCAGTTAAAGGGCCCCGTACAGGTACGTGATTGTGCCTGTACGAGCCATTCTGCCAACGTATATATGCCGTGAGTAGGGATGAGCTCGGTGTTCGACTCGAACATAAGTTTGACTCGAACATCGGCTGTTCGCGCGTTCGGCGAACAACGAACGATTTGGGCCGTTCGCGCCAAATTCGAGTGACGCGAACGGCCCACAATACACTGCGCCATCGCAGTGTAATCCCGGTGCTGTGATTGGCCAAGCATGCACTGTGACCCTGCATGCTTGGCCAATCACAGCGCCGGCAGCGAGGAGAGCAATGATTGGCCACAGGCAGGATGCCTGTGGCCAATTATAGCTGAGGGGGTTTAGTACACGCCCCACACTATAAAAGGCCGCCAGCGCGGCGGCCTCGTGTAGTGTGTTCCGGAGCAGGGAAAGTGAAGGATAGGCAGGGACAGTGTCAAATCTATTCTTTGCTAAACCTTGTGTGTAGGGACAGAGAAGGATAGGCAGGGAGAGTGTGAGGCCTCGTACACACGGCCGAGATTCTCGTCGAAAAAAACATGTTGTTTTTTTCGACGAGATTCTTGGACAAGAAACTTGTCCCGGCCGAGTGTACAGACGCTCGATTCAAAGAACCCGCGGTTCTTTGAATGGAGCGTACGCGGTGACGTCATCGACTACGACGAGCATGCGCTCGTCACATTCGATGCCGTCGCCGCCATCTTGGTATACCCTATGTATGCCTAGGAAGCTACCGCGCATGCGTCGAATTCATTTTGAACATGCGCGGGCTTCCGGGAGGACAGGTAAGTGAACACACACTCACTTTTCTCGTTGAGAAACATGCCGATGAGAATCTCGACGAGAAAAAAGAGAGCAGGATCTCTATTTTCTCGTCGAGATACTTGTCGCTTTTCTTGACGAGAAACCATACACACGAACGAATTTCAAGGCAAAAAATCTCTGCCAGCAAGTTTCTTGCTGGTTTTTGCCGAGAAACTCGTTCGTGTGTACGAGGCTTCAGTGTCATATTCTTTGCTAAACCTTGTGTGTAGGGAGAGAGAAGGATAGGCAGGGAGAGTGTCAGTGTCATATACTTTGATAAACCTTGTGTGCAGGGAGAGAGAAGGACAGGCAGGGGATAGTGTCAGTGTCATTGTTGCTAAGCCTCCTGCACATTATACACCTGAAGTTAGCCCGTATTGCTGCTTTTTCCTGGTGTGTTACACCAACAGGCATTTGCAGCAATTACTGCGGGCGGAGTGTGCCTCCTGATCATATTACACCTGAAGTTAGCCTGTATTGCTGCTTTTTCCTGGTGTGTTACACCAACAGGCATTTGCGGCACTTACAACGGGCGGAGTGTGCCTCCTGATCATATTACACCTGAAGTTAGCCTGTATTGCTGCTTTTTCCTGGTGTATTACACCAACAGGCATTTGCGGCACTTACAGCGGGCGGAGTGTGCCTCCTGATCATATTACACCTGAAGTTAGCCTGTATTGCTGCTTTTTCCTGGTGTGTTACACCAACAGGCATTTGCAGCACCTACAGCAGGCGTAGTGTGATTCCTGCAAAATATACTCCTGAAGCTAGGCCTTATTGCTGGTTTTCTCATTTCCCTGCAGGCCATTAGAATGTCTGGAAGGCAAACAAGGAGAGGCAGACAGTCAGGAGCCAATAAAAGAGGGCAAGCAGGCTCTGTGTCTAGAGACAACAGTGCTGGTCGTGGACGCGGTGCATCGCCATCAGCACGTGGCCATGGGACACGCTTGTCCTTCTTTTCGGCAACTGGACGCGTTGAGCCGCATCATGCCAAAGACTTGGTAGAGTGGATGACCAAGCCCTCCTCATCCTCCTCATCCTCTCTCACCCAGGCTCAGGGTACTGGCAAAGCAGCTGCCAAAGCATCCTCTTCCCTGGTATCAATGTCATCATCAGTCACTCCTTCCCTAGACCAACCATGTCCTCCTGAGGAGTCCCCCGAACTGTTTGAGCACAGTGTTGGGTACATGCTCCAGGAGGATGCCCAGCGTTTCGAAGGGTCTGATGATGATACCCAGCTAGAGGAAGGCAGTAGCGTGAGAGCAGAGAGAGGGGATGCTCAAGAAGGACACCAATCTGGCAGTCATGTTCCAGCAGCTGCAGCATACTGCCAGATTGGCTCCAGTGATGAGGAGGGAGGGGATGATGAGGTCACTGACTCCACGTGGGTGCCTAATAGGAGAGAGGAGGAGGAGGAGGATGAGGAGGAGGCACATCTCCAACGAGGCAGGATGCCCTCGGGGGGCCAGCGTAAGGGCAGCACACAGACGGAATCACACCGCAAAGCTCCGCCTGTGCAGGGCGCTGCCTCTGCCCGTTATTCAAAAAGTTATTTGGTGTGGGCCTTTTTTGAGTCGAGTGCATCAGATCGCACAGCTGCTGTTTGCAACATATGTCTCAAGCGTATATCGCGTGGCCAAAACATCAGCCGCTTGGGCACCACATGCTTGACCAGACATATGTTGACCTGCCATGCAGCTCGTTGGCAAGCCTACCTTAAAGACCCACACCAAAGAACAAAGCGGACCTCTTCTTGCACCACATCAGCTGGGATCTCCAACCCCACTATACCTTCAGTCCTCTCTGAAACCTGCACTGAGAGGAATGAAGGTGTAGAATTAGGTGTGTCACAGCCAAGTACTTGCGGGCACTCTGCTAGCAGTACACCGACGTCCGATTCTAGCAGGCAAATTTCCCTGCCCCAGCTGCTGGACCGTCGAAAGAAGTTCACTCCCAGCCATCCACATGCCCAGCGGTTGAATGCTAGCTTGGCTAAATTGCTAGCGCTTCAACTGCTGCCTTTTCAGTTAGTAGACTCGGCCCCCTTCCGTGAGCTTGTGCAATGTGCGGTTCCTCAGTGGCAGGTTCCCAAACGCCACTTTTTCTCACGGAAGGCGATTCCGGCTCTCTACCGGCATGTGGAAGGCAATGTCTTGGCCTCGCTGGACAGGGCGGTCAGCGGTAGGGTACATATTACCGCTGACTCATGGTCCAGCAGGCATGGACAGGGACGTTACCTTTCTTTCACGGCCCATTGGGTCACTCTTTTGGCAGCTGGGAAGGATGCAGGACAAGGTGCAGTAGTGTTGGAGGTTGTTCCACCGCCACGCCTCCAAAATGCTACTACTGGTTGTGACACACCTCTGTCCTCCACCCCCTCCTTTTCTTCTTCCTCCATGGCCTCTTCCTGTGCTTTGTCCTCGGAACCAGCGGTGCTCCGTAGGCGTTCAAGGGGCTACGCAATTACGCAAGCAAAAAGATGCCATGCCGTGCTTGCGCTGGTGTGTTTGGGGGACAGGAGCCACACTGGGGCAGAGGTTCTGTCTGCTCTGCAGGGGCAGGCCGAGAGGTGGTTGACGCCACGCCAGCTTAAGCCAGGAATGGTAGTTTGCGACAATGGCACCAACCTCCTCTCCACTCTCCGACAGGGACAACTGACCCATGTGCCCTGTGTGGCTCACGTCCTTAACCTGGTGGTGCAGCGGTTCTTGGGCAGGTACCCGGGCTTACAGGATGTCCTGAGGCAGGCCAGGAAAGTCTGTGTGCATTTCCGCAGATCTTATAATGCCAGTGCTCGCCTGGCTGAGCTGCAAAAGGAGTTGAACCTGCCCAAGAACCGCCTTATATGTGACATGCCCACCAGGTGGAACTCAACGTTGGCCATGCTGCAGCGGCTGCACACGCAGCAGAGGGCCATCAATGAGTACCTGTGCGACTACGGCACCAGGACAGGGTCAGGGGAGCTCTGTTTTTTTTCACCACGCCAGTGGGGCATGATTAGGGATGCATGCACTGTCCTGGCACCATTTGAGGAGGCCACGAGGATGGTGAGCAGTGACAGTGCATGCATCAGTGACACTGTACCTCTTGTCCACCTGTTGGAACATACGCTGCATGGAATAATGGACAGGGCACTTGAGGCAGAACAGAGGCAGGAAGAGGAGGACTTCCTTGCCTCTCAAGGCCCCCTTTACCCAGACAGTGTTCCTTCTGTCCCACCCATCGCACAGGAAGAAGAGGAGGAGGAGGAGGATTGTGTCAGCATGGAGGTGGAGCCTGGCACTCAGCATCATCAGCAGCAGTCTTTTAGGGATGATTTACAGTCCCAAGAAACCAGTGGACTTGTACGTGGCTGGGAGGAGGTGGCTGCGGATCATGTCGTCCTTAGTGACCCAGAGGACTCCGGACCGAATGCCTCAGCTAACCTACGCTGCATGGCCTCCCTGATCCTGCAAAGTCTGCGGAAGGATCCTCGTATTCTTCGGATCAAGGAGAGGGACCATTACTGGCTGGCCACTCTCCTTGATCCACGGTACAAGGGTAAGGTTGCGGACCTTATCTTACCGTCGCAGAGGGAGCAGAGAATGAGACAACTCCGGGAGGCCTTGCAGAAAGGTCTGTGCAACGTGTTCCCAGAGACTGGGAGGTTACAAACTCCTGGTCCTGGACAACGAGTTGCTGAGGCTTCGGTCAGTCAAAGAAGGAGCGGTGGGGAAGGTGGCCGTCTGACCGATGCGTTCAGACAATTCTTTAGTCCACAGCCCCAAGGTATGATCGGTTCCAGCAACCATCGCCAGCGTCTGATATACATGGTGCAGGAATACCTAGGGGCAAGGTCAGACTTGGACACCTTCCCCACCGAAAATCCTCTGGCTTACTGGGTCTTGAGGATGGATCACTGGCCAGAGCTTGCACAGTATGCAATTGAGCTACTGGCCTGTCCTGCATCCAGCGTTCTTTCAGAACGCACATTCAGTGCTGCTGGAGGATTTGTCATGGATCACAGGGTGCGCCTGTCCACCGACTCTGTTGATCGACTGACCTTCATAAAGATGAACCAGTCTTGGATCACCACCAGCTACCAAACACCTGAAGCTGATATAACAGACTAATTTATTTTCAAATGTCACATCCCTTCAAGACTGATGCTGATGCTGAGAGACTGTCCTGTTATGTTGACTGACTATCCTCCTCCTTCTCAATGATCCGATTGATGATGATAGCTTGGAAGAACATTTTTGTTTCTGGGTGCCGCCACCAGTGGCTAAGGCCCAATTTTTCAGCCCCTGTTTAACAGGAGCATGTAATTACAATTTTTTATGCAATACTTTGCAACAGGGCTCATTGCTGTGCTCCAAGTACAGTATCTGTGAGGGGTTGCAGTGTTGTGGCACCAGTGCCTAAGGCCCAATTTTTCTGCCCCTGTTTAACAGGGGCATGTAATTACAATTCTTGATCTAATCATTCACAGCAGGGCCCATTCCTGCGCCCACCAAGAGTAACTGTGAGACCTTACAGTGTTGTGTCAACACCACCACCACCACCACCAAAGGCCCAATTTTTCAGCCCCTGTTCAACAGGGGCATGCAATTACAATTCTTGATCTAATAATTCACAGCAGGGCCCATTCCTGCGCCCACCAAGAGTAACTGTGAGGCCTTACAGTGTTGTGTCAACACCACCACCACCACCACCAAAGGCCCAATTTTTCAGCCCCTGTTCAACAGGGGCATGGAATTACAATTCTTGATCTAATAATTCACAGCAGGGCCCATTCCTGCGCCCACCAAGAGTAACTGTGAGGCCTTACAGTGTTGTGTCAACACCACCACCACCAAAGGCCCAATTTTTCAGCCCCTGTTCAACAGGGGCATGCAATTACAATTCTTGATCTAATAATTCACAGCAGGGCCCATTCATGCGCCCACCAAGAGTAACTGTGAGGGCTCACAGTGATGGGGTAGCTATGCCATTTTTCTTAAAGATTTTCATCCATATTACCGGGACCAGACATTACATTAAAGCCGCAAGCAGTTTTAAATGGCTTTTTTTCCTTCAGAAATGTAATTTTGTGCAGGGACAGTTCTAAACACGGGAAACACGTGGCACTTCACAGGCATACTTTCATTTTATGCATCATTAAAATGACTGCTCCCGAAAAACGGCAGTTTTTAAAACTTTTTTTTGGATTGATACATGTCCCCTGGTGCAGAACCCGGGTTCCCAAACCCTTTTTAGGACAATAACATGCATAATAGTCGTTATAATTAGCACTTTAGATTTCGAACGTTCGCATCCATTGTATTTAATAGGGTTCTAAAGTTTGTGCGAACTTTCGGTCCGTTCGCGGGTTCTGGTGCGAACCGAACCCGGGGGTGTTCAGCTCATCACTAGCCGTGAGCAGTCGTTAAGGAGTTAAATAGACTCGCAGACCGAGTCTGCATTGCGGTCACCATGGTAATTGCAGCGCCCCCCCCCCAATATTTGGGTGCACTATATGGAAATTTAGGGGTAGTCTGAGCCGGTAGTTGGGCTCAGACCAATCAATGATTCAATATTGCTCTGCTCTGAGTGTGATACTGCCTGGCAGTAGTGTTCTCCGTTGCATGTAGGTGGCACTGTCACCGCCGACATAGGTTAAACTACGGGGGGTATCACTACACCTTAGGTGTTCCATCTCGGCAGCTGTGCAGGGGGCGTGGTCAACCTGATGTGCATGCTGGGAGAGGGTACATAAGGGGCAGATGCCATTAGGCGTGAGGCAATTCCAGGGGGACCCCAAGGCGCACAGGGGGGACCGCTGGTCAAGTGAGTGTGCCTCGTGGCCTGCATGGCACGAGGTGCACAAGTGTGTTTAGGCCTCGGGCACCTTCAGCCCGAGGCCCTGTTGCTGCATCGTGGGCCCAGCTCCACTGGCAAGGGCCTACGCTTCGGAGAAGGATCCCAGGCTGCCCGCTTGTAGGGGGCCCAGCTTAAGGAAAGGGGTCCAGGGGAGGATCAGCCCAGGAGATTACCGACGGTACTGCTGTCTCGGGGAGAGGCCTGGAAACTCACCTAAAGAGGGATTCATCGTCTCTGATATCTGTGCTCCATCCCAGGTGCTAGGACCGCTCTCATAGGGACTATCCGGGTGAGCAATACCTACTCAGGCTTGAGTGGTGACGAATATAGACACTGAACCTTAAGTGTTGTGTGCCTGAACCTTCCCCTACTTCTCTAAACTTCCTACTCTCTCTCTCTTCAAGTTGATTCAAAGAAAAAGAATAAAGCCTTGCTGATCAGGTTTTACTCCTGTGTGAACATTGGCCTTATTACAAGAGATCTTTTTTTGCCTTGACAACGGAGCTAAGGGATCCACTTTAGAGAGGTAATTGCTGCAGACCCAAAACAAAACCAGCCGGTCCCTTAAATGGGGGTAAGTTCAACAGGTCAGATAGAAATAACATTGAAAAGACATTTAAAAGCTGTTAAAATCAACAGATTAAAAACTAATAGGGTCGCCAGATGATGGAAAAAAACTAGTGAATGATGTTATACTATATTATGTTGTGGTCTGTATACTTACTACTGACAATCAAGGGGTCAAAAGGACATATCTATATGGAGTATATCGGAGGTACAATTAAAATCTATTAGATAAATGGAAAATGGTTGTATGTTAAAGTATGAAATATTAAAATGAAATATACGAAAATGAAATATACGTATATAGAAGATTATTGATCTATATATAGACATATATATACACATATATATAAAAAATACATGTGTATATATAATAATTGTTTTAAAAATATTTGAAAATATCTGTATTTAAGAACACGTGGGGAGACTATGTAGTTATATACTAGAGAATCTATATAAAGCAATCCTGAAGCTAGAACCATAGAATGGGTCATGTTAAAAGGCTATGGTGTACAGGTCCTTCTCAAAAAATTAGCATATTGTGATAAAGTTCATTATTTTCTGTAATGTACTGATAAACATTAGACTTTCATATATTTTAGATTCATTACACACAACTGAAGTAGTTCAAGCCTTTTCTTGTTTTAATATTGATGATTTTGGCATACAGCTCATGAAAACCCAAAAATCCTATCTCAAAAAATTAGCATATTTCATCCGACCAATAAAAGAAAAGTGTTTTTAATACAAAAAAAGTCAACCTTCAAATAATTATGTTCAGTTATGCACTCAATACTTGGTAGGGAATCCTTTTGCAGAAATGACTGCTTCAATGCGGCGTGGCATGGAGGCAACCAGCCTGTGGCACTGCTGAGGTGTTATGGAGGCCCAGGATGCTTCGATAGCGGCCTTAAGCTCATCCAGAGTGTTGGGTCTTGCGTCTCTCAACTTTCTCTTCCCAATATCCCACAGATTCTCTATGGGGTTCAGGTCAGGAGAGTTGGCAGGCCAATTGAGCACAGTAATACCATGGTCAGTAAACCATTTACCAGTGGTTTTGGCACTGTGAGCAGGTGCCAGGTCGTGCTGAAAAATGAAATCTTCATCTCCATAAAGCTTTTCAGCAGATGGAAGCATGAAGTGCTCCAAAATCTCCTGATAGCTAGCTGCATTGACCCTGCCCTTGATAAAACACAGTGGACCAACACCAGCAGCTGACATGGCACCCCAGACCATCACTGACTGTGGGTACTTGACACTGGACTTCAGGCATTTTGGCATTTCCCTCTCCCCAGTCTTCCTCCAGACTCTGGCACCTTGATTTCTGAATGTACTTTGGACCACTGAGCAACAGTCCAGTGCTGCTTCTCTGTAGCCCAGGTCAGGCGCTTCTGCCGCTGTTTCTGGTTCAAAAGTGGCTTGACCTGGGGAATGCGGCACCTGTAGCCCATTTCCTGCACATGCCTGTTCACAGTGGCTCTGGATGTTTCTACTCCAGACTCAGTCCACTGCTTCCGCAGGTCCTCCAAGGTCTGGAATCGGTCCTTCTCCACAATCTTCTTCAGGGTCCGGTCACCTCTTCTCATTGTGCAGCGTTTTCTGCCACACTTTTTCCTTCCCACAGACTTCCCACTGAGGTGCCTTGATACAGCACTCTGGGAACAGCCTATTCGTTCAGAAATTTCTTTCTGTGTCTTACCCTCTTGCTTGAGGGTGTCAATGATGGCCTTCTGGACAGCAGTCAGGTCGGCAGTCTTACCCATGATTGCGGTTTTGAGTAATGAACCAGGCTGGGAGTTTTTAAAAGCCTCAGGAATCTTTTGCAGGTGTTTAGAGTTAATTAGTTGATTCAGATGATTAGGTTAATGGCTCGTTTAGAGAACCTTTTCATGATATGCTAATTTTTTGAGATAGGAATTTTGGGTTGTCATGAGCTGTATGCCAAAATCATCAATATTAAAACAAGAAAAGGCTTGAACTACTTCAAGTTGTGTTTAACGAATCTAAAATATATGAAAGTCTAATGTTTATCAGTACATTACAGAAAATAATGAACTTTATCACAATATGCTAATTTTTTGAGAAGGACCTGTATGTGTACGAGTATGTGTAAAATAGTAAAGTAAGATAGCCCCGCTGACCTGACCCGGAAGTGACGCTGTCCATTGTGCACCGCCGACCGAGTTCCCCCCATCCGGAAGCATTGTCGCCAGCCTTGTTCACGGAGGACAGACTCCACCGCGGACATCTGTCCACTGAAGTGATGCCGGACCCCTTTCCTTCCTCCATTTCACCCGGAAGTCAGGAGCGGATGATCCATACTATGCCTGCTTACACTACTATCCGGTGAGTGTAATCATTTATTTTGTTGCCAATTAAAACGTAATTACTGCACTTAGAGGGCGCTGTTCTCTTTTCCTTTCTTGTATTGCAGAGTTCTTTATACTTAAACTTTTTTTGAACTGGCAGCCTTCTTTGAACAGTATTAATCTATTATTACCTTACATGGACTAATACCCCCCCAAAAATACTGTTATTACCACCCTGGTTCCCCTCCTTCCTCCCATTTAATTTATTTTTACTATTGAGCCATAACCAGAGTGCACCATATCACCCATCTGTCTGTTTTCTTTAAAGATAAACATTTAGATAAACAGATATAACATTTTACATAGATTGCATTGCATTTTAAACAAATAGCATTTAACAAAAAGCAGAAGGAAAGGTTTGTGACAATTTAGAAAATTAAATAGAAGTATACCTAATGCACTAATGTACCTAGTGTACTTGAAAAAAAAACAGTATGCATGTCCTAGTTTTTGATATAGATACTTAAAGCGGAGTTCCACCCAAAATAACATCCATATATGACCACACTCCTTTCACTACAAACATGTACAGTAGCCACTTTTTTTTTTTCTGTACATACCGTACTATTGTCATTTCAATTCCGGCTTCCGGGTACTCACTCCCGCGGGAGTAGGCGTTTCTATTCTCCCGCAATGTAATCTGGGAGTTCGCCCAGATGTGACATGTCCTGCAGAAAAAGTTCCCCGGCGGATAAGGTTCCCCCCCTGTACTGCGCATGCACGGCACGAACCTCAACGGAGTTTCCGAAAGTAGCCGAACATGTAGAGCGGCGCCTGCGCAGTCAGCTCTACATGGCTCCTAGTCATTGCGCAGGCGCCGTGTAGAGCTAACTCGCAGCTCTACATGTTCGGCTACTTTTGGAAACTCAGTTGAGGTTCGTGCCGCGCATGCGCAGTACAGGGGGGGGAACCTTATCCGCCGGGGAACTTTTTCTGCAGAACACCGTCCACCGCTACCAGGAAGTCAGTGCTTGTGGGCTTCACAATGCCCACAAGCAAAATGGAAAATTCTGACGGCTGATTTTAAAAGTGCATCTTTTGCCAGAAAAAAGACAGGGGAGGTTAAAAATCACCAAACACGTGAGTACTAATTGGTGATATAAAAATACTTTGCATGCAAGCTAAAAAAAAAAAAAGATTTGCCGCGGAACCTCCGCTTTAAGAGTGTTTAATAAAATGGCAATAAAATTAAATCTGTTCTGGAATGAGACTAACACCAGTTAATAGTTAATCAATATAAATAATCATCAAAGTAATTATCTTCCTCTGCATCCCCAGCAGGTTCTCCTGCTATTGGTTCATGCTCCTCTCTGTGATATTGAGGAAAATCTTCATCGTCATCATTGTCCCTGTCCTCATCAGGGAATGGATACTGAGGAATAAGTGGCACATTTGTTTCCCCAGCAATATGCTTCTGCTCACCATAGTAAATACTGTGTATATGGGGAAAACAAAAAAATACTAAAGTGCTTAAAGGACGTCTTAGTCTGTTTTGATCCACACGAAGGTAGGTCAGTCGGTGCATTCTATCCATTACTGGACACATCAATGTTATGTTTATAGCTGTAAGAAATAGACAAATTACTTTTGTTTGCAATTCTTAAACTTTGTTTAGCCAACTTAGTGTGCAAATAAAATGTGTGTTCTGTGTATGTATATATAGATATATATATATATCTATATCTATATATATATATCTCTATATATATATATCTATATATAGATATAGAGATATATCTATATACAGTCAATATATATATATATATATATATATATAAAATTATAAATACAGTAGCCACGGTACTCTATGCTTGAAGTAAATGTCCAGGTGCTCACCCACAAAGAAACCCATACACTGTAAATCCAAAACTGGTTTAGTGGCAATCACGGGTCTTGCAGAGAAGGAAGATCAAAAACAGCAGTGTTTTTATTGTCAACGTTTCGATGAAGCTTAGTCCATCTTTCTCAAGTTAGAGGGGGTTTTTAAACTAGGTGGTGGGGGGGGGGGGGGTGTTCAGAGGAAGCAAGAGCGAACAGTGAGCAGAGGTCAGAGGGTACTAATAGAGGCATTAGTGGTAATATAATACCTAAACCCTGGGGGAGTGGGTTGGCAAAACATAATCGCAGCCTCAGAAAAACTAAGAAGAAAATTATTTGCACCAGTACAAATCTGACAGGCATGTTCACAAATGCCAGAAGCCTAGCTAACAAAATTGAATAATTGGAGCTGCTGATACACAAGGAGGATTTTGACTTTGTGGGTACATCAGAAATTTGGTTTGTCAGCTCACATGATTGATCAGCATTTTGTATCGAAGGAACAGGGAAGGTAGAAAATGAGGAGGGGTTTGCCTATATATCAAAAATTATTTGTTAATGCACTTGAGGGATGACATTGCAAATATGGAAAGGTGGAGTCCCTGTGGGTGGAGCTGCAAAGGGAAGAGACCAGCAGTAAATGAATAGTGGCGGTATGCTACAGGCCTCCTAATCTGAAGGATGAGGAGAAGTTGGGCTTCTTATCAAAGTTTGAAATGGGAGTGAGACAGGGCAACATCATCATAATGGGGGACTTCAACTATCCGGATATTGACTGGATGGAGGGGACAGCTAGCTCTTTAAAGGCCCGTAATTTCTTAAATATCTTACAGGACAACTTCATGTCCCAATTGGTGAATGCCCTAACTAGAAAGAATGCTTTGCTAGATATATTAACCACAGATAACACAGATCTATTTTCAGATGTAGAGATAAGGGACAACTTGGGAACCAGCGATCACAAAATAATTATATTCAAAATAAATCATAGGAAAAGAAGGCACAAGGGTAGTACAAAACACTAAACTTCAAAAAAGCCAACTTTTCTAAACTGCACTCAATACTACAAGATATTAAACGGGACCAAATCCTAGAAATTTTGAACACTGAGGAAAAATGGGAGTGCTTTAGGAACATATTAAATAAAGGTATCATTAAGTATCCTCCAATGGGTAATAAATATAAAAGAGCAAAGGTTAAACCTGGGTGGCTAAACGTTAACATAAAAAAAAATGATTAAAGAGAAAAAAATGGCCTTCAAGAAATATAAGGCTAAGAGGTCAATGTCAGTATTCCAACACTACAAGGAATGCAATAAGAGATTTAAGAATGCAATCAGGGCAGCTAAATCAGGGCAGCTAAAATAGACTACAAAAGGCCTATGTGTACTATATCAACAGTAAAAATGCGAGGTCAGAGCACATTGGTCCCATAAAGGATGATGATGGGAAGTTGGTTACAAATAAGGAGAAGGCAACTGTACTAAATGCTTTCTTCTCTTCAGTTTTTACACAGGAAAGGGAGGGGTATAGCAACCATGACTGTATTGTTAGTAACACATCACAGGATGTACCCTTGTGGCTAACAGAAACCAGGGCCCAGAAAAGACTAGAAAAGCTTAACACAAATAAATCACCAGGACCGGATGGCTTACACCCAAGAGTCCTCAGAGAACTCAGTCAGGTTTTAGCCAGACCGCTATTCCTAATTTTTATGGATCGCATACAGACAGGAATGGTACCAGCTGATCGGAGAAGGGCCAACATGGTACCAATATTCAAAAAAGGACTGAAACATATACATAGGAGCTACAGACCAGTCAGTCTAACATCAATAGTATTTTACCAATTGGAGGGGATGATAAGGGACTATATCCAAGAATTTGCTGATGACAACAGTATAATTAGTAGTAATAAGCATGGGTTTATAAAGGTCATTCTTGGAAAACCAATCTTTTAACATTCTATGAGGAAGTAAGCTGCCGTCTAGATAAGGGAAGGCCGGTGGATGTGGTGTATCTGGATTTTGCAAAAGCATTCGATACAGTCCCCCATAAACGCTTAATTCACAAACTGAGGTCTGTTGGTATAGACCATAGGATTTGTACATGGATAGAAAACTGGTTACAGGGGCGTGTCTAAATGGTAGTGATAAATAGCGAGTACTCAGAATGGTCTGAAGTGGTAAGCGAGCTACCGCAAACCTCTGTCCTGGGACCAATTCTGGTTAATTTTCTCCTTAATGATATAGAGGTTGGTATAAATAGCTCAATCTCAGTGTTTTCTGACAACACAAAAATAAGTAGGGTAACAACTTCACAACAAGATATAGAAACTTTACATAGGACCTCAATAAAATAATGGAGTGGGCAACGACATGGAAAATTAGGTTTAATGTTGAAAAATATAAAGTAATGCACGTGGGGGCTAAAAATGTGAATGCTAGTTACTCACTAGGGAAGAGAACCTCTGGGAGAATCCAGGATGGAAAAATATCTGGGGGTCCTAGTAGATGACAGACTCAGCAATAGCCTGCAATGCCAAGCTGCAGCAAGCAAAGTTAGCAGAATATTAGCATGCATAAAAAAGGGATTTACTCCACATATAAATCGATAATCCTGCCACTTTATAAAACTCAGGTTTGGCCACGTCTGGAGTATGCTGTCCAGTTCTGGTCACCAATCCTCAGGAGGAGGAGACTCGGGAACTGGAAAGAGTCCAGATAAGGGCAACAATGTTAATTAGGGGGCTGGAGGACCTCAGTTATGTGGAACGACTACAAGCACTAAAGTATTCTCTCTGGAGAAGAGATGCTTGAGTGGAGGTATGATGGTGATATACAAATACCTCAATGGTGAATCTAGCATAGGGAATAAACTATTCAGTCTATGATTATGAACACGCACACCAACATAGGTTGCACTGGATGGACTGATGTCTTTATTCAACCTTACCAACTATGTAACTATGTTTTTGATCTTCCTCCTTTGCAAAACCTGTGAGTGTCTCTAAACCAGTTGGATCATCAAAGAATTGCGTTTAACAAACATACTTTTTTAAGTCAAGGGACACTAAATCCCTGAGCAGTCAGTTACTCCACATTTTTGTAGCAGACCACAGTTATAGGCATTTCTCTATGTTTTCTAAAGAGAAATGTTTTTCTGGCCTCTCTAGGACATTGCGTAGCACAGATTTAAAAGAGGTAGGAGTAACAGCATTTGAAAGATTAAAAGAGGCTGATTTACTAAAGGAATTGAGGATATTTACACAAAAAACTATGTGAATACGCATGGTAATTATCCAATCATGTGCAGATAAAATAAGTAAATAGGGCTCTGCTTTACACATGACTGTATGATTAAATGTAATTTTTGCACAATTTATTGTGTGAACATTTTCACACAACTTTAGTAAGTAAGCCTCTAAATTATTTCTTTGCCCACATGTTACTGCTACCTATTTACCAGAAATGTTAAAACAAGTTGCTGTTACTATACTATACAAAAATCTGCACTACAGCTGTTTAAAAAAGAAAAAGAAAAAAGTCTGGTGGTAGAACATGCCTGCATGATGTGAACATATTTTTGTAAACATATTAGTGTGCAAACATGCATACCTTACAGGATTATTCTCCAATTTCCTGTTCTTTATATTTTTAGAGGTTTTGTTGTATTTTGTTTTTCTATGGTGGGTAGGGCAAACATAGCATTGTTTAAGAAACATCTGCTAAATTACTATAGCTAAAATATTTCTTGTTGTTTTAGTTAAAGTGTGGAAAGAGTTAGAACCCCTGTAAGGTTTTATTGCTGCTCAGTGCTTTGTTCTGGAGACCAGACAGGAAGTAAGGGAAGATTTGCAATGGGATAAAAAGACAGCAATAAAAAAGTGACATGGGTTTAGCATTCCCATACTTAGGTTAAACAACAAATATTTTTACTTATGTCTCTATTGCTGTTGAAGAGTTTCCTTCACTTCCTCTCTGTGAAATGTTGCCCCTGGGAATGTGAGCAAGAACAAATCTCTAATTGAGTCCCGACAGCAGTAAAACCCTGCAGGGGTTCTACAATGTATTAATGTATTAATCTCCCCTGTTTGCTGGCTATTTTTGCTGGCCTGGTCCTTGTGCTTACAAATGAAGAATGGCTTAAAGTTAGCTTTATTTTTTTTAACACAATAAGGATACAGATGCTTATTTGCAGTTTTTTAAACAGAATTACTTAGAGTTACTTACTTTCAAATTCATTGTCATGCAAATATAGGTGCTCAAGTGATCGAGGGATGTAAAACACATGTTTTAGTTTGTTGTGACCCAGGTTCAGTTCCATGAGTTGTGGAAGGTTGAACATGTTTATAGCAACATCCTCAAGCTTGTTCTGTGACATTCGAATTGAACTTAGATTTGGAAGCCTTGTAAAATAATCATCTGGAATTTTTGAAATTGAATTATTCTCTAGGGACAGGTACATTAAAGAAGATGGAAGATTTGCAGGCATAGAATTGAGTTTGTTGTTACATATATTAAGCTGCATTAACTTGGTCAGTTTGCTGAGTGTTTTCCCCTTAATGCTGTCAATGCGATTGTTGCAAAGGTCAAGCATAGTGACGTTTACTAAGCCCTGAAGATCTTGTTCCTTTATTCTGTTAATTTTGTTGTTCCCAAGAAAGATTCTTTCAATAGACGTGGAAAAAGGTGATGGGATCTCTTCTAATTCATTGTTGTTCAGGTAGATTTGACGAAGATGAGGGCATTTTGTAAATACGCCATAATCAATCTTTTGTGATTTCAGTCTGTTGTAGCTCAAGTTAATTTCTCTAACGTTGGTGGCATTAATAAAGGATGTCATATTAACTGCTTCAATTTCATTGTGCTGAAGGTAAAGCTGCTGAATTCGGGATGGGATCTGGGGAATGGACTTGAGCTTTCTGTTGTCACAATACATGGTGATTATAGATGATGGAGGGCAGTAACATTCCCTAGCACAATCTGTTGTGAACGGAACACTTGAAACATGATAATCTGTGAAACTTGAGAAATGAAAGGGTGGCTGGAACTGAGATTCTGGCTCAGGATCATATTCAGTATCATAATCATATTCTTCATACTGGCAAAGCCCTTGTGTTGCAAGCATCAAAGATAAAACTGAAAACTGAATGAAAATGTCCATTGTAACCATTCTTCAAACACTGCAATAAAAAAAAAGATATTATATATGTAGCGGGGTTCTACTGTTATGGACTGCTGTTGTATGTATATACTCCAAAATACTCCTCCGGAGTTCTGGTTATTACGTTACAGACTATTGTTTTGATATTTAATGATGTGGGTGGAACTTAGAGTACAGGGAGAGAGAGAGACTCCGTTGCCGTGGATACCTTGTGGACTATGGTACCCACAGTGCAGCTGTACTCCCATAATGCATCACAACCCCTGTGCTGCCTGTAGGGGGAGGCTACTTAAAGGAGAGGCGGGGCCGCGCTCTCTCTCTCTCTCTGGACTCCGCGCAGAATCAAGCAGGAAGTGTGTGAGGCCTGTGGCCAGAGTGACTAGGCCCAAATCCTGGGCCTACAGCCTTGCGGAGGATCATCGAGCCAGAGAGGGACCTCTTCCCATGTAACCAGTGCGCGCCATCTTCGGATCAGAATCGGCCTGCCAACTGATATCTATCACTACTGAAAGAGGGACCAGAGACTGTGTATCGTGGGAAGGTCAGAGATCGAGGTACCAGCTGTAGAGCGTGTCAGGTGGACTAGGCCTGTCCGGGTGAGCGGGCAACCTGCCCAGAATGTACAACCTTCTGTTAGGCCTGTGACCGAGGCCCACAGGCCACCCTCAGTAGTGAGATACACCTATTTCGGGACATAACGCAGTGTGGGTTCACTGCGTAGTTAGAACTGGTGTTACACTGACTGTCAGTTCCACTCCCGAAAGCATTGCGGGAGTTTAGTTCATATGCTCCTCTCCTGTGGATTACAATTAACAAGTGCACCAACGTTTTGCTAGCAAAGATTCTCACCCTTAAGGAACTATTAGTATAATCTGTGTCAGGCCTGACTGGAATTACTTCAAAGGGACCTGGGGTGGTTTTGCACGCTAGGGGGAGCTCACAAGCTTAGATCTGTTTAATCTTAAGGAGCGGGAATTAGTGTTAGAATCTATATTCAAATAATATTGCTGACTCCTACAGAGCCCTTCAGAGTCATTGGGAATTATTAGCCCATACATAACTGTTATTATATGTCCATTAACTTTTGATACAGTAAACAATATATTTGTTTAAGTATACATTTGCTTGCAGTATTTTTTATTACCCTGAAGGATCCCAACAGGAGGAAGGTAACATTTCCATTGTCTGTGCAATTACTGTGATATATTTACATGCAGAATTGTGTTCCTCCATAACCATTGGGTTTCACAATTCTTCTGCTACCAGCTGTGCTAAGGGAGGGGTCGAGCCAGTTAAGGGGTTGAGCATCAGAGGACAGACCCAAAACAAAACCAGCAGCTCCTTCGGGGGTAGTGCTACACGTGGGGGCTCGTCCGGGATTCTATTACTCTGAAATCAACTATAGCCAGGCAGAAACCCCTGTCCCTATCAAGATGGACCCTTTCATTGTAGTTCAATGGTGCGAAAGAGAGGGCACCTGCTCAAGCGCAAGTGTAGTCGTTGAACTTCCTGTGGGACATTGGGAGAAGAAGGAGGTGACTGAGATGATGAAGGTGTTGTCCTCTCAAAGGAGAGCACGGGTGGTCGCTCTCATGCCAGATCAGGAATCATATAGCACTCATGCCTTGCTGGAGTGGAAGGAGGGACTCCCGGAGAGTTTCCAGAAGAAGAGTTTCCCATTAGGAGGCCAATCAAAGCTCCAGATAGTACACCCAAGAGTTTCAGGGGAAGAACGATCCACACCCTCTCAAACGGAGCAGGCTCGAAGACCCACAGCCTCCCTTTCACCTTTGAACATGATTGGGCCAGAGCTTCTGACTGCCCTGGGAGACTTTGTTTCAAAGTGCCAAAAAACCAACACAGTGTGTGTAGAGGCTGGGTACAGGAAGCTGAGGATCTTCTCAGGAAGAAAACCTGTACCAGTGGGTGAGGAGGAGTTTGATGTCTGGATAGAGCAAGCCATGCAATCCCTAGAAGGATGGGAACTACTTGAGGCCCAAAAGAAGCAACGTATCAATGAGAGTCTAAGAGGAGCTGCTGCAGAGGCAGTCAAGAATTTGAGGTTCAGCAATGCCACATGCACGGCCTATGATTACTTGATCATGCTGCAAGAGGAGTTCGGGCAACTGGAGAAGGCACCTGAGCTGGTATACCAATTTGAGCACACCCTGCAACAGAAAGGGGAACGCCTCTCTGAGTACATTAGGAGGCTGAACAAGATGTTGCGTCAGATTGTGCTAAAGAAGGGAATGGAGCCCTCAGCCATAGACCAAGCCAGGATGCAACAGGTTTTAAGAGGAGCTCTACGCCATGATCCAGTCTGGCTCCATTTAAAGACCACTACGAATGTCATGTCACTAAGCTACCCTGATCTCATTCGTATGGTAAGAGATGAAGAATCGCTGCTGAACGATCAACAATCAGTCACTCCATCAGACTCTACCCCTTTTTCTGGGGTCAGGTCGGCAATGACTTTTGAACCACACTCTGAGGTAGCTGCCCTGAAGTTCCAAATGGCCCAAGTCATGCAGACGTTAACTTCACTGATGACCAAGGTCTCAGGGACAATGGAAGGAAGGGACATTGAAACCAAAGTGACCCCGAGTGTACCTACTTCCCTGCCCAAAAGGCTGTCTGCTTCAATTGTGGAGGAATTGAACACTATCGACAGATGTGTCCCAGCCCAAGGAAAGTTGTCACACCACCCCGCAAGCCAGCTGAAAACCTCAGAGGGCCCCGGTGAGGGAGTCAACCGGGTGCCCGCCAATAACAGCAAACTCCGGCAATAACAAGAAGGGACAACAACAAAAGCCCAGACCTCCATTAGACACCTCTACCACCACCCCAAGGCGGCTTGATACTTCCCACACTAAATTTCAAAACGCTCGGAGGCGGGAGATTAATGCACACCAGGCTCCGTCAGGGTTGAAACCCCGGAAAATCTGAGGAAAGAAGGTACCAGCTACTAGGCCTGCCAAAGAGGCCCATCCCCGGAAAATTCCAGATAAACTAGTAGGGCCTTCTCCAATAATTTCAATTCAAGTGGAGGGGATCTACACGAAGGCCCTGCTCGACACAGGAGCCCAGGTGACTCTCCTGTATCGTGACTTCTATAATAGGCATCTCCAGCAGCTGCCATTACAGAAATTGGAGGACCTAGAGATATGGGGCATTGGAACGCAGAGCTTCCCCTATGACGGATACATCCCAATCAGACTCACCTTTGATCCCTCTGTGGCAGGAAGAACAGAGACGTTTGACATACTGGCTGTGGTCTGCCCGCGACCACCTGGAGCCAACAACAGCTCACTGATTATTGGGACCAACACTGACTTGGTCAGGAGACTGTTGACGCCGCTGGTTGAGGAGCAAGATACCTTGTCAAAAAGGATCCACCCCTTATTGCAGAGAGTTTATCAGCGCCTAGTGATGGAAAAGAAGGCCCCAGCAGACGGAGTTGGGAGAGTATGGAAGCTGGATAGAACTGAAAAACTACTGCAGCCAGGAGAGGTGACCTGTTTGAGGGAGACCGTTAAACTCACTTGGAAGCAACCAGGTCCCTTTATCATCCTTGAACCAGGCCCTCGAGAAAAGAAGAGGGGAATAGAGGTGATTCCTGAAGGGATCCCGTTGAAGGCCCTGGAGCGAAGTCAAGGAAAATTATCAGTGAGTGTCAGAAACACCTTCCCTACCCCAGTTAGGGTGTCAGCTAGAATGCTACTGGGTCAGGTGCACCAAGCCAACCCAGTGGGCCCAGCTGAATTGAAGAGGTCACAGGGAGAAGAAGACATGATAGGGAAGCTCTGTTCTGAGGATGAGAACCTCCCCCCAGCCTAGAAGAAGAGAGCCAGGGCTCAACTTGCTCGATGGCAGAAGATCTTTTCAAAGGATGAATTTGATGTGGGGTGCGCGAAAAGTGCCACCCATGAGATTCACCTGCAAGAAAATAAGCCGTTCAGAGAGAGAGTCCGGCGGGTCCCTCTTGGAGACTTAGAGGACCTGCGCAAGCAACTGGCTGAGCTAAAGAGGAAGGGCATAATCCAAGAGTCTCGAAGTCTCTATGCCTCTCCGATAGTGGTGGTCCGCAAGAAGAATGGTTCTTTGAGGCTGTGTATAGATTAGCGGACGCTGAATGGAAGAACTATACCAGATCAGTATACCACTCCCCGAATAGAGGATGCATTACAGAGCCTGTCTGGAGCCAAGTGGTTCAGCGTGATGGATCTCAAGAGTGGTTACTACGCCTTTATCACCCCTGTGGGTTTCTTTGAGTTTAACCGGATGCCTCAAGGGTTATCAAGAGCCCCTGCCACTTTTCAAAGGCTCATGGAAAGAACGGTGGGGGATATAAACTTAATAGAGGTACTGGTGTACTTGGACGACGTCATCGTGTTTGGGAAGACCTTAGAGGAACACGAAAACAGGCTGGAAAAGGTCCTGAAAAGGCTTTATGAAGAAGGCCTGAAACTTTCTCCAGAAAAATGCCAGTTTTACCAGTCCTCAGTTCACTACTTGGGTCACAATGTGTCGGCAGAAGGGGTAGCCACAGACCCGGAGAAGCTGGATGCTGTCACCTACCGGCTGAGGCCCACAAATGTGACTGTCACGTACCTGATGGTAGTGAGCCCGAATTGCAGGGGACGGCCTCCCTTACGGCCCCCACTCCCGGCCCCCTGGTAAGGTGACAGTTGGCACAGGAGTAAGGAGTGGCACGGGTGCCTGGCAGGATCAACTGTGGTGAGGTGGTGGTTCAAACACCCGGAAGCTTCCTTGCAGAATACCGGAACTGGAACGGCTAGCAGGCTGGATCGGAAGTAGCACAGCAGACTGGATCGGTCTCGCAGACTGGATCGGAAGAAGCACAGCAGACAGGATCAGCTAGCAGGCAGGTTCAGCTTAGCAGGCTGGATCTGGGACAGCTCAGCAGACTGGATCGGTCTCGCAGACTGGATTGGAAGAAGCACAGCAGACAGGATCAGCTAGCAGGCATGTTCAGCTTAGCAGGCTGGATCTGAGACAGCTCAGCAGACTGGATCGGTTAAGCAAACTGGATCGGAACCAGGAACAGGGTAGTAAACAGGCCGGGTCAGATATCAGGCGGGCAGCAGAAGTACAGGGTGCAGGCAAAGGGTAGTCACAACAAGCCAGGGTCGGGTGCAGGCAGATAACAGGTTGGTCAAGGTAAGTCGGGTCTTTTAGCACAGGTTTGGTCTCAGATCAGGATTTAGCACACAACGCTGTAGAGCAGACAGCAGGGACTGTCTGTAACTGACAGGTTTAAATAGTCTCTCTGGCGCCACCCGCTGGACGCACGCGCGAACGGAGACCAGGAAGTCCGGGGCGCCTGTTTCTGGCAGGATCTCCATGACATTGCCCCCCCCCAAGGGGCAGCCTCCGGATGCCCATCCGGGCGAACTTTTCAGGGTGAGACCTTTTAAAGTACTGTACCAGACTCTTAGCGTGGATGTTCCCCTCGGGCTCCCAAGAATTCTCTTCGGGTCCATACCCCTTCCACTTTATCAAAAACTGGTTCTGTTTCCTTCTCCTCCTGTAATCCAGGATAGCCTCTACTTCAAACTCCTCTTCCCCGTCTATAATAACAGGGTCAGGGGTAACAGAGCTTCAGCCAGGAAAGGGATTGGAAATAGATGGTTTCAACAGTGACACATGGAATACTGGGTGGATCTTCAGTGAATCCGGGAGTTCCAGTTCAAAAGCCACTTCATTGATTTTCCTTTTAACCGGAAAAGGTCCTAGGAACTTGGGACCCAATTTCTTTGAAGGGCATGCCCTCCTCAAGTTCACTGTAGACAGCCACACCAGGTCACCGGGTACCAGTACCAACTCACCCCATCTCTTCTTGTCAAAAGTTAATTTGTTGTGTTCCTGGGTCCTGGTCATAGTTTCCTGCAAAAGTTGGTTATTGGTGGAAAATAAATTTATTTTCTCCTGTACTGCTGGCACCGCACATTCGGGAAGAGAATTGGGTAGGAATAAAGGGTGAAAACCAAAGTTGGCAAAGAACGGGGTCTGCTTGGTGGCGGAGTGGATGGAGTTGTTGTAGGCAAATTCGGCCAAAGGAAGCAGGGAAATCCAGTTATCTTGTGTAAAAGAGGAGAAGCAGCGCAGGTACTGCTCCAGAGTTTGGTTAGTCCTCTCAGTCTGTCCATTGGTCTGGGGGTGATAGGCGGAAGAGAATGACAGTTCTATATCCAAGGCCTTACAGAGGGACCTCCAGAAGCGGGAGGTGAACGTACCCCTCGATCTGAAACAATGTTGGCTGGTACCCCGTGGAGTCTGACGATTTCCTTGATAAATGCCTGTGATGTTTCAGGGGCAGAGGGAGTGCCTTTCATAGGAATAAAGTGTGCCATTTTGGACAGACGATCGACTATCACAAAGATAGTGGTATGATCTTCTGCTGGAGGTAACTCGACAATGAAGTCTATGGATAACATCCTCCATGGTCTGTCTGGAACAGGCAAAGGTCTTAATAAGCCCCAGGCCTTGGTTCTATGAGTCTTGTTCCTGATGCAGGTAGTGCAGGACTCCACAAATTCTTTACAATCTTCCCGTAATTGAGGCCACCAAAAGGTACGCTGTACCAAGTCGGTGGTCTTCGCTATGCCAAAGTGCCCGGCTAATGCATGGTCGTGGCAGAGTTCCAGGACAGATACTCGTAGATCTTTGGGGATATAGATCTTGTCCTTATGCCAGAGCAACCCGTCCTTAACCTGCAGTTCCAATTCAGGAGAGGGCAACTGCCCTGCGGAGGCTTGTTTAAGTCTGGAGAGCAAGTTTTCCTGAAGCAAGAGGAAATTCCCAGGGGCAAGGATGGTATCCGGAAGAGAAACTTCTTTGGGTTTGTGAAACATCCGAGACAAGGAGTCAGGCTTAGTGTTCTTGGAGCCTGGACGATACGTGACATGGAATGAAAACCTGGAGAAAAAGAGCGCCCATCTGGCTTGTCGTGGTTTCAGTCTCTTTGCGGATCTCAGATATTCCAGGTTCTTATGGTCAGTAAATATCAGAATTGGATGGGCAGCTCCCTCCAGCAGATAGCGCCATTCTTCTAGCGCAGACTTAATCGCCAGCAACTCCCGATCCCCCACATCGTAGTTCCTCTCTGCTGTTGACAACTTGTGTGAGAAGAAGGCCACTGGGTGAAGCAGGGCCTTGGTTCCTTGTCTCTGGGACAATATTGCCCCTACAGCGATTTCGGATGCGTCTACCTCGAGGACGAATGGTAAAGAGGAATCCGGATGCTTCAAGACGGAAGCAGAGGTAAAAAGTCCCTTAAGGGCCTCAAAGGCCTTTTGGGCCTCAGAGGACCAATGGAAGCGGTTCCCCTGTTGGGTTAATTGAGTGATTGGTGCAATGATGGCCGAGAATCCTCTGATGAACTTGCGGTAAAAATTGGCAAAACCGACAAAACGTTGGATTCCCTTCTTGTCTGTAGGGACTGGCCAGTCTAGGATTGCAGCAATCTTCTGGGGGTCCATTTCGATGCCCTCACTGGAGATGATTAATCCCAAGAATGGTATACTTCCCTGCTCGAACGCAGATTTTTCGGCTTTCGCATATAGGCCATGTTGTCGAAGCCGGGCTAACTAACACACTCTTGACATGCCTGCGATGGGATTCGAGGGAGGAAGAGAAAATTAATATGTCGTCTAGATAGACGATAACAAATAAGTCCAGAAAGTCCCGAAGGGCATCATTAATGAAGTATTGAAACGTGGCGGGGGCATTGCACAACCCGAAAGGCATCACCAAATACTCGAAGTGCCCAAATCGAGTACGGAAAGCAGTCTTCCACTCATCTCCGTCCCTGATGCGGACCAAATTATAGGCTCCACGGAGATCAAGCTTGGTGAAGACATTGGCAGCCCCCAGTCTCTGGAATAACTCTGGCATCAAAGGAAGGGGATAACGGTTCTTCACCGTAATTTTATTTAATTTGCGGTAATCCATGCAAGGACGAAGGGTATGGTGCTTTTTCTCGACGAAAAAGATGCCCGCGCCTGCTGGAGACGTGAATAAACCCCTTCTTCAGGTTCTCGTCAACGTATTCCCTTAGTGCCCCCTGTTCAACCTCTGTCAACAGAAAAATCCTTCCAAATGGGATTTCAGCCCCAGGTAATAGTTCAATGGGGCAGTCGTAGGCTCGATGGGGTGGTAGAACCTCCGCCCGTTGTTTACTGAATACATCCAGGTACTCATGATAGACTTCTGGAATAGACTGATGTAATTCAGCTTCTGAATCCAGGCAGAGCAGGTTAGACGGCCTATGAGGGGCGTGAGAGCCACAGAACTGCTGGCAGTAAGGTGACGAAAAGGTGACTTCCCCTGTGGCCCAGTTGATGGCAGGGTTGTGATCTTGCAGCCAGGGCATACCAAGGATCACAGGGAATAATGGAGAAGAGATGATTTCCATACGTAAGAGTTCGTGGTGGGAGCTGGAAATGACAGCAGGAATAGGAGCAGTCTCTAGAACTACAGGGCCGGATTTAATAGCAGACCCATCAGCCAGGTGAACAGAGAGTCCATGGGTCTTGGGAAGGAGAGGAATCCGATGTTTAGCAGCGAATGAAGAGTCCATGAAACAACTGCAGGCCCCAGAATCAATAATGGTGGGGGTTGGTAGAGTCTTTCCTGAAAGCTGCAATGAGACTGAAAGGGCCAGATGAGATGCGGTCTTGGCTATAGGACCCGTGTATTCAGGAATCATAGAGAGACATTTACGGAGCTTCAGAGGGCAGTTCCTAACGTAATGTCCAGGCTCTCCGCAATACAGACACAGATTGTTCATCCGACGACGTTGTCGCTCCTCCGGGGTAAGGGAAGGACGAAGAACCCCAAGCTGCATGGGCTCAGGTGCGTTGGGTGCGGAAGCTGGTGATGCAGAGGGTACTGGGAGCAGATGACTTGGAGCCCTTGGGAGCATCCAGGTTGGGTGAGAGAACCCTGTAGCTCTCTCAGCTCTTCGTTCTCTTAGGCGTCGATCGATCTGTATGGTTAAATCGATCAACGCATTCAAGGTCTGTGGCACCCCAACTCTAGCCAGCTCATCTTTCAGAGAATCAGAGATCCCCATACGGAACTGGTGACGGAGAGCGGCATCGTTCCAGTCCGTATCTGCGCTCCACCGCCTAAACTCGGCCATGTAGTCCTCTGCTGCCCTGCGTCCCTGCTGAAGGGTACGCAAGGCCGCTTCTGCAGTTGCTGAAAGCTGGGGATCCTCGTATAGCTGAGCCATAGCGTCAAAGAAGGAGGGAAGGTTGGTCAGAACTATGTCCTTTCGTTCCAGGAGACGGTGGGCCCAGGCTGGGGGGTCCCCGGTAAGCAGGGAAACCACAAAGCCCACTTTAGTGATTTCCAGAGTGAAGGTTCGTGGCTGGAGGGTGAAGTATAGTTCGCAGGAGTTGCGAAAAGCCCTAAAGCTACTTCGATTTCCGGAAAATCTTTCGGGTGCAGGGACCCTAGGTTCTGGAGGAAGCATTACTATTGTTTGGGTTGGTTCAGTCCCAGCGTAAGAGGTGGAAGCATGGGGAAGTCCTTTGGTTCCGGTAGGGTTGGGAAGAACCAGTAACCGTTCTTCCAGCCGGGTGTAGTTTTGTTGAAGGTCCTTGACTGCTTCGGTTAGATCTGCCAGAAGCTGACACAGATCTTCCATAGGGGAGGCTCCCTGCTCAGGCTCAGGCATGGCTGTCTGCTACTGTCACGTACCTGATGGTAGTGAGCCCGAATTGCAGGGGACGGCCTCCCTTACGGCCCCCACTCCCGGCCCCCTGGTAAGGTGACAGTTGGCACAGGAGTAAGGAGTGGCACGGGTGCCTGGCAGGATCAACTGTGGTGAGGTGGTGATTCAAACACCCGGAAGCTTCCTTGCAGAATACCGGAACTGGAACGGCTAGCAGGCTGGATCGGAAGTAGCACAGCAGACTGGATCGGTCTCGCAGACTGGATCGGAAGAAGCACAGCAGACAGGATCAGCTAGCAGGCAGGTTCAGCTTAGCAGGCTGGATCTGGGACAGCTCAGCAGACTGGATCAGTCTCGCAGACTGGATTGGAAGAAGCACAGCAGACAGGATCAGCTAGCAGGCAGGTTTCGCTTAGCAGGCTGGATCTGAGACAGCTCAGCAGACTGGATCGGTTAAGCAAACTGGATCGGAACCAGGAACAGGGTAGTAAACAGGCCGGGTCAGATATCAGGCGAGCAGCAGAAGTACAGGGTGCAGGCAAAGGGTAGTCAAAACAAGCCGGGGTCGGGTGCAGGCAGATAACAGGTTGGTCAAGGTAAGCCGGGTCTTTTAGCACAGGTATGGTCTCAGATCAGGGTTTAGCACACAACGCTGTAGAGCAGACAGCAGGGACTGTCTGTAACTGACAGGTTTAAATAGTCTCTCTGGCGCCACGCGCGAACGGAGACCAGGAAGTCCGGGGCGCCTGTTTCTGGCAGGATCTCCATGACAGTGACGGAGCTCCGGTCGTTCCTGGGGTTCTGCTCGTACTATAGGAGGTTTGTGGATGGGTTTGCCAAGATAGCCAGGCCTCTAAATGAATTACTGAGGAATGAAGGAGAGGATGATGGAGAAAATTCAACTCAGCCAGTGAAATCTCATTCAGGACCAGTGGACCCCTTAGTGTGAAAAGGCCTTCGACCAGCTGAAGGACAGTCTGACCACAGCCCCTGTGTTAGCCTATGCAGATACTTCAAAACCATACGAGCTGCATGTGGACGCCAGCCGAGATGGGCTTGGTGGGGTGCTATATCAGGAACACAATGGTTACCTGAGGCCGGTCGTGAGTAGGAGCTTGACGCATGCTGAGAAGAACTACCCCACCCACAAACTGGAGTTCTTGGCCCTAAAGTGGGCTGTGGTAGACAAATTGAGAGATTACTAGGCTTGTGCAATTTGTTTCATAACGAATCGAAATTCGTCCGAATTTAGCAACTTTCGGACATTCGGAAGCATTCGAATTTCCGAACAGAGCAATTACGAATAAAACCGAATCCAAAATAAATTATACCGCAAAATAGCGAATGCCCGAAGGTCTTCGGCATAATTCGTTATGAAAAAAGTTACGAATGTACGAATCCATTCGAAGCACAATAACACTCACTCTGCTCTCTGCTTCTCCCTCACCATGCTGAACTCCCTCTCAAAATGGTGTACAGGGGGCGGAGGCTATAGCCGCATGAAAAAACGAAAGTAAAATACGAGATTTCGAATCCATTCGAAGCACAATAACACTCACTCTGCTCTGCTCTCTTCTTCTCCCTCACCGTGCTGAACCCTCTCAAAATGGTGTACAGGGGCGGAGCCTATAGCCGCATGTAAAAAACGAAAGTAAAATACGAGATTTCGAATCGTTACAAATAACCGCTATGTATTTAGAAAAGTACAAATCCATTCGCAGCACATTAGGCATAATAGGCAGCGTCGTTGTGAGAGAGACACGGAAAATTACGAATCAACGAACCCAAAAAAAGTTACCAAAGTAGGAGTTGTGTCCAGAATCAACGAAAAACAACGTACTCTACCGAAAGTACGAATTATAAAGCAACAAAAAATTCAACGAAAAATGTCGCTTGCAAAAATACGAATGAGTCCGAACATGAAAAATCCTGTCTAGTAAAATTACGAATGATTACGAATCAACAGGACCGGAAAGAAACGAACCGAAACGGAACGAATTTTTCCGTTGTGCACAAGTCTAGAGATTACCTGTACGGGGCTGAATTTGTGGTCAAAACGGACAATAATCCACTCACCTATCTTCTGACCACCGCCAAACTGGATGCCACAGGACATAGATGGCTGGCTGCCCTTTCAAGTTTCACTTTCAGCCTTAAGAACAGACCAGGAGTTGGAAATAGAGATGTGGATGCCCTATCCAGGAGACCCCACACTTCCACTGATCTCACCGAAGAGCGGGCCCAGTTGACCCCAGAGGGAGTACGGGCCCTATACCAGGGGATGGAACTTCAAGCAAAAGGGGGATCAAGGGCCGAAGAGGTTGGGGTCTCAGCTGCCGGAGTGCCCAGATGTTACTGCAACGTGACCCAAGTCGAAGAAGATGGCTTGCCCAAGCTGTCCAAACAAGACTTAAAGAGGGATCAATTAGAAGAACCGCTGGGGAAGTTGCTATGGAAAGCCTTGGAGAACCAACACCCTGAGTTGCTTCTTACTAACTCCTCCAGAGAGGCCCGCTTGGTGCATAAGGAATGGGACCGGCTGCAGATACGTCAGGGAGTGGTCTACCGAAGGGGCCCCTCTGATGATCTGGAAGAGAAGTGGCAATTGTTTCTACTCACCAAGCACAGGGAGGCAGTCCTGACCGCTCTCCATGACAATCATGGCCACCTGAGACCGGAGAGGACTTTCCGCCTTGTGAGAGAAAGGTTTTACTGGCCCTATATGCGGGCAGAAGTGGAGGGATACTGCCATTCTTGTGTCAGGTGCATACAGAGGAAGACTTTGCCACGTTAGGCAGCCCCAATGGGTCGTCTACAGAGCCAAGGATCCATGGAACTGGTGTGCATTGATTTCTTGTGTCTAGAGCCTGATCTGTACAATTTCTGTACCTCTAGGTATCTTTGGTTGTGCCATATCGGGGTAAAGGGCAGCAAACCCTTTATCTTTAAAGCTTTTTGAATCTCTCCCCATACTCTTTTAAGAAGGACGCCTGTAGGTGCTGAATCTGGTATACTCGGTAGGTCCATTTCCATGTGGGAGGCCGCTTCTAATATTGGGGCGGATGTATTCACCATTTTGCATATCTGGTCCTCATTTCCCTCCCGCCCCCATCCAGCCATCTGCTGAAACTGTGAGGCCAGGAAGTACATTTTGGGGTGAGGTATTGCCTATCCTCCTCTATCCTTTCCATACTGCAAAGTTACTAGGCTTATCCTGGCTGTCTTTTTTTTCCAGATTAATTCCCTCATTAGTGTATCAATCTGTTTAAACCACTTATTGGGGATCCATACTGGGGAATTATGGAATACATACAGTAACTGCGGGGCCCACACCATTTTTATTAGATTTGCCCGTCCTACTACTGACAGTGGAAGCTTACACCAGCTGTTGCTTTTCGTTTTCTGTCTGGCCCAGGTTTAGCTGTATATACTCGGCCGGTTCTGCGGATACTACTACTCCCAAATATTTGAAACTTTTTGCCACAGCTATTTGATCTGCCCCCTCCGGTAGCTGTTTCGTCCACTGATCTATGGACATTAAAATTGATTTTGACCAATTAACGGTAAAACCTGAGAAACCTAAAAAATCCTGAATTATCCCCATCACTGCTTGCAATGAGGCGGCCTGGTCGCCTAGATACATAAGCGCATCATCCGCATATAGAGATATTTTTTCCTCCTCCCGACCCCTGCGAAATCCCACCACTTCTGGGGCACTACGTATCAGGATAGCCAGAGGCTCCACCGCCAGGGCAAACAGTAGTGGGGATAATGGGCACCCCTGGCGGGTACCTCTATATAGCTCAAATGTGGCGGAGACATTGTTATTAATCCGAAGTCTGGCTCTGGGTTTGGAATAGAGCACCTTCACCCACTTTATAAACTTATCCCCCAGTCCAAACCTTTCCAGGATCTCCAGGAGGTAGGGCCACTCCACACTGTCAAACGCCTTTGCGGCGTCCAGTGACAGAATGGCCCTACCCCCCGGATTATCCACCGGCACCTGTAGGTTCATATACAATCGCCTGATATTATCCGCGGTGGAGTGTGTGGGTATAAAGCCAGACTGGTCACGATGGATCAGCCTGTCAATTACCTGAGATAGCCTCTTAGCTAGAATACTAGGCAGAAGCTTAACGTCCGCATTTAATAGGGAAATTGGACGATAAGAGTCCAACTGAAGCTTATCCTTCCCCGGTTTTGGAAGTACTATTATTATTGCCTCCTGCATGCTATCAGGTAGGCTACCTACTTCTACTGCCTCCATTAACGCCTGTAGAAGTGATGGCAGAAGGTCCTCCCTATATTGGGTATACCCCTCTGCCGGTAGCCCATCCCGGCCTGGAGATTTATGGTGTGCAGCCCCCTCCAATGCCTCCGTCAATTCTTTTATTGTTATTGGGGAGTTTATCATTTCCCTATCGGCCTCAGAGAGCTGTGGGAATGTGCATGTTTGCAAAAACAGAGCAAGGTCAGATGGGGTGTAACTAGTTTTAGAGGAATATAAGTCCTTATAGTACCACTGGAATTGATCCAGAATATCGGAACTAAGGATATATTTCTCCCCAGATTCTGTCTTTATGGCAGAAATATTAGTTGATTCCCGCTGTTCTCTAGCTATAAGGGCGAGGAGACGACCCGTGTTTTCCCCTTCCTCGAAATAACTTTGTTGCTGAAAGTATCTCCTTTTCTCCGCTGCCGTTAACAAAACTGAATTATACATGGATTGCGCCTCTGTCCAGGAGTCATGATTAGACTGGGAGGGGTCCGCTATTAGAGCCTGTTCTCTCAGCTTCATTTCCTCCCTTACCCTGCTTTCCCATTCCCTAGACCGAGTTTTAATTCCATTTATCTCTCTCTCTAATAAGGAATCCCCTTAGAAATGCCTTGAGTGTGTCCCATACTACCGCTGCGCTAGCGGATCCCCCATTAAAGTGCAAAAATTCCCGCATCGCCCTCTTCATTTTATCCTGAGACGGGAACAGAGTTAGCCAAAAAGGGTTCACTTTCCACAGCGGGCGGCCCGATGCAGTTGTAGCATCTAGCCGTACCCAAAATGGAGAGTGATCCGATAACATTCGCGGCTCGTAGGCCAACTCCCTTACCCGCTGCATAAGTACCTCGTTCCCTAAACACAGGTCAATACGGGAGAGTCCGTCGTGTGTGGCGGAGTAGCATGAGTAACTTCTATCCTCCGCATGCCTCTCTCGCCACACATCTCGAAGTCCCAACTCCAAGAGTAGGGAGGCAAAGGCCGTCCTACCAGCCCTCTGCCTCACCACTCTTGGCGTCAAGGACATTCTATCCAGAGACATGTCCAAAACATTATTAAAGTCACCTAGCACCAGTACCGGAACGTCCGGAAAAAGGGCCATGAACTGTGCTAAACTTCTAAGAGAGCCTGCCGAGAATGGTGGAGGGATATAAACTGAGGCGACAATACACACTAATCCATACCTACCCTCCCCGTCCACCTCCTGTCGAATGCATTCAAAAGAAACGTCGGTAGACACCATCACACTCACTCCTCGTGAGTGTGACGTGTGCATAGAGTGAAATTGTATCGGGTATCTGCGTGAATACAGAAGGTGGACAGAGTCGGGTCGCACATGCGTTTCCTGCAAGCAAATTATCTGGGGTTTCATTCTATCGAGGTATTTAAACATTGCATTTCTTTTGTTCCTTTCCCCCAGACCCCTAACATTCCAGGTCATTAATACTATCCCCTCGTTGTTCACTTTAACCATTGTGTATACCTAAAAAAATTATCATTTGCAATCAATAAGAAAATAGATAAATAAATAAATGAGTAAAATAAAATTATTAATATATCCAAATTAATTTGCCCTTCTAATAGGGATCTAACCCTAGTGGGGTGTAAGTAGCAGTACCAAGGTACCAAACTATACATTTGTAGTAATTTCCTTATTTTTGTGAAGTGTATATAGCAGACCTTTTATTTGTGGTGTTTTCCCATAGTCCCTTGTGATGTAGCTCCCTCTCCCTCCCCTACCCTTTCTAACCCCCCCCTCTTTACCTCTACCCCCCCTCCCCACCCCCTCCCTCCTTGCCCAACTGGGCCTACCCTCGGGGTTTTGCCAGTGGCCTTTACTCTGCTCTCATTCCCACTCACCTTCCCTCTATCATACATCACTCTATACCCCTACTCTGAGGATCTCACCCCCCCTCCGACTCTTTAATACTTTTCCTGTGTTTTACTATTTATACCCATTAGTGTGTTAGATTTATCAGATCTGCCCCATTTCAAACTAATTAGTGTACTCCCCCCCCCCCCCCAAAAAAAGTGCTTTTGCTAGTGCTTTATTTATTATTTCCCCTCCCCTCCCCTCCCAACCCCGTATTTAACTATGTATTACAAAAAAAAAAGGGGGGGGAGAGGGGGAAAAGAGAAAAAACTCCCCCCTCAAAAGTTCCCCCCTCCCCCCCCCGGGGGGGGGGAGGCAAAAAAAAACAAAACAACAAAACCAAAAAAAAGGGGGGAACAAACTCCCTCAGCTTCCAATTAGTCTCTTGTCTCTTGCCCTGCCGTCTCTTGTGGGGTTTTCCTGTTATCTTCCAGCCACCTCTCAACACTCGTCGGGGAATCAAAGAAATGTATGCCATTCAGCGCTGTTACCCGCAGGCGGGCAGGGTATAGGAGTGCGTAGTCCATCTTATTTTCCTGGAGAGTACGTTTGATCGATATGAAGGCCGCTCGCCTCCTTTGGAGTTCAGGGGAGAAATCCTGGTAAAATGAAATTCTTGTCCCCCTATATAGGACTTCCCCCATTTCTCTTGCCTTCCGGAGTATAATTTCTTTGTCTCTATAATTAAGCATTTTTAAGATTAATGGTCTTGGTCTTGGACGCTCATTGCCCTGAGGGGGTCTAAAGGGGACTCGATGGGCGCGTTCTATACCAAAAAAAGGTGAAAAGGAGGTTACCCCAAATGTCTCCTTGAACCACCCCTCCAGGAATGATATAGCGTCAGTTCCCTCACTTCGTTCAGACATGCCAATAATTCTAATGTTACTTCTCCGATTCTGTCAGGGAGATACGCACCTGATCAGCGAGTCCGTTGGAGCAGAGAAAGGTCACCCGTACGGATCCGACTCACGGGCCCCTGGTAGTGCAGACAGGAGGCACGGGAGTGCGGAAGGGTAAGAGAGCCTGAGATTGGTTCCTGGAAGGAGGCTCCGGATCCTGGGTTCAGGAGGGTAGCTAAGCCAGGCTGGCTGCAGGCAGGTAGGTAGGCAGGCAGGTGTATAGAGCAGCGCAGCTGGGCGGATGCAGAAGAAGCGGTCAGACAGGCAGGGTTCGGCAACGTTCAGGCAATACGGTACAGCGGGGTAGGCAGGCTCAGGGTCAAAGACAGGCCGAGGTCGGGTGCAGGCGGACAGCAGGGAAAGTCCAGTAACAAGCCGGGTGGTCAGAAGGTCGGATTTCGGGCGAACAACAGGAGCAGGATACACAGGGGACTGCAGATCAGACAGCACCGGTCTGAAGTGTTCCAGGGATTTAAATAGACAAACCGGCGTGCGTCAGTGCGCGCAACGGCGCATGCATGCGCGCGCCCGCAATGCGCGCACATGCACCCGCACGCACAGGCACACCAACGCGCACAGGCGCGCGCGCCCGCGGTCTGGGAAGTGCACCAGCGCGGACGGGAACATGCCAACATCAGCGCGCATCGGCGCACGCGAACGCACACCAAAGCGATCACCGACACGCCCGGCAAGGTACGTTCTCTGACAGTGCCCCCCTCTTTAGGGCAGCCTCCGAATGCCCAATTGAGCGATCTTCGCGGCGTGAGACCTCCTGAAAGCTTGCATGAGTTCCTCCGCATGTATGCCGCTTTCGGGTTCCCAGGAGTTATCCTCAGGGCCGTAACCCCTCCACTTAATCAGATATTGTACCTGGTTGTGTCTCTTCCTACAGTCCAGGATTGCCTCCACCTCAAACTCCTCCTCGTTGTCGATCAGAACAGGTTCCGGTGGGCCAATGTTACGGCCAGCGAAGGGGTTAGGGACAACCGGCTTTAACAGGGTCACATGAAAGACTGGGTGGACCTTCAGGGAGTTAGGCAGGTTGAGCTCATATGCTACATTGTTAATCCTCCTCTTTACCGAGAAAGGTCCCATGAACTTAGGGCCCAATTTCCTGGACGGACAGGCCATCTTTAGGTTAATTGTGGATAACCACACCTGGTTGCCAGGTTCCAGAATGAGTTCCCCTCTCCTTTTCCTATCAAACATCCTCTTGTTGTACTCCTGGGTCTTGGACATGGTCTCCTGTAGAAGCTTGTTATTGGAGAAGAAGAAATCCATTGTTTCAGACACTGCAGGGATAGTGCATTCGGGTATGGTACTTGGCAAAAAGGAGGGATGGAATCCATAGTTGGCAAAGAATGGGGTTTGCTTAGTGGCAGAGTGCAGGGAGTTGTTGTAAGCAAATTCAGCGATGGGGAGTAGGGAGACCCAATCATCCTGGGAAAAGGAGGAAAAACAACGGAGGTACTGTTCTAATGTTTGGTTGGTTCTCTCTGTTTGACCATTCGTCTGAGGGTGGTATGCCGAAGAGAGTGCCAACTCAATTTCCAGAGAACCACAAAGAGCCTTCCAAAACCTGGAGGTGAACTGGGCGCCTCGGTCTGAGACAATACTTGCCGGAACTCCATGGAGCCTCACTATCTCCCTGATAAAAACCCTCGCCGTCTCCATGGCGGAAGGTGTACCTTTCATGGGCAAAAAATGAGCCATCTTGGACAGCCTGTCAACGACAACGAAGACCGTGGAGAATCCTTCGGACAGGGGGAGCTCCACTATGAAGTCCATCGAGACCATCTTCCAGGGTCTCTCAGGGACAGGTAGAGGTTTTAATAGACCCCAGGCCCTCATCCGGCTGCTCTTGTTCCGGGAGCAGGTGTTGCATGAGTCCACGTATCTCTTGCAGTCGCTACCCAGCTGCGGCCACCAGAACGTGCGCTTGATAAGCTCGGCCGTTTTCAAGGTACCGAAATGTCCGGCCAACTTGTGGTCATGGCAAAGCTCCAGAACAGCTATCCGAAGACCCTCAGGGACCAGAATTTTGCCCTCGTGCCTGATCAGACCATCTTGTGCCCTGACGCAGTCCTCCGGAAGAGAGGTCAAGCCAGCACACGCCCGCTTAATACGGGGCATGAGGTCTTCTTGAAGCAGCAGGAAGTTCCCGGCAGGGAGGATGGTGTCAACAGGTAAGTTCTCTTCAGGAGTGCTGAACATTCGGGACAGTGCGTCCGGTTTAATGTTTTTTGAGCCAGGCCTGTAGGTGATGTGGAACAGAAATCTTGAGAAAAAAAGTGCCCACCTTGCCTCCCTTTGCTTCAACCTCTTGGCTGTTCTCAGGTACTCGAGGTTCTTGTGGTCCGTGTAGACCAAAATGGGGTGTGCTGCCCCCTCGAGCAGGTAACGCCATTCTTCTAATGCGGCCTTGATAGCCAGGAGTTCCCAGTCACCCACGTCATAGTTACGTTCCGCCGTGGAAAGCTTGCGCGAGAAGAAGGCCACTGGAAAAAGTAAGGCTTCAGCCCCCTGACGCTGGGATAGCACAGCCCCCACTGCATTTTCGGAAGCGTCCACTTCCAGGACGAAAGGTAATGCAGGATCAGGGTGCTTCAGAATGGAGGCAGAGACAAATAATTCCTTCAGTTTGTCGAAGGCAGCTTGGGCTCTAGGGGACCAATAGAATCGGTTTCCTTGTTTGGTCAGTTCGGTAAGAGGGGCGACAATTGCAGAGAAACTTCTGATGAACTTCCGGTAGAAGTTGGAAAATCCGATGAAGCGCTGGACCCCTTTTTTATCAGTGGGGGCAGGCCAGTCCAGGATAGCCGACACCTTCTGAGGGTCCATTTTAATGCCCTCAATTGAAATGATCAAACCGAGAAACTGGATGCTTTGCCGCTCGAACTCACATTTCTCCGGCTTGGCGTAAAGCCCATGTCGTCTGAGCCGAACAAGGACATTCCGGACATGCCTGCGATGGTCGTCTACAGAGGAGGAGAATATCAAGATATCATCCAGGTATACTATGACGTACAAGTCCAGGTAGTCACGGAAGATGTCATTGACAAAATGTTGAAAGGTAGCCGGAGCATTACACAGTCCGAACGGCATAACTAGATATTCGTAGTGCCCGAACCGTGTGCGGAAGGCCGTCTTCCACTCATCCCCCTCTCGAATGCTGATCAGGTTGTACGCTCCTCGGAGGTCAAGCTTTGTGAATATGACCGCCGTTCCCAGCCTCTGGAAAAGTTCCGGCACGAGAGGTAAGGGATAACGGTTTTTAATGGTGATCTTGTTCAACTGCCGATAATCAATACAGGGACGTAGGGAATGGTCCTTTTTTTCGACGAAAAAGATGCCCGCACCTGCAGGCGAGGTGGACGGGCGGATGAACCCTTTCTTTAGGTTGTCGTCGATGTAGACTTTCAGGGTGCCCAATTCCTGCTCGGTCAACGGGAAGATCCTCCCAAAAGGTACTTCGGTCCCAGGCAAAAGTGCTATAGGGCAAACATATGGTCTGTGAGGAGGAAGGGTTTCTGCTCCCTTCTTACTGAACACGTCCAGAAAGTCATGGTAGGGCTCAGGGATGGTTTTCTGAAGGTCAGGGTCTGTGCCCAGACAGAGCAGGTGAGGGTGGTCGGTAGAGGCGTGTTGCAGGCAGTGTTGCTGGCAATAATCTGAGAGGAATTTGACCCTCCCTGTAGCCCAGTCAATGTTGGGGTTATGGGCTTGCAGCCAGTGCAACCCCAGAATGACGGGGAATAGCGGAGAGGAGATGGCATCCAGACTTAGGAACTCCTGATGGTGGGTTGCCACCGAGGCCAACAAGGGAACGGTTTCCTGAGTGACGGGGCCGGATTTGATAATGGAGCCATCAGCGAGGTGTACTGCAAGTCCCCGGGATTTCGGCTGCAGGGGAATGTGATGACTGGCAGCAAATGTCAAATCGATAAAGCAGCTGCATGCCCCTGAATCAATTATGGCAGGTACTAGGATTGCGGAAGTCCTTCCGGGGGGCTGTAAAGAGATGGAGAGAGCCAAGTGAGAAGTTGGGTTAGGCAACAAAGAGGCACAGGTAGAAGAAACAGGCAGGCACTTACGCATCTTGGCCGGGCAGGATCTCGCGTAGTGTCCTGGTTCGCCACAGTACATGCACAGATTGTTGCTACGCCTATGCTGGCGTTCTTCGGGAGAGAGAGAAGGGCGCAGTAAGTCCAGTTGCATGGGTTCCAGGTCATCTAAGGCCGGAGACGGGGAGGCCGGAGGTGCAAGACGGACTGGGTTTGGGACCTTGGGGAGCAACCAGGTGGGTCGGAACTGACTGGAGGTCCTCTCAGAGCGGCGCTCTCTCAGGCGCCGGTCGATCTGAATTGACAGATCTATTAACTTGTCCAGGGTTTGAGGAACTCCGACACGTGCTAGCTCGTCCTTGAGCTGATCCGACAGGCCCATCCGGAATTGGTAGCGCAAAGCAGCGTCATTCCACTCTGTGTCGGAACTCCAACGTTTGAACTCTGCCGCATAGTCCTCGGCCGCTCTGCGGCCTTGCAGGAGAGAGTGAAGAACAGATTCTGCAGTAGCCGCTTGTTGCGGGTCCTCGTAGAGTTGGGACATAGCAGCAAAGAACGTGGCAAGGGTTTCCAAGGAGGCATCTTTCTGCTCTAGAAGGCGGTGAGCCCAGGCCTGCGGCTCGTCGGTCAGCAGGGAGATGACGAAGCCCACCTTGGTTACTTCCAGGGAAAAGGTGCGGGGTTGTAGGGCGAAGAAAAGCTCGCAGGCGTTGCGGAACGCACGGTATTTGCTGCGATCGCCCGCAAACTTCTCGGGTGTAGGGACCCTGGGTTCCAGAGGAAGCATGACGACGGAGGGTGTAGCCGGATATCCCGTGGATGTGGTGCCTTGCGGGCTGGCAGGTGAGGACAGGACCTGAACTCTTTCCTCCAACCTGGTATAGCCGGCTTGGAGGTCTTTCACGGCTTGCGTCAGCCCGTTCAGGTGTCGGCATAATTCCTCCATGGGATCCCTCCCCTGCTCGGACTCGGACATGGCTGTCTGATACTGTCAGGGAGATACGCACCTGATCAGCGAGTCCGTTGGAGCAGAGAAAGGTCACCCGTACGGATCCGACTCACGGGCCCCTGGTAGTGCAGACAGGAGGCACGGGAGTGCAGAAGGGTAAGAGAGCCTGAGATTGGTTCCTGGAAGGAGGCTCCGGATCCTGGGTTTAGGAGGGTAGCTAAGCCAGGCTGGCTGCAGGCAGGTAGGTAGGCAGGCAGGTGTATAGAGCAGCGCAGCTGGGCGGATGCAGAAGAAGCGGTCAGACAGGCAGGGTTCGGCAACGTTCAGGCAATACGGTACAGCGGGGTAGGCAGGCTCAGGGTCAAAGACAGGCCGAGGTCGGGTGCAGGCGGACAGCAGGGAGTCCAGTAACAAGCCGGGTGGTCAGAAGGTCGGATTTCGGGCGAACAACAGGAGCAGGATACACAGGGGACTGCAGATCAGACAGCACCGGTCTGAAGTGTTCCAGGGATTTAAATAGACAAACCGGCGTGCGTAAGCACGCGCAACGGCGCATGCGCGCGCGCCCGCAATGCGCGCACATGCACCCGCACGCACAGTCACACCAACGCGCACAGGCGCGCGCGCCCGCGGTCTGGGAAGTGCACCAGCGCGGACGGGAACATGCCAACATCAGCGCGCATCGGCGGACGCGAACGCACACCAAAGCGATCACCGACACGCCCGGCAAGGTACGTTCTCTGACAGATTCCTATTTTCTAATTCATCTATTTTAGCGGCCTGAATATCCATTTGTTTTTTCATCCCCGCAATATCTTGACTAAGCGGGAATAACACGTCTTCAGCTGCGCTTAGCCTTTCCTCTAGGGCTGTGGTTCTTTCAACTGTTTCTTTCAGCTTACTCCCCATTGTGACCAACTCCTCTTTTATACCTTTTAATTGAGCATCCAGGCCATTTATTGATTCCCTGCATGCATTAATTGCATACAGAAGATCTCTCAATGTAGGCTCTTCCTCTCTTTCTCCAGTACTCTCCGCCATGTTCGCCTCTACTATATTGGTGTTGCTTGTTGTTGCCGCTGCTTCTGCAGTCTTCGCATTCAGTTTCCCTGCCCCTTGCCCTTTATTACTAGATGTTTTTGCACTTGATGTTACTGCCTGGTTCACAGGTACCGGTGCCTGGCCACTACCTTGTCCTTGACTTTTCCTGGCCCCCGAAATTCCTGCTTGAGCTGACTGTTGGGGTTTTACTGGTGAGAGGGTATTTCGGGCGTATCGCTCCAACTTCGCTGCTGCAGCTGCTGCTGCTGCCTTTGCTTGACTTGCTTGACTCTTTGCGGACCGTGTGGCCTGAGCCCCTTCCTGCATTATCTGATGCTGGGTTATCTGCTCCTCTGCTCCCCGTTTTCCTAGACAGATTAAACTGTCACTCTGTTGCAGTTTTCTAGTTGTAGAGGTGGGTATTCAACCTTTAGATTTATTAAGCTTATCAAACATAAACCCACACTACTGCTAGGGGGCTGCTCTGTAACTGAGCTAGATTAAACTAGAGCAGTATCGTTTATAATATTTGGTTTATGGTGGCCCTCCCTAAAGAGGAAAGGAGAGAAGAAGCGCCCTCCGCTACAGGTTGGTAGCTGCCAATTATCACACACGGGGAAGCCACCTTAGGTTGCAAAAGTGAGGTATCCCCCCCACTTATTCTCATGTACTTTCCTGTTTTTACCGCCCCCCGGTAGAACCAGCTATACAGAGTTAGCTTAGTGAACGAAGACAGTTCAGGTATATCAATATGAGTTATATACAGTAGATTACAGCTGTATCATCGTCATTGCCCCACCATGTGCTGTCTGTTGCAAACTTCTCAAGCCAAGCCAGGCAGGTGAAAATACTAATCCACATATGAGAGAAAAAAATAGCCCAAAAGGGAGGGGGAGACAGTTCACAAAAGTGGTTTCACCATTCCAAGAACTCAGCCCTCTCAGTCAATACTCTTCGAGCTTATCGCACAGGGTAACCTCCTCCAAATCTCAGCACTATGATCTTCACTCTGCTGCTGCTACTACTGCTGCCCTCTATGCCAGTGGTCATCAACCCTGTCCTCAGGGCCCACTAACAGGCCAGGTTTTATGTATTACCTTGGTGAGATGCAGACTAGAGTATTGCAATCACTGTGCAGCAAATTATATCACCTGTGATGTATTTCAGTTCTCTTGCAAACCTGGCCTGTTAGTGGGCCCTGAGGACAGGAGTTGATGACCACTGCTCTATGCTGTTCACTGTTCACAGTTCTCTGGCTCTCCTGCCTGCACCTTTACAGTTCATCATATAAAAGATTTATGCAGCACATACCGTTGGGGCCCCCCCCCCCCCGCTTGATAGTTCGTGTGTTTGAGTTTCCTCTGGGTCCCTTCCCCTCCGCTCCTGTGGTGCGTGGCTTCAGGTCCTGGCAAGCTCCTTGCCACTCTCCCTTCCTCCTCCGTTCGCACCTCCCGCTGTGCTGTGCCTCTCGCTCCTACTCCAGTCTCGTGGGATTACACGGCTCTGCAGCGTCTCGTGTGATTACTCGGCTTTGCAGCATCCAGACGCAAGCTTCCGAACAGCGCATCAGCAGGGTCAGATAACACAAGCAACGCAAATACTGGGGTGGCGATGTTAACGGGGCTGTTTACTCACTCTTAAGCATACTAACTGGGCATGTTTCCAGTCAGAGGAGGGGTGGGGGTTGGAGCGGAGACCTCACACACTCACGGATGCAAACATCCTCACACCCTCACTCCTACATCCGGCCACACCCCCCGCTCGATTACGCTATTCTCCACGCTGTGGATTACAATTAACAAGTGCACCAACGTTTTGCTAGCGAAGATTCTCACCCTTAAGGAACTATTAGTATAATCTGTGTCAGGCCTGACTGGAATTACTTCAAAGGGCCCGCTAGGGGGAGCTCGCGAGCTAGATCTGTTTAATCTTAAGGAGCTGGAATTAGTGTTGTTAGAATCTATATTCAAATAATATTGCTGACTCCTACAGGGCCCTGCAGAGTCATTGGGAATTATTAGCCCATACATATCTGTTATTATATGTCCATTAACTTTTGATACAGTAAACAATATATTTGTTTAAGTATACATTTGCTTGCAGTATTCTTTATTGCCCCGAAGGATCCCAACGGGAGGAAGGTAACATTTCCATTGTCTGTGCAATTACTGTGATATATTTACATGCAGAATTGTGTTCCTCCATAACCATTGGGTTTCACAATTCTTCTGCTACCAGCTGTGCTAAGGGAAGGGTTGAGCCAGTTAAGGGGTTGAGATCAGAGGACAGACCCAAAACAAAACCAGCAGCTCCTTCGGGGGTAGTGCTACATATACATTTTGGCATTTCCTTTTTAAAGCGAGTATAACATGCTAAAATACAGATAATGCAATAATATAGAGAATTGCCCATTTCTTTTTAGAAGTTCCCTGACTGTCATTCAGTCACATCATCTCTATATACTGTATTTAACAAACTGTACATGGAAACCTTCTTTCCATTCACATCATCTCTATATACTGTATTTAACAAACTGTACATGGAAACCTTCTTTTCCACACATGTAATATAGAATAGACTTATTTACATAAAATGTATCACTTTTTAATATTTATATGTAAAAAATAAAAAAAACAGCCTGTATAAAGTGATTGTGTGATAGCAAGCTATTCTTAAAAATTAACACTAAGAGAATTAAATTACGGTAGGTAACATTGGGTATTAAAGCCTATTTGTATTTAAGGCTGTTTTGTATTTAAGCACCTTTCATGACAGTAAATAATGTTGCTTTTGACATTACTTTGCAAAATCATATGCCTCTAGACTTTGAAAACTATTCAGCATTCAGAGATGCTTACCAATAAATGTTGTTTCCCAAATGTTTGCTTTCAGTGCGTGCAACTTTATTGCCTAACTTACCAAAATCTATCAGTTTTATAACAGGATATGCTACAACATTGTTTGGCCCCAGCGCCAGAAGCCTATAAACTTTCAGTTTAATTTATCACAAGCAGCTGGCATGCACACAAAACCTCTATTAAATGCAACATTCTTGATTTTCAGAAAATTGTAGCCATCAACCTAAACAAACAGTCTCTTGTTTAGCATAGCTCCAAATTTGCAGCTGTTTCATACCTGGATAATTGTGCTTCCTTATTGCTTTGAGAGACAAAATGCTCCCGGTAAAATTGTCTTTCAATGTATATCACCAGATGCTGTAAGGAGTCAGGTTCTAGATTTAAAGATTGCCTTGATGGTTTGAAGAAAAGCAGCTGAAGTTTTCTCCTAGCAAAATAAACCTTCCTTCAACCAGACGTAACTTAGGGATGACTTAAATTGAGCCCTTTCATTGTGCAAAGTAACCTCGACCAAAAAAAGGAATTGCTATGTGATTTTGGCCAAGTTCACTGGGTTTAATCTGTGTCCCTTTTTATTTTCATTTTGAAGGAGTGGCTACACTTCCCAGAGGGAAAAATACTTCATACAGCAAAATACTCATGCACTGTGCTCCATCATTTAATTTGCCAGAATATCTTTCATACTTGGCTCGGGACTCTGACTTTCCTTTTTTATCTGCTAAATCAACAAATACACTTCCAGGATTAGATATGCAGCATTTGAGCTTGAGACAATGTATATAGATTTTTATATTTTCTCAGTGCTTTACTAAATAAGGCTGATTTAAAAGTATAACTAAAGGCACCCGTCAATTTTTATTTCCATTTGTCCTGTATACCATTATCATTTGAAAGCAAAAGTAAAAGAAAATGCAAAGTTTTGGGTTGATCTAGAACAGTAATATAGTGTAAATCTTCCAATGGGGTTGACACCCCAGCATTCCCTCACTTTGGAGGGATTTCCTCTCACTTCTTGTTTTGGCTATGGTACAGGAAGTGTAATAAGATCTCCCCAATAGCACACAGATAGCAAAAAACTGATGGGGCTAGAACCCTCAAAAACTGAAAAAAAAACTTGCCTTTAACACTTTTGCTGCCAGAGACGTTTTTTCTTTTTCTGTTCTTACATGCTTAAAAAACTGAAAATTGTATATCAAATACTTACCGCAATTTTCTTTTCCACGTCAGCCACCACTGGGTAAGGCCCCGCCCACCCCCATGCAATCAGGACCTAACTCACAAATTTGACCCCCACTCCCTGAACGGTGTTACGTAACTAGAACTTTGTCCATAGGGTGGAAGTCTGCGCTGACATGGAGCTTGTCAGAAAAGGAAAATTGCGGTAAGCATTTGATATACAATTTTCCGTTTTCCTGATAGCTCCATATCAGCCACCACTGGGAAATAACTAGATACAAAGGTGGGATGCTGCTAAATTTGTTTAATTATGGCCACCGGCTACAGAAATAATAGTTTTGCCAAATTCGGCTGTGGTTAACATTGCCAGGTCCATGCGGTAGTGAGAGACAAACCTGTGCATGGACGACCAGGTTGCTGCCTTGCATATATGACTACTGGAGATATACCACATGTGGCTCCCCATGATGTTGAAACGCTCCTCATTGTCTTTCAGTATATATATTGAGCCGTTATTCTCTCTGGAGGTGCCAACCCCTTATCCTTGTTTGCCATGGCGATTGTCTTTATGAGCCAGGTGACGATGATCCTGCTGGAGGCCTTATATCCCTTGCGTCATAGGTGTGCGCAGCCTATTATAAAAATGAATTTGTGGTAGACCTACTTGCATTGGCCCTTAATAATAACATCTTCCAATTTGAAACAAGATTCTACCAGCAGATCAAAGGTACCTCCATGGGAGCCCCATGGGCACCGGCATACGCGTGCTTACATTTGGGCCTATGGGAGGAGGATCTTGTTTTCACCTCATCTATGTACCTGAGCCATGTTCATACTTGGTTCAGGTACATAGATGATGTTCTGATGGTCTGGAGAGGGGATGTTGCATCACTTGAGGTCTTTATGTGTGCATTGAACAATAACAACCGCAACATTCGTTTGACTTATGCATTTGATCGTCAAAAAATCCCTTTCCTGGACCTTTCTATTCAGGTGAAAGATTTGGCCCTCACCACCACCACTTTCCAGAAGGAAACTGCGGCCAATACTCTTTTAAGAGCAGATAGCCATCACCCGAGATGGCTTAAGGATGGAATACCTATTGGGCAGTTCCTGCGGATTAAGAGGAACTGCTCCGATAGGTCGGACTATAGATGTGATAGCGATGCCCTCTACCTTAGATTTAGGGAGAGGGGATACTCCCACAAACAACTGAGACGAGCCAAGTCTAAAGCAGCAAGCCGTGACCGCAAAGATCTATTGGTTAACATCCCTAAACAAGATAAACCAGAACCGGGACCAGTCAAAATCATCACACAGTTTGGTTCCCAATGGGATACAGTGAGAAAAATCCTTAAGAAACATTGGGATGTCCTTACAAATACCCCGGGGATAGCCAAGATAGTGGGCCCAGCTCCCTTGATGGTGGCAAAAAGGGCCAGAAATCTAGGGGACTCGTTAATTCATTCCGAATTCACGAGGACAACTGAACCCAACTGGCTGTCTGAATACCCGCGTAGTAAAGGCAGTTTCCCTTGTGGACATTGCCAGGTATGCCCTTTTGTGGAGAGGACTGATACTTTCTTTGATTCGTCCAATGAGTGTAGTTATCAGATCAAGAATAGTGATGAGCCGAACACCCCCGGGTTCGGTTCGCACCAGAACCCGCGAACGGACCGAAAGTTCGAACGAACATTAGAACCCTATTAAATACAATGGATGCGAACGTTCGAATTCTAAAGTGCTAATTATAACAACTATTATGCATGTTATTGTCATAAATAGGGTTTGGGAACCCGGGTTCTGCACCAGGGGACATGTATCAATGCAAAAAGAAGTTTTAAAAACGGTCGTTTTTCGGGAGCAGTCATTTTAATGATGCATAAAGTGAAAAAAAAAAAGTCAAATATTCCTTTAAATATCGTACCTGGGGGGTGTCTAAAGTATGCCTGTGAAGTGCCACGTGTTTCCCGTGTTTAGAACTGTCCCTGCACAAAATGACACTTCTAAATGAAAAAAAAGCCATTTAAAACTGCTTGCGGCTTTAATGTAATGTCTGGTCCCGGTAATATGGATGAAATTCTTTAAGAAAAATGGCATAGCTACCCCATGACCCCCCCCCCCTACCCCAGCCCATTACCAGCCCCTTTGGGTCTTGTATGGATATTAAGGGGAACCCCGCACATAAAATAAAAAAGGCCCTATATACTCTGAACAGCCGTATACAGGCGGTGCATACAAGACAGGGACTGTAGGTTTGTTCTTATGTAGAATCTGTTTGTAATTTTGAACAGGTACATTGTTGAAGTGTAGCTCCAGCCCAAAAATCTATTTTTAAACTTTTTGGGAAACATAGGTAAGGGTTATCACCCCTGTAACATTTGTTTTGCTGTCTGTGCCCCTGTTCAGAACATTTCACCTCACTTTCCGTCCCAATGACAACTGTTTTTGAAATGTGGTGTTTTTCTTGAAACAAGGATTGCTGATAAAGCATCAGTACAGATGAGACCCCTTTCTCCCATATTTATTCTTACAGGAGAGAATTTTCCTTTCTAGGGGTAGATTTCCTCTCACTTCCTGTTGTCTTCTTTCGTTTGCAAGTAGGAGTCGTTTGTAAGTTGGATGTTTGAAAGTAGGGACCTGCCGTATATACTCTGCAGAAATAGGCCCCTTAGTTGTTGGTGTTGGCACAACACTGTAAGCACTCAGTTACTCTTGGTTGGTGCTGGAACGCCCTGCTGTCAACTATTATATCAGGAATTTTAATTACATATAATTGTTGAACAGTGGTAGTAAAAATTGGGGCTTTGATGGTGGTGCTGGTGCCACAACACTGTAAGCCCTGACAGTTACTCTTGGTGGGTGCAGCAATGGGCCCTGCTGTGAATTATTAGATCAAGAATTGTAATTACATGCCCCTTTTGAACAGGGGCTGAAAAATTGGGCCTTTCGTGGTGGTGGTGGTGGTGGCGTTGCCACAAGACTGTAAGCCCTCAGAGTTACTCTTGGTGGGTGCAGCAATGGACCCTGCTGTGAATTATTAGATCAAGAATTGTAATTGCATGCCCCTGTTGAACAGGGGCTGAAAAATTGGGCCTTAGGCACTGGTGGCACAACACTACAACCCCTCACAGATACTGTACTTGGAGCACAGCAATGAGCCCTGTTGCAAAGTATTGCTTCAAAAATTGTAATGACACGCCCCTGTTAAACAGGGGCTGAAAAATTGGGCCTTAGGCACTGGTGCCACAACACTCCAACCCCTCACAGATACTGTACTTGGAGCACAGCAATGAGCCCTATGGCAAATTATTGCTAAAAAAATTGTAATTACACGCCCCTGTAAAACAGGGGCTGAAAAATTGGGCCTTAGCCACTGGTGGCGGCACCCATAAACAAAAATGATCTTCCAAGCTATCATCATCAATCGTATCATTGAGGACTCGGAGGAGGAGGATAGCCAGTCAACATAACAGCACAGGCACTCAGCATCAGCATCAGTCTTGAAGGGATGTGACATGTTAAAATCAATTAGTCTGTTATATCAGCATCAGGTGTGTGGTAGCTGGTGGTGATCCAAGACTGGTTCATCTTGATGAAAGTCAGTCGATCAACCGAGTCGGTGGACAGGCGCACCCTGTGATCCGTGACAAATCCTCCAGCAGCACTGAATGTGCGTTCCGAAAGAACGCTGGATGCAGGACAGGCCAGTAGCTCAATTGCATACTGTGCAAGCTCTGGCCAGTGATCCATCCTCAAGACCCAGTAAGCCAGAGGATTTTCGGTGGGGAAGGTGTCCAAGTCTGACCTTGCCCCTAGATATTCCTGCACCATGTTTATCAGACGCTGGCGATGGTTGCTGGAACCGATCATACTTTGGGGCTGCGGACTAAAAAATTGTCTGAACGCATCGGTCAGACGGCCACCTTCCCCACCGCTCCTTCTTTGACTGGCCGAAGCCTCAGCAACTCGTTGTCCAGGACCAGGAGTTTGTAACCTCCCAGTCTCTGGGAACGCGTTGCACAGACCTTTCTGCAAGGCCTCCCGGAGTTGTCTCATCCTCTGCTCCCTCTGCGACGGTAACATAAGGTCCGCAACCTTACCCTTGTACCGTGGATCAAGGAGAGTGGCCAGCCAGTAATGGTCCCTCTCCTTGATCCGAAGAATACGAGGATCCTTCCGCAGACTTTGCAGGATCAGGGAGGCCATGCAGCGTAGGTTTGCTGAGGCATTCGCTCCGGAGTCCTCTGGGTCACTAAGGACGACATGATCCGCAGCCACCTCCTCCCAGCCACGTACAAGTCCACTGGTTTCTTGGGACTGTAAATCATCCCTAAAAGACTGCTGCTGATGATGCTGAGTGCCAGCCTCCACCTCCATGCTGACACAATCCTCCTCCTCCTCCTCCTCCTCCTCCTCCTCTTCCTGTGCGATGGGTGGGACAGAAGGAACACTGTCTGGGTAAAGGGGGCCTTGAGAGGCAAGGAAGTCCTCCTCTTCCTGCCTCTGTTCTGCCTCAAGTGCCCTGTCCATTATTCCACGCAGCGTGTGCTCCAACAGGTGGACAAGAGGTACAGTGTCACTGATGCATGCACTGTCACTGCTCACCATCCTCGTGGCCTCCTCAAATGGTGCCAGGACAGTGCATGCATCCCTGATCATGCCCCACTGGCGTGGAGAAAAAAAACCAAGCTCCCCTGACCCTGTCCTGGTGCCGTAGTCGCACAGGTACTCATTGATGGCCCTCTGCTGCGTGTGCAGCCGCTGCAGCATGGCCAACGTTGAGTTCCACCTGGTGGGCATGTCACATATAAGGCGGTTCTTGGGCAGGTTCAACTCCTTTTGCAGCTCAGCCAGGCGAGCACTGGCATTATAAGATCTGCGGAAATGCACACAGACTTTCCTGGCCTGCCTCAGGACATCCTGTAAGCCCGGGTACCTGCCCAAGAACCGCTGCACCACCAGGTTAAGGACGTGAGCCACACAGGGCACATGGGTCAGTTGTCCCTGTCGGAGGGCGGAGAGGAGGTTGGTGCCATTGTCGCAAACCACCATTCCTGGCTTAAGCTGGCGTGGCGTCAACCACCTCTCGGCCTGGCCCTGCAGAGCAGACAGGACCTCTGCCCCAGTGTGGCTTCTGTCCCCCAAACACACCAGCGCAAGCACGGCATGGCATCTTTTTGCCTGCGTACTTGCGTAGCCCCGTGAACGGCTACGGAGCACCGCTGGTTCATAGGACAAACCACAGGAAGAGGCCATGGAGGAAGAAGAAGAGGAGGGGGTGGAGGAGAGAGGTGTGTCACAACCAGTAGTAGCATTTTGGAGGCGTGGCGGTGGGACAACCTCCAACACTACTGCACCTTGTCCTGCATCCTTCCCAGCTGCCAAAAGAGTGACCCAATGGGCCGTGAAAGAAAGGTAACGTCCCTGTCCATGCCTGCTGGACCATGAGTCAGCGGTAATATGCACCTTACCGCTGACCGCCCTGTCCAGCGAGGCCAAGACATTGCCTTCCACATGCCGGTAGAGAGCCGGAATAGCCTTCCGTGAGAAAAAGTGGCGTTTGGGAACCTGCCACTGAGGAACCGCACATTGCACAAACTCACGGAAGGGGGCCGAGTCTACCAACTGAAAAGGTAGCAGTTGAAGCGCTAGCAATTTAGCCAAGCTAGCATTCAACCGCTGGGCAAGTGGATGGCTGGGAGTGAACTTCTTTCGACGGTCCAGCAGCTGGGGCAGGGAAATTTGCCTGCTAGAATCGGACGTCGGTGTACTGCTAGCAGAGTGGCCGCAAGTACTTGGCTGTGACACACCTAATTCTACACCTTCATTCCTCTCAGTGCATGTTTCAGAGAGGACTGAAGTTATAGTGGGGTTGGAGATCCCAGCTGATGCGGTGCAAGGAGAGGTCCGCTTTGTTCTTTGGTGTGGGTCTTTGAGGTAGGCTTGCCAACGAGCTGCATGGCAGGTCAACATATGTCTGGTCAGGCATGTGGTACCCAAGCGGCTGATGTTTTGGCCACGCGATATACGCTTGAGACATATGTTGCAAACAGCAGCTGTGCGATCTGATGCACTAGCCTCAAAAAAGGCCCACACCAAAGAACTTTTTGAATGACGGGCAGAGGCAGCGCCCTGCACAGGCGGAGCTCTGCGGTGTGATTCCGTCGGTGTACTGCCCTTACGCTGGCCACCAAAGGGCATCCTGCCTCGTTGGAGATGTGCCTCCTCCTCATCCTCCTCCTCCTCCTCTCTCCTATTAGGCACCCACGTGGAGTCAGTGACCTCATCATCACCTCCCTCCTCATCACTGGAGCCAATCTGGCAGTATGCTGCAGCTGCTGGAACATGACTGCCAGATTGGTGTCCTTCTTGAGCATCCCCTCTGTCTGCTCTCACGCTACTGCCTTCCTCTAGCTGGGTTTCATCATCAGACCCTTCGAAACGCTGGGCATCCTCCTGGAGCATGTACCCAACACTGTGCTGAAACAGTTCGGGGGACTCCTCAGGAGGAGGACATGGTGGGTCTAGGGAAGGAGTGACTGATGATGAGTCTGACATTGATACCAGGGAAGAGGACGCTTTGGCAGCTGCTTTTCCAGTACCCTGAGCCTGGGTGAGAGAGGATGAGGAGGAGGAGGAGGGCTTGGTCATCCACTCTACCAAGTCTTCGGCATGATGTGGCTCAACATGTCCAGCTGCCGAAAAGAAGGACAAGCGTGTCCCATGGCCATGTGCTGATGACAATGCACCGCGTCCACGACCAGCACTGTTGCCCCCAGACACAGAGCCTGCTTGCCCTCTTTTATTGCCTCCTGACTGTCTGCCTCTCCTTGTTTGCCTTCCAGACATTCTAATAGATGGCCTGCAGGGAGATGGGAAAAAAGCAATAAGGGCTACCTTCAGGTGTCCTTCTCTGTCCCTTGAAACAAGGACTTTGACAGTGAAAGAAACTGACACACTCTCCCTACCTACAGTTTTCTGTCCCTAGAAAAAATGTTTTTTTTAAGCACAATTTAGCACAAGGAGAATTCACTCACTGTCCTTCCATGTCCCTGGAAACAAGGACTTTGACAGTGAAAGAAACTGACACACTCTCCCTACCTACAGTTTTCTGTCCCTAGAAAAAATGTTTTTTTTAAGCACAATTTAGCACAAGGAGAATTCACTCACTGTCCTTCCAGGTCCCTGGAAACAAGGACTTTGACAGTGAAAGAAACTGACACACTCTCCCTACCTACAGTTTTCTGTCCCTAGAAAAAATGTTTTTTTTAAGCACAATTTAGCACAAGGAGAATTCACTCACTGTCCTTCCAGGTCCCTGGAAACAAGGACTTTGACAGTGAAAGAAACTGACACACTCTCCCTACCTACAGTTTTCTGTCCCTAGAAAAAATGTTTTTTTTAAGCACAATTTAGCACAAGGAGAATTCACTCACTGTCCTTCCAGGTCCCTGGAAACAAGGACTTTGACAGTGAAAGAAACTGACACACTCTCCCTACCTACAGTTTTCTGTCCCTAGAAAAAATGTTTTTTTTAAGCACAATTTAGCACAAGGAGAATTCACTCACTGTCCTTCCAGGTCCCTGGAAACAAGGACTTTGACAGTGAAAGAAACTGACACACTCTCCCTACCTACAGTTTTCTGTCCCTAGAAAAAATGTTTTTTTTAAGCACAATTTAGCACAAGGAGAATTCACTCACTGTCCTTCCAGGTCCCTGGAAACAAGGACTTTGACAGTGAAAGAAACTGACACACTCTCCCTACCTACAGTTTTCTGTCCCTAGAAAAAATGTTTTTTTTAAGCACAATTTAGCACAAGGAGAATTCACTCACTGTCCTTCCAGGTCCCTGGAAACAAGGACTTTGACAGTGAAAGAAACTGACACACTCTCCCTACCTACAGTTTTCTGTCCCTAGAAAAAATGTTTTTTTTAAGCACAATTTAGCACAAGGAGAATTCACTCACTGTCCTTCCAGGTCCCTGGAAACAAGGACTTTGACAGTGAAAGAAACTGACACACTCTCCCTACCTACAGTTTTCTGTCCCTAGAAAAAATGTTTTTTTAAGCACAATTTAGCACAAGGAGAATTCACTCACTGTCCTTCCAGGTCCCTGGAAACAAGGACTTTGACAGTGAAAGAAACTGACACACTCTCCCTACCTACAGTTTTCTGTCCCTAGAAAAAATGTTTTTTTTAAGCACAATTTAGCACAAGGAGAATTCACTCACTGTCCTTCCAGGTCCCTGGAAACAAGGACTTTGACAGTGAAAGAAACTGACACACTCTCCCTACCTACAGTTTTCTGTCCCTAGAAAAAATGTTTTTTTTAAGCACAATTTAGCACAAGGAGAATTCACTCACTGTCCTTCCAGGTCCCTGGAAACAAGGACTTTGACAGTGAAAGAAACTGACACACTCTCCCTACCTACAGTTTTCTGTCCCTAGAAAAAATGTTTTTTTTAAGCACAATTTAGCACAAGGAGAATTCACTCACTGTCCTTCCAGGTCCCTGGAAACAAGGACTTTGACAGTGAAAGAAACTGACACACTCTCCCTACCTACAGTTTTCTGTCCCTAGAAAAAATGTTTTTTTTAAGCACAATTTAGCACAAGGAGAATTCACTCACTGTCCTTCCAGGTCCCTGGAAACAAGGACTTTGACAGTGAAAGAAACTGACACACTCTCCCTACCTACAGTTTTCTGTCCCTAGAAAAAATGTTTTTTTTAAGCACAATTTAGCACAAGGAGAATTCACTCACTGTCCTTCCAGGTCCCTGGAAACAAGGACTTTGACAGTGAAAGAAACTGACACACTCTCCCTACCTACAGTTTTCTGTCCCTAGAAAAAATGTTTTTTTTAAGCACAATTTAGCACAAGGAGAATTCACTCACTGTCCTTCCAGGTCCCTGGAAACAAGGACTTTGACAGTGAAAGAAACTGACACACTCTCCCTACCTACAGTTTTCTGTCCCTAGAAAAAATGTTTTTTTTAAGCACAATTTAGCACAAGGAGAATTCACTCACTGTCCTTCCAGGTCCCTGGAAACAAGGACTTTGACAGTGAAAGAAACTGACACACTCTCCCTACCTACAGTTTTCTGTCCCTAGAAAAAATGTTTTTTTTAAGCACAATTTAGCACAAGGAGAATTCACTCACTGTCCTTCCAGGTCCCTGGAAACAAGGACTTTGACAGTGAAAGAAACTGACACACTCTCCCTACCTACAGTTTTCTGTCCCTAGAAAAAATGTTTTTTTTAAGCACAATTTAGCACAAGGAGAATTCACTCACTGTCCTTCCAGGTCCCTGGAAACAAGGACTTTGACAGTGAAAGAAACTGACACACTCTCCCTACCTACAGTTTTCTGTCCCTAGAAAAAATGTTTTTTTAAGCACAATTTAGCACAAGGAGAATTCACTCACTGTCCTTCCAGGTCCCTGGAAACAAGGACTTTGACAGTGAAAGAAACTGACACACTCTCCCTACCTACAGTTTTCTGTCCCTAGAAAAAATGTTTTTTTTAAGCACAATTTAGCACAAGGAGAATTCACTCACTGTCCTTCCAGGTCCCTGGAAACAAGGACTTTGACAGTGAAAGAAACTGACACACTCTCCCTACCTACAGTTTTCTGTCCCTAGAAAAAATGTTTTTTTTAAGCACAATTTAGCACAAGGAGAATTCACTCACTGTCCTTCCAGGTCCCTGGAAACAAGGACTTTGACAGTGAAAGAAACTGACACACTCTCCCTACCTACAGTTTTCTGTCCCTAGAAAAAATGTTTTTTTTAAGCACAATTTAGCACAAGGAGAATTCACTCACTGTCCTTCCAGGTCCCTGGAAACAAGGACTTTGACAGTGAAAGAAACTGACACACTCTCCCTACCTACAGTTTTCTGTCCCTAGAAAAAATGTTTTTTTAAGCACAATTTAGCACAAGGAGAATTCACTCACTGTCCTTCCAGGTCCCTGGAAACAAGGACTTTGACAGTGAAAGAAACTGACACACTCTCCCTACCTACAGTTTTCTGTCCCTAGAAAAAATGTTTTTTTTAAGCACAATTTAGCACAAGGAGAATTCACTCACTGTCCTTCCAGGTCCCTGGAAACAAGGACTTTGACAGTGAAAGAAACTGACACACTCTCCCTACCTACAGTTTTCTGTCCCTAGAAAAAATGTTTTTTTTAAGCACAATTTAGCACAAGGAGAATTCACTCACTGTCCTTCCAGGTCCCTGGAAACAAGGACTTTGACAGTGAAAGAAACTGACACACTCTCCCTACCTACAGTTTTCTGTCCCTAGAAAAAATGTTTTTTTTAAGCACAATTTAGCACAAGGAGAATTCACTCACTGTCCTTCCAGGTCCCTGGAAACAAGGACTTTGACAGTGAAAGAAACTGACACACTCTCCCTACCTACAGTTTTCTGTCCCTAGAAAAAATGTTTTTTTTAAGCACAATTTAGCACAAGGAGAATTCACTCACTGTCCTTCCAGGTCCCTGGAAACAAGGACTTTGACAGTGAAAGAAACTGACACACTCTCCCTACCTACAGTTTTCTGTCCCTAGAAAAAATGTTTTTTTTAAGCACAATATAGCACAAGCACAAAACACACTGACACTCTCCCTACCTATCCTTCTCTTTCCCTAAACTAAAGGAATCCAGGTTAAGCAAGAAAGAAATAAAAGTCACTGTCCCTGCCTATGCTGCTCTATCCCTGCTCCGGAACACACTACACTAGGCCGCCGTGCTGGCGGCCTTTTATAGTGTGGGGTGTGTACTAAACACCCTCAGCAATAATTGGCCACAGGCATCCTGCCTGTGGCCAATCATTGCTCTCCTCGCTGCCGGCGCTGTGATTGGCCAAGCATGCGGGGTCACAGTGCATGCTTGGCCAATCACAGCGCCTGGATGACACTGCGATGGCGTAGTGCATTGTGGGCCGTTCGCGTCACTCGAATTTGGCGCGAACGGCCCAAATCGTTCGATCTTCGTCGAACGATCGAACAGCCGATGTTCGAGTCGAACGTATGTTCGACTCGAACACGAAGCTCATCCCTAATCAAGAACATTATTAACTGTGCTACATCCAGGGTTATCTACATGTTAACGTGCCTTTGTAAAAAGATTTACATTGGTAAAACCAAACGCCAATTAAGGGTGCGCCTGGGGGAGCACATGAGGGAAATCAGGGAAAAGAACCCTGAAAAACCATTGGCTAGACACTTTGCCCAATACCATGATGGAAATCTGAATGGCATGAAAGTTAAGGGCATCTACTTACTTAATCTGCCCCTAAGAAGGGGGGATTTTGACCAAATACTCCTGCAAAAGGAGAAAATGTGGATTTTCCGTTTGGGGTGCCTTACACCACTGGGCCTCAACAATGAGTTGAATTTACAGCCGTTTTTAACAACTTAATGCTGGTTGGATTCTCCACATTTTGTCTATATCTGCGGATATGTATCTGCCATGGCACCTGCTACACGTCTCCCCTGGTGGGGGAGATGTGTGTGCATATATATATATATATATATATATATATATATATGCGGCTCTGTATGTGTTTGTGTCTGGTCCCTGGTTTGTCTATGGTGTGTCTGCGGTCTGCTTTGTTTGTCCGTTACCCTACCCCAATCCACCACCCCAAAACCCCCCATCCCCACTTGTTTTCTATTATCATCATTATTATTTTTAGATGTTGGTGTTTGTTCATTATAAAAAACGTGATGGTGACTGCGCTGTAGTGTATCAAATTGAATAGAATGGGGAGGGAGAGGGAGTATGAATGAAAATCGGAGGGGATGTGGCAAACAAAAGTGAAAAGTGTGGAAAGGAGGGGGAGGGGGAGGGGAGGGGAAAGTGAGGGAAAATGAAAGACAGAGTGGGTAAGTAATTAGCTAGTACTTGGCTAACTAGCAATAGTGTGCAATGTGCACAGTGACACAAATGTACGTGCACTAATAAAGGACTGATCAAAATATACAATCAGAAAAAAGAAAAAATATGTAACACAGTGAATAATGAGCAATATTGTGACATATAGAACCAATATCTAAATGATCCAAATGTGCAACACGTGTTAAAAAATTTAATCACTAGAACATATTGATAATCCACAAACATGATCCATAAATGGGAAGAATAGGATGGATAGGATGAATGGAATAACACACTCAGTGCATAAGTGAACTAAACTAATAAAGAAAGACAGTCCCAAATAAGTCCTGGTGGTGACTTCCCGATACTTCCAAAATAACTTATTATAAATATATGGTATATGGATGAGTCATATATAGATAAAGTCCCGTCACCAATGGAGTGCTTGGAGAAAATCCTGTGACGTCCACCCTGTGGTCACACCTAGCTTACCTCCCTGTTGGAGGGGGGGGCGGTATACAGCAACTCTCTGTAGTGAAGGGGGGTATCGCGTCCTTATGGCCTGGTCTTTGTGGCACCGTTACTCATTGGAGTCTGCTTGAAATAAATTACTTAGATGGGATACTCGAAGGTGACTTGCATGCAGGTCATGGTTTATGGCCCACGTCTTCTCCTTGTTTTTAACTTTGACGAGTCTCCTCTCTGCCTGACAGCAGCTGGATGAGCAGAGCAGTGTCAGTGTATCAAAGCTCCTCCCCTCCTTCTCAGTCCGTTCTGTACACACACACGGTGTTTGTTCATTAACGCATTAGAATTGGGAATCAGTATGTACCGGCCCTTTAAAAGGTAGTCCGGAGAATTATGTACTTAATATTCTCTGGCATCTGACACGGTATGAAATTAAACATATCGAGTGTATACCTATGGGGGATCTGTTCAGCAGTCAAATCCTATCTATGTCTTTGCACACATATTACAATGTCCTTTTTTTCTTTTTAAATATATTTTTGTGCTGGGCGGAGTGAGACGAGGGAGGGACGGTATAAGAAGGACCCCTCGCCCTCCGTCACATCTACGTCCAGATAAAGCTACGCATACATTACCTGTGAAACTAGTCGACGTCACTTCCGCCCGGACGCCGCGCTGCGTCACGGCCTCATGCCCGCAGAGTGACGACGAACCCCAGATGGAGTAGGAGGAGGAGGAGGAGGAAGTAAGCTGGGTGAAAGAGACCCAACCTGGGATTATTTCCCTTATATGCATTATTAATACGGCCGTATCCTGGTACAACCACTGTTAGCCAAGAAGGAGCAGTAAAGTGACTCCATGCGGACACATGAGAGCATTGGAGCATCGGAGAAGGGGTAATATCACTACCTTTATATTTTTGATTGCAGTCCAACACTTCTTCTATCCTGATAACAGGCTACTTTAGGTGTCTTTAGCCATTATTGCCAGTGAGGACTGTTCTGTTTGTGCTACACTTGTCCCCAGCTGAACTTTACATGTGTGTCATCTTGCACGCTTCCAGGAATACATTAGTTGATGGTACCTCAACGTATAGACAATATTCATTCCTCTTGTTGCCATCATACCACCAGTTGGTGATACAGGACTTTAGCCATCCCTCAGCGGATCTATCCATCTGGCCTTTGTCCCCCTCCCCCCCTCCCTCCCCATCCATCCATCCACTAGGGCTCGAGCCTCCAGGGCCTTTAGGGATTGGTCTCCTGGCATTCATACAGCCTTGCGCTGTTGCCATTTATTTTTGATGTGAGTTGCTGTTTTCTGAGACCTTCCCCTAAACTACCTGGCTTCCGGACGTGTCATATTTGTTTAGGTAATTTTATGTCTGTCCTGTCTTGTGTGTGCTACAGTGTTTGATCAGGCTACTTTGACCGTGATCATTTTTAAACATGTTTTCCAGGTTCCTGGATATAGTCCACGTTACCATGTAATATCATTTAATAAATCCATTTTGATAACTTTGCACAAACTGTCCATGAGCCTCCTCTTTTTTCAATCGCCTTAATTGAAAAGTTTCTTGTGTGTGCGCAGCCTATTGCATTAGGGTGTGCACAATAAAGCTCAAACACGTATGTGTATATATATATATATATATATATATATATATATATATATATATATATACACACACATATACACACACACGCACTCTTATAAATAAATGTGAACAAACATTTTAAAATGTATAAAAACATTTTTTAACACTTATCAATGTTAAAAAAAAAAAAAAAACTATATTTTTAACTTATTAAAACATTTAATTGTTTACACTAGTGGTTGAGGGGCAGTAAAACTCTGTGGTTGAAAAGAATGGTCTTTTACCACCTCTCAACCACTACCACCTTTTAGCTGTAGAGGCAGCGGCTGGGTATGTTCACATGCCGCAACTGCAATTATATCCCTTTTTGTTTTCAGCAGGTGTCGCACCCTCAGACTGTGACTCATTCAAGTGAATGACGGCACTCTGCAAGCACCCCACAACTGTGTGCAGTGTGGAGTTCAAGAGGTTAAAGCAAGTGGTGTGGAGGCGATACAACATCTCCTCGCCACCTCTAAAATGCTCTATGAAGAGTTTTGCGGATCACTTTTCAGAAATCAAAGCATTTGTGAATGTGCCCCTACATATGCCACAGTGTCCACAGTGACCCCTTCACATCTGAGTCTTCCTTTACTTCAGAGCAGTGGTGGCTGGTGCTCAAATTTTTTGGGGGGGTGCAAATAAACTGAAAAAAAACCCATCAATTGCAGCCAGTGTGCCCATCAAACGCAGCCAGTGTGCCCATCAAACGCAGCCAGTGTGCCCATCAAACGCAGCCACTGTGCCCATCAAACGCAGCCACTGTGCCATCAAACGCAGCCACTGTGCCAATCAATTGCTGCCACTGTGCCCATCAATTGCCTCTACTGTGCCCATCAATTGCTGCCAGTGTGCCCATCAATTGCTGCTACTGTGCCCATCAAATGCTGCCAGTGTGCATCCCCCGCCAGCTCGGCACTTACCTTGTCTGCAGGCGGTGGTGTTATTCTCCATGCTCCTCGATGTCTTCTCCCATTCTCTGCTATGATTGGATGCCCGGTAGGCATCCAATCACATCGCCTGTCGTTTCAGCCAATCAGGTGACAGGCAACAGACCTGAGCACCTGATTGGCTGAGAGGCGGTTCAGTGTTAGGAAAGCGAATATTCATTTGCTTTCCTAACACAACGCTGAGTGAACATTGAGCGCCCAGCATGGCGCCCACTTCTGACCTTTTTGGACGCCTATTAGAGCCTATGGCTCTAATCAGGTGCTTCCAAAAAATACCCGCCTCTGTAATTCAGGCTCCCGGTGACCGAAAAGGGCCGGGCATCTGAATAGGGGGTGTCAGCGGCGACCATAGATAGATTCATGCAATGCATGAATCTATCTATGGTGATAAAGGGGTGGCAGGAGAGAGGGGGCGGTGCCCATGCACCCCTTATGGACGCACCGCCACTGCTTCAGAGTCCACAGCATTACCCCTTACACAAGAATCAATAGTGTTACATCTTATATCACAGTTTCTCCCTTAAATCAGGGTTCCCAGAGAGCATCCCTTACACCAGAATCCCCAGAGTTCCCCTTTAAAACAGTGTGCCAGACAATAAGTATTTCTAGAAGGGGGTCAGGTCAGCCATAGCAGCCCCCTCACAGCACAGAGTATTCTACTTTATGTGACCAGACCCTTTCCCCCTTCCCCAGTATGTGTAAAAATTGCCCTCCCCTCAGTCTGAAAGTCCGACTTCACAGTCAGAGCGTCCACCAGGGCTGCCCGTGGATGAATCAAATTCGTGCAGAATCTGGGGATATTCACGTTGACCGGAGATGCAAAGAGGTCCATTTCTGGGAGAAAACACCAGGCTAGCAGTTCCCTGAATACTTGTGTCAGAAGGGACCATTCATTGTTGTCCACTGTAGTCCTGGACAGGTAGTCCACCTGGAGATTGGCATGTCGGGGTATATATACTGCTGAAAGGCGAAGCAGGTTCACGAGCAGCGAGCTCGCAAGTGTCACCTCCGGTGCCTCTGGTGTCTCGACGCGTGTTCCTCGCGGTCACGTGACTTCATCAGGAGTCATGATGAAGTCACGTGACCGTGACGAACACGCGTCGAGACACCAGAGGCACCGGAAGTGACACTTGCGAGCTCGCTGCTCGTTTTCTATATGCTTCCTTCCATGCATTTTTTTGTGAGTGCCTTTTATGATGTTTTTATTGCCAATAAATGTATTTTAAAACATACTACACTATTGGCGCATCCATTTCCCTTTTCTGTGAGGGTACTGCTACTACACCAAGCGGGAGTCCAGTGGGAAACCCCATTAAAAGATAGAGGTCATACAGCGCTAGGAGACGCCACGCCAGGGACTGACCGGAGTATACGCCGGATCCACCATTAAAGATCTTTATATGCTGTTACCTTACAGCAGTAAGGTAAGGGGACATCCACACTAACCACAAGGGAAATAGGAAATTTCCCTTCTCCCTGTAACAACGACACTTCACTTCGGAATATCAGGCACCAGCACCGTCACCAATTGTTTTCTAAACCAGTCACAGTTATCCATTTGCACAAGAACACAGACCAACGTTTTTTATAATTTCAATGACTTTTATTGCAGCAATCATGCTTTGAGACATTACAGCCACATTCTGAGGATTTTCTCTGGTGCATGTTCACTAGCACATAGCACTTTATTGCAGTTTCACCTTGGATTCACTTTTATGCTTATTTTTTCCATGTTATGTTGTACCATTTTAGCATAACTTCATCTTTTGCTTGTTGATTGATCATCACTGTTTAACCTACTTGTTTTACCTCTTAATATTATTTTCACCTTCCCTTCCCATCCCTTATCAGTGCAGCACTGTCTCTTTTTTCAACCATAACATATAGTCTCCATGTTGGATTTGTTTTATAGAGGTAATTCATCTGATGATTATCAGGTATATGCCCCCATAGCTACCCATTGTCTCATGCCACCCCTATGAGTGTCCCCATTTGGCGCTGGTGCACCATAGGCTCTGGCGGCTGATCGTTCCACCGTATTTATATATTTCTTGTTTGTTATATAATCTATACTGACATGTTTCAATGTTAAAAATTCTTAATGTTTTTCTTGTTTTAAATCTTTTGTTAGTCTACATGTTTTGCTCCTGAAGAAGCGTGACTGCACGCGGAACTTGTCAGGCGAATGTTGCATCAATTTCAACAAATCTCCACCACCATACTCCTACCTCATTTACCATATGGATTATGTACTATATGGAATAATTTTGTAATTCCTTCATCATCCCATTGAGGGTTATGGTTCTTTCTATATAATGGTGGTATTGTTCTATTGATTCAAAGATGTGGGCTTTTTTAACAAGATTGTTTCTAACAATATTTATGTTCAATAAATTTATACTTTTTTAATTAATTTTGTATTACTGTGCCTAAAAAGTCCAAGTCCCAAACATTTCCTATTATTGTGTTAGGGATATGTTCGTGATACAGATTCTGGGAGTCCCACTGCCGGAGGAACCCATACTGGAATGGACGAGCGTGCCACTGGGCCCATTTCACCATGGGCATTATTGATGTGCCTCCAGCTGCCGTGCACAACAGCTGGAGGCAGGTCCTGGTGGGGAGACAGTTGGCCGACCTAGCCCGTTCTAAGATAGGGGGAATCTTCCCTTCCGGTAGGGACACAATTTTTTTTGTGTGTCCAGCTCTGCGCCCAGGTAGACCAGCAGCTGGGACAGATCTAACTGGCTCTTCTCCCAGTTTATGAGCCATCCGAGCTGTTGAAGGGTTGTGATGTCTCTGTCGCGGTGAGGATGTCATCCAAGTAGCGATGAATGCGCCACTGCTGCCAGCAGGACCTTGGAAAAGACCCTGGGTGAGGTCATCAACCTAAAGGGCAGGAAGACAAATTGGTAGTGAAGAGGGGCGATTGTAAACCTCAGAAACCTTTGGAAGCTTGGGGCGACTGGCACATGGAAATATGCATCCTTCAAGCCCACCGAGAGGAGTCAGTTTCCAGGTTCTATCCCCTTTCAGGATGGTCTGTAATGACTCCATTTTGAAGTGTTCCTCCTTCACATGGTTGTTCAGCCTCCTGAGGTCGATCACCGGACTCCAGTCTCCCGTCTTTTTCTGTACCAAAAATAGCGGTGAATAAACTCCTGAAAATCACTCCCTCCGGGGCACTGGTTCTATTGCCCGCTGTTGTAGAAGTGTGTTCATGTACTGAAGCAGAATCTCCTTTTTCGGGGAGCATGAGGGGAGAGCGGTCAATACGAAGCTTGTCTTCGGTTTCTCGAGAAACTCCCAGAAATGCCCCGTTTTCTCCGTCCATACATGCCAGAAACTGCACAGCCTGGCTTCCACTGGGCAAGCATGGTCGGGGACACCGTCAAAGTGATTTCTGGGGCTCCCGGCCTTCTTCTGTTTTAGCCCAGAGGGAGTATTCCGAGGCCTGCGGAACTACCTCCCTGGCCTATAGGATCTTGCTCCTCTCCCTCTTGTTCTGGCAGGCAGGACAAAAGCCAGATTCTTCTGGGGGGATGAAGCCGGACTTTCCCCCTGTCACCCTGGCGATTGCTGTATTGAGCTTGTCCCCAAATAGGGACCCTTCCTCGAAGGGGATCCTGCACCAGCCTTGTTTGGGTCCGAGCCACAAGGCGTGTCTTGCTATGACTGCGTCAAGCAACACGCGCGCCAGGGATTTGATTATATCAATGGCAGCTTCCGCCATGAACCGCGCTGTCAGCCTCAGGTTGTTGAGCGAGGACATTATCTCGGTTTTCTCCCTATCACTTGCAATGGCTGATTCTAAATTGTCTATTCAGACTTCTATGGCTCTGAAAATTTCTGCCAGGGCTATTGATGGCTTGCATGCACCTCCTGCGACTGTGTAGACCCTTTTCAGGTCCAAGTCTACCCTTCTATTAAGGATGTCCTTGAAAGAAACTGCATTGTCTAGCGGCAATGTATAAACATGCCTGGCTAAAGGCATCAGGGCTGCGTCAACTACGGGTGGGTCTTCCAGATATTTAACATACTCCTTTTTAAAGGGATACAACTTGGCTAGGCGGCTCCGAAAATAAAAAGTGTTTTTTTTTCTCTAGCTGCCTCCACTCATCTTCTATTATGCTTTTAAATTCATCCATGAAGGGGAAGGGGAGCCCCTCTATCTTCCTGTTATTGAAATAGCGTCGCTGTTTTTTCAGCGGCTCCTCGTTTACACCTTCCCATTGTAAGGCCTCCCTGACATCCTTAAGGAAGGGCTGTAGCAGGTTGAAATCGAACCCTTCATAACATGCGTCCCCTTCCTCTCCAGACGAGTCTTCGAACCCTGACCTGGGTAGCACCTGGGCCTCTTAAGCCCGGGATCTTAACTGAGGTGTAGTCACTTGGGACACACAGAAGGGGCTTGCTGATGTGACAGCTGCAGCTGTTCAGCAAATGACTTTAGCGTATCTTTAAACGCTTCTTTCATAAGGAACACCATTCTCCCCCTTTCCTGCTTCCTTATCCTTGGTTACCTCCTTAAGGCAGCTTTTGCAAACTGTTTTGCCAGGAAGCGACTCCTTTGGACAAGCCCAGCACATCTGGGGCCCAGGTTGAGGATGGTGGGATGGGCTTCGGGTACTCACAGGGGACCTACGGCGTCTGGACCTCGACCAATCAAGTCGGTCTCTTGACCTTTCTCTGCGCTGGCTACCCCTGGACCTAGGGCGATACCCTGGTTCTGACCAGCTTCTCTCTGAGCAGGGAGATGAATGGTGTCTTGATGAGCTGGCAGAAAAAAAAATAATAATAAAAATAAAAGGTGTTTTTTTTTTTTTTTTCTCTAAACACAAGTGCAAAAATTGGAACACAACCATTTCGCGTAGTGGTGGGTGAGCCTCCTACCTTCTCGGCATATGCTGGTGTTTTGGGGTTGGTATTGTCTCATTTGTAGCAATAGGAGATGTTAATTCCTTAACACAGGAAGACAGGTCATCTATGGTTCACACAGCCCAGAAGCTCCATAGCAGGCAGCTCTGCCTACCTCACTCTCCTGCTTGCAATCACAGCAGCACTAGCTGGTGAGGCAGCATTATACTGAATCTTGACCAGTTTAAATCCTGTAGCAAGTCATCTGGCCCCGTCCTCTCGACATCCGACTGGTCACTAACCTCACACGTGCTCCGTCCACCCGACTTTCTGGAACTATTGTGGAACGCACCACAATCTTGCTAGGGTCGGTGGGCTTGATTGTAGCTGTACAGTTGGATCCCTGGGGCTCCATGTGCCTTTGAACGTCCTGGAGAGAAAAGACAATGTCACCTCTGCTGCAGGCCCTTGCCCCGAAAACCAGCAGCAGGGACCCCACACAGCCGATGAATTTAGCAGGCATAACATGGGCTACTTCCAAAAGGCCCACACCGGATAGATGGCCAGATCATTGCTCCAGCAAGGTAGGAGACTGCACAAGGTCCTGACTACATAGATGAAAGAAAAGGAGCACTGTTCAAGGCGTGGGGGTCAAATTTATGAGTTAGGTCCTGATTGCATGGGGTGGGTGGGGCCTTACCCAGTGGTGGCTGACATGGAGCTGTCAGGAAAATCATTTTAGGCTTGAAGATTACATAACTGCTCACCCCCCAAAAAAAAACATTATTTATTTTCTGAAAGCAGACACCCTAAAGAATAAAATAGTTGTAGTTCCATTTTTCTATGTCATACAAAGGTCTGAATAAAGTTAGTAAAGTGAATTTTAGGGCGCACAAACACAATAAATTACCCAATATTTTGGTAAAATATTAAAGATGAGGCTTCACAGAGTAAAATGTTTTGAGGAGAGTTTTATGTGCTTGGGTGTAACTTAAATTTTTTTACAGTTTAAATTTTTTTTTTTACTTAACTTTTTTCCATCATATAGGGGACAAAAAGTCCCCTATGTGATGACTTTTTGGTGACAGGTTCTCTTTAATGAGACATCCAGGGTCTAAAAGACCCTGGATGTCTCCACTGTGCTTCACTGAATGCAATGCAGATTGCGTTGCATTACATTCTTTCTTTCTTATATGATTGTGGAAATTTTATGAAGATCTATTTAATATGTATTGTCATAGCGTCACCCAGTGTTAGTTCTCCCGCAACCCACTCTAAAGAGCTGACTGGGGCAGACGGACGCTGGTTGAGATCCATTAGGTAGTGGAAAACTCCCTGATGTTGGAGAGAGGTGTTTGCAGAGTGAGGATATGTTCCGCCAGCGAAAGGGCCCTTGTGTGATGCACAGACGTTCGTCTGGGGGGATGTGTCCGCTCTGCAAACACATTATCGGTTTAACGGATGTGCGCACTTGTCACCCCTGTATGCCTGATCAACATATTTGTGGTGCCATGGGCGTACACCTGCAGATAAGCTCCCATCGTCAGGAACTGTGTTCATTGGTTGTTGTATTATTCATGTTGTTGTTTGTATTAACTAATCCTGTTGGAAGGATTTCCTGTGTTGTCACATCCTTATTTGGTAATTTCCTGTGTGGAGGCCATATCCTGTGATGTCATTTCCCACGGAGGAAGTGATTGGCTGCTGGAGCCATCACTTCCTGTTTGTGAAAGCTTTTGTGATTTACGAATAAAAGGCTGAGCTGGCTAGTCTCAGTCAGGGATGCTGACGGAGTTGAGAACAAGGCTGTGGTGATGACTGTTTACTGGGGATGAACGGGAAATAGAATGATGGGTAAGATGCATTATATCATTAGACGAAATGTGTGCTTATTAGCACAGGAGATTGGGGATATGGAGTACGCTCTGCGTACAGCCTAATTTCCATGTCAATGCTGGTGGGACACCGAGAGGCGAACCCAGAAGTGACGTCAAGCATGTCGCTTTTTGTGTAAGCAACAAGGAGGGGAAGAGAGCTGAAATGTGTCCGCACTGCTCCCTCCCCTCTTCCCGGTGGCTCCCGCTATGTCAGTCCTGGGCTCACAAATGGGCAAGCAGAGCCCAGGATACATGGCGTACGCACGCGCGCGGGGGGGGCATAACCGGGGGTGTGTGGAAGCAATCGGGGGTGTGTGGAAGTACATCTGACAGGCAGGAGTCTTATGTATATACAGTATATGCAATGTGTAACCCCCCTCCTCTCGCTGTCAGGTCGGTACTACATATGGACCTGTCAGCAAAAGGGTTGAAGGATAAGTTTACCTTTGGGAATATGATCTACCTACTCCTCCAATGCACAATATATGAATCTCAATCCATGAATAACTAGAATATCCTAAAAATACAGACTCTTGATATCCTCCTCAGACCTTACATTCTCCCACTGATTTCTCTCAATCTACTAGATTACAATATCCTGGCGGCTGCTCAATTTGCAGGTCTTCAGTTTTCCAAAATGTAGTCCACGTGCAAAATCACAATAAAGTGTATTTTTTCCCTAAATCCCTTTGAATCACATTTTTTTTGCTGATGTTTAACTTTGGGAATCTGGAAGTTTTAGGAACATATTTGAGAATTTAATAAAAGACTGCATAGAAGAGTTTTTAAGCAATTGTAGCGCACCCCCTAAGGAGCCCTAAGGAGCCGTAAGTAGAATGGGATCCCCCACCCTGCTTGGATAAAGATTGGAAAATAATGGGATGCCCACTTGACTTCAGAACAATTCCAGGGACCTTTTCCTATAAACAGTCTATATACACTTCTCTGCTTCCTCCAGCACTCACTTGTTTGCAGAACTTCACACAGAAATCATTTGTCGGAGGGGGGTTATGGTGTGGGGTTGTGTTTCATGGGTTGGGCTTGGCCCCTTAGTTCCAGTGAAGCGTACTCTTAAGGCATCAGCATACCAAGACATTTTGGACAATTTCATGCTCCCAACTTTGTGGGAACAATTTGGGGATGGCCCTTCCTGCTCCAACATGACTGCGCACCAGTGCACAAACAAGGTCCATAAGGACATGTATGAGCAAGTTTGGGGTGGAGGAACTTGATTGGTCTGCAGAGAGTCCTGACCACAACCTAATAGAACACCTTTGGGATGAATTAGAGCAGAGATTGCAAGCCAGACCTTCCCGTCTACATCAGTAGCTGACCTCACAAATGTGCTTCTGGAAGAATGGTCAAACATTCCCAAGGACACACTCCTAAACCTTGTGGACAGCTTTCCCAAAAGAGTTAAAGCTGTTATAGCTGCAAAGGGTGAGCCAACTCAATATTGAACCCTACGGACTAAGACCGGGATGCCATTAAAGTTCATGTGCATGTAAAGACAGGCATCCCAATACTTTTGGTAATATAGTGTTGTCTTTTTTTCCTTTTCTTTTTTCTTGAGAGTGTGCATGTGATCAGCACAAGGCCAACCAGCACTGTTCAGACAGATGGTCAGGGGTCCTTCAGCTTCACAGGAAAATCAGAGTAGAAAGTCACAAGACTGCTATAGCCTGCTGATGAGAAAAGGTATTTAGCAGTTTATAAAAAATGGGTGTATGCAGCGCTAGTAGCATAAAATCAAGGTAAGAGTCCATAGTGTTTAAAGTAAAGTCCTTGTTCAGGAAAGGAAGCTGGAACCACCCACGGTGTAAACAAAGACACAATCAGGTGAGTATGAAATTATCCTCCACTGAACATCAACACACCGGGCCTCTTACCAAAGAACATGGACCACTGGATTACAGGGGGTCAAACAAGCTTGATATGTCCACAGCTCCACGAAACCACTTCATAGATGATCATAGATGGCTGGGTCTTGTAGTCTCACCAAATGGAAGATCATAGGTGTATACATAGTGGGACTTTAAATGAAGCCCATGGTAACAAAACAGAACAGTTGTGGTGGATATAAAAAATGTTTATTAATACATTTTTACATTTTTACATGTTATAGTACATAAGTTACATAAACAATACATCAATTGCACCATGGCCAATGCCATTGCCTGACACGGTAATGCAAGGCGGCAACATGTCTGTAAACGATGTAAAGGATTACATACGGTAAATGCCAGGTCCTGACATGGTAATGCCAGGCGGTAACATGTCTGGAAATAATGTATATATAATGAGTTAAGGGGTCCACCTATGTTCGTGAAATTGGGTATAGTTTTAAGAAAACATATAATCTACACGGTCTAATATTGAATGATCCCTGTGGGTAAAAATGGCACATAACTTGGTAAACCGGTAGCTCGACGCGTTTTGCGGCTTGAAACTGCTCTTCAGGAGCAGGTGTGTGAAGTTTCTGCAATAAAAGATGCATTGCTGAGTAAACTAGCTAGTAGTAATATCTAGATGGATGGCTGTAACCAAACAGCCATCCCAAGGTAAAAAAAATATCACTTACATGTGTATGTGCAACAACTGGCACACCAACAGGGACTGTGGACCACTCAAGGGGGGTTGGTATCGGGAGCTGAGGGGGCATGTTCAGCAGAGGCGCCCACCATGAACAGCGCACCAGGCAGACACGGGCACACCAAGCACTCCTGGGGGGGGCATAAAAAAGAACTCTAATTGTGAGAGTAATGAACATTGAAGTGACTGATTGGAGTGGGTAAAAATTGGGATATTGAAAAGTGAATGTGCAGCAGTGGAGAAGATAGTGGAAGGGGGGTGTAGGTAGAAGACCATAAAAAGGCCGACCCCAACACACCGGATGACTAATGCAGGGGAGAAAACAGAAAGGTAAAAAAGTGAAGGAAGCTAGACAGTACAGTGAAGTGCTGGTGGCAGGGAAAAAAAGAGGGGTGCAAACCATAGGAGGAAGTGTGGGATGGTGATGGGAAGAAGGGTGCCCGTGGAGGGTCATGGATAAGGCCATCCACATTGCACCGGGTGGTTGAGGGAGAAAGTAGGGGGGCGGTTAAGGTGAAAAAGATGTGAAGGGTGAAGTGAGTTACCTGGTGTATGAAGGGGGGAGAGACATCCAATCCAGGAGGGACGTGAGAAGTGATTAACAGGAGGGCTCGGAGCAGTCCCGAACCAGCCAGGGGAGCTGCCCATAAATGCGCGCCACCGACCACGCCCCCAACGTCACACGCACAGACGTGAGGGGAGGGGGGGCGCGCCGAGAGGCCGGCACCCGGGCGGTGATTCGCCCGGCAGTCGGCTCTACCGCGCCCCCATACAGGTTCGTGAGATGGAATACAGCCGGAGGGACAGCGTCACTAGGACGCCGCACATCCGGCATGTAGGTGTGACGTCGATGCGCAGTGATGGCGCGTCCACCCCCGACCAACCAGGAAGGGGGGCAGGAGGAGGAACACCCACAGTGTGCATCGCAGCTCCCGAATCGACAGGACCGGGCAGCACACAGTGTCCCTATGGGGGCCAATGGGCACTAATAAGCAGATGGAAAAAAAGGCAACTAATGGTAGTGCTGGGTAACACAGGATGAAATTGTGTAAAATGGTATAGGAGATACGCAGAAATAAGAAGGGAATACTACTATAGACCACTATTTCTAGGGCAGACTATTAAGAGCAAGGTGAAACCTTGGATGTTACCATGAGCTTCCATCCCTGATGAATAGTAAATGAAAATGGGGGAGGGGAAGTGGGACTTTTCGCGATGTTAGGACCGGGTAGGGCCCCACACCTCCATCCCTATCATATTGAAACAAAAGGAGCAAAAGGAGAAGCCAGTAGGGCTACAAAATTGCACTAAGGGGGGAAAAATAGTGGGACTTTAAATGAAGCCCATGGTAACAAAACAGAACAGTTGTGGTGGATATAAAAAAAAAATATTAATACATTTTTACATTTTTACATGTTATAGTACATAAGTTACATAAACAATACATCAATTGCACCATGGCCAATGCCATTGCCTGACACGGTAATGCAAGGCGGCAACATGTCTGTAAACGATGTAAAGGATTACATACGGTAAATGCCAGGTCCTGACATGGTAATGCCAGGCGGTAACATGTCTGGAAATAATGTATATATAATGAGTTAAGGGGTCCACCTATGTTCGTGAAATTGGGTATAGTTTTAAGAAAACATATAATCTACACGGTCTAATATTGAATGATCCCTGTGGGTAAAAATGGCACATAACTTGGTAAACCAGTAGCTCGATGCGTTTTGCGGCTTGAAACCGCTCTTCAGGAGCAGGTGTGTGAAGTTTCTGCAATAAAAGATGCATTGCTGAGTAAACGAGCTAGTAGTAATATCTAGATGGATGGCTGTAACCAAACAGCCATCCCAAGGTAAAAAAATATCACTTACATGTGTATGTGCAACAACTGGCACACCAACAGGGACTGTGGACCACTCAAGGGGGGTTGGTATCGGGAGCTGAGGGGGCATGTTCAGCAGAGGCGCCCACCATGAACAGCGCACCAGGCAGACACGGGCACACCAAGCACTCCTGGGGGGGGGGGCATAAAAAAGAACTCTAATTGTGAGAGTAATGAACATTGAAGTGACTAATTGGAGTGGGTAAAAATTGGGATATTGAAAAGTGAATGTGCAGCAGTGGAGAAGATAGTGGAAGGGGGGTGTAGGTAGAAGACCATAAAAAGGCCGACCCCAACACTCCGGATGACTAATGCAGGGGAGAAAACAGAAAGGGAAAAAAGTGAAGGAAGCTAGACAGTACAGTGAAGTGCCGGTGGCAGGGAAAAAAAGAGGGGTGCAAACCATAGGGGGAAGTGTGGGATGGTGATGGGAAGAAGGGTGCCCGTGGAGGGTCATGGATAAGGCCATCCACACCGCACCGGGTGGTTGAGGGAGAAAGTAGGGGGGCGGTTAAGGTGAAAAAGATGTGAAGGGTGAAGTGAGTTACCTGGTGTATGAAGGGGGGAGAGACATCCAATCCAGGAGGGACGTGAGAAGTGATTAACAGGAGGGCTCGGAGTGGTTCCGAACCAGCCAGGGGAGCTGCCCATAAATGCGCGCCACCGACCACGCCCCCAACGTCACACGCACAGACGTGAGGGGAGGGGGGGCGCGCCGAGAGGCCGGCACCCGGGCAGTGATTCGCCCGGCAGTCGGCTCTACCGCGCCCCCATACAGGTCCGTGAGATGGAATACAGCCGGAGGGACAGCGTCACTAGGACGCCACACATCCGACGTTTATATCCACCACAACTGTTCTGTTTTGTTATCATGGGCTTCATTTAAAGTCCCACTATTTTTCCCCCCTTGGTGCAATTTTGTAGCCCTACTGGCTTCTCCTTTTGCTCCTTTTGTTTCAATATGATAGGGATGGAGGTGTGGGGCCCTACCCGGTCCTAACCTCGCGAAAAGTCCCACTTCCCCTCCCCCCATTTTCATAGGTGTATACATAAAATACAAGAAAGGCAACTTCTCATGGTGTACCTGTAGTATTAAAACCAGGCAAAATGTATTTCTAAAAAACAGCCAGGGTACTCACATTTTGACAAATGCTATTCATGACAGACTGCAGCCTTTGATATGCCTGGTTTTATCTGACAAAATGTGAGTACCCTGGCTGTTTTTTAGAAATACATTTTGCCTGGTTTTAATACTACACCATGAGGAGTTGCCTTTCTTGTATTTTATGCAGTGGTGTATTTAGGTTTTGTGCTGCCCTAGGCCTGACTAAACTCATGCACCCCTAATTTAAATACGGCCCACCCTTCCTGTCAAGGACACGCCCCTTCCTTTTTAAGACCCGCCCTGTCATCTGTAAACCACACCCCTTCCACTTTAGGCTCCACCTTTTCCTCTCTGAATTAGCACACACAATCACACACCATTCACTCCATATTTACATCAATCACTCCATAATGAAACTGACATGATGATGTTTTTAATAACTTAGATAACTTTAATTAACTTAAAATATAGATGTAAACTGAAATAAGTGCAAATTGCAATAAATCCATCATGATACTGACATGATGATGTTTTTTTTAATAACTTATGTAACTTTAAACTAATATAGAACTATTTTAAACTGAAATAAGTGCAAATTGTTGAATCAGAGAGGATGGCAAAATCAAACTAAAGTGGCTTTCGCCGAACTCTCTGTGTGGCAAAGCTGTTGATAAGCTCATCGTAGTCCAAAGATTTTGTGAGTTCTGACTCAATTGCCAACACAGCCAGTGAGTTCAATCTTTCCTCTCCCATTCTGGATCGCAAGTAGTTCTTTACACGTTTCAAAGTTGAGAAAGAACGCTCAGCTGAGCAGTTAGTTGCTGCTGTGCATAAAAACATTCTGAGAGCAATGTCTACATTTGGGTAAATACTTTCCAATCCTCTTATCACTTGGGACATAGCTAGAACAGAGGTATGTTCTGCAGAAGAACTTAGGAGATATGAACGAAAGTGGAGGCACTCATCAAAAAAACACTCCTGTTCCAAGTCCTTGCTGTAGGAAGAACAAAGCTCTGTAGCATGTTGTGATATTGCTGATGGCTCAATTTTTGTGAGGTCCGTAATGAATTTAAACTTTCCAAAGAAAGAGTCGTATGCAGTTTTTCTTCTCTCAAGTTCAGCAACCAAGTTGTCACAAATTACATAAAAGGTGTTGATCCGGAACTTTTCTTGAGCTTCCTCTTCTTGCGTCTTGCTGGAAGTTGCTGAGCTTTTTCTTGCTTGCATACCTTTCCTCTTAAACTCATAATCCTTGACACTCGATTTTTCTATTGCAGTAGCTTCGTAAGTAAGGAACATTTCTCTGGTGTCTCAAACAAACTGGATCAGTGACTCATATAATTCCACCACAATTCCAACATCAATGGCAATGCTTTGTATTTTTTTGCTAACTGCACCAAATCTTTCCAGGACAGTACCCCACAAACCACTCATAAGTGCAGTCTCCAGACGTTGCAGTTTTTTTAGAAGACCTTCTGCTTCCTTGCATGTTCCTGGTGACTCTGCTGTATTTTCCTTAATTTTTGTTAAAGCTTGGACTACTTGAGTCCAGTTCCGATTTAAGCTCCGACAGGCATCTTCCCTGGCGGGCCACCGTGTGTCAGATAGTCTCTTTAAAGCTAGAGTGTTGGGCACAGATGACAAGTGTTCTTGTAAAATCTCCCATCTGTGAGTAGAAGAAGTAAAAAAGGTATAAAGGTACTGTAGGACACAAAAGAATGCACAGGCTTCATTGCAACTTTCAGCAGCATGCTTTCCTACTAGGTTTAAAGAGTGTGCAGAGCATGGAATGTACACAGCAAGTGTTTTTTTTTTCAAGAATTCTGGCTTGCAAGCCTCTATATTGACCAGACATATTGCTTGCGTTGTCATATGACTGACCACGACAGTTGCCAATATCAAGGCCATATGACTTAAGAGTGGCAAGGACCACTTCAGCCAGTTTTTCCGATTTATGTCCAGGATTTGGGATGAAGCGTAGAAAGCGTTCAATTGGTAAACCATCTTCCTTGACGTACCTTAAGATGAAGGCCAGCTGATCCGTGTGGGAGCTTTCCGGTGTTGAATCGACACTGATAGAAAAATACTTTGCAGCCTTTGCCTCCTGAACTATCTGCTTTGTAACATTATCAGCCATTAGCTGAATAAACTGCTCACATGTAGCAAATGAGAGATAGGATGTGGTTCCTTTTCCTGCATTGCCATAACGGGCAATATGTTCGGCTATAAATGGATCAAATTCTGAAAGAAATTCAATCATCATCATGTAGTTTCCGTTGTGTGTGGAACCAAAACGGTAATCTTTCCCTCTGAAAGCAAGTCCTCGAGTGCCAAGTGCCTTAACGGCAGCAACAACTCTTTTTAAAACATTTCTCCAATATTGGATTTCATCGGAAAGCTGTTTTGTAAGTCTCTCATCAATTCTTCCCGATATACATGTTCTTGATTTTAAAGAGAGCACGCAGGATTTGTGTTCAGCTGAATGCTCATGTTCATTTAATCGCGCTGTGCCATTTTTCCAGTCATTGAAACCACTCTCTGCCAACTGGGATTTGCCACCAAACAAGCGGCATGGAGCACAAAACACTACTCCTTTGCTTTGGGAGTAAACCAAATAGCTCCTTTGTTGTTTTTCTCCATTAAAATTGTTTTTTTGAAACAGGTGTTTAGTTATCACCCTAGCTTTGTCAGCATAGAGCCTTCTAGACTGTGTGAAGTCCAGATTCTCATTTTGTACGATTCCATATTTAGCCACATGGTCTCGGGTAGAATCATTTAGAACCCATTCAACAGGGTCAGAGCTCACTCCTAATAGTACAACAGGATCATCAAATTCTTTTGAACTTGAAGGTCGTTCTGCACCAGATTCATAAGCTTCAGTTTCATTGATAATACTGCTGGTTGCTTCTGATGTTTCATAACTGCAGGTAGCTACTTGATCATCAGCTACATCTTCCTCCACCTCCTCACCCTGCTCAGTACTAGAAGGAGCGACAGGTTTTGTGAAAAATAGATTAATTTTTCCTGTCTGTTCAATCTCCTTGGTTTGTTTGTCGCGCCTAATTTTGGCATTTTTTCTGTACTCTGCTCCGCTTAGCCTTTTTCTCCCATCACTCATGGCTGTTACGGCCCAACTACACAGCAAGTCACTAATGGTGACAGGATCACTCCTTTTTGTCCAGGCAAGATACCTGCGTTGCTCTCATCTACATATAAAAATAAAACACAGACATGGGTGGTACCGTGGTACCATATAGCTACTTTCAATATATTGTTAGCCAATCACTAAGGGTGGTAAAGTATAAATAAACACCTACATCCTGCCTCAAAGTGATGAGTCCTATCACTCTCGGACAGACTGTACATGCGGAGATCAGTAAGATCTCCGCATGTACAGATGCCCAGAGTTTCTCATGGCTGTGACAGCAAGTCACAACCAAGCCTTAAAGTGATTGTAAAGTCTCTGTTTTTTTCCCCATAAAAAATAACAAACATGTTATACTTTCCTGCTCTGTGCAGTGGTTTTGCACAGAGCAGCCCAGATTCTCCTCTTCTCGGGTTCTTCTTCTGTGCTCCTGGCCCCTCCCTCCTGCTGGGTGCCCCCAACCAGCTTGCTATGGGGGCACCCGAGCCGAGTCACAGCTCCCTGTGTCCATTCAGACACGGAGCAATGGCCCGGCCCTGCCCCATCCCTCTCTTGATTGGCTGACTGACTTTATTTGACAGCATCAGGAGCCAATGGCGCCAATGGCACCTCTACTGTATCTCAACCAATCAGGAGGGAGAATCTCGGGAGGCTGAGACACTCGTGGACATCACTGGACAGAGATGGGGCTCAGGTAAGTATTAGGGGGGCTGCTACACGCAGAAGGCTTTTTATCTTAATGCATAGTATGCATAAAGATAAAAAAAAACATCTGCCTTTACAATCCCTTTAAGTGATAGCTGACCCCAGTGCATGCTGGGATCAGCCGTCTCTGGGCTAACTGCCTACTACCTGGATGCCCCTGCAGTGGGACAGCCAGTAATAGCCATAGATCAGATAGCCATTATGACATTTAGTCACTTTCACTATCTGATATGAATGGCAAGTCAATTTTAAACTTTGGCTTGCCATGTCCACTTCTGACAGAGAACTTTAAGACCCCTTTCACACTGATAGCGCTCCACGTTAGCGGAAAAGCGCCGCCAGTTTTAGTGGCGATATTCAGCTGCTAGCGGGGTGCTTTTAACCCCCGCTAGTGGCCTAAGAATGAGTTAAATGCGCCTGAAAAGCGCCGCTGCCGAATCGCTTTGCAGCCGCTTTGGCAGCGCTACCCATTGATTTCAATGGGCAGGGCAGATAAGGAGCGCTGTATACACCGCTCCTCCACTGCCCCAAAGATGCTGCTTACAGGACTTTTTCTAACGTTCCGCAAGCGCACCGACCCAGTGTGAAAGCACTCTGGCTCTCACACTGGGGCTGCAGGGGAGGCATTTTTCATTGTGACCACTGTAAAAATGAATACCTTATGTCATTATCTGCATCTGAGCTGCAGTTAAATTCAACTAAAAAACATAAAAAAAAATATATATATATATAAATATATATATATATATATATATATATATATATATACACACACACATATACAATACAAATATGCATATTATAAAAAAAAATAATGATTTAATAACTACAAGAATTAACAATGAGAAATTCAGTTTTGAGATCATACCAAGTTCTGACATTATAATATGCATTGCACATTGTACAGTATGTTGAAGAAATATACTACCGATCTTAGCTAATACGTAAGATATTATCTGGGAATTTGTTTTAGTTAACCGATTGCCGGCGTATACTGTACATAAATGGCGGCAAGGCAGAATCACGTTCCTGTACGTGATTCTGCACTTCCGGGTCTGGGGCGCAGACACACGTGCCCCTGGCAACCCGCTCCCACTGTGATTGAACACAGCAGGAGACAATCAGCGGGTCTGGCGAACTCAATGTCCCCCGGGCCCACCGATCACTCAGGAGAGAAGCAGAACGGCGGTCTGCCTATGTATTCATGGCAGATCGCTGTTCTGTCAGTAGGGAAGGCATACCTCCCAACTTTTTGCAAAAGGAATGAGGGACACCTATTTGCACTGGGAAACACTTTCTGAATGATAAAAAGTACATGTTATATACAATTATATAGATCAGACCAAAATGAGGGACAAATGAAGAAGACAGAGGGACTTTGCTCCAAATCAGGTACAGTTGGGAGCTATGGGAAAACAGGAACACGGATGTCTGCCTTCCCATACAATGCAGGACTCAAAAGCCACTAAAAAGGCCTTAAGAGTTACTCGTCACCACCCAACCCCTACCCTGCCCCGCCGCTAAACATGCCCTCGTAAATTATCTCATGAAATTACACTGTTAAATGTTTTACACAGAATTAAGTTCCAAAAAAAAATATTAACAACAACTTTAACAATATCAACTTAAAGCATATCAGTACCCATCAGTGCAGCCTCATCAGTGGCCATCAGTGCCGCCTATTAATGATCATCAGTACAGTCATATTAGTGCAGCCCCATCTGTGCCCATATCAGTGCTGCCTTATCAGTGCAGCGCAGCCTCATTAATGCACATTAGTGCAGTTTATCAGGGGCCACCAGTGCCACCATTTCCCATGATGCCCATGCACTTTGCAGTGTAGTGGAGCATCATGGGAAATGTAGTTCCAAAACATCTGGGGTGCTAAGGGGTGCCAAGTGACAATTGATGGGCACAGTGGCTGCGTTTGATGGCACAGTGGTGACAATTGATGGCACAGTGGTGACAATTGATGGCACAGTGGTGACAAATGGCACAGTGGTGATAATTGATGGGCACAGTGGCTGCGTTTGATGGCACAGAGGCGACAATTGATGGCACAGTGGTGACAAATGGCACAGTGGTGATAATTGATGGGCACAGTGGCTGCGTTTGATGGCACAGTGGCGACAATTGATGGCACAGTGGTGACAAATGGCACAGTGGTGATAATTGATGGGCACAGTGGCTGCGTTTGATGGCACAGTGGCGACAATTGATGGCACAGTGGTGACAAATGGCACAGTGGTGATAATTGATGAGCACAGTGGCTGCGTTTGATGGCACAGTGGTGACAATTGATGGGCATAGTGGCTACGTTTGGCACAGTGGTGACAATTGGCTGCATTTGATGGCTGCGTTTGATGGCACAGTGGTGACAATTGATGGCACAGTGGTGACAAATGGCACAGTGGTGATAATTGATGGGCACAGTGGCTGCGTTTGATGGCACAGTGGTGACAATTGATGGGCATAGTGGCTACGTTTGGCACAGTGGCGACAATTGATGGGCACAGTGGCTGCGTTTGATGGCACAGTGGCGACAATTGATGGCACAGTGGTGACAAATGGCACAGTGGTGATAATTGATGGGCACAGTGGCTGCGTTTGATGGCACAGAGGCGACAATTGATGGCACAGTGGTGACAAATGGCACAGTGGTGATAATTGATGGGCACAGTGGCTGCGTTTGATAGCACAGTGGCGACAATTGATGGCACAGTGGTGACAAATGGCACAGTGGTGATAATTGATGGGCACAGTGGTGACTGCTAGTAATACTAAAGCTGCCTGGGTAAACAAGTTTTTATATTGGTCCTGTTATAATCCATCTATTATAAATGGATTATAACAGGACCAATTTAGAAACTTGTTTACCCAGGCAGCTTTATATATGCCTCATCAATTTTGTACCTGCTGTCTTGAGGTGAGGGTTCCCGCCGTCGTCCTCCTCTCTCTCTCGCTCCTCCTCCTCTGGTTACGTAGAAACGGAAACCCGTCCCCACGCCACCCCGAGCTGGAAAGCAGGTGCCATGATGCCGCACGGAGGCAGTCACTCCTCCCCCCCTCCAGCCAAGCACCCAGGCCATACTGCCAATGATAGCACGGGATAGGCCCGGATAGCACTTGGTCTCGGGACTCGCTGTATCTGATCTGAGCGAGGGCGGCCGCGGGAAGCTATCAGCTATGTTGACTCATACATAGCTGATAGCTTCCGCGGCCGCCCTCGCTCAGATACAGCCTTCCGAGACCGAGTGCTATCATGGATGGGCAAGTATATATTATGGATGCTTCCCGTGGCCGCCCCCCGCTCATACTGTATGAGCGGGGGGGCGACCGCGGGAAGCATCCATAATACATACTTACCCATCCATGATAGCACTCGGTCTCGGAAGGCTGTATCTGAGCAAGGGCGGCCGCGGGAAGCTAATGTATGTACGAGTGGGGGGCGGCGGCGGCTGCGGGAAGCATCCATGCAATGAATACATAGTATAGTAGACACTAGACAGTACTACTCCATGATAGCACTGGGGATGCGAGGCTGCCTGTATCTCAGCGAGAAGCGGCCGCGCGAAGCAATGTAAGCGGGAGGCGGCTACGGGAAGATGGAAATGAGCAGGAGGACGGCTCAGGGGGGGTTTCGTGGGGGCGGCATTTTTGCCGCCCCCCCGCAAAGTGCCGCCCTAGGCCTAGGCCTTGTCGGCCTAGGCCAAAACACAGCTCTGATTTTATGTATGCACCTATGATCTTCCATTTGGTGAGACTACAAGACCCAGCCATCTATGATCCAATTGAAGTGGTTTCGTGGAGCTGTGGACATATCATGCTTGTTTGACCACCTGTAATCCAGTGGTCCATTTTCTTTGGTAAGAGGCCCGGTGTGTTGATGTTCGGTGGAGGATAATTTCATGCACACCTGATTGTGTCTTTGTTTACACCATGGGTGGTTCCAGCTTCCTTTCCTGGACAAGGACTTTACTTTAAACACTATGGACTCTTACCTTTAATTTTATGCTACTAGCGCTGCATACACCCATTTTTTGTGCTTTTTTATTGTCGCCGTACAATTTATGCCAGCTGCTTCTGTAATACTAGCGCAGTGATTAATCTTGAATTTAGAAGTTTATATTTACTAAACTAATTGCATTTCAATGCTCTGTGCACTGTGCGAGACCAGATTTAGTGAATACATGGTCCTGGGTTTAGTAACACTTCAAGGCCTACAGGCTTAGAAAATTCAGTTTGTATATGGATAAAAATGGACCATATTCCGAGAGTTGTAATTAATGATTCATATATTGTGAATGATCTAAGGTTTTAAGTGATTTCAGTTCAGTGTTGGGAACCTTATTTTTTTAAATACTTATTAAAAAAAATTATATGAGAAGCATGGAGAGGCTCAGCTATGAGGAAAGATGAGCCAAATTGAATTTATTCTCTTGAGAGGAGACACATATGAACACCATGTATAAATACATAGGTAGTCCATATAATGAACTTGATGTAGAGTTATTCACGTTCAAGCCATTACAGAGGACAAGGGGGACACTCTCTGCATCTGGAGCAAATAAAATTTAACCTCCACATATGGAAAGGCTTTGTCACAGTAATGCCGTGTACACACGACCGTTTTTAATGTCATTGAAAAAAAATGCATTTTTCTCGACGTGATTCTTCTCAAGCCTGCCTTGCCTACACACTATCGTGGAAAAAAATGCTCGAGTAAAAAGCGGTGACGTACAACACGTACAACGGCACTATAAAGGGGAAGTTCCATTCGGATGGCGCCACCCTTCATGTTAGTAAAGTTTGTTGAGCGACGATTCACGCTTTTCAGCCTCGTGCTTTTCAGTCCGTTACAGCGTGACGAATGTGCTATCTCCATTACGAACCCTAGTTTTACCATAACCAACTCTCCTGTCTCATACATGATTCTGAGCATGCGCATTTTTTTTCACGTCGTTAAACCCCACACACGGCCATTTGTCATGACGAGAAAAACGACAATGTAAAAAACGACGTGAAAAATTAGAGCATGTTCCAATTTTTTCATGGCCGTTTTTCACGTCGTGAAAAATGCTCTGAAACCCACACACGATCATTTTTAATGACCATTTAATTTTTTTTTATTTTTCTCATCATTAAAAACGGTCGTGTGTACGTGGCATTAGAGCTGTGAAAATTGTGAAAAGATTCAGTCAAGAACGAGTTGTGGTCAGAAGCCACACCAAATTTAGGTCCAGCAGACCTGAAAAGATTTTATAAATTACAACAGGGAATGAGGTCAAAACCCAAATCGGTGTATATTATTTTATCTGTATGAAAGTTATAGAGCCTCCAAACTATGATATATATATATTTGAAAATTGATTATCCTGATGTACTATCTCATATCTTGAGGCCCCAAAATGCCAGGACAGTACAAATACCCTCGAAATGACCTCTATTTGGAAAGTATGTCCAATGTATTTAGTAAGAGGCATGGCAATTTTTTTGAGGTTGTAATTTTTTTTTAAAGTACAGAAACTTAAGAATTTTTTATTTGTTTTCCTGAAAACAAGATTACATGTTAAGCTTACCAACAAAACGGTGATTAGGTATAAGGAAAACCATAAACGTTTATGTAACACAGACAATTGTCTTAACAGTAATGGATTCAAGGGAGGGCATCCACCCAATCACGTGAACAATCCACCCAATAACGTGGAGTAACATGTGTTTTAGTGGCGTAGATCTCCCAGAAATTCCTTACAAGACCTGTGGGAAGATAGTACCGGGCCGCCAGCTTAAAAGATAGAGAGTAACCTGCCCGGATGTTAGAAGACGCCGGACACCAACCCTGCCACCCCAATGGGAACTCACAGTGCACAGAATGGCTCCGGCCCCCCTCACTGGGTAATAATTGGAGCTGGCTGGACAGACCGGTGAGACCACTCCCATTCATTTTGATTACTAAATGGTGGAGACCTGATGGCCCGGCTTGCTAGGAGACCAGGATGAAAGAAAACCCCTGTCACCTAGACACCTATATTCTGAACTTTAACTCTCTACTCCACGATATGGAGTTCCTTATCTACTGTAGAGGTTTAAAAATCGAAGGTCCATCTCGATGGGGAAAAAAAAAGGAAAGATATTTTTTCTTGGGGAGGAAAGGAAAGAAGTAGGGAAGAGATGATAGAAAAGAGAAAAGGGATAAAGGAAACCTAGGGGGTGATTTACTAATAACAGTGCACTGCGCTGGTTGATACCTTAATTGCTGCGCCGGATAAATACTTCACTGGGCGCAGGAACCAGCGGCGCACTGTTATAGTTACTAAAAATGTCAGCGGCCCTCTATTGAAAATTAATGGTTCCCTATGGGAGCCCATTGATTTGAATAGAGGTCGCCCGGGAAGTCGGATGAAGCCGGTCTGACTCGCGGGGCGACTCGTGTGTCGGCTGAGTGAGGCAACTTGGACACGACCTGAGTGTGAAGCAGCCGCTCAAGTCATGTCCTAGAGGCGACTACCTGGCCGAGAATGTCTCCAGCGCGATGGCATCGCGCTGGTTCTCGGTAGCCTCGCGCTCGCTGTCCCGTGTTTGGTATGAATCATGAAGGGGAACTCCATGCCAAATTTTAATAAAAAAAACGGCATGGGTTCCCCTCCAGGAGCATACCAGGCTCTTAGGTCTGGTATAAATTTTAAGGGGAACCCCCTAAGCCGAAAAAACGGCATGGGGGTCCCCCCAAAATCCAAACCAGACCCTTATCCGAGCACGCAACCTGGCAGGCCGCAAGGGGAAAGGGGGGACGAGAAAGCGCCCCCCCTCCCTCCTGAACCGTACCAGGCCGCATGCCCTCAACATGGGGGGTTTGGTGCTTCGGGGCAGGGGGCGACCTGCGGCCCCCCCACCCCCAAAGCACCCTGCCCCCATGTTGATGGGGACAAGGGCCTCTTCCCGACAACCCTGGCCGTTGGTTGTCGGGGTCTGCGGGCGGGGGGCTTATCGGAATCCGGGAGCCCCCTTTAATAAGGGGGCCCCCAGATGCCGGCCCCCCCACCCTATGTGAATGAGTATGGGGTAAATCGTACCCCTAGCCATTCACCTGGTGGCAAAGAAGTCAGTAAAAAACACAACACAGGTTTTTAAAGTAATTTATTAGGCAGCTCCAGGGGTCTTTCTGCCGGGCGCCCCGCTATCTTCTTCCAGGTCTTTTGCTAGCGGGGTCCCGGTCTTCATCATCGTCTTCTTCCGTCTTCGGGGGTCTTTCTGCCAGGCGCCCACTATCTTCTTCCAGCTCTTTTGCTAGCGGGGTGCCGGTCTTCAACGTCGTCTTCTTCCGACTTCGGTGGGTCTCTTGTTCTGTTCTCCGGTGTCGTCTCCGCGCTCTCCGGTTCTTCTCTTACTCTCCGGTGACTTCTCCACGATCTCCGGTTCTTTCTGCCTTCTGCCGGGCGCCCCGCTATCTTCTTTCAGCTCTTTTGCTAGCGGGGTCCCGGTCTTCATCGTCGTCTTCTTCTCTCTTCTCTCCGTCCGATGTTGCCTCGTCGCTGTCCGCCGCTACAATGCTCTGTCCGCAGAGTGCTCCCACTTATATTGGCATGGGGCGTGGTCACCGGGTGATGCCACCCGCTGACCCCACCCCCGTATGACGTCACAGTCCCATGGTAGGGTTTTACCTTCACTTCCTGTTTAGCTGTGTGACAGGAAGTGAAGCCAATTTTACTAAAAGGGGACACAAAGCCCAACCTAAAAAAAACAAAAAAAACAAGCAGGGGTTCTAACACTTACTTTGTTTCCCTCAAAATGCCCACAATTAGAATCGTATTGCTTTGAGCTATTTTTAAGTACCCCAACAGGCCATGTTTGCATGTTTTCCTTCATCTTGCACATGTGCTTTAAATCACAGTCAATGGTTTTATATTTTGGACAGCAATTCTCGATAAGATAAATTCACAAAACATGTCCTGTTGGGGGTACTTGAGGACTGAGGCTGAGAACCACTGCAGTAAAAAGGAAAATGTAATACTTACATGCTCAGTTATGTTGCACCTATTTGTCCAAAAAACAAGGAATTTTTCACTTCTCAGACTTTTAAAGATATTTCAGTGTAGAAATCACCTTTTCACACAGTTTGAAGGCAGATTATCTTTAAATAATATACGGCATATTTCACTACCATTTAGGCAATTATATCATGCTCTAAACATTATTTCCATTAGCAATTCTCCAGCTTTTAGTAGAGTAAGGATTTGGGCACTATTTGGATTCTGGGAGCTATAGTAAATTTAATTTTGGGAGTATTTTCTCTCCAGCGCTATAGTGAATACCGTTTTACCGCTAATTAGCGCGAATTGCCGCAAATTCACGATAATTAGCGCGATTCGCAGCAATTTGTGCTAATTAGTGGTACAACGGTATTCACTATAGTGCTGGAGAGAAAATATTCCCAAAATCAAATTTACTATAGCTCCCAGAATCCAAATAGCGCCCAAATCCTTACTCTACTAAAAGCTGGAGAATTGCACATGGAAATAATGTTTAGAGCATGATATAATTGCCTAAATGGTACTGAAATATGCGGTATATTATTTAAAGATAATCTGCTTTTAAACTGTGTGAAAAAGTGGTTTCTACACTGAAATATCTTTAAAAGTCTGAGAAGTGAAAAATTCCTTGTTTTTTGGACAAATAGGTGCAACACAACTGAGCGTGCTCAGACCTGAAATAACTCAAATTTTAACTCAAGTGTCTTTTTTCACAAGAGTTATAGTAAATACCAATATGAGAGCTAATTAAAGAGCATTTTTTGGAAGTGAAAATCTGCTCTATTTTAGTCCAATGCAAGTTTTAGCCATTGATTCTAATGATACAATTGTAACTTTCACAAATAAATTCTTTTAATGTTGAGATGAAATGTATCTTTCTCTAAAGTAAATTTTCCTTTGCAACAATGTTGCTTCTAATTAAAATATTTTGTTTTTAAGAATGTGGAATGTGAAATGTTTTGATAAAATATATTTTTCTCTGTCACTTTCACTTGTTAGACCCGGTTCACATAGGGGCGACTTGTCAGGCGACTCAGTCGCCTGACGAGTAGGGATGAGCTTCGTGTTCGAGTTGAACATACGTTCGACTCGAACATCGGCTGTTCGATCGTTCGACGAAGATCGAACGATTTGGGCCGTTTGCGCCAAATTCGAGTGACGCGAACGGCCCACAATGCACTACGCCATCGCAGTGTCATCCAGGCGCTGTGATTGGCCAAGCATGCACTGTGACCCCGCATGCTTGGCCAATCACAGCGCCGGCAGCGAGGAGAGCAATGATTGGCCACAGGCAGGATGCCTGTGGCCAATTATTGCTGAGGGGGTTTAGTACACGCCCCACACTATAAAAGGCCGCCAGCGCGGCGGCCTTGTGTAGTGTGTTCCGGAGCAGGGAAAGAGAAGCATAGGCAGGGACAGTGTCATTTTTTTCCTTTACTAATCCTGGATTTTAGGGACAGAGAAGGATAGGTAGGGAGAGTGTCAGTGTGTCATTCTGTGCTAAACCTTGTTTGTAGGGACAGAGAAGGACAGTGAGGGAAACTATCAGTGTGCTATTCTGTGCTAAACCAATCTTGCTGAACCATATTTGAAATCCTTGAGTTTAGGGACAGAGAAGGACACTCGGGGAAACTATCAGTGTGCTATTCTGTGCTAAATCTTGTTTGTAGGGACAGAGAAGGACAGTGAGGGAAACTATCAGTGTGTTATTCTGTGCTAAACCAATCTTGCTGAACCATATTTGAAATCCTTGAGTTTAGGGACAGAGAAGGACACTCGGGGAAACTGTCAGTGTGCTATTCTGTGCTAAACCAATCTTGCTGAACCATATTTGAAATCCTTGAGTTTAGGGACAGAGAAGGACACTCGGGGAAACTATCAGTGTGCTATTCTGTGCTAAACCAATCTTGCTGAACCATATTTGAAATCCTTGAGTTTAGGGACAGAGAAGGACACTCGGGGAAACTGTCAGTGTGCTATTCTGTGCTAAACCAATCTTGCTGAACCATATTTGAAATCCTTGAGTTTAGGGACAGAGAAGGACACTCGGGGAAACTATCAGTGTGCTATTCTGTGCTAAACCTTGTTTGTAGGGACAGAGAAGGACAGTGAGGGAAACTGTCAGTGTGCTATTCTGTGCTAAACCAATCTTGCTGAAGCATATTGCAAATCCTTGTGTTTAGGGACAGAGAAGGATAGGCAGGGGACAGTGTCAGTGTCTTTGTTGCTAAGCCTCCTGCACAGTATACACCTGAAGGTAGCCCTTATTGCTGTTTTTCCCATCTCCCTGCAGGCCATCCATTAAAATGTCTGGAAGGCAAACAAGGAGAGGCAGACAGTCAGGAGGCAAAAAAAGAGGGCAAGCAGGCTCTGTGTCTGGGGGCAACAGTGCTGGTCGTGGACGCGGTGCATTGTCATCAGCACATGGCCATGGGACACGCTTGTCCTTCTTTTCGGCAGCTGGACATGTTGAGCCACATCATGCCGAAGACTTGGTAGAGTGGATGACCAAGCCCACCTCATCCTCCTCATCCTCTCACCCAGGCTCAGGGTACTGGCAAAGCAGCTGCCAAAGCGTCCTCTTCTCTGGTATCAATGTCATCATTAGTCACTCCTTCCCTAGACCCACCATGTCCTCCTCCTGAGGAGTCCCCCGAACTGTTTGAGCACAGTGTTGGGTACATGCTCCAGGAGGATGCCCAGCGTTTCGAAGGATCTGATGATGATACCCAGCTAGAGGAAGGCAGTAGCGTGAGAGCAGAGAGAGGGGATGCTCAAGAAGGACACCAATCTGGCAGTCATGCTCCAGCAGCTGCAGCATACTGCCAGATTGGCTCCAGTGATGAGGAGGGAGGGGATGATGAGGTCACTGACTCCACGTGGGTGCCTAATAGGAGAGAGGAGGAGGAGGAGGATGAGGAGGAGGCACATCTCCAACGAGGCAGGATGCCCTTGGGTGGCCAGCGTATGGGCAGCACACCGACGGAATCACACCGCAGAGCTCTGCCTGTGCAGGGCGCTGCCTCTGCCCGTCATTCAAAAAGTTATTTGGTGTGGGCCTTTTTTGAGGCGAGTGCATCAGATCGCACAGCTGCTGTTTGCAACATATGTCTCAAGCGTATATCGCATGGCCAAAACATCAGCCGCTTGGGCACCACATGCTTGATCAGACATATGTTGACCTGCCATGCAGCTCGCTGGCAAGCCTACCTTAAAGACCCACACCAAAGAACAAAGCGGACCTCTCCTTGCACTGCATCACCTGGGATCTCCAACCCCACTATACCTTCAGTCCTCTCTGAAACCTGCACTGAGAGGAATGAAGGTGTAGAATTAGGTGTGTCACAGCCAAGTACTTGCGGCCACTCTGCTAGCAGTACACCGACGTCCGATTCTAGCAGGCAAATTTCCCTGCCCCAGCTGCTGGACCGTCGAAAGAAGTTCACTCCCAGCCATCCACATGCCCAGCGGTTGAATGCTAGCTTGGCTAAATTGCTAGAGCTTCAACTGCTGCCTTTTCAGTTGGTAGACTCGGCCCCCTTCCGTGAGTTTGTGCAATGTGCGGTTCCTCAGTGGCAGGTTCCCAAACGCCACTTTTTCTCACGGAAGGCGATTCCGGCTCTCTACAGGCATGTGGAAGGCAATGTCTTGGCCTCGCTGGACAGGGCGGTCAGCGGTAAGGTGCATATTACCGCTGACTCATGGTCCAGCAGGCATGGACAGGGACGTTACCTTTCTTTCACGGCCCATTGGGTCACTCTTTTGGCAGCTGGGAAGGATGCAGTACAAGGTGCAGTAGTGTTGGAGGTTGTTCCACCGCCACGCCTCCAAAATGCTACTACTGGTTGTGACACACCTCTCTCCTCCACCCCCTCCTCTTCTTCTTCCTCCATGGCCTCTTCCTGTGGTTTGTCCTCGGGACCAGCGGTGCTCCGTAGGCGTTCAAGGAGCTACGCAAGTACTCAGGCAAAAAGATGCCATGCCGTGCTTGCGCTGGTGTGTTTGGGGGACAGGAGCCACACTGGGGCAGAGGTCCTGTCTGCTCTGCAGGGGCAGGCCGAGAGGTGGTTGACGCCACGCCAGCTTAAGCCAGGAATGGTGGTTTGCGACAATGGCACCAACCTCCTCTCCGCCCTCCGACAGGGACAACTGACCCATGTGCCCTGTATGGCTCACGTCCTTAACCTGGTGGTGCAGCAGTTCTTGGGCAGGTACCCGGGCTTACAGGATGTCCTGAGGCAGGCCAGGAAAGTCTGTGTGCATTTCCGCAGATCTTATAATGCCAGTGCTCGCCTGGCTGAGCTGCAAAAGGAGTTGAACCTGCCCAAGAACCGCCTTATATGTGACATGCCCACCAGGTGGAACTCAACGTTGGCCATGCTGCAGCGGCTGCACACGCAGCAGAGGGCCATCAATGAGTACCTGTGCGACTACGGCACCAGGACAGGGTCAGGGGAGCTCTGGTTTTTTTCACCACGCCAGTGGGGCATGATCAGGGATGCATGCACTGTCCTGGCACCATTTGAGGAGGCCACGAGGATGGTGAGCAGTGACAGTGCATGCATCAGTGACACTGTACCTCTTGTCCACCTGTTGGAGCACACGCTGCGTGGAATAATGGACAGGGCACTTGAGGCAGAATAGAGGCAGGAAGAGGAGGACTTCCTTGCCTCTCAAGGCCCCCTTTACCCAGACAGTGTTCCTTCTGTCCCACCCATCGCACAGGAAGAGGAGGAGGAGGAGGATTGTGTCAGCATGGAGGTGGAGGCTGGCACTCAGCATCATCAGCAGCAGTCTTTTAGGGATGATTTACAGTCCCAAGAAACCAGTGGACTTGTACGTGGCTGGGAGGAGGTGGCTGCGGATCATGTCGTCCTTAGTGACCCAGAGGACTCCGGACTGAATGCCTCAGCTAACCTACGCTGCATGGCCTCCCTGATCCTGCAAAGTCTGCGGAAGGATCCTCGTATTCTTCGGATCAAGGAGAGGGACCATTACTGGCTGGCCACTCTCCTTGATCCACGGTACAAGGGTAAGGTTGCGGACCTTATGTTACCGTCGCAGAGGGAGCAGAGGATGAGACAACTCCGGGAGGCCTTGCAGAAAGGTCTGTGCAACGCGTTCCCAGAGACTGGGAGGTTACAAACTCCTGGTCCTGGACAACGAGTTGCTGAGGCTTCGGGCAGTCAAAGAAGGAGCGGTGGGGAAGGTGGCCGTCTGACCGATGCGTTCAGACAATTCTTTAGTCCGCAGCCCCAAAGTATGATCGGTTCCAGCAACCATCGCCAGTGTCTGATATACATGGTGCAGGAATACCTAGGGGCAAGGTCAGACTTGGACACCTTCCCCACCGAAAATCCTCTGGCTTACTGGGTCTTGAGGATGGATCACTGCCCAGAGCTTGCACAGTATGCAATTGAGCTACTGGCCTGTCCTGCATCCAGCGTTCTTTCAGAACGCACATTCAGTGCTGCTGGAAGATTTGTCACGGATCACAGGGTGCGCCTGTCCACCGACTCGGTTGATCGACTGACTTTCATCAAGATGAACCAGTCTTGGATCACCACCAGCTACCACACACCTGATGCTGATATAACAGACTAATTGATTTTAAAATGTCACATCCCTTCAAGACTGATGCTGATGCTGAGTGCCTGTGCTGTTATGTTGACTGGCTATCCTCCTCCTCCTCCTCAATGATCCGATTAATGATGATAGCTTGGAAGATCATTTTGGTTTATGGGTGCCGCCACCAGTGGCTAAGGCCCAATTTTTCAGCCCCTGTTTAACAGGGGCGTGTAATTACAATTTTTGATGCAATACTTTGCAACAGGCCTCATTGCTGTGCTCCAAGTATAGTATCTGTGAGGGGTTGCAGTGTTGTGCCACCAGTGCCTAAGGCACAATTTTTCAGCCCCTGTTCAACAGGGGCATGCAATTATAATTATTGATCTAATAATTCACAGCAGGGCCCATTGCTGCGCCCACCAAGAGTAACTGTCAGGCCTTACAGTGTTGTGGCACCAGCACCACCATCAAAGGCCCAATTTTTACTACCACTGTTCAACAATTATATGTTATTACAATTCCTGATATAATAGTTGACAGCAGGGCGTTCCAGCACCCACCAAGAGTAACTGTGAGTGCTTACAGTGTTGTGCCAACACCAACACCTAAGGGGCCAATTTCTGCAGAGTATATACGGCAGGTCCCTACTTTCAAACATCCAACTTACAAACGACTACTACTTGCAAACGGAAGAAGACAACAGGAAGTGAGAGGAAATCTACCCCTTGGAAGGAAAATTCTCTCCTGTAAGAATTAATATGGGAGAAAGGTGTCTCCTCTCTACTGATGCTTTATCAGCAATCCTTGTTTCAATAAAAACACCACATTTCAAAAACAGTTGTCATTGGGACACAAAGTGAGGTGAAATGTTCTGAACAGGGGCACAGACAGCAAAAAAAATGTTACAGGGGTGATAACCCTTCCCTATGTTTTCTAAAAAGCTTAAAAATAGGTATTTGGGCTGGAGCTACACTTAAACAATGTAGCTGTTCAAAATTACAAACAGATTCTACATAAGAACAAACCTACAGTCCCTGTCTTGTATGCACCGCCTGTATACGGCTGTTCAGAGTATATAGGGCCTTTTTTATTTTGTGTGCGGGGTTCCCCTTAATATCCATACAAGACCCAAAGGGGCTGGTAATGGGCTGGGGTGGGGGGGGGGGGGTGATGGGGTAGCTATGCCATTTTTCTTAAAGATTTTCATCCATATTACCGGGACCAGACATTACATTAAAGCCGCAAGCAGTTTTAAATGGCTTTTTTTTCCTTTAGAAATGTAATTTTGTGCAGGGACAGTTCTAAACACTGGAAACATGTGGCACTTCACAGGCACACTTTAGACACCCCCCAGGTACAATATTTAAAGGAATATTTGACTTTTTTTTTTTCACTTTATGCATCATTAAAATGACTGCTCCCGAAAATCGTCCGTTTTTAAAACTTCTTTTTGCATTGATATATGTCCCCTGGTGCAGAACCCGGTTTCCAAACTCTGTTTAGGACAATAACATGGATAATAGTCGTTATAATTAGCACTTTAGAATTCGAACGTTCGCATCCATTGTATTTAATAGGGTTCTAATGTTCGTGCGAACTTTCGGTCTGTTCGCGGGTTCTGGTGCGAACCGAACCCGGGGGTGTTCGGCTCATCACTACTGACGAGTCGCGTCCCGCTCCGTTGAATGGAACCGTTCTAATAGGAGCGACTCAGGTCGCTCCGACTTAGAAAAAGGTTCCTGTACTACTTTGGGGGCGACTCGGGACGACTTGCATTGACTTCTATACAGAAGTCATTTTGCAAATCGCCTCTCAAGTCATCTTGAGATCGCGTCGCCGAGTCGCCCCCAAAGTCGTGCCGCCCCAGTGTGAACCGGCTCTAACTCTCCATCTCACAACAATCTTTACCCAGACTCACACAGGTGTCTTTACAAAGCACAAACAATACCATTGCTGATGCAAATTTAAAAAGTCACTTTTTTTGTGCTTTTTATTATTTCTAAATAATCATAATTTGAGCCCCAAAAATTTGATATGTGTTCCAACATCAAAAATCAAAATGTAATTCCCCAAAATTTGAGGATAATATCACTATTCTAAACTCACCCACAAAAAAACACCAAATTTTACAGAATAAATCAAGAAGAATAACTCTTGAGTAATGTAATTCCATCACCTGTATGCCCAAAGAAATTCAGTATTTATGTGTATTTATTTGCATGAGGATCTCACATGTTGCAGCTCCGTGGCTTAGAGGTTAGAACTTCTGCTTTGCATCCCTGAGTGTCTGGGTTCAAACCCCAAACATGCTGCTTCATGTAGAGAATAGGGATGAGCCGAACACCCCCCCGGTTCGGTTCGCACCAGAACCTTCGAACGGACCGAAAGTTTGCACGAACGTTAGAACCCTATTAACCACTTAAGCCCCGGACCATTTCGGGCCATTAGGACCAAGCCTGTTTTTGGGATTCGGCACTGCCCTGCTTTAACTGTAAATTGTGCGGACATGCAATGTTGTACCCAAATGAAATTTGCGTCCTTTTCTTCCCACAAATAGAGCTTTCTTTTAATGGTATTTGATTGCCTCTGCGATTTTTATTTTTTGCGATATAAACAGAAAAAGACCGAAAATTTTGAAAAAAAATTATATTTTCTACTTTTTGTTATAAGAAAAATCGAATAAACTCAATTTTAGTCATACATTTAGGCCAAAATGTATTCAGCCACATGTCTTTAGTAAAAAAAATGTCAATAAGCGTATATTTATTGGTTTGCGCAAAAGTTATAGCGTTTACAAACTAGGGTACATTTTCTGAAATTTACACAGCTTTAAATTTATGACTGCCTATCTCATTTCTTGAGGTGCTAAAATGGCAGGGCAGTACAAAACCCCCCCAAATGACCCCATTTTGGAAAGTAGACACCCCAAGGAAATTGCTGAGAGGCATGTTGAGCCCATTGAATATTTTTTTTTTTGTCCCAAGTGATTGAATAATGACAAAAAAAAAAAAATGTACAAAAAGTTGTCACTAAATGATATATTGCTCACACATGCCATGGTTATATGTGGAATTGCACCCCAAAATACATTCTGCTGCTTTTCCTGAGTACGGGGATACCACATGTGTGGGACTTTTTGGGAGCCTAGCCGCGTACAGGGCCCCAAAAACCAAGCACCGCCTTCAGGATTTCTAAGGGCGTAAATATTTGATTTCACTCCTCACTACCTATCACAGTTTCGAAGGCCATAAAATGCCAAAATAGCACAAAACCCCCCCAAATGACCCCATTTTGGAAAGTAGACACCCCAAGCTATTTACTGAGAGGCATGTTCAGTCCATGGAATATTTTATATTTTGCCACAAGTTGCGGGAATATGACAAACTTTTTTTTTTTTGCACAAAGTTGTCACTAAATGATATATTGCTCACACATGCCATGGGCATATGTGAAATTACACCCCAAAATACAGTCTGCTGCTTCTCCTGAGTACGGGGATACCACATGTGTGGGACTTTTTGGGAGCCTAGCCGCGTACGGGACCCCAAAAACCAAGCACCGCCTTCAAGGTTTCTAAGGGCATAAATTTTTGATTTCGCTCCTCACTACCTATCACAGTTTTGAAGGCCATAAAATGCCAAGATGGCACAAAACCCCCCCAAATGACCCCATTTTGGAAAGTAGACACCCCAAGCTATTTGCTGAGAGGCATGTTGAGCCCATTTAATATTTTTTTTTTGTCCCAAATGATTGAATAATGACAAAAAAATAAAAAAAAATAAAAAATGTACAAAAAGTTGTCACTAAATGATATATTGCTCACACATGCCATGGTTATATGTGAAATTACACCCCAAAATACATTCTGCTGCTTCTCCTGAGTACGGGGATACCACATGTGTGGGACTTTTTGGGAGCCTAGCCGCGTACGGGACCCCAAAAACCAAGCACCGCCTTCAAGGTTTCTAAGGGCATACATTTTTGATTTCACTCCTCACTACCTATCACAGTTTTGAAGGCCATAAAATGTCAAAATAGCCCAAAACCCCCACAAATGACCCCATTTTGGAAAGTAGACACCCCAAGCTATTTGCTGAGAGGCATGGTGAGTATTTTACAGCTCTCATTTGTTTTTGAAAATTAAGAAAGACATTTTTTTTTCTTTTTTTTTTTCTTTTTTTACATTTTCAAAACTTTGTGACAAAAAGCGAGATCTGCAAAATACTCAACATACCTCTCAGCAAATAGCTTGGGGTGTCTACTTTCCAAAATGGGGTCATTTGGGGGGGTTTTGTGCCATCTGGGCATTCCATGGCCTCCGAAACTGTGATAGGCAGTGAGGAGTGAAATCAAAAATTTACACCCATAGAAATCCTGAAGGCGGTGCTTGGTTTTTGGGGTCCCGTACGCGACTAGGCTCCCAAAAAGTCCCACACATGTGGTATCCCCGTACTCAGGAGAAGCAACAGAATGTATTTTGGGGTGTAATTCCACATATGCCCATGGCATGTTTGAGCAATATATAATTTAGTGACAACTTTTTGTACATTTTTTTTTTTTTGGTCATTATTCAATCACTTGGGACAAAAAAAAAAAATATTCAATGGGCTCAACATGCCTCTCAGCAAATAGCTTGAGGTGTCTACTTTACAAAATGGGGTCATTTGGGGGGGTTTTGAACTGTCCTGGCATTTTATGCACAACATTAGGAAGCTTATGTCACACATCATCCACTCTTCTAACCACTTGAAGACAAAGCCCTTTCTGACACTTTTTGTTTACATGAAAAAATATTTTTTTTTGCAAGAAAATTATGTTGAACCCCCAAACATTATATATTTTTTTAAAGCAAAGGCCCTACAGATTAAAATAGTGGGTGTTGCATTTTTTTTCCCACACAGTATTTGCGCAGCGTTTTTTCAAACGCATTTTTTGGGGGAAAAACACAGTTTTTTTATTTTTAATGCACTAAAAAACACTATATTGCCCAAATGTTTGATGAAATAAAAAAGATGATCATAGGCCGAGTACATGGATACCAAACACGACATGCTTTAAAATTGCGCACAAACGCGCAGCGGTGACAAACTACATTCATTTTTAAAAGCATTTAAAAGCCTTTACAGGTTACCACGTTAGATTTACAGAGGAGGTCTACTGCTAAAATGACTGCCCTCGATCTGACCTTCGCGGTGATACCTCACATGCATGATGCAATTGCTGTTTACATATGACGCTAGACCGACGCTTGCGTTCGCCTTTGCGCAATAGCAGGGGGGGGGGACAGCGGTGCTTTTTTTTTTATTTTTTTATTATTTATTTGGCTTTTTTATTTTATTTTTAAACTGTGCCTTCCATATTTTATTTTTTTACCATTTTTATCGTTATCTCAGGGAATGTAAATATCCCCTATGATAGCAATAGGTAGTGACAGGTACTCTTTTTTTGAAAAAAATTGGGGGGTTAGACCCTAGATCTTTCCTCTGCCCTCAAAGCATCTGACCACACCAAGATCGGTGTGATAAAATGCTTTCCCAATTTCCCAATGGCGCTTTTTATATCCGGGGGGGGTCATTCCCTCCCACTGCTTGTAAAAGCAGTCTAGAGGCTAATTATCTGCTAGAATTGCTTTTACATGAAAGCCGGCTGCTGGCTGAAAAGAATGATACCAAGATGATACCTAAACCCGCAGGCATCATTCTGGTATAAACATTCAAAGTCCAGCAACATACCAGTACGTTGCTGGTCCTTGTTGGACATGTATTGTAATCTTTTTTTTCATACAGCCTATTGGCTGAACGAAAAAAAGAGATTGATTGGTGGGTATGCCCACCATTAGAATACCTCCCTTCATCCACCCACTTCTAATGATGGGCATATATGCCGAAGCATGGGGGCATCCTCCCGCAAAAAAGTTATGCCGCGTACACACGGTCAAGCCTTCGTCGGAATTTCGACCGTATGTACGCGGCATAAAAGGTTATGCCGCGTACACACGGTCGGACTTTTCCACGGATAAGCCTCCGTTGGAATTTCGACCGTATATTTGCGGCATTAGGAGCAAAATCGCTCCTCCGCCCCTGCTGCCCCCATGCTTCGGCATATATGCTCTTTTTTTTAACTGTGGTGGTGAAATCACCTCCTACAGCGTTGGAGTCACGGCTTTATGTATCGTGGGAGCAAACGCTGTTGCTGTCAAGATAAATAGATCCGCGCTGCAACTGAATGGCGTACCTGCTAAGCAAATGGTGGTTAACATTAAAACAAAGTAACATTACAGTACAACAGTAAGACCTTACCATGCCATACCTGCAAAGCAAATACCAAAACAAAACCTAGTAAAAAATAAAAAAATGTTTTAACGCAACCTGTGCCTAAAATATATATATGCCGAAGCATGGGGGCATCCTCCCGCAAAAAAGTTATGCCGCGTACACACGGTCGGAATTTCGACCGTATGTACGCGGCATTAGGAGCAAAATCGCTCCTCCGCCCCTGCTGCCCCCATGCTTCGGCATATATGCTCTTTTTTTTAACTGTGGTGGTGAAATCACCTCCTACAGCACTGGAGTCACGGCTTTATGTATCGTGGGAGCAAACGCTGTTGCTGTCAAGATAAATAATTCCGCGCTGCAGTTGAATGGCGCACCTGAAAACAAAAAATTACATACCTGAAAAGCAAGCATGATAAAACATTGCAGAATAGAATACAGTAAAAAAGAGCAGAACAATAGAGAGAAAATAGAGAGAGAGAGAACAATAAAACGACAACTATTTTTGGTTTTTTTATTTTATATTTTTTTTGTGTTTTGTTTTTTACGTTTTTTTTTCTTTTTTACACTTTTTTTTGTAACTTTACAACTGTAATGGTTCGGGTCTCTCAAAATGTAATGGCATCTTGGGAGACCCTGTGTAAGTGTGTCCTTGTCTGTGAAATGCTGTACCCTACGCTAAAACTTCACTTTTGAGTGGTAGCGTTCAAAACATTCACCTTGGCAAAGACCAGGCTTGTCAGGACAGAGTGGACAAAAACTACGGGTGTCACGCCTAAATCCGCGCTTGCTACAGACACGACATCTTTTTTGGGGGTGGCTTTGGGTAGGGGTACTCGGGAGGACATACGAATAATGCCTCTCATGCAGCCGGCTTACTGCATTTGGTTGGGGATGGTGAGGTGCAGAACCGCCTGGATACAGGAGTTCTGTGACTATCTCATTCTGGAATTTTAGAAGAGATAACGTCCCGCCTGAAGCTCTGTATAGCACATGAGCGTTCAGCAAAGCCAATTGGAATAATGATAGAGACACTTTTTTGTACCAGCGTCTCGCCTTACGGTCAATTAGATACGGCGCCATCAACTGGTCGTTGAGGTCCACCCCTCCCATATTTTGGTTATATTCGTGGACACAGAGGGGTTTCTCCACAACACCAGTCGCCGTACGAATTTGGACTGTCGTGTCTGCATGAAGGGAGGTAAGAAGGAAAACATTCTTATTGTCCCTCCACTTCATAGCGAGCAAGTTATTACACTTCAAGCAGGCTCTCTCCCCCAGCCTAAGACGGGCATCTACAAGCCGCTGGGGAAAGCCCCGGCGATTAGGTCGCACGGTGCCACATGCTCCAATCTTATGATCAAACAAGTGACTAAACAGTGTCACGCTCGTGTAATAATTGTCCACATACAAGTGGTACCCCTTTCCGAATAAGGGTGACACCAAGTTCCACACTATCTTGCCAGCGCTCCCTATGTAATCCGGGCAGTTGACCGACTCAATCTTACTGTCTTTTCCCTCATGAACCGTAAAGTTCACTACATAGCCTGTTGCCCTGTCACAGAACTTGTAGAGCTTGACCCCGTATCTGGCACGCTTGCTGGGAAGGTACTGCTTGAAAGACAAGCGGCCAGAAAATTTAATCAGGGACTCATCAACGCAGACAACTTGATCGGGAGTAAACAAGGCTGCAAAACGTTCGTTGAAGTGGTTTATGAGGGGCCGAATTTTATAGAGCCGGTCGTATTCAGGGTCCCCACGTGGACGACAAAGTTCATTGTCGTTGAAGTGCATGAACCGCAAAATCTGCTCGTATCGTGCCCTGGACATGGAGGCAGAGAACACGGGCATGTGGTCAATTGGGTGCGTGGACCAATAAGCACGCAATGACGGAAATTTATGTGTGCCCATGTTGAGGGAAAGGCCCAGAAAGGTCTTAAATTCGGAAACCGTAATTGGTTTCCAATTTCTGGCAATTTTAGGCAACTGGGGGTTAGCGGCGATAAATTGACCAGCATATAAATTACTCTGGTCCACAATAGATCTATAGAGATCTTCCGTGAAAAACAGCGAATAAAAATCAATTGGAATAAAATCAGCTGTTTCCACCTGAATACCGGGTTGGGCAGTGAATGGGGGAAGTACAGGTTCTGCAGAAGTGGTGGGGACCCAATCAGGATAGGCGAATTCTGCAGGAAGGGCAGTATGGGCACGACGGGCCTGCCTTTGTCTTCTTGGTGGCAGCGGGACACTACTTGTGCTTGCCACCTCGCCAGCTTGAACTGCACTTATGGGACTCACCACGTCACCAAGTGTTACTGCAGTGCTGGATGTACGTCCAGGCTGTACTAGGCCGCTGGTGCTTGCCAGTTCACCAGAAGGAATAGTACTACTCTGCTCCATGATACGAGAGACCTGCGGTTCTTGCTCCTCAACAACCTCAGAAGATCGGGATCGGGTACGCCTGACCTTAGCAGGGACCTCAACTTCGTCGTCAGAGCTATCTGACGTGGGGCCGCTGACGTCACTGTCTTCTACGGGAAGATATTCTGAGCCTGAATCTGACAAATACGTGACCTCCTCTTCACTATCTGTCATGCTCAGAATCTCGTAGGCCTCTTTACTAGTGTACCTTCGTCTTGCCATTTTGGGCTCTAAATTTAGGGGTACACTAGTAAGATTCACAGGAAAAAAAGCACCTGACTGTCGTCAGCAAATATATCAAACGCTACAAAAAAACTGTTAGCGATCGCAGGGATCAGGCCTGTCTCTGCGAACGCTGCAGTTATGTGTGTTGTGTTTCGTAAGTGACAGTGATTGATCGATACTGCACTTGGGTGGGCTGGGCTGGGCTGGGCTGGGCGGAGGGGCTAAACGCAGGCGCTAGCAGGTATCTGGGCTGATCCCGCTAACACTGCGTTTTTGGGAACCCTAAACCGCTGGGGATGCTAGTATAGATCTGATCAGATACTATACCACTAAGGGGGGTGTATGCTTTGCGCGTGGGTGTTAGCGTTACTGGCACTAACCTAACACTGCCTGGGGCGACGCAGACCCTCTCTGGCGCTAAAACCTAATTGATCTCACCCGCCGGGCGATCAGGGGGGTTAAACCTTTATTGGGTTATATACGGCGGGTGCCCTGATGCTATAAAAAGCAAACTAATCAACCAGCGTCACCCGTAACCTTTATATGGTGATCACTGGTGAAAGGGTTAACTAGGGGCAATCAGGGGGTTAAAACCTTTATTAGGTTAAATATGGGGGTACCTGACACTATATAAAAACCTGACGGGTAACCTAAATAACTAAATAACTTACTGGCTAACCAGTGACACCAGTGACGCTTATACGGCGATCACTGGTGAAAGGGTTAACTCTAGGGGCAATCAGGGGGTTAAAATAATATATGGGGGTACCTGACACCAATAAAAACCTGCGGCGAACCTAAAAAAAAAATAAACTGCCTATCTAAAACACCAGCGACACGAATACAGCGATCGGAAAAACAATCGCTTAGTGACGCTGAAGTTAGGGGGTGAAAGGGTTACCTGGGGGGTGATCAAGGGGTTAAACCTTTATTAGGGGGGGTTAGGGGGCTACCCTGGACCTAAAGGGGCCTAATCCTAACTGCCCTGCAACTTTTTACAATCACAGATGACACTAAATGCAGTGATCAGTAAAATAAATGATCACTGCAATCAGTGACACTGTGATTGGGGGCTTTGGGGTGACCTGGGGGGTGACTGGGGGGTGATTTGTGTGCCTATGTGTACCTACGTGTCAGTGGACTGTTAGAGCACTAACCTCTGTCTTCACTCCTCGGCGCCGGGAACGAAAAGACCGCGGCGAGGGAGATGACATCACTTCCTCCAGCCTGTGTTTACATCACATGGCGGAGGAAGCAATTTCATTGGCCGGGAGCGATCGCGAGGGGGGGGGCGGAATCGAGCGGCCGCCCCCTCATGCCTGATCGCTCTCGAACACTTAACGGCCGCTCACTGCAGTGAAGGGGGGTCGGGATGGACCCCCCCAACTGCACAAAGGCGATCACGTAGATCTACGTGATTCTGCCTGTCCGTGCCATTCTGCCGACGTAAATCGGCGGTGGGCGGTCGTTAAGTGGTTAAATACAATGGACGCGAACGTTCGAAATCTAAAGTGCTAATTATAACGACTAATATGCATGTTATTGTCCTAAAAAGGGTTTGGGGACCCGGGTTCTGCCCCAGGGGACATGTATTAATGCAAAACTAAGTTTTAAAAACGGCCGTCTTTCGGGAGCAGTCATTTTAATGATGCATAAAGTGAAAAAAAAAGTGAAATATTCCTTTAAATGTCGTACCTGGGGGGTGTCTAAAGTATGCCTGTGAAGTGGCATGTGTTTCCCGTGTTTAGAACTGTCCCTGCACAAAATGACATTTTGTAAAGGAAAAAAAGCCATTTAAAACTGCTTGCGGCTTTAATGTAATGTCTGGTCCCGGTAATATGGATGAAAATCTTTGAGAAAAATGGCATGACTACCCCATCAACCTCCTACCCCAGTCCATTACCAGCCCCTTTGGGTCTTGTATGGATATTAAGGGGAACCCCGCACTCAAAATAAAAAAAGGCCCTATATACTCTGAACAGCAGTATACAGGCGGTGCAAACAAGACAGGGACTGTAGGTTTGTCCTTAAGTAGAATCTGTTTGTAATTTTGAACAGGTACATTGTTTAAGTGTAGCTCCAGCCAAAAAATATATTTTTAAGCTTTTTGTAAAACATAGGGAAGGGTTATCACCCCTGTAACATTTGTTTTGCTGTCTGTGCACCTGTTCAGAACATTTCCCCTCACTTTCAGTCCCAATGACAAATGTTTTTGAAAAGTGGGGTTTTTATTGAAACAAGGATTGGTGATAAAGCATCAGTAGAGAGGAGACACCCTTTTCCCATATTAACTCTTACAGGAGAGAATTTCCCTTCCTAAGGGTAGATTTCCTCTCACTTCCTGTTGTCTCCTTCCGTTTGCAAGTAGGAGTCGTTTGTAAGTTGGATGTTTGAAAGTAGGGGCCTGCCGTATATACTCTGCTGAAATTTGCCCCTTAGATGTTGGTGTTGCCACAACACTGTGAGCCCTCACAGTTACTCTTGGTGGGCGCTGGAACACCCTGCTGTGAACTATTATATCAGGAATTGTAATTACATGCCATTGTTGAACAGTGGTAGGAAAAATTGGGCCTTTGGTGGTGGTGCTGGTGCTACAACACTGTCAGCCCTCACAGTTACTCTTGGTGGGCGCATGAATGGGCCCTACTGTAAATTATTAGATCAAGAATTGTAATTGCATGCCCCTGTTGAAGAGGGGCAGAAAAATTGGGCCTTTGGTGGTGGTGAAGTTGGTGGTGGTGTTGCCACAACACAGTAAGCCCTCACAGTTACTCTTGGTGGGCACAGGAATGAGCCCTGCTGTGAATTATTAGATCAAGAATTGTATTTACATGCCCCTGTTGAACAGGGGCAGAAAAATTGGGCCTTAGGCACTGGTGCCACAACACTGCAACCCCTCAGAGATACTGTACTTGGAGCACAGCAATGAGCCCTGTTGCAAAGTATTGCATCAAAAATTTTAATTACACGCCCCTGTTAAACAGGGGTAGAAAAATTGGGCCTTAGCCACTGGTGGCGGCACCCAGAAACAAAAAAGTTCTTCCAAGCGATCATCAAGAATCGGTTCATTGAGGAGGAGGAGGATAGTCAGTCAACATAACAGGACAGTCACTCAGCATCAGCATTAGTCTTGAAGGGATGTGACATTTGAAAATAAATTATTCTGTTATATCAGCTTTAGGTGCTTGGTAGCTGGTGGTGATCCAAGACTGGTTCATCTTTATGAAGGTCAGTCGATCAACCGAGTCGGTGGACAGGCGCACCCTGTGATCCGTGACAAAGCCTCCAGCAGCAATGAATGTGCTTTCCGAAAGAACGCTGGATGCAGGACAGGCCAGTAGCTCAATTGCATACTGTGCAAGCTCTGGCCAGTGATCCATCCTCAAGACCCAGTAAGCCAGAGGATTTTCGGTGGGAAAGGTGTCCAAGTCTGACCGTGCCCCTAGGTATTCCTGCACCATGTATATCAGACGCTGGCGATGGTTGCTGGAACCGATCATACCTTGGGGCTGCGGACTAAAAAATTGTCTGAAGGCATCGGTCAGACGGCCACCTTCTCTACCGCTCCTTCTGCTACTGACTCAGCAACTCAGCCTCAGCAACTCGTTGTCCAGGACCAGGAGTTTGTAATTTCCCAGTCTCTGGGAACGTGTTGCACAGACCTTCCTGCAAGGCTTCCCGGAGTTGTCTCATCCTCTGCTCCCTCTACGACGGCAAGATAAGGTCCACAACCTTACCCTTGTACCGTGGATCAAGGAGAGTGGCCAGCCAGTAATGGTCCTTCTCCTTGATCCGAAGAATACGAGGATCCTTCCGCAGACTTTGCAGGATCAGGGAGGCAATGCAGCGTAGGTTAGCTGAGGCATTCGGTCCGGAGTCCTCTGGGTCACTAAGGATGACATGATCCGCAGCCACCTCCTCCCAGCCACGTACAAGTCCACGGGTTTGTTGGGACTGTAAATCATCCCTAAAAGACTGCTGCTGTTGATGCTGAGTGCCATGCTCCACCTCCATGCTGACATAATCCTCCTCCTCCTCCTCCTCTTCCTGTGTGATGGGTGGGACACAAGGAACACTGTCTGGGTAAAGGGGGCCTTGAGAGGCAAGGAACTCCTCCTCTTCCTGCCTCTGTTCTGCCTCAAGTGCCCTGTCCATTATTCCACGCAGCGTATGCTCCAACAGGTGGACAAGAGGTACAGTGTCACTGATGCATGCACTGTCACTGCTCACCATCCTCGTGGCCTCCTCAAATGGTGCCAGGACAGTGAATGCATCCCTGATCATGCCCCACTGGCGTGGTGAAAAAAAACAGAGCTCCCCTGACCCTGTCCTGGTGCCGTAGTCGCACAGGTACTTATTGATGGCCCTCTGCTGCATGTGCAGCCACTGCAGCATGGCCAACGTTGAGTTCCACCTGGTGGGCATGTCACATATAAGGCGGTTCTTGGGCAGGTTCAATTCCTTTTGCAGCTCAGCCAGCCGAGCACTGGCATTATATGATCCGTGGAAATGCACACAGACTTTCCTGGCCTGCCTCAGGACATCCTGTAAACCCGGGTACCTGCCCAAGAACCACTGCACCACCAGGTTAAGGACGTGAGCCCCACAGGGCACATGGGTCAGTTGTCCCTGTCGGAGGGCGGAGAGGAGGTTGGTGCCATTGTCGCAAACCACCATTCCTGGCTTAAGCTGGCGTGGCGTCAACCACCTCTCGGCCTGCGCCTGCAGAACTGACAGAACCTCTGCCCCAGTGTGGCTCCTGTCCCCCAAACACACCAGCGCAAGCACGGCATGGCATCTTTTTGCCTGCGTACTTGCGTAGCCCCTTGAACGCCTACGGAGCACCGCTGGTTTCGAGGACAAAGCACAGGAAGAGGCCGTGGAGGAAGAAGAAGAGGAGGGGGTGGAGGAGAGAGGGGTGTCACAACCAGTAGTAGCATTTTGGAGGCATGGCGGCGGAACAACCACCAACACTACTGCACCTTGTCCTGCATCCTTCCCAGCTGCCAAAAGAGTGACCCAATGGGCCGTGAAAGAAAAGTAACGTCCCTGTCCATGCCTGCTGGACCATGAGTCAGCGGTAATATGCACCTTACCGCTGACCACCCTGTCCAGCGAGGCATGGACATTGCCTTCCACATGCCGGTAGAGAGCCGGAATCACCTTCCGTGAGAAAAAGTGGCTTTTGGGAACCTGCCACTGAGGAACCGCACATTGCATAAACTCACGGAAGGGGGCCGAGTCTACCAACTGAAAAGGCAGCAGTTGAATTTCTAGCAATTTAGCCAAGCTAGCATTTAACCGCTGGGCATGTGGATGGCTGGGAGTGAACTTCTTTCGACGGTCCAGCAACTGGGGCAGGGAAATTTGCCTGCTACAATCGGACGTTGGTGTACTGCTAGCAGAGTGCCCGCAAGTACTTGGCTGTGACACACCTAATTCTACACCTTCATTCCTCTCAGTGCAGGTTTAAGAGAGGACTGAAGGTATAGTGGGGTTGGAGATCCCAGCTGATGAGGAGCAAGGAGAGGTCCGCTTTGTTCTTTGGTGTGGGTCTTTAAGGTATGCTTGCCAACGAGCTGCATGGCAGGTCAACATATGTCTAGTCAAGCAAGTGGTGCCCAAGCGGCTGATGTTTTGGCCACGCGAGATACGCTTGAGACATATGTTGCAAATAGCAGCGGTGTGATCTGATGCACTTGACTCAAAAAAGGCCCACACCAAAGAACTTTTGAAATAATGGGCAGAGGCAGCGCCCTGCACAGGCGTAGCTCTGCGGTGTGATTCAGTCGGTGTGCTGCCCTTACGCTGGCCCCCGGAGGGCATCCTGCCTCGTTGGAGATGTGCCTCCTCCTCCTCTCTCCTATCAGGCACCCACATGGAGTCAGTGACCTCATCATCCCCTCCCTCCTCATCACTGGAGCCAATCTGGCAGTATGCTGCAGCTGCTGGAACATGACTGTCAGATTGCTGTCCTTCTTGAGCATCCCCTCTCTCTGCGCTCACGCTACTGCCTTCCTCTAGCTGGGTATCATCATCAGACCCTTCGAAACGCTGGGCATCCTCCTGGAGCATGTACCCAACACTGTGCTCAAACAGTTTGGGGGACTCCTCAGGAGGACATGGTGGGTCTAGGGAAGGAGTGACTGATGATGACATTGATACGAGGGAAGAGGACGCTTTGGCAGCTGCTTTGCCAGTACCCTGAGCCTGGGTGAGAGAGAATGAGGAGGATGAGGAGGGCTTGGTCATCCACTCTACCAAGTCTTTGGCATGATGCGGCTCAACACGTCCAGCTGCCGAAAATAAGGACAAGCGTGTCCCATGGCCACGTGCTGATGACAATGCACCGCGTCCACGACCAGCACTGTTGCCCCCAGACACAGAGCCTGCTTGCCCTCTTTTATTGGCTCGTGACTGTCTGCCTCTCTTTGTTGGCCTTCCAGACATAGTAATGGCCTGCAGGGAGATGGTAAAACCAGCAACTGGGTAGTGTATATTGTGCTGGAGGCACACAACACCCACTAACTCCTGCAGATGCCTGTATTAGAGAACAGTAATGATGGGTATATACAGGTGTACACTGTGCCACTAACTCCTGCAGATGCCTGTATTAGAGAACAGTAATGCCGGGTATATACAGGTGTACACTGTGCCACTAACTCCTGCAGATGCCTGTATTAAAGAACAGTAATGACGGGTATATACAGGTGTACACTGTGCCACTAACTCCTGCAGATGCCTGTATTAGAGAACAGTAATGATGGGTATATACAGGTGTACACTGTGCCACTAACTCCTGCAGATGCCTGTATTAGAGAACAGTAATGACGGGTATATACAGGTGTACACTGTGCTACTAACTCCTGCAGGTGCCTGTATTAGAGAACAGTAATGACAGGTATATACAGGTGTACACTGTGCCATTAACTCCTGCAGATGCCTGTATTAGAGAACAGTAATGACGGGTATATACAGGTGTACACTGTGCTACTAACTCCTGCAGATGCCAGTATTAGAGAACAGTAATGACGGGTATATACAGGTGTACACTGTGCCACTAACTCCTGCAGATGCCTGTATTAGAGAACAGCAATGACGGATATATACAGGTGTATATTGTGCTGGGGGCACACAACACCCACTAACTCCTGCAGATGCCTGAGAAAAGAATAGAACATAGAGAACACTGTCCCTGCCTATGTATCTCTTTCCCTGCCTGCCTATATAACTAAGAGAGAAGCAATAAAGTGTAGATCCAGGTGTATACTGTGCTGGAGGCACACAACACCCACCAACTCCTGCAGATGCCTGAGAAAAAAATAGAACACAGAACACACTGTCCCTGCCTATCTATCTCTTTCCCTGCACGCCGGAACACACTGCACGAGGCCGCTGCGCTGGCGGACTTTTATAGTGTGGGGCGTGTACTAAACCCCCCTGAGCTATGATTGTCCACAGGCATCCTGCCTGTGGCCAATTATGGCTCTCCTCGCTGCCGGTGCTGTGATTGGCCAAGCATGCGGAGTCACAGTGCATGCTTGGCCAATCACAGTGCCGGGATTGCACTGCGATGGCGCAGTATATTGTGGGTCATTCGCGTCACTCGAATTTGGCGCGAACGGCCCATAACGTTCGATCTTCGTCGATCGATCGATCAGCCGATGTTCGAGTCGAACGTGTGTTCGACTCGAACACCGAGCTCATCCCTAGTAGAGAAGTTGTCTCATCTCCCAGGTCTTAAAAATATGTCTAAATGTCATATTTATGTGTAGGAGGGTTCCACTACCATTGTAAATCTTGCCAGATACAAAAATTTAGCCAAAAGTATTGGGACGCCTGCCTTTACACACACTTGAACTTTAATGGCAGCCCAGTCTTAGTCTGTAGGGTTAAAATTTGATTTGGCCCACCCTTTGCAGCTAGAACAGCTTCTGGGAAGGCTGGGAAGGCTGTCCACAAGGTTTAGTGTGTCTATGGAGATGTTTGATCATTCTTCCAGAAGTGCATTTGTGAGACCAGGCACTGATGTTGGATGAGAAGGCCTGGCTCGCAGTCTCTGCTCTAATTCAGCCAAAGGGTGTTCTATCGGGTTGAGGTCAGGACTCTGTGCAGGCCAGTCAAGTTTCTCCACCCCAAACTCGCTCATCCATGTCTTTATGGACCTTGCTTTGTGCACTGGTGTACAGTCATGTTGGAACAGGAAGGGGCCATCCCCAAACTGTTCTCACAAAGTTGGGAGCATGAAATAGTCCAAAATGTCTTGGTATGCTGATGCCTCAAGTGTTACCTTCACTGGAACTAAGGGGCCAAGCCCAACCCCTGAAAAACAACCCCACACCATAATACCCCTCCACCAAATGATTTGGACCAGTACACAAAGCAAGGTCCATAAAGACATGGATGAGTGAGTTCGGGGTGGAGGGACTTGACTGGCCTGGACAGAGTCCTGACCTCAACACAACAGGGGAGGGTCCAGAGATAGTGAGAGTCAGAGTGAGAGTCAGCGGGGAACATATTCTAGAGGGTAGTATTAGGGGCATTAGTGGTAGGGTAACCAAAGCACATAAACCCAAGGTAAGTATAGTAGCAAGTCCTAGTTGCAATCTGGGAACACCCAAGAGGATAGTATGTGACCGGTCAAAATATATTAATGCATTAAAGTGTCTGTTCACCAACGCCAGAAGTCTGCCAAGCAAAATAGGTGAGTTGGAAGCTCTGGTGCATGAGGAGAGCTATGATGTAATTGGTATTGCTGAAACTTGGCTTCATTCCTCACATGACTGGGCTATTAATATTCCTGGCTATAAACTCTTTCGGAAAGACAGGGTAAAAAGGAAGGGTGGAGGGGTCTGTCTCTATGTGAGAAGTGATCTCAAAGCGAGTGTGAAAGAGGACCTGGTGGATGGAGAGTGTGATGAGTCTGAAGCATTATGGGTGGAACTGCATACAGATGTGCGTAGTTCAAAGCTAATCATTGGAGTTTGTTATAGACCACCCAATGTTAATGAGGAGTTAGAGACTCAGCTCCTTGCACAGATGGAAAGGGCTGCAAGGGCTGGGACGGTGATAATAATGGGGGATTTTAACTACCCAGAAATTGACTGGAGTAATGGAACTGCTGGGACAGTTAAAGGGCAAAAATTTATAAACCTATTGCAGGACAATTTTATGGTCCAGTTTATTGAGGCCACAACTAGGAATGATGCTCTGTTGGACCTGGTAATCTCAAACCATGCAGAGCGTATTACTAATGTTCAGATAAAGGAACACCTGGGTAGCAGTGACCATAACATGATTTCATTTGATGTTAGTTGTAAGCAAAAATCACATACAGGAAAGATAAAAACACTTAATTTCATGAGAGCAAATTTTCCAAGGATGAGCGCTGCTCTCCAGGACTTAGACTGGGAAGGAATATTGGCATCAATGGGCACAGAACAGAAATGGGAATTCTTCAAAAAGACTGTTTGTGAACTCACTGCAAAGTATATTCCCATGGGCAATAAGTTTAAAAGGCTAAAAATAAAACCTATGTGGCTCACTGCCAAAGTTAAAAAAGCTATAAACTATAAGAAAAGAGCTTTTAAAAAATATAAAAAGGAGGGAACACTAGTGTCATTTAAATGTTACAAAGAATATAACAGGATATGTAAAAAGGAAATCAAAGATGCAAAAATTCAAAATGAACGACAGATTGCAAAAGATAGTAGGACAAACCCCAAAAAATTCTTCAAATATATTAATAGTAAAAAGGTCAAGTCTGAGCATGTAGGCCCTTTACAAAATAATCTAGAGCGGGTGACTGGGGACAAAGAGAAGGCTAATTTATTAAATACTTTCTTCAGTTCTGTGTATACAAAAGGAGCATGGGGGAGCTCATGTCCAAAATGGGGGTGGTAGTGACACAGCCCCAAATCCACAATGGCTCAAAAGTGATATGGTCCAGAAATATTTAGATGGAATAAAGGTGGATAAAGCACCTGGACCAGATGGCATACACCCACGGATCCTAAAAGAATTGAGCTCTGTAATTTCAAAGCCATTGTATTTAATTTTTAGGGACTCATTAATGACAGGAATAGTACCACTGGATTGGCGCAGGGCCAATGTGGTGCCTATATTTAAAAAGGGAATTAAGTCTTTACCAAGTAACTATAGACCTGTTAGTTTAACTTCTATAGTTGGGAAAATACTGGAGAGATTAATAAAAGACCACATGGATGAGTTCTTGCTGGAAAAAAACTATTTAAGCAACAGACAGCATGGATTCATGAAAGACAGAAGTTGTCAAACAAACCTGATTTCTTTTTATGAAGAGGTAAGTAAGACCTTGGACAAAGGGGTGGCTGTGGACGTGGTATACTTGGATTTTGCAAAAGCGTTCGATACAGTTCCCCACACACGGCTCATGTGTAAGGTAAAGTCTACAGGATTGGAAATATCAGTTTGTAAATGGATAGAAAACTGGCTAAAAGACAGAATTCAGAGAGTAGTGGTTAATGATTCTTACTCGGAATGGTCCAAGGTTATCAGTGGTGTACCCCAAGGTTCAGTGCTGGGACCCTTACTTTTTAATATGTTTATAAATGATATTGGGTCTGAGATCAAAAGTAACATTTCTGTCTTTTGCAGATGACACCAAGCTATGCAGTGGAATAACGTCCTTACAGGATGTCGCCAATTTACAAGCCGACCTCAATGCTCTGTCTAATTGGGCGACTATGTGGCAGATGAGGTTTAATGTTGATAAATGTAAAGTTATGCACTTGGGGGCTAAGAATATGAATGCATCATACATACTAGGGGGAGTACAACTGGGGGGATCCGTAGTGGAGAAGGATCTGGGGGTTTTGGTAGATCATAAGCTCAATAATGGCATGCAATGCCAAGCTGCGGTTTCCAAAGCGAGCAAAGTCCTTTCTTGTATTAAGAGAGGTATGGTCTCCAGAGAGAGAGATATCATTTTGCCCCTGTTCAAATCATTAGTAAGACCTCATCTGGAATATGCAGTTCAGTTTTGGGCCCCAGTTCTCAAAAAGGATATTGGGGAACTGGAGAAAGTGCAGAGAAGGGCAACCAAACTGATAAGAGGCATGGAGGAGCTCAGCTATGAGGAGAGATTAGAGGAACTGAATTTATTCTCTCTTGAGAAGAGGAGATTAAGGGGGGATATGATCAACATGTACAAATATATAAGGGGTCCATATAGTGAACTTGGTGTTCAGTTATTCACTTTACGATCAACACAAAGGACAAGGGGGCACTCTTTGCGTCTAGAGGAAAAGAGATTTCACCTCCAAATACGGAAAGGTTTTTTCACAGTAAGAGCTGTGAAAATGTGGAATAGACTCCCTGCAGAGGTGGTTCTGGCCAGCTCAGTAGATTGCTTTAAGAAGGGCCTGGATTCTTTCTTAAATGTACAGAATATAACTGGGTACTAATATTTATAGGTAAAGTTGATCCGGGGAATATCCGATTGCCTCTCGGGGGATCAGGAAGGAATTTTTTCCCCTGCTGTAGCAAATTGGATCATGCTCTTCTGTTTTTTTTTTGCCTTCCTCTGGATCAACTGTGGGTATAAAATTGGGTATATGGGATTGTATGATATATTATTATTATTTTTTTTTTTTATGGTTGAACTGGATGGACTTGTGTCTTTTTTCAACCTGACTAACTATGTAACTATGTAACTATGTAACAACAGAACACCTTGGGGATGAATTAGAGCAGAGACTGTAGGGCAGGCCTTCTCGTCCAACATCAGTGCCTGACCTCACAAATGCACTTGGAAGAATGGTCAAACATTCCCATAGACACTCTCCTAAACCTTGTGGACAGCCTTCCCAGAACAGTTGAAGCTGTTATAGCTGCAAAGGGTGGGCTATATTGAACCCTAGGGACTAATGCCGCGTACACACGACCGCTTTTCTCGACGAGAAAAACGGCATATTTTTTTTTTCGCCGAGAAAAACGATCATCTGTGGGCTTTATGTCGTTTTTCTTGTCTAGAAAAATGGCATAAAAAACGACGAGAAAATTTAGAACATGTTCTAAATTTTCTCATCGTTTTTTCCAGCATTTTTTTCCGCGGCAGTTTTCCCATAGGGAAACACTGCCGCGGAGCCCACAGACGGTCGTTTTTCTCGTCAAGAGAAAAAATGACGGGAAAAACGACCGTGTGTAGGGAACCAAGCGGTTCCCTCGTTTTTCCTGTCATTATTCACGGCGGTTTTTTAACCGCCGTGAATAATGATCGTGTGTACGCGGCATAAGACTGGGATGCCATTTCAGTTCAAGTGCGTTTAAAGGCAGCCGTCCCAATACTTAGGCCAATATATTGCATATTGCTTAGAGACACTGAACATGGCTATGGACTTAGGGCTGGTTCACACCACAGACATGCAGAGAACATGTGTGAGGCTGCCTGGTGGCTAAGTGGTTAGCAATTCCATTTAGCAGCACTGGGGTTGCTGGTTCAATTCCCCAACATGCTAATGCTTGTGTTGAAGTTTATATGTTCTCCATGTGTGGGTTTCTCACCACAATCCAAAGACATGCTGGTATTTTATTTGTCTCCTGTCAAAATAGTCTCTAATGTAAAAAAGTTAGTTTTGGACTTTAGATTGGAAGCTCATTGGAGCCAGGGCCTGATGTTAATGTTTGTTAGCACTAATCACGCCCAGGGACTTGGACATTTTAATTTGTAGGGTTTACACTGCACAGGTACATATGCTTAGAAAACTGTTGCTTTGTTTATGTGCATGCAAATGAACTTGGATCTTTGGCCTGTAGTTGGAGATTTGATGCACATAGCCAAGGGCTAACACAGTTGCAAATAGTATTATGTGTTCCTGCCCATCAGGTGCAATCACTTTAGACATAGACGAAGGGACAGATTGAAAGATACTGGTGGGCGTGTACTTCATTTGGGCGTGTACTTCACTTGGGCGTGTACTTCTATTGGGCGTGTATCAGTTTGCTAACAATACAACCTCTCTTATATAAAGGCCTGCAGTATCGGGGATCGTTTGGTCTGAGAAGGCCAGGTTTTTTGCTGTGATTTGTGGGGGGGAGAAGGAATGATATTGTACAGATTGACAAACCCCCCAACTAGTGTTATTTGCTGAAATTCTTGTGCATTTTCTCAATCAAAAATTGTGTGTGTATTGTTCCTGTCTGACCAAGCAAAATCGTTTGGAAGCATCTGCTGACCTTCTACTCTTGGATCTCATTGCTTAACCACTTAAGCCCCGGACCATTTGGTAGCTAAAGGACCAGAGGTGATTTCAGAATTTTGCACTGCGCTGCTTTAACTGTAAATTGTGCGGACATGCAATGTTGTACCCAAACAAAATTTGCGTCCTTTTCTTCCCACAAATAGAGCTTTCTTTTAATGGTATTTGATTGCCTCTGCGATTTTTATTTTTTGCGATATAAACGGAAAAAGACCGAAAATTTTGAAAAAAAATGATATTTTCTACTTTTTGTTATAAGAAAAATCGAATAAACTAAATTTTAGTCCTACATTTAGGCCAAAATGTATTCAGCCACATGTCTTTAGTAAAAAAAATTCAATAAGCGTATATTTATTGGTTTGCGCAAAAGTTATAGCGTCTACAAACTAGGGTACATTTTCTGGAATTTACACAGCTTTTAATTTATGACTGCCTATCTCATTTCTTGAGGTGCTAAAATGGCAGGGCAGTACAAAACCCCCCAAAATGACCCCATTTTGGAAAGTAGACACCCCAAGGAAATTGCTGAGAGGCATGTTGAGCCCATTGAATTTTTATTTTTTTTTGTCTCAAGTGATTGAATAATGACTAAAAAAAAAAAAAAATTACAAAAAGTTGTCACTAAATGATATATTGCTCACACATGCCATGGTTATATGTGGAATTGCACCCCAAAATACATTTTCTTGCTTCTCCTGAGTATGGGGATACCACATGTGTGGGACTTTTTGGGAGCCTAGCCGCGTATGGGCCCCCGGAAACCAAGCACCGCCTTCAGGATTTCTAAGGGCGCAAATTTTTGATTTCACTCCTCACTACCTATCACAGTTTTGAAGGCCATAAAATGCCAAAATAGCACAAAACCCCCCCAAATGACCCCATTTTGGAAAGTAGACACCCCAAGCTATTTGCTGAGAGGCATGGTGAGTATTTTACAGCTCTCATTTGTTTTTGAAAATGAAGAAAGAAAATATATATTTTTTTTTCAATTTTCAAAACTTTGTGACAAAAAGCGAGATCTGCAAAATACTCACAATACCTCTCAGCAAATAGCTTGGGGTGTCTACTTTCCAAAATGGGGTCATTTGGGGGGGTTTTGTGCCATCTGGGCATTCCATGGCCTCCGAAACTGTGATAGGCAGTGAGAAGTGAAATCAAAAATTTACACCCTTAGAAAGCCTGAAGGCGGTGCTTGGTTTTTGGGGTCCCGTACGCGGCTAGGCTCCCAAAAAGTCTCACACATGTGGTATCCCCGTACTCAGGAGAAGCAACAGAATGTATTTTGGGGTGTAATTCCACATATGCCCATGGCATGTTTGAGCAATATATCATTTAGTGACAACTTTGTGCAAAAAAAAAATAATAAAAAAAAATAAATTGTATTTTTTCCGCAACTTGTGTCAACATATAAAATATTCCATGGACTCGACATGCCTCTCAGTATATAGCTTGAGGTGTCTACTTTCCAAAATGGGGTCATTTGGGGGGGTTTTGAACTGTTCTGGCATTTTATACACAACATTAGGAAGCTTACATCCACTCTTCTAACCACTTGAAGACAGCCCTTTTTGACACTTTTTGTTTACATGAAAACATTTTTTTTTTTTTGCAAGAAAATTATGTTGAACCCCCAAACATATATATTTTTAAAGCAAAGGCCCTACAGATTAAAATGGTGGGTGTTGCATTTTTTTTTTCTACACAGTATTTGCGCAGCGATTTTTCAAACGCATTTTTTTGGGAAAAAAAAACACTTTTTTTTATTTTAATGCACTAAAACACACTATATTGCCCAAATGTTTGATGAAATAAAAAAGATGATCTTAGGCCAAGTACATAGATACCAAACACGACATGCTTTAAAATTTCGCACAAACGCGCATTGGCGACAAACTACATACATTTTTAAAAGCCTTTACAGGTTACCCCGTTAGATTTACAGAGGAGGTCTACTGCTAAAATTACTGCCCTCGATCTGACCTTTGCGGTGATACCTCACATGCATGGTGCAATTGCTGTTTACATATGACGCCAGACCGACGCTTGCGTTCGCCATTGGGCAAGAGCAGGACAGGGGTGCTTTTTTTTTTTTTTTTTTTTTTTATTATTAATTTTGCTTTTTTATTTATTTTATTTTATTTTTAAATTGTTCCTTCCATATTTTATTTTTTTTATCATTTTTATTGTTATCTCAGGGAATGTAAATATCCCCTATGATAGCAATAGGTAGTGACAGGTACTCTTTTTTTGAAAAAACTGGGGTCTTCTAGACCCTAGATCTTTCCTCTGCCCTCAAAGCACCTGACCACACCAAGATCGGTGTGATAAAATGCTTTCCCAATTTCCCAATGGCGCTTTTTATATCCGGGGGGGACATTCCCACTGCTTGTAAAAGCAGTCCAGAGGCTAATTAGCCACTAGGATTGCTTTTACATGAAAGCCGGCCGCTGGCTGAAAAGAATGATACCAAGATGATACCTAAACCCGCAGGCATAATTCTGGTATAAACATTCAAAGTCCAGCAACATACCAGTACGTTGCTGGTCCTTGTTGGACATGTATTGTAATCTTTTTTTTTCATGCAGCCAGTTGGCTGAACTAAAAAAAAGAGATTGATCGGTGGGTATGCCCACCATTAGAATACCACCCTTCATCCACCCACTTCTAATGATGAGCATACATGCACCATTTATATATGCCGAAGCATGGGGGCATCCTCCCGCAAAAAAGTTATGCCGCATACACATGGTCGGACTTTTCCACGGGCAAGCCTCCGTCGGAATTTCGACCGTATGTACGCGGCATTAGGAGCAAAATCGCTCCTCCGCCCCTGCTGCCCCAATGCTTCGGCATATATGCTTTTTTTTTTTTTTAACTGTGGTGGTGAAATCACCTCCTACAGCACTGGAGTCGCAGGGATCAGGCCTGTCTCTGCGAACGCTGCAGTTATGTGTGTTGTGTTTTGTAAGTGACAGTGATCAATCGATACTGCATTTGGGTGGCCTGGGCTGGACGGAGGGGCAAAACGCAGGTGCTAGCAGGTATCTTGGCTGATCCCGCTAACACTGCGTTTTTGGGAACCCTAAACTGCTGGGGATGCTAGTATAGATCTGATCAGATCAGATATTGATCTGTTCAGATACTATACCACTAAGGGAGGTGTATGCTTCACGCGTGGGTGTTAGCGTTACTGGCACTAACCTGACGCTGCCTGGGGTGTGACGCAGACCCTCTCTGACGCTAAAACCTAATTGATATCACCCGCCGGGCGATCAGGGGGTTAAACCTTTATTGGGTTATATATACGGCGGGTGCCCTGACACTATAAAAAGCAAACTAACTAACCAGCGTCACCCGTAACACTTATATGGTGATCACTGGTGAAAGGGTTAACTAGGGGCAATTAGGGGGTTAAAACCTTTATTAGATAATATATGGGGGTACCTGACGCTATAAAAACCTGCGGCGAACCTAAAAAAAATTACTGGCAACCGATCGGCATCACCGACACTAAGACAGCGATCAGAAAAACGATCGCTTAGCGACAGTGGTGATAGGGGGTGAAAGGGTTACCTGGGGGGCAATCAAGGGGGTTAAACCTTTATTAGATAGTTTATGGGGGTACCTGACGCTATAAAAACCTGCGGTGAACCTAAAAAAAATTACTGGCTACCGATCTGCATCACTGACGCTAAGACAGCGATCAGAAAAATGATCGCTTAGCGACGGCGGTGCTAGGGGGTGAAAGGGTTATCTGGGGGGTGATCAGGGGGTTAAACCTTTATTAGGTAATATATGGGGGTACCTGACGCTATAAAAATCTGCGGCGAACCTAAAAAAAATTACTGGCTACCGATCTGCATCACAGACGCTAAGACAGCGATCAGAAAAATGATTGCTTAGCGACAGTGGTGATAGGGGGTGAAAGGGTTATCTGGGGGGGCGATCAAGGGGGTTAAACCTTTATTAGATAATTTATGGGGGTACCCAACACTATAAAAACCTGCGGCGAACCTAAAAAAAATTACTGGCTACCGATCTGCATCACCGACGCTAAGACAGCGATCAGAAAAATGATCGCTTAGCGACGGCGGTGCTAGGGGGTGAAAGGGTTATCTGGGGGGTGATCAGGGGGTTAAACCTTTATTGGGGGGGTTAGGGGGCTACACTGGACCTAAAACTAACTTTAGTGACACTTTTACAGTCACAAATGTCACTGATTGCAGTGATCAGTAAATAAATGGTCACTGCAATCAGTGACACTGTGACTGGGGGCTGGGGGTGATCTGGGGGGGCCTGGGGGGGGCGATTTGTGTGCCTATGTGTCCTGGTGTCAGTGTGCTGTTTGTGCACTAACCTGTATGTCTTCTCTTGTACGGCGCTCGGTATATGTGAGCGCCGCATGAGAGATGACATCACTTCCTCCTGCTTCCTCTGCCTGTGTTTACAATACAGGACAGAGGAAGCATTTTCATTCGCCGGGAGCGATCGCGGGGGGGTGGCCGGAATCGAACGGCCGTCCCCTCATCTCGGATCGCTCACCAACGAATACCGACCGCTCACTGTATAGGAGGGGGGTCCGATCGGACCCCCCAACTGTACAAAGGCAATCACGTACACTGTATGTGATTGTGCCTGTCGGTGCCATTTTGCCGACGTACATATACAGTGAGCGGTCGTTAAGTGGTTAATCATGTACACAGAAATGCAGATTCCACAGAACATGGTCACCAATGTATCTATATGTGGATTGTGGGGTGGGGATGGGTGTTTTGAACATGTCTTTTTTTTAATATTATGTTGGAATGCTTTGTAAGAATAATGACTTAAGTATGTTTCTATAATCTTGCAGATGAAAATGTGATGTGTTGCCCGTTATACACTAAAAGTAAAGCTGTGTGCACTCTAAGGTTTTGCCAAATTTTAGATTGTAAGCTCCTATGAGCAGGGCCCTTAAAATCCAATTGCTAAATGTAGCATCATGTATCCTGTCCAAATTTTTTTGAAGCTAGTAAATGAATGTACATAATTTTGTTTCTGCTGGCAAAAGAAAAGTACATTATTGAGCTTTGGTGTATTTTTTTTTTTGGTGGTGGGGGTTTTGGCAAAGTGCAATATCTTTTATATGTTATTTCTATATGCATTTGTGCACCAAAAAACAAATCTCTTCACCCTGGTTCACATTGATGCTACTTTGAAATAGCGCTACTTCACTTGAGCTAGCGCGATTTTAGGTACTACTTGATAGACATCTGTGTGGCTTCATACACGAATGTCTATTGAAGTCGCACCTGAAATCGGCAAAAGTAGTGAAGGAACTACTTTTGCAAATCGGTGAGGTGCCACAAGATTGGGGTTGCATCGATTGGAACAGTGCCATTGCCATCAATAGTCATGCGATTTGATTTCTGAAATTGCATGACAAATCGCCCCAATGTAAACCTAGGCTTCAGCACACCTGCAAGTAAATAAAGGTGGAATCTTTTATATAACAGCTGTGGATAATTGCAGGTAATGAATTCAGCTGGAAGATAGGCAGTGTTGTGTGAGTCAGCTCTGGTTCACATTGGTGCGATTTGACATGTCAAATCCGTGGCAATTGCACTGTTCTAATTAGTGTGATTTGTATTGATATCAGTGCAGAAACCTGCACAGATTTCTTTGATGTCTCCCCCCCCCCCCCCCCCCCCTGCAGTCGGGACTGACATGCGGGAATGAAATCGTATCAGTTCAGCTGAACGATTTCCTCCCGCTGTCAATGTGAAGCAAGGCTCAAACTGGGCCTTTTGCCTTTGTAATTCACCTGCTGCTATGCCAGAGACACCATTTCTTATCAAACTCCCTTAAGTTTACCTTCAAATATCATTATATGTAAAAATACAGATTTGCATATCTGCAAATAATCAAAAATAATAAATTCTAATCGTGATTGAGATCAAATATTCGCAGCTGCAATCAACAGAGCGTGGTTTCACCTCCTGACCCGGAAATTAGTCATTGTAATCACCCAGAAGTTCCTGTGCTGGTCAGGATCTCCATCTAGGTGGACATGGCGAGGTCCCTCTTTAGCATAGAGGAGGTGCTGCTGATTTGCCAGGTAAGTGTAGGATATGTACTTGTGCTTACTCAAGGTGGGGGTGGATTTGGTGTGGGTGGGCTTCATTGATTTATTTGGCATCACCACACGTTTGCTTCTGGCCCATGTGCACACATCACTACTTCCTGCATTTGTTCTGCTGATGTAAATCAGTAAGGACTATGCAAGTATAAATGAGAGCTCCTTTCTATTAAAATATATATGACTTGATTTACAGTTGGGCAACTTTTCATGATTCTCAATGATAACCATTCATATCTGTGCTACTTTAAGTCACACCAACTTCAAAGTAGTCCCTGTACTACTTTGGTGTGACTTTCAGGCTCAGTTTCCACTAGTGCGACTTGGGACTGCAAAGTCAATTGACATGTCATACCCCATGATTTCCAATGAGTATGGTTCATATCTGTGCGACTTCAAAATAGTCCCTGCACTACTTTGGTCCCACTTTGATACGACTTGAGGCCGATAGCACTGATTTCATATTTACCAACACTTATTTGCTCCTAATAGTGCTCTTTTTCATTCGCAAATTCGCGCATTGAATTTTTAATTAATCAGCCCCAATATGTATATATATATATATATTTACTTTCATTTTTACATTTCCATACAGCTTTTGCTGTGATGTTGATTCTTCTATTTTACCATTTTTTTCTATTTTCCCTCTTTTTAAAACATCCATTTCAACTTCTTGTGTCCCACTCAATTTGTTCTATAAACAAAAACTAAAACTCGCGCTTATGGAGACATACAAAAATAAATGACAAGTGAAAAGAAATTATTATATGCGCAGCTGCTACAGCATAAGGCACTAACACCTTGAGAGATAAAAAATTATAAAATGCAGCGCTAGCGAATATAAATGTGCTCAATACAAACGTATGTGTGAATGTCAACCATCTAAACCTTTCGGGGTGATGGTACACACTATTAGTGAAAAGATTATGCACCAATGATTGGTGTCACCAGAAATGCAGTGGGTGTAATACTAAATGTTACCACTAAAAAGTGATCAACTAAGTAAAACCAGAAAATATACTGTGCAAAACATTAAATGAACTGAACAACCAGGCAAATAGCTCTAGGAGTAATTCACAGTACTACAGATGGTTTTCAACATCAAATAAATAATGTCCCATTTGCAACAGTGGTTGTAATATAGAAGGAAGGGGAAAAAAAAAAAATGCTTTAAAATAAAATAAAAGTCACCCAACATCCAACTTCTAGGACCAATAATGTTCGGTGAAATTCAACAGTTGGCTCAATAGCAGCAGAGATCAGAGGACCATGTGGGGAATAAAAAGAAAAAGCAACTTGTGAAGTACCGCTTAGGAACAGATTAACAATACGCTGTTATTGGGAAAACTCACAAGCCTTCAATGATAACCGAGCGTCAGTGTGTTCCGGGTTCACAACGGCGTGCGTTCCACAAGAACCGGAAGCAGCGTCACTGGTTCTTAGTGTTGACCGGAAATTTGTTAATGCATTTCGCCCCTCCTCCAGGGCATCATCAAGGACCTTCATTTTTACATTTCCATACAGCTTTTGCTGTGATGTTGATTCTTCTATTTTACCATTTTTTTCTATTTTCCCTCTTTTTAAAACATCCATTTCAACTTCTTGTGTCCCACTCAATTTGTTCTATATTTACATCGATCTACATATACATTTAATACAGAGATTATTCTCATTTATTGAACGGCTTTTTCTAATATACAGGGGGTAATTTACTATAGCGCCGCTAATTAGCGCTAATTGCCGCAAATTTGCGCTAATTAGCGCTAAAACGGTATTCACTATAGCGCTGGAGAGAAAATACTCCCAAAATCAAATTTACTATAGCTCCCAGAATCCAAATAGCGCCCAAATCCTTACTTTACTAAAAGCTGGAGAATTGCACATGGAAATAATGTTTAGAGCATGATATAATTGCCTAAATGGTACTGAAATATGCTGTATATTATTAAAAGATAATTACTTTTAAACTGTGTGAAAAAGTGATTTCTACACTGAAATATCTTTAAAAGTCTAAGAAGTGAAAAATTCCTTGGTTTTTGGACAAATAGGTGCAACACAACTGAGCATGCTCAGACCTAAATTAACTCAAATTTTAACTCAAGTGTCTTTTTTCACAAGTTATAGTAAATACCAAAAATAGAGCTAATTAAAGAGCATTTTTTGGAAGTGAAAATCTGAGCTATTATAGTCCAATGCAAATTTTAGCCATTGATTCTAATGATACAATTGTAACTTTCACAAATAAATTATTTTAATGTTGAGATGAAATGTATCTTTTTCTGAAATACATTTTCCTTTGCAACAATGTTGCTTCTAATTGAAATATTTTGTTTTTAAGAATGTGGAATGTGAAATGTTTTGATAAAATATATTTTTCTCTGTCACTTTCACGTGTTACTCTCCATCTCATAACAATCTTTGCCCAAACTCACACAGGTGTCTTTACAAAGCACAAACAATACCATTGCTGATGCAAATTTAAAATGAGTCACATTTTTTTGTGCTTTTTATTATTTCTAAATAATCATAATTTGAGCCCCAAAAATGTGATATGTGTTCCAACATCAGAAATCAAAATTTAATTCCCCAAAATTTGAGGGTAATATCACTATTCTAAACTCACCCACAAAAAAACTCAAAATTTCACATAATAAATCAAGAAGAATAACTCTTGAGTAATCTAATCCTATCACCTGTATGCCAAAAGAAATGCAGTATTTATGTGTATTTATGTGCATGAGGATCTCACATGTGGCAGCTCCGTGGCTTAGAGGTTAGAACTTCTGATTTGCATCCCTGAGTGTCTGGGTTAAAATTCCAAACATGCTGCTTCACGTAGAGAAGTTGTCTCATCTCCCAGGTCTTAAAAATATGTCTAAATGTCGTATTTATGTGTAGGAGGGTTCCACCACCATTGTAAATCCTGCCAGATACAAAATTTAGCCAAAAGTATTGGGACACCTGCCTTTACACACACATGAACTTTAATGGCAGCCCGGTCTTAGTCCGTAGGGTTAAAATTTGATTTGGCCCACCCTTTGCAGCTAGAACAGCTTCTGGGAAGGCTGTCCACAAGGTTTACTGTGTCTATGGAGATGTTTGATCATTCTTCCAGAAGTGCATTTGTGAGACCAGGCACTGATGTTGGATGAGAAGGCCTGGCTCGCAGTCTCTGCTCTAATTCAGCCAAAGGGTGTTCTATCGGGTTGAGGTTAGGACTCTGTGCAGGCCAATCAAGTTTCTCCACCCCAAACTCGCTCATCCAAGTCTTTATGGACCTTGCTTTGTGCACTGGTCTGCAGTCATGTTGGAACAGGAAGGGGCCATCCCCAAACTGTTCTCACAAAGTTGGGAGCATGAAATAGTCCAAAATGTCTTGGTATGCTGATGCCTTAAGAGTTCCCTTCACTGGAACTAAGGGGCCAAGCCCAACCCCTGAAAAACAACCCCACACCATAATACCCCTCCACCAAATGATTTGGACCAGCACACAAAGCAAGGTCCATAAAGACATGGATGAATGAGTTTGGGGTGGAGGAACTTGACTGGCCTGGACAGAGTCCTGACCTCAACACAACAGAACACCTTGGGGATGAATTAGAGCAGAGACTGTAGGCCAGGCCTTCTCGTCCAACATCAGTGCCTGACCTCACAAATGCACTTGAAAGAATGATCAAACATTCCCATAGACACACTCCTAAACCTTGTGGACAGCCTTCCCAGAAGAGTTGAAGCTGTTATAGCTGCAAAGGGTGGGCCAACTCAATATTGAACCCTAGGGACTAAGACTGGGATGCCATTACAGTTCATGTGCGTTTAAAGACAGGCGTCCCAATACTTAGGCCAATATATTGTATATTGCTTGGAGACACTGAACATGGCTATGGACTTAGGGCTGGTTCACACCACAGAGAGGCAGAGAACATGTGTGAGGCTGCCTGGTGGCTAAGTGGTTAGCAATTCAGTCTAGCAGCACTGGGGTTGCTGGTTCAATTCACCAACATGCTTGTTACATAGTTACATAATTAGTCAGGTTGAAAAAAGACAAAGTCCATCCAGTTCAACCATAAAAAAAAAAAAAATAATATCGTACAATCCCATATACCCAATTCTATACCCACAGTTGATCCAGAGGAAGGCAAAAAACCCCAGCAGAGCACGATCCAATTTGCTACAGCAGGGGAAAAAATTCCTTCCTGATCCCCCGAGAGGCAATCCGATTTACCCTGGATCAACTTTACCTATAAATCTTAGTACTCAGTTATATCATGTACAATTAGGAAAGAATCCAGGCCTTTCTTAAAGCAATCTACTGAGCTGGCCAGAACCACCTCTGGAGGGAGTCTGTTCCACATTTTCACAGCTCTTACTGTGAAGAAACCTTTCCGTATTTGGAGATGAAATCTTTTTTCCTCTAGACGTAAAGAGTGCCCCCTTGTCTTTTGTGTTGACCGTAAAGTGAATAACTCCACACCAAGTTCACTATATGGACCCCTTATATATTTGTATATGTTAATCATATCCGCCCTTATTTTCCTCTTCTCAAGAGTGAATAAATTCAGTTCCTCTAATCTTTCATCATAGCTGAGCTCCTCCATGCCTCTTATCAGTTTGGTTGCCCTTTTCTGCACTTTCTCCAGTTCCCCGATATCCTTTTTGAGAACTGGTGCCCAAAACTGAACTGCATATTCCAGATGAGGTCTTACTAATGATTTGTACAGGGGCAAAATGATATCTCTCTCTCTGGAGTCCATACCTCTCTTAATACAAGAAAGGACTTTGCTCGCTTTGGAAACCGCAGCTTGGCATTGCATGCCATTATTGAGCTTATGATCTACCAAAACCCCCAGATCCTTCTCCACTACGGATCCCCCCAGTTGTACTCCCCCTAGTATGTATGATGCATTCAGATTCTTAGCCCCCAAGTGCATAACTTTACATTTATTAACATTAAACCTGATCTGCCACAGTCGCCCAATTAGACAGAGCATTGAGGTCGGTTTGTAAATTGGCGACATCCTGTAAGGACGTTATTCCACGGCATAGCTTGGTGTCATCTGCAAAGACAGAAATTTTACTTTTGATCCCAGACCCAATATCATTTATAAAGATATTAAAAAGTAAGGGTCCCAACACTGAACCTTGGGGTACACCACTGAGAACCTTAGACCATTCAGAGTAAGAATCATTAACCACTACTTTCTGAATTCTGTCTTTTAGCCAGTTTTCTATCCATTTACAAACTATTTCCAATCCTGTAGACTTTACCTTACACATGAGCCGTGTGTGGGGATCTGTATCGAACGCTTTTGCAAAATCCAAGTATACCACGTCCACCGCCACCCCTCTGTCCAAGGTTTTACTTACCTCTTCATAAAAAGAAATCAGGTTTGTCTGACAACTTCTGTCTTTCATGAATCCATGCTGTCTGTTGCTTAAATAGTTTTTTTCCCAGCAAGAACTCATCTATGTGGTCTTTTATTAATCTCTCCAGTATCTTCCCAACTATAGAAGTTAAACTAACAGGTCTATAGTTACTTGTTAAAGACTTTGTTCCCTTTTTAAATATAGGCACCACATTGGCCCTGCGCCAATCCAGTGGTACTATTCCTGTCATTAACGAGTCCCTAAAAATTAGATACAATGGCTTTGAAATTACAGAGCTCAATTCTTTTAGGATCCGTGGGTGGATGCCATCTGGTCCAGGTGCTTTATCCACCTTTATTCTGTCTAAATATTTCAGGACTATATCACTTTTGAGCCATTGTGGATTTGGGGCTGTGTCACTACCACCCCCATTATGGACATGATCTCCCCCATGTTCCATTGTATACATAGAGCTGAAGAAAGTATGTAATAAATTAGCCTTCTCTTTGTCCCCAGTCACCCACTCTAGATTATTTAGTAAAGGGCCTACATGCTCAGACTTGACCTTTTTACTATTAATATATTTGAATAATTTTTTGGGGTTTGTCCTACTATCTTTTGCAATCTGTCGTTCGTTTTGAATTTTTGCATCCTTGATTTCCTTTTTACATATCCTGTTATATTCTTTGTAACATTTAAACGACACTAGTGTTCCTTCATTTTTATATTTTTTAAAAGCGCTTTTCTTATTGTTTATAGCTTTTTTAACTTTAACCGTGAGCCACATAGGTTTTATTTTTAGCCTTTTAAACTTATTGCCCATGGGAATATACTTTGCAGTGAGGTCCCAAACAGTCTTTTTGAAGAATTCCCATTTCTGTTCTGTGTTAATCAATGCCAATATTCCCTCCCAGTCTAAGTCCTGGAGAGCAGCCCTCATCCTTGGAAAATTTTCTTTATTGAAATTAAGTGTTTTTCATGTATTTCTTGCTTACAGCTAACATCAAATGAAATCATGTTATGGTCACTGCTCCCCAGGTGTTCCTTTATCTGAACATTAGTAATACGCTCTGCATGGTTTGAGATTACCAGGACCAACAGAGCATCATTCCTAGTTGGGGCCTCAATAAACTGGACCATACAATTGTCCTGCAATAGGCTTATACATTTTTGCCCTTTAACTGTCCCAGCAGTGCCATTACTCCAGTCAATTTCTGGGTAGTTAAAATCCCCCATTATTATCACCGTCCCAGCCCTTGCAGCCCTTTCCATCTGTGCAAGGAGCTGAGTCTCTACCTCCTCATTAACATTGGGAGGTCTATAACAAACTCTAATGATTAACTTTGAACTACGCACATCTGTATGCAGTTCCACCCATAATGCTTCAGCCTCATCACACTCTCCATCAACCAGGTCCTCTTTCACACTCGCTTTGAGATCACTTCTCACATAGAGACAGACTCCGACACCTTTCCTTTTTACCCTGTCTCTCCGAAAGAGTGCATAGCCAGGAATATTAATAACCCAGTCATGTGAGGATTGAATCCAAGTTTCAGCCATACCGATTATGTCATAGCTCTCCTTATGCACCAGAGCTTCCAACTCACCTATTTTGCTTTGCAGACTTCTGGCATTGGTGAACAAACACTTTAGTGTATTACATTTTTCTCTGGTGTTTTTCATATCATTTTTAGTAGTACAAACGGCACTATAGTTTCCAATGGCTGTTTGCAACATGGGAACTTTCTTGTCACCTGCCATATCCCTCCCCCCATCTATCCCCATTCCACTCTCCATTAATGTCTGACCCCTAATTCTAGTTCATCCTCCCCCCTCAATCCTAGTTTAAATACTCCTCCAGCCTTCCCATAAACCTCTCCCCCAGCACAGCAGACCCCCTTCCATTCAAGTGCAAACCATCTTTAGCATATAGGTTGCACCCCAATGAAAAGTCAGCCCAGTGCTCTAGAAGTGTTGAAGTTTATATGTTCTCCCTGTGTGGGTTTTTCACCACAATCCAAAGACATGCTGGCATTTTATTTGTCTCCTGTCAAAATAGTCTATAATGTAAAAAAGATAGTTTTGGACTTTAGATTGAAAGCTCATTGCAGCCAGGGACTGATGTTAATGTTTGTTAGCACTAATCATGCCCAGGGACTTGGACATTTAAAATTGTAGGGTTTACACTGCACAGGTACATATGCTTAGAAAACTGTTGCTTTGTTTGTGTGCATGCAAATGGACTTGGATCTTTGGCCTGTAGTTGGAGATTTGATGCACATAGCCAAGGGCTAACACAGTTGCAAATAGTATTGTGTTCCTATGTTAAAAGATGACAGAATACATTTTATACCACCATTCAGTGTAAATCTAATTGTCATATGCAGCGCTCTTATTAATACTAAAATCAATAAGGTTCCCTATTGTCCCAAAGACAATGGTCAAAATGACAGCCACCCGATGTGGTTTGTGTATCCCAAAAGGAAAGTTCAATTTATCACATATCAGTATTTCTTAAATGTTTTCTGTGGAATGTGCACCTTCCTCCAGATCACTTCAGATAGGTGTTTCAAAGACTCCCCATAGGGATTGCACTCACCAGATCTCAGCAGATAGCAGGCCTCATACGAAATCCAAAATCAGGATCCAGCCGAGGACAGGCTTCTCTGGGCGTCCGCTCAAATAGAGATGTTCAGTTTTCTCCCAGGATTAAAAAAAAAATGGAGAGAGAGGAAAACTCCATAGTGTAATCCAGTTAAAAAAACACTTTATTTTTTCTTTTTTAAATATGGATATATATATCTCTATATATATATATATATATATATATATATATATATATATATATATATATTCAGTCTATTTCCATACAGAAGACAGTATCCTGTGTCTTTAGCCTACACAGCCTAGGTTCCGTTTGATCCTTTAACTTGATGCTTGCAAAGCTAAGATCAGTAAAGTGCCAGAGAGAGTGGTATAACCGTAGTGTATCTTATCCAGCTCACCGCTCTTCAGTACGCCGGGCAATACTTCCAGTTTCTCTAGCTGGTTACTTGGAACGCACGGCTTCTATCGTCACTTCCGGTTTGCCGTAAGTTTACGCCCTGACGCGTTTCGTCATGACGATTTTTTCAAAGGGCGTGGTCTCACGGCGTAGCTTAGCCGGAATTTATCATACAGCCAATTAGGACGATTTAACTCTTACTGTCATCGCTGCAAAGAGTTGTACCAACTCATAGTGCACACAGCAGTGGACATCTATTAGAGATATACAAAATATATATATTTAAAATCAACTCGACTGACGTTAGCCAGCATCAAGTTGCGATCATTACAATCTTGTAATTCTATAAATATTTTTATAAAATTCATATCTCATATATGTAAAACATCAATAGTAGATTAAAAATAGTCTATACTTTGGTCATCAGCTTATCAGATATCCAAAATAGAAAGTCTTAAAAAGCTGTTAAAAAAGCCCGCAAAAGTATATGCGCGCACAACCGTTAACACCAAAAAAACTGGCAAAAAATAAAGAAATACACACTCAAATACACTGTGATTCCCAGCAGAAACCCAGTTTTCATACCGTATTGGAGGAATGTCCCATTCTCATGTATTCCCCCTTACTTCCCCAATGGTTTCCCGTAGGAATGGATATATCATAGAACCAGTGGGTACATAACAAACCCGCATGCTGGACAATCTCTGATATATGAAAAAACATCCATTTGTAATGACTGCCTATTAATGGTTTATAAATCCAATGGGGGAAATTTTTTTTTTTTATTTTGGTATATTTAAAGATCACTTATGAAGCAATTGATATCTAATTCTATATTTAACCCCTTAGGGGAGAGAATATCAGCTAGAAAAATCCACTGAGTCTCTCTTTGTGACAACTCCCGTACAATATTTGATCCTCTCCAGGATGATTTAATATGATCTATTCCCCAAAAGATCAAACATGAAGGGTCCCTGTCGTGAAATAACTTAAAATGGAGAGATGCATTATGGTCCTTGTAGCCGATAAGAATATTATTAATATGTTCGGCAATCCTGATTCGGAGCATCCTCTTAGTTCTCTCAATATACATCAACCCGCAAGGGCACTGTAAAGCATAGACTACATGCGTAGTATTGCAGGTTATGAATTCCTTTATTTGGAATTCGTTATTGTTAGATGTAGAAGTGAATCTCTCTATTCCTCTCATTTGACATGAGACTTCTCTGCATGGTTTACATTTCCTGCAGGAGAAAAAAACATCCCTGTCCCAAAAGGTAGGGGGACGTCTGGGGGGATCAAGTACTTTTCTGACTATACAGTCTCCAAAGTTTTGGGCCTTCCTATAAATGAATCTCGGATTTGATGGAAGTTCTTTTTGGAGGGTTTTATCCAAACAAAGAATGTGCCAATGATTTTTAAACACCTACTCCACTTCCTTGTATTGAGAATGAAAATCTGAGATGAAACCCCATTCTTGGTTTATATTTTTCCCGACCACCAGAGCTTTTTCTTCCAGACATTCTGCCCTAGGAATACCAACCATTTCTTCTACTAGTTTATTCAAATGGTGGGATTTGTAACCCTTTTCCAAAAATCTGCCTTTTAAAACTTCAGACTGTTCCCTAAAATCTTCTACTGAGGTACAATTTCGCTTCACCCTCATAAATTGGCCTTTCGGCACATTCCACAGCCATAATGGGTGGTGGCCGCTATGGATAGGTAGAAAGCTGTTCCTATCTGTTACCTTAAAGTAAACTTTAGTTTGCAGAGTGTCATTAACCCTAAAAATTGTCACATCAAGGAAATTAATCTGTTCCTTACTGGCTTGACTAGTCAATTTGATGTTATTATTATTGTTATTGAGATGCAACAAAAACACATCCAAAGACGTTTTTGATCCTGCCCAAATAAGGAACAGATCATCTATATAACGCCTGTAAAATAATAACTCTGCCCTTTTTTGGTCAAAAACTGATTTATCCTCCCACTCACCCATGAAGAGGTTGGCGATGCTGGGCGCAAATTTTGCGCCCATAGCAACGCCCCTCTTCTGGGTGTAGAAGGATTTATTAAACCAGAAATAATTGTGGCTCAAGCAAAAATCCAAAGCATTCCTCAAAAATATTTTTTGACCATGGGGTAAATCCTCCCGTTTGCTTAAAGCCCAATTAAGGGCCAGTAAAGCGTCGTCATGTTGAATTATGGTGTCGAGAGAGGATACGTCTGATGTCACCAAAAATACCTCCTCTGTACCCGTCAAGTTAACTTCTTGTAATGACTGTAGTAAGCTTTTAGTGTCTCAAAGATATGCTTTGGTTTCAATCACACTCTTTTGTAAGAATCTATCTAGGTATTGTCCTAGTCTTGCGGTCACTGACCCAATCCCATTTACAATGGGTCTGGCTGGGGGGTTATTTTGATCCTTGTGTATTTTGGGGAGTGTATAGATGGTAGGTATACGGCTGCTACTCAGTATTGTGTTCCTGCCCATCAGGTGAAATCACTTTAGACATACACGAAGAGACAGATTGAAAGATACTGGTGGGCATGTACTTCAATTGGGCGTGTACTTCTATTGGCGTGTATCAGTTTGCTAACAATACAACCTCTCTTATATAAAGGCCTGCAGTATCGGGGATTGTTTGGTCTGAGAAGGCCAGGTTTTTTGCTGTGATTTGTGGGGGGGGAGAAGGAATGATATTGTGCAGATTGACAAACCCCCCAACTAGTGTTATTTGCTGAAATTCTTGTGCATTTTTTCAATCAAAAATTGTGTGTGTATTGTTCCTGTCTGACCAAGCAAAATCATTTGGAAGCATCTGCTGACCTTCTACTCTTGGATCTCATTGCTTAATCATGTACACAGAAATGCAGATTCCAGCAGAACATGGTCACCAATGTATGTATATGTGGATTGTGGGGTGGGGGTGGGTGTTTTGAACATGTGTCTTTTTTAATATTATGTTGGAATGCTTTGTAAGAATAATGACTTAAGTATGTTTCTATAATCTTGCAGATAAAAATGTGATGTGTTGCCCGTTATACACTAAAAGTAAAGCTGTGTGCACTCTAATGCCCCATACACACGATCGTTTTTCTTGCCATTTTTTTTCTTGCCGTTTTTCACGTCGTTTTTTTTCATGTTTCCTCTCAAGCCTGTCTTGCGTACACACGATCATTTAAAAAACCGATCAAGCAAAGCGCAGTGACGTACAACACGTACGACGGCACTATAAAGGGGAAGTTCTGTTCGAATGGCGCCACCCTTCATGTTAGTAAAGTTTGTTGAGCGACGATTCGCTCTTTTCAGTCTCGTGCTTTTCAGTCCGTGCGTAAAAAAAACGACATGAAAAACGACGTGAAAAAAGAGAGCATGTTCGAAATTTTTAATGCCCGTTTTTCACGTCGTTAAAAATGCTCTGGAGCCTACACACGATCATTTTTAATGGCCATTTTTTTTAATGGCATTTTTAACGGCATGAAAAACGATCGTGTGTATGGGGCATAAGGTTTTGTCAAATTTTAGATTGTAAGCTCCTATGAGCAGGGCCCTTAAAATCCAATTGCTAAATGTAGCATCATGTATCCTGTCCATATTTTTTGAAGCTAGTAAATGAATGTACATAATTTTGTTTCTGCTGGCAAAATAAAAGTACATCATTGAGCTATGGTGTGTTTTTTTTTTTTTGGTGGTGGTGGTAAAGTGCAATATCTTTTATATTTTATTTCTATATGCATTTGTGCACCAAAAACGAATCTCTTCACCCTGGTTCACATTGATGCTACTTTGAAATTGCGCTACTTCACTTAAGCTAGCGCGATTTTAGGTACTACTTGATAGACATCTGTGTGGCTTCATACACAAATGTCTACTGAAGTCGCACCTGAAATCGGCAAAAGTAGTGAAGGAACTACTTTTGCAAATCGGTGCGGTGCCACAAAATTGGGGTTGCATCGATTGGAACAGTGCCATTGCCATTGCCATCAATAGTCATGCGATTTGATTTCTGAAATTGCATGACAAATCGCCACAAAGTAAACCTAGGCTTCAGCACACCTGCAAGTAAATGATAAAGGTGGAATCTTTATATATAACCGCTATGGAGAATTGCAGGTAATGAATTCAGCTGGAGGATAGGCAGTGTTGTGTGAGTCAGCTCTGGTTCACATTGGTGCGATATGACATGTCAAATCGGTGGCAATTGCGCTGTTCTAATTGGTGCGATTTATATTGATATAAGTGCAGAAACCTGCACAGATTTCTCTGATGTCCCCCACCCGCAGTCTGGACTGACATGCGGGAATGAAATCGTATGAGTTCAGCTGAAAGATTTCCTCCTGCTGTCAGTGTGAAACAGGGCTCAAACTGGGCCTTTTGCCTTTGTAATTAACCTGCTGCTATGCCAGAGACACCATTTCTTATAAAACTCCCTTAAGTTTACCTTCAAATATCATTATATGTAAAAATACAGATTTTCATATCTGCGAATAATCAAAAATAATAAATTCTAATCGTGATTGAGATCAAATATTCGCAGCTGCAATCAACAGAGCGTGGTTTCACCTCCTGACCCGGAAATGAGTCATTGTAATCACCCAGAAGTTCCTGTGCTGGTCAGGATCTCCATCTAGGTGGACATGGCGAGGTCCCTCTTTAGCAAAGAGGAGGTGCTGCTGATTTGCCGGGTAAGTGTAGGATATGTACTTGTGCTTACTCAAGGTGGGGGTGGGCTTCATTGATTTGTTTGGCATCACCACACATTTGCTTCTGGCCCATGTGCACACATCACTACTTCCTGCATTTCTTCTGCTGATGTAAACCAGTAAGGACTATGCAAGTATAAATGAGAGCTCCTTTCTATTGAAATATATATGACTTGATTCACAGTTGGCCTACTTTTCATGATTCTCAAAGATAACCATTCATATCTGTGCTACTTTAAGTCACACCGATTTTAAAGTAGTCCCTGTACTACTTTGGTGTGACTTTCAGGCTCAGTTTCCACTAGTACGACTTGTCATGCGACTTGGGACTGCAAAGTCGATTTACATGTCATACCCCATGATTTCCAATGAGTATGGTTCATATCTGTGCGACTTCAAAGTAGTCCCTGCACTACTTTGGTTCCACTTTGATACGACTTGAGGTCCATAGACCTCAAGAATATACAGGCATTGCTCCAAGTCGCATAATAATTGCGGCGAAAAAATTGCGTCAAAATCATGACAATTTAGGGTTGCAATAGTGGAAACGGAGCCTCATGTGACTTGAGGTACATAGGGCGCAATATTACACAGGAATCCCCAGAAGTTTTGGCCAAGTTGCAGCAGCAATGGGGCAGCAAATTAGTGTGACTTTCAGGTCGCAGCAGTGTGAAAGAGATTTAAGGATATCTTTGAATTTGGCCCTATTGTCACTTGTGCATCCTGAAAGTGGGGCAAATTCATCCCTGCACTACCTTGGTTTGACTTTGATGCGATTTGAGGTCCATACACCACAAGATTACACAGATATTGCTTCAAGTCATGGCAAAGCTGTGCAATTTTAAGGTCGCACAAGTGCAAATGGGGCTTTATTCAAGATGTTATCATTTAATCTCATTAGGTTACTTTCACACTTATGTGACTTTTCATGCAGCTTTGGACCTCAGAGTCGCATTAAAAGTTACCCCCCATGAGTTCCATTCATATCTATGCAACTTCACCCATGTTCACATAGCTCTGAATTGACATGTCAAATTACAGGCCAAATCGGTGCCTATTGACGGCAATAGAACTGTCCAAATTGGTGCGACGCCACACAGATTCCCAAAAGTATTTCCTACACTACTTTGGGCGACTTCAGGAGGCGATTTCTTACCTCCCAACTTTTTGAGATGGGTATAAGGGACACCTATTAGCAAAAGTATGTAGGCATAGGACACACCTCCTAAAACACCTTCTTAACCACTTCCCGCCCAGTCAATAGGAGATTGACGTCCGGGAAGTGGTTCTGTTATCCACACTGGACGTCTATTGACGTCCTGCAGGATAACAACCGCCGCGCTCCCGGGGGGGCGCGCATCGCGGCGATCGGTGGAGCGGTGTGTCAGTCTGACACACCGATACACTGATCTCGGTAAAGAGCTTCCGGCGGAGGCTTTTTACCACATGATCAGCCGTGTCCAATCACGGCTAATCACGATGTAAACAGGAAGAGCCGTTGATCGGCTCTTCCTCACTCGCGTCTGACAGACGCGAGTAGAGGAGAACCGATCGGCGGCTCTCCTGACAGGGGGGGTTCACGCTGATTGTTTATCAGCGCAGCCCCCCCTCGGATACCCACACTAGACCACCAGGATGCCGCCCAGGACCACCAGGGAAGCCCCAAGCATGTGGATGGCCCCCATGGCCATCCACATGTAGTAAAACATAAAAAACATATGCCAATCAGTGCCCACAAATGGGCACTGACTGGCACCATCATGGCACGACCACAATCTGTGGTGGCTGGCATTGCTGGGCATCAGTGTCATCAGTGCCACCTACTAGTGTCCATCAGTGCCACCTATCGGTGCCCATCTGTGCCCATAAGTGCCCACCTATCAGTGCCCATCCGTGCCACCTATCAGTGCCACCCATAAGTGCCCATCAGTGCCGCCTATAAGTGCCCATCAGTGCCGCCAATCAGTGCTGCCTATGAGTGCCAATCAGTGCCTCCTATAAGTGCCAATCAGTGCCTCCTATAAGTGCCAATCAGTGCCTCCTATGAGTGCCAATCAGTGCCACATATCAGTGCCGCCTATCAGTGCCCATCATCAGTGCCACCTCATCAGTGCCATCTCATCAGTGCCATCTCATCAGTGCCACCTCATCAGTGCCCATCAGTGCCGCCTTGTCAGTGCCCGTCATTGAAGTAGAAAAGGTACTTATTTACAAAAAAATTAACAGAAACAAAGAAAAACATAGTTTTTTTCAAAATTTTTGCTCTTTTTTTATTTGTTGTGCAAAAAATAAAAATCGCAGAGGCGATCAAATACCACTGAAAGAAAGCTCTATTTGTGGGAACAAAATGATAAAAAATTTGTTTGGGAACAGTGTAGCATGACCGCGCAATTGTCATTCAAATTGCGACAGCGCTGAAAGCTCAAAATTGGCTTGGGCAGGAAGGTGTATAAGTGCCTGGTATTGAAGTGGTTAAAGGAGAATTATTCCAAAAAAAAAAAGGATTGGTTAAACCTCCCAAGTGCTTTTTTTTTAACAATAAATATCCCTTTATATATTTGTTTGTAAATACTCAAAGCCAAGCAATTTAGAAATTAGATGAAAGGTTTAGCGCTGGAAAACCCTTTTTGAAAGATAAAAATTGCATTTTATATAAAACTATACAGATCAAAACAAAATGAAGGACAAATGAGGAGGAAAGAGGGACAGAGAGACAATGTTCCAAATCAGGGACAGTTGAGACATATGTGATTTCACTAGACATCTGTGCAGGAAAGTGCACCGATGTCTCTGAAATCGCTCACAAAGTTGGGCTGAGGCCCCTTTCACACTTGAGTGACTACTTTCAAGTCACACCGACTTCACTGTACTACTTTGGTCCGACTTTGATACGAGTTGAGATTCATAGACCTTAAGTTTACAGGCATTCCTGGAATCGCAGAAAAATTGCAGACGGAAATTTTTGCGCCTTTCCCTGCGACTCCTGCGTCCATAGACATCAAGATTACACAGGCATTGCTTAAAGTCGCATTACAAAATCACACAACTTTCAGGTCACACAAGTGTGAAAGGGGCCTAAGTCACTGTGCTTAGTACTATTATACCTAAAATATAAAGCAGTCCCACCATCAAACACTCAGCAGCATATGCTGAAAAGAGGCGAATGCCTATTAGCCAATGCCACATCAGCATGAGCATGATTGTTACTATAATATTAAAGTGGTTGTAAACCCACTTAGACAACTTGCACCTACAGGTAAGCCTAGAATTAAGGCTTTACCTGTAGGTGCAAGAAATATCTCCTTAACCTACACGGTTAAGGAGATATTTGCTTTTAAAACAGCACCGATGACGTCACACGCATGTGCACTAGCGGGCTGTCATCATTGCCGGTTTTCTGAATGGGATCTTGCTGGCCCCAGCGTGCATGCGTGTGACGTCATCGCCGCTCTGGCCAATCACAGCGCCGGAGCGGCAATACACTGACGGCAGTGACAGGACATCGATGCAAGATGGCGGCGGAGGGGAACGACGAGCAGTTCGGGGGCTTCGATCTCAGGTAAGTCATTCATAATGAGCTAGTATGCTATGCATACTAGCTCATTATGCCTTTCTTTTGCAGGGTTTAAAAAAAAAAAAAATTGGTTTACTTTCTCTTTAATGCCTGAAATGCAAAACATTATTGTATAGAATTAAACATTAGTAAATGTATTTTCTCTGTAGGTATGTGCTCAGCTCTGTAGCGTAGTGGTATTCCCTGCTGCCCTCAAAGGTTTAAGCCATGAGTTCAAATCCTACTGACGGCAGCACCTCCTGAATGTGTGCATTTTACTCAGCAGCATATTTCTCCCGTTGCTGTGTTCTTCCGCGCAGTCGGTTACCTGCTAATAAAAAAAAAGCCGCTCTTCTTCTGTGGCGGTCTTCCTCCTCTGTGTTGGCACCTGCTGTGTGGCGTCTCTTGCATAGCCATGGAGCGGGCTCTCCGGGTGACGTTATCGGATGGCCACAGAATAAGATCAGCTTTTTTTTTTATTAGCGGGTAACTGACTGTGCGGAAGAACACATCAGCGGGAAAAGACGGCGGTGGCAGGAGAGACGGCTCGGGGAGAAGAAACATCACACACTAGTAGATGTTCGTGCTACGCTCAATAGGCTAGTGGTCAGCACTTTTACCTTGGAAAACTGAGGCCTCTTACACACGACCGATTTTCTCATCCAAAACCGTCAAGAAAAGTGCCGTGAGAGCTTTTTTGTCAAGAAAAACGTTTGTGTGTATGGTTTTACGACGAGAAAATTGCCGAGAATCTCAACGAGAAAATAGAGAACCTGCTCTCTATTTTCTCGTCAGGATTCCAGATTTCCTCGTCGTGTTTCTCGTCGGGCTGTTTTGTGACGAGAAAATGGTTCGTGTGTAAGCTTTTACGACTCTTCCAAAAGCGCGCATGCTCACAAGCAACTATGAGACGGGAGCGCATCTTCTGGTAAAACAAGCCTTCGTAATGGAGAGAGCACATTCGTCACGCTCAAAAATATTGCATCGTTTAAATGTTCTGCATTGAAATCTTTGTTAGAATGTTACATTAATCAAAACGAGTGACCTTCTTTTGCTGCTGATATTCACACAGAGTTATGACTTTTTTTTTTAACCTTTTTCATGCTGCTCTTAAGAAGATTTATGTGTATTATATTGTGCAAGTTTTTAGAAATAATTTAAATGGTTATATTTTTAAAAATGATGTTAATTATAATTTCGCAATGTTTTGATAGTGATCTCCCATTTAATTTTGGAATCTATATTAGTTAAATTTCCCCCCATGTTTTTTTGCAAATCAGATTTAGTTATTCTTTTGGGGGGGTGATATCTGTCCCTTTTTTTGTCAGTCAAATGTATCTGCTTACTCCAAAGCTAGATTTTTAATTTTTACAAATACACATAGTCAAGTATGAACTTAAACAAAAATCACATTTATTCATGTTTCGAAATAAAATAAAGAGAAGGCAGCGCTGGAGAACCTGCTGCCATTTGTGCATCCCAGGGACCCCAGAGCACACAGCAACCCTGTGTGGACACTAAAATTGGGAGCTTGAGAAGGCCAACATTTCTGAACACAATCTGATGCTGGCCTCCCAGAGGTCAGGAACAGCAGCAGGTGATATATATGTCCCAAGTGTGTGGTACTACAACAGGCTGCCTTCTGTCCGACCACAATGAAGCAAGGCCATCACTTCCTCTTCTTCCTGGCAACCTTCCCTGCAACCTTCCCTGAAGCCTTCCCTGCAGCCTTCCTTCTTTGTTTGGCTGGAGGCTGGGCCACTGGAGGGGTACTCCTGTCAGGAGGAGGAGGAGGAGATGTAGCAGAAGGGGGTGGGGCAGAAGAAGAAGGTGGAGGTGTAGCAGAAGGGGGTGGGGCAGAAGAAGAAGGTGGAGGTGTAGCAGAAGGGGGTGGGGCAGAAGAAGAAGGTGGAGGTGGAGGTTGGGTCAGTTGTGCCACCTCACATATGGCGGTATTGGGGGTAATTTTCTCCATCACCCCCTTGTTGAGCAAGGTGATGAGCAGAGGCTCGCATAGGAGGCGTTGCTCCATGCTCATCACCTTGAACTTAGCCTCCACTAGGCCGGCAATGGCCTCTTCAGGGGATGTGGGCTCCTGGAGGGTGGCATGGGCCTCACGAATAAGGGCCATTGCTGCCTCACTCGTGCTCCTGTCCCTCCTGCCTCTTTTGGGAAGCCAGATGGGAGGCACCTGGGATCTGGTGCTTCTCCTTTGCCCTGCCACCTCCTGTCTGCCACTGGGCCCTGCCACCTCCTGGCTGCCACTGGGCCCTGCCACCTCCTGGCTGCCACTGGGCCCTGCCACCTCCTGGCTGCCACTGGGCCCTGCCACCTCCTGGCTACCACTGGGCCCTGCCACCTCCTGGCTACCACTGGGCCCTGCCACCTCCTGCCTGACAGTTTCCAGACCCTCCTCCTGGCTGATTTCATCCTGTGTATGAAAAAGGGACATAGTTTAATATGTTGGTTTAATCTTTGCATCAAACTTTGTAATCCTGATTGAAGCAATTAGAATGTAAATCCATAAATCCTTGCTTTAAATTTACCACTACATCAGATTGACTATTTAGCACCCAATTAAGTGCAGAATAATTTCTACAGATCTTGATTTCACTTGTGGAATCCAAAATATTTTATGTTTGTCATCTTGACATATTTGTCAAACATTAAGTTTATCCCAATACATTTTCAGTTAATACTATACCTGGCTCCAGATGGCCAAATCAGGATCATCCAGGATGGCTGCCTCCTCTTGCTCCAGAGAAGGCTCAGGTTGGCTGCAGGGAAGTCTGGGGGGAAGAGTGGAGAGTGATGGCCTTGTCTCAATGTGGTCATCCAGGAAGGACATCCTGTTGTAGTACCACAAAATCGGGACATAAACATCACCTGCTGCTGCTCCTGACCTCTGAGAAGCCAGCACCTTAGAGCGTTCAGTCCTGTAGGTAACTCTCAAGCTCCCAATTTTAGTGTCCACTTGTTTTGCTGTGGCTGTGGGCACCTTGGTATGCACAAATGGGAGCAGCTTCTCCAGCGCTGCTTTTCTCACCCCTCTTTTTTTGTGGATGGGGTTTTTCGTCTCCCACAGAGCCGGCAGCTCCCTTACCCGGTCAATAAATTCCGCCAGGAAATCCTTGTCGCTTATAAAGACATTCATATTGTATCTGCAAGTTAAATAAATTATATATAACTAATGTGAGGCAAACAGTCTAACCTCCTTAACATCCTAGTCACCATATATATCCTCCAACATTCTCAAGACAGTATAGGCCAACAATTTGTACAAGTCACAAAATCACATACCTTCGTTCGCACGTCCGTCACTTGAACTCCTCTCTCCGCACACCGAACATACTATAGTCACATGTGTGTTTGCTATATACACACCACGCATGCGTCAAAATACGAACACGTCGCTCCGCACACGTCGCCCGCCCATGACGTTCTAACTAACATCTTTTCCCCGCCCCTTCTCTTTCGGCGCGCAGACAGATATGGCGGAGTTACAGCAGGTGTCTGATAATTCCGCAACTAACGAGGAGGAGACAAGCCCGGAGACCGAGGAAACGTCACGATCAAGGAGGAGATTCAAGGCATCGAATATGTCTTTTGCGGAGATGGCGGAGATGGTGGACATCTTGCTCAAGTCTGATTATGATGCCAAGCATGGGCCGTATAGCAAACCAAATAGAAGGAAGGCCAAAATCCTCACTAAAGTCGTGAAGAGTCTGAAGGCGAATTTCGGGGTGAAACGCTCAAATGAGCAGCTCAGAAAGAGGTGGTCAGACCTCAAACTGAGGGAGCCAGACCAGTTGAGGAGCATAAAGAGAATGCTCGCTAAAAGTAAGTAAAATGTAGACTTTTCTGCTATTAATCTTTTTCTAAACTGACATGTTGCTCTTTATTTTGGTTTCTCATATTGGACTCCCTTCCAAAATGTAATATTTTGAACTTGGTTGGGCACAGTAATCGTTCGTTACGTTACCGACACTTCGTTCGGCCACTATCCGCGGTTTTGGCTTATTTTAGAGCCACAAAAGTAATTAGACATCTGCCATTTTTGCTCAAATATTGTGGCAAAATTTTTAGTCTAGATGATGTGTTTGTAAAGAGAATGAAATGCAAACTTTTATCAGTGTAAAGGAGATGACACTCAGCAGCTGCTTCCACATCTGTACTTTGGAGCACTATAGTGTGGGCCACCAGACCCGCCTTTTTTGGGTGTCCCACACAGGTGCATCATAGAATTTTTGTGGTGCCTCCATGTCAAATAAATTACATCCAAAGGTGAATACTAAACATATTCTTGGTCATAAATAATGCATTCTTCTTTAAATTCCGCCCAAACACACACTTGTACCACACTTCCAAGCAATTTAGCCTGTTTTTATTTTAACATTGAGATTTACAGTGTGATAAATAGACCTTTTGTTTGATTCTCATAGGGGAGAGAAGACTGGGAGGAGGACACTCCAGGGAGCACATGCACCCCACAACTTCCAAGCAACCCCAAACTCCCAAAGACCCACAACCGAAAGATGTGCAGGAAGTTGAGGTGGAGGAAGGAGAAGTGCAGGAAGGAGAGGTGGATGACGTTGTGGATCTGGTCACCACAACAGGTCAGTATCTGTCACCACAGCTTTAGGTAAGAGATGTAGGCCTGCAGAGTTATAATACCTTTTGTTTTTTGGGGATATAAATGTTGTGAAGGATAGTACACGGTTCTCTGCTGACAGTGCCCTCCGCCTCATCCAGCAAGTGATGGAATGTAGCACGGAACTGGACCTAATTAAACAAAGAATCCATGTGATGGAACAAACATTTAAAGACATTCTCGATGTTTTGGGGAGAATTCAATAAGCCATCCAAACACATTTGTTTTTACATGTTTGTTTTTGCACCTTTTTAAATATTTTTGACAATCAAACCAGCCAAAAATTGAATCTGCACACAGTGTGTCAACATGTGCTATCTGCCATCAGGGGATATCCATGTACGTCTTTTGGGGGTGCAACCCCTTCCTCGTATCGAAAGTCGGTGAACTGAGGAAGGGGTTGCACCCCCAAAACACGTCCATTGATCACCCCTGATGGCAGATAGCACATGTTGACAATAGGGATCAGGATTGTAAACTTCCTAGATGAAAAAAATCCCAAATGTGTGCATATTCAATTTTTGGCTGGGCAAGGGGTGGCAGGACCCCATATTAGGACGGGCACATAGAGACATAGTTTGTGTAAGTGAATGTCTCCGATTGCTCAGAGGTATCCAATGTTGTAATTTTTGGAATGCAACTGTTATTTTTGTATTTTCATAAGCAAAAAATTGCCGGGTTGGGGCCAGGCCAACTCAAAAAACAAGAAAAAACTAAAAATGGTGAGAATGTGCACAGAGTAAAATATTTGACCACAAACAACGTGTAGCTTCTTTTTATAATACCCTCTAAGCTTATTTGGTTATTTTGTAAGGTTACATAGTGAAATGGTTGTTAGTTACTAAAGTAAAATACACTTGGCACTAAAAATGCACAAAGACAAACTAGGAGACAGGAAAGAACAAATAATTAAAGGTTTAAACAAGCTTTTTATTTGGATCCTTAGACATAGGCTGGCATAGGAATTGCCCCCCTACCCGTGAAATACTCCATGTATTTGTCCCGAACCTCACAGGCATTTTGGGAGGGCAAGCCAGGACGGGCAGATTCCAGGCCCGGCAGGGGATTTGCAGGGGAAAGTCCAGCCTCTGGCAAAACTGAGGCCATATAGGAATTCGATTTTTGGCTCAGAAAGTTGTGTAGCACACAGCAGCATAATACGACATAGTTTATTTTGTAGTGCGCCAAGTATATTGAAGTCATAAAAAGGCGGAACCGGCTGGCCATTATGCCAAAGGCATTTTCGACAACTCTTCGGCCCCTGGCCAGCCGGTAATTGAACACCCTCTTCTCTGGGGTCAGGGTCCTCTGTGGAAATGGCCTCATAAGATGCCGTCCGAGTCCGAAGGCTTCATCAGCCAAAAAAACAAAGGGGAGTCCTTCAATATTCCCTGCATCCGGTGGCAATGCAAGGTCATCACTCTGGAGACGGAGGGCAAACTCCGTCTGGATGAAGGATCCCCCATCGGACATCCGGCCATTCTTCCCTACATCAACATAGAGGAATTCATACCGTGCTGACACCACCGCCATCAGCACAATGCTATGAAACCCCTTGTAATTGTAGTAGTAGGACCCAGAACGGGGGTGGCGGCACGATGCGGACGTGCTTCCCGTCTATGGCACCACCGCAGTTGGGGAAGTCCCACCGCGTGGCAAACTCCGATGCCACAGTCTGCCATTCCTGTGGCATGGAAGGAAGCTGTGGAGTGAAACAAGATGAAATAATATTAGAATACAAAAGTCATACATTACAAGGAAATTCTATGAAAAAAAATTAGAGGCCAACATCAATCAAATTCTACGTTTATTAAGGTGTTTAAAATAAGTATAATGGAAGGCTCATTTATCATATTCATCACCCCCTCTGATGGGCCATTACTAAATTATTTACGGGGGGGGGAGATGTGTTTGGCCACAGGATAGCATTGCAGTGGTGGTGCGTCCAGAGTGGGCGCTGGAGCACTGCCCCCTCTCTCCTGTGCCCATCACTCAGAATAATACATAGGTTCATGCGTTGCATTAACCTATGTATTGTCTATGCCGCCCACTATTCAGGTGGATGGCCTCTTGTAAAGCGACCGACATATGAATAATTGCGGCATTTAGGGGGTTCAAATTGCATAGCAGAAACAGGTAGTAAAATAGTCTTGCACATTACAACCTGAGGGATGTAATTGGCTTCCTAAAAGTAAAATAGGGGACGCAGGGGGGGGGGGCATTCCTTGGGGAAACACTGGCAGGCTGCTCTGCCAATCATGTTCACCAAGTCTGTTTAATGGTAACATGATTGGCTGATGCAACATCAAGGGAAGGAGAAGACATCAAGGACAGAAGAAGGATGGCGCTGACCACAAGAAGGTAAGTGCAGGGCTGGGGGGAAACTGGCTGCATTAGAGGGGACTAAATGGCTGCATTGGAGGGAACAAAATGGCTGCATTAGAGGGGACAAAATGGCTGCATTAGAGGGGACAACTGGGGGCGTTTAATAGGCACCAGAGCAAAAAAGGAGGAAGTTTATTTCCTAAATTGGTGTTTGAACCCCCAAACATTTGGAGCAACAGGCGCCCCTGCTGGAAAAGTTAGTGAAGGGAAATATTTATGGAGGAGAAAAAAGGGGCAATCTAAAGCTTCCAGCATGCATGGGGACAAAGGGGACATTCTCAGCATATTACAATCATGGTAATTAGGGAAGGATGAAAGAAATACAATACATTAGCATACATGAAATACATAAAATGTGATGTTAAAGGAGAAAACTTACCCTAATATAGTCCTCCTGCAGGACTTGTATAATGGCAGAACAGGTGTCTGGGATTATGAGGCCCAGAGCCTGGGGGGAGATGCCTGTGGTGAACTTCAAGTCCTGAAGACTTCTCCCTGTCGCCAGGTAACGCAACGTGGCGATGAGCCTCTGCTCAGCACTGATGGCTTCCCGCATAACGGTGTCCTTCCTGGTAATATAGGGGGACACCAAAGCCAACAGTTCCTGAAAAACGGGGTCAGACATCCGCAGAAAATTCCTGTAGTCCTCAGGATTATTCTCGACGATCTCCCGCAGCAGAGGCATATGGCAGAATTGGTCCCGCTGGAGCAACCAATTCTTGGTCCATGAACTCCTCCTCACACCATTCATGGACTGGTCTTGGTCCAAAACAAGCAGACCAACACCAAGCGCACGCACAGCACGAACTCGACGACGAGAACGTCCAGGCGACATGGCTAAGAAACGGTCGTCTTATCAGAACGTACAGAACAGAACGCACTTTAGAACAGCAAGGCCTATGAATAACGAACTGAAAATCAGAAACGAACAGGCAAGAACGCACTGTAAAACAGATACGACCTGCCTAGACGCCCTGAAAGTCAAGATACGAACCCACAAGCACAAACTGAACCGCAGAAAACGATCTGAAAAGTACGAAGACTGAAAAGCGCGAATCGTCTCTTCCCAAACTTTTACTTCACACGCGGTAACACGAGATCAGCAAAAGCAGCCCAAGGGGTGGCGCCAAGAAAAAAGATCTTCCCCTTTATAGTGCCGTCGTACGTGCTGGACGTGAGCGCGGAGAACAAACGAGGAAATTGGGAAATGTCAGTGTGTACGCATGGAAAGCTTGACGAGAAAATCGACAAGCTTAACAAGAATCTCGTCGAAAAAAACTACGTGTTTTTTACGACGAGAAAATCGGTCGTGTGTACGAGGCTTCAGGCGTTGAAGAACTCATGGGTTCAAATCCCACAGAGAGATACTAAAAGATTGAATTGGTGAAAAAAAGGCAAATGCCAATTAGCCAAAGCAGCATATGCTGAAAATAGGTGAATGCTAATTAGCCAATGCGCTTTTATTCAATAATATTATGGTGTGGAATTCCAAACATCACACACTAGCTAACGGGCAGTTTACATTTATTTGTTTGTTTATTTTAATTTGCTTGTGCAAAAAATAAACATAGCTGTTGGATGGTAGGTTGGCTGGTATTTGAACTTGTACCATGAGAGCTGTGGAGACATCTGAGCAGACCACTAAGCCACTGTGCTAGGTACAAGACCTGCATAATAGTGTAGTATGATTAAAGAATGAACATAAATAATTACCGCTTTATAGCCTCTTAAATGAAAAAAAAAAAAACATGTTTAATACATTTAACTTTACAGAATAGCAGACATTACTATGTAATAATCATTCATAACTGCATTCGTTAGCAAAAGAAGGAAAAAAACTAGGAATACTAATTGCAATATACATCAATAGATAGAGCACATCTCATATAAAAATGTTTCTTTCACATACATGGATCATGGTTACAGTCAGGGCCGATCCACCCTATACGCGGACTACGCAAGCTGTGTAGGGCCCCGAGTAATACTCGGGGCCCCGCCGCTAGAGGTCCGCGGCCGGCAGAGATAATGTCTCCGCCGGCTGCCATTTTCCTAAAGACCAGAATTAGAAGGGAGCCTGCGTAAGGTGCCCGCCGTCCGCCCGCGCGAGGTGCCCGCCTGCCTGTGTTGTTTTGTTTCTTCCGCCGCAGGGAGGGGGGCTTTCGCCCGCTGAGGTGAGAGAGAAGGCAGAGGCAGCGCAGCGTTGAGAGACTGTGTGCACCGCCCCGCTCCCGCCTCCAGAGACAGAGAGAATGTAGGGAGGCGGGGCGGACACTGAAAAACACCAATTGAGTGAAGGTGTGGGAGGAGCTCTCCCCTCTGCTTCTGCTTCGAGTACCTGTCTCGTCTAAGTACCCATGAGGCAAGGCATTCCTGGAGGAGGCACAGTGACGGATTTCTGAGGGGGAATCGATTGATTGCTGGTAAGTCCCATCCCCCCACCACCGCAGATCTCATCCCTAACCCCCCATCATCACCTCTGTTGTAGTGGGGGGGATGAAATCAGTGGTGGTGGGGGGATGGGATCAGTAAGAGGTGGGGGTGGGAGAGGATGGCACCACCACTTCCACCCCCCCTCATGTATCACCGCTACCACCACCGCTTACAACACTACTGCTGCCACACCTCCTCAACACCACCGCTGCCACCCCCCTCAACACCACCGCTGCCATCCACAACACTACCGCTGCCATCCCCCCTCAATACCACCGCTGCCATCCACAACACTACCGCTGCCATCCCCCCTCAACACCACCGCTGCCATCCACAACACTACCGCTGCCACCCCCTCAACACTACCGCTGCAACCCCCTCAACACCACCGCTGCCACCCCCCTCAACACCACCGCTGCCACCCCCCTCAACACCACCGCTGCCACCCCCCTCAACACCACCGCTGCCATCCACAACACTACCGCTGCCATCCCCCCTCAATACCACTGCTGCCATCCCCCCTCAATACCACTCAATACCACCGCTGCCATCCACAACACTACCGCTGCCTTCCCCCCTCAATACCACCGCTGCCATCCACAACACTACCGCTGCCATCCCCCCTCAATACCACCGCTGCCATCCCCCCTCAATACCACTCAATACCACCGCTGCCATCCACAACACTACCGCTGCCATCCCCCCTCAATACCACCGCTGCCATCCACAATACTACCGCTGCCATCCCCCCTCAATGCCACCGCTGCCATCCACAACACTACCGCTGCAACCCCCTCAACACCACCGCTGCCACCCCCCTCAATACCACCGCTGCCATCCACAACACCACCGCTGCCACCCCCCTCAACACCACCGCTGCCACCCCCTCACCACTGCTGCCACCCCCCTCAACACCACCGCTGCCACACCCCTCAACACCACCGCTGCCACCCCCCTCAACACCACCGCTGCCATCCCCCTCAACACCACCGCTGCCATCCCCCCTCAACACCACCGCTGCCATCCCCCCTCAACACCACCGCTGCCATCCCCCCTCAACACCACCGCTGCTATCCACAACACCACCGCTGCCACCCCCCTCAACACCACCACTGCCACCCTCCCCTCAACACCACCGCTGCCACCCTCCCCTCAACACCACCGCTGCCACCCTCCCCTCAACACTACCGCTGCCACCCTCCCCTCAACACTACCGCTGCCACCCTCCCCTCAACACCACCGCTGCCACCCTCCCCTCAACACCACCGCTGCCACCCTCCCCTCAACACCACCGCTGCCACCCTCCCCTCAACACCACCGCTGCCACCCTCCCCTCAACACCACCGCTGCCACCCTCCCCTCAACACCACCTCTGCCACCCTCCCCTCAACACTACCGCTGCCATCCTCCCTCAACACCACCGCTGCCACTAATGGGGGGCCCTTCATGATTTCTTGCACCAGGGCCCTGAAGTTTCTAGTTACGTCTCTGGACACCTGAGATGTAAGGAGGCACTCCGCTGGGGACACCTGAGATGTAAGGAAGCACTCCGCTGGGGACACCTGAGATGTAAGGAAACACTCCGTGGGGACACCTGAGATGTAAGGAAACACTCCGCTGGGGACACCTGAGATGTAAGGAGGCACTCCGCTGGGGACACCTGAGATGTAAGGAGGCACTCCACTGGGGACACCTGAGATGTAAGGAGGCACTCCACTGGGGACACCTGAGATGTAAGGAGGCACTCCACTGGGGACACCTGAGATGTAAGGAGGCACTCCACTGGGGACACCTGAGATGTAAGGAGGCACTCCGCTGGGGACACCTGAGATGTAAGGAGGCACTCCGCTGGCTGGAGACACCTGAGATGTAAGGAGGCACTCCGCTGGCTGGGGACACCTGAGATGTAAGGAGGCACTCCGCTGGGGACACCTGAGATGTAAGGAGGCACTCCGCTGGCTGGGGACACCTGAGATGTAAGGAGGCACTCCGCTGGCTGGGGATACCTGAGATGTAAGGAGGCACTCCGCTGGCTGGGGACACCTGAGATGTAAGGAGGCACTCCACTGGCTGGGGACACCTGAGATGTAAGGAGGCACTCCACTGGCTGGGGACACCTGAGATGTAAGGAGGCACTCCGCTGGCTGGGGACACCTGAGATGTAAGGAGGCACTCCGCTGGCTGGGGACACCTGAGATGTAAGGAGGCACTCCGCTGGCTGGGGACAGTGACATCAGAGCTCCCACTGATTCTGATTCTGCATTATGGTGAGTTGAATGATTTCATTTTATATTACAATGTAATAATAGAAATAATGTGCTTCAATCACCCTGACACCATAACAACCATGGAGCCGGGATGATTGAATTGCTAACACCAGGTGTCTTTATCTGCTGATTGTTAAACTTTCTGGAACACACATTTCTATTGTGGTGTAGGATCTGGGCCTGCTGTCCCTCCATCCCTCTTTTTTTTACTTCCTCTCTCTCTCTCTCTTTCTTCCTTTGTTTCTCCCTTCATCCCTTGTTCATCTCAGACTCTAACCACACCCCTTTGAGTCATGCCCCTTTAAGCCACGCCAAATATTACGCTTAAACCACGCCCATTATTCACAGGTCAGGTAGAGGGCCCCTTAGCAGAATTTTGCTTAGGGCCCCAGGGAGGTCAGGATCGGCACTGGTTACAGTGCAGTGCTATATAAAAACTTAGTGGAAATTGGCATTTGCATGTACGCGGATTCGCTAATTAGCGCCGATCACATATTTACTAACACTTGTTTGCTGCTAATAGCGCTCTTTTTCATTCGCAAATTCGCGCATTGAATTTTTAATTGGCTAAAATGGGAGCTATTATTTGCAATAGTGCTCAGTACTTCCTGGAGTTATAGTAAATCAGCCCCACAGTGTCCATCCAGTCTTCGCATGGTTCTTCCTTCCTCCTTACTTCCAATCTTGAGGTTTCTACTATATTTTCCATACCCATTCTTTCTTTTTGCCCATCCCATATGAATGATTACATTATTATCAAAACATGAAGGCTCCATGTACACTGAAGCTGATAAACTGCAGTTTATTGGCGTTTTTTTTAAAAAGCCCATTAACTGCACTCTATGTTAGCCTATGTGTTCATGTACACATAGCGTTTTTTAGCGTTAATGAGCAGTGGAGTTAATGGGTTTTTTTCTGAACGCAAGAAATTTGCGTTCAAAGTCCCGTTTTTCGGCGGGAAAAAACGCTAAGAAAACGCTGAAAAACGCAGAAAAACGCTGAGAAACGCTCAAAACCGCAAGTCGCCAGCGTTTTTTAATCCATTGAAAAAAAACAAAAAAAAAAAGCTAAGAAACGGTAACATTGAAAAACGCTAATAAACGCTAGTAAAAAACGCTGATAAAAGCTATATTTTAAAGCAGCTTTTTCTGCCAGAAATCTGGCGTTCAAAACGACCGTTTTTGAACTTCTGTGTACATGGAGCATTAAACTATTGAATTTATTTCATATCGGATTTTATAACTCCTTGTGGCTATTAAATTAATGGGTACGGATTAGTAGGGATGAGCTTCGAGTTCGAGTTGAACTCATTTTCGACTCGAACATTGCCCGTTCGCCGAACAACGAACAATTTGGGGTGTTCGCTGCAAATTCGAAAAGTCTGTGGGAGAAATCTAAAGTGCTAATTATAAAGGCTTATATGCAAGTTATTGTCCTAAAAAGTGTTTGGGGACCCGGGTCCTGCCCCAGGGGACATGTATCAATGCAAAAAAAAGTTTTAAAAACTGCAGTTTTTTTAGGAGCAGTGATTTTAATAATGCTTAAAGTGAAACAATAAAAGTGAAATATCCCCTTAAATTTCGTACCTGGGGGGTGTGTATGGTATGCATGTAAAGTCGCGCATGTTTCCCGTGCTTAGAACTGTCCCTGCACAAAATGTCATTTTTGAAGGAAAAAAAGCAAATAAAAAAAAAAAATGCGTGGAGTTCCCCCTAAATATCCATACCAGGCCCTTCAGATCTGGCATGGATTTTAAGGGGAACTCCACCCCAAATTTAAAAAAAAAATGGCGTGGAGTCCCCCCAAAAATCCATACCAGACCCTTATCCGAGCACGCAACCTGGCCGGCCGCAGGGGAAGAGGGGGGGACGAGAGGGGGGGACGAGAGAACCGTACCAGGCCACATGCCACATGCCCTCAACATGATGGGGACAAGGTCCTCATCCCCACAACCCTTGCCCGGTGGTTGTGGGGGTCTGCGGGCAGGGGGCTTATCGGAATCTGGAAGACCCCTTTTACAAAGGGGACCCCCAGATCCCGCCCCCCCTATGTGAATTGGTAAGGGGTACATTGTACCCCTACCATTTCACAAAGAAAGTGTAAAAAAATAAATAATGAAAAACACACCAACACCTTGGAAAAGTCCTTTATTAAAAAAGAAAAAATAAATAAAATAAAAAAACATTCCAGCGATGAAATCCAGTGTTCCGCGGCGATCCCGATGTCCAGCGCTGTCCGTCATTGGTTGTGCCTGAGCGGACCTGATGGGGAACTTCCTCCGCAGTGTTTTAAATGTAAAGACCCGCCCCTTCTAAAGTTCCCCATCAGGTCCGCTCAGCGGACCAGATGCGGAACGCGAGAAGGGGCGGGTCTATTCATGTATTACACAGTGAAGGAAGTTCCTCATCAGGTCCGCTCTACGAGGGAGCGGACCTGATGGGAACTTCCTTCACTGTGTAATACGTGAATAGACCCGCCCCTTCTCATGTTCCGCATCTGGTCCGCTGAGCGGACCTGATGGGGAACTTTAGAAGGGGCGGGTCTATTCACGTATTACACAGTGAAGGAAGTTCCCATCAGGTCCGCCCCCTCGGTATGTCAGACCCCGCCTACGTCATTGGCCTGAGCGGGGAACTTCCTTCACTGTGTAATTTAAATTTACACAGTGAAGGAAGTTCCCCATCAGGTCCGCTCCGGCCAATGAGGTAGGCGCAGTCTGACATACCGAGGGGGGCGGACCTGATGGGGAACTTCCTTCACTGTGTAATTCATGTGTCGACCCACCCCTTCTCACGTACTGCATCTGGTCCGCTGAGCGGACCTGATGGGGAACTTTAGAAGGGGCGGGTCTATACATTTAAAACACTGTGGAGGAAGTTCCCCATCAGGTCCGCTCAGGCACAACCAATGACGGACAGCGCTGGACATCGGGATCGCCGCGGGACACTGGATTTCATTGCTGGAATGTTTTTTTTTTGTTTTTTTTTGTTTTTAATAAAGGACTTTTCCAAGGTGTTGGTGTGTTTTTTTTTACATTTTTTTACACTTTCTTCGTGAAATGGTAAGGGTACAATGTACCCTTTACCAATTCACATAGGGGGGGCGGGATCTGGGGGTCCCCTTTGTTAAAGGGGTCTTCCAGATTCCGATAAGCCCCCCGCTCGCAGACCCCCACAACCACCGGGCAAGGGTTGTGGGGATGAGTCCCTTGTCCCCATCAACATGGGGACATCCTCCCCATGTTGAGGGCATGTGGCCTGGTACGGTTCAGGAGGGAGGGGGGGCCGCTCTCTCGTCCCCCCCTCTTCCCCTGCGGCCGGCCAGGTTGCGTGCTCAGATAAGGGTCTGGTATGTATTTTTGGGGGGTCTCCACGCCATTTTTTTTTTATTTTGGGGTGGAGTTCCCCTTAAAATCCATGCCAGATCTGAAGGGCTTGGTATGGATATTTAGGGGGAACCGCACGCCTTTTTTTTTTTTTTTTGCGGTGGGGTTCCCCTTAATATCTATTCCAGACCTGAAGGGCCTGGTAATTGAATTTGGGGGAATCCCCACGCTTTTTTTTATTTTTTTATCAATGACTTTTCTATGTATTGATAAAAGCCGACAATTCATTAATAGCCGCGAGTGAGTTTTAAATGACTTTTTTTCCTTCAAAAATGACATTTTATGCAGGGACAGTTCTAAGCACGGGAAACATGTGCCACTTTACATGCATATCATACACACCCCCTAGGTACAAAATTTTAAGGAAAATTTCACTTTTATTTTTTCATTTTAAGCATTATTAAAATCACCTCTCCCGTAAAAACGTCTATTTTTTAAACTTTTTTTTGCATTGATACATGTCCCCTGGGGCAGGACCCGGGTCCCCAAACACTTTTTAGAACAATAAATTGCATATTAACCTTTATAATTAGCACTTTAGATTTCGAACGTACAAGTCCATTGTATTTAATAGGGTTCTAAAGTTCACGCGAACATTCTGTCTGTTCGCAGGTTCTGGTGCGAACCGAACAGGGGGGTGTTCGGCTCATCCCTGCGGATTAGGGATGAGCCGAACACCCCTGGGTTCGGTTCGCACCAGAACCCGCGAATGGACCGAAAGTTCGCACGAACGTTAGAACCCTATTAAATACAATGGATGCGAACGTTCGAAATCTAAAGTGCTAATTATAACGACTAATATGCATGTTATTGTCCTAAAAAGGGTTTGGGAACCCGGGTTCTGCACCAGGGGACATGTATCAATGCAAAACGAAGTTTTAAAAACTGACGTTTTTCGGGAGCAGTCATTTTAACCACTTCCATACAGGGCACTTATACAGCTTCCTGCCCAGACCAATTTTAAGCTTGCGGCGCTGTTGCACTTTGAATGACAATTGCGCGGTTGTGCTACACTGTACCCAAACTACATTTTTATCATTTTGTTCCAACACATAGAGCTTTCTTTTGGTCATATTTGATCACCTCTGCGTTTTTTATTTTCTGCAATTTTTTTTAAAAAAAGGACCGAAAATTTTGAAAAAAAACATATTCTTTTGTTTCAGTTACAAAACTTCGTAAATTAGTAAGTTTTCTCCTTCACTGATGGGCACTGATGGGGCTACACTGACGGGCACTGATAAGGCGGCGCAGATGGGCACCGATAGGCAGCGTGGATGGGCACCGATAGGCAGCGCGAATGGGAACCGATAGGCGGCACGAATGGGCACAGATGGGCACAGATAAGCGGCACGGATGGGCACCGATAGGTGGCAAGGATAGGTGGCATGGATGGGCACGGATAGGTGGCACTGTAATGTGTTAATGGATGCCAATCAGTGCCAAACAATAATGCCTGCCAATCAGTGATGCCCATTGTGGGCACTGATTGGCATCATTAGGGGCACTAATTGGCATCCATTAGGGGGCACTGATTTCAATCCCTGGTGGTCTAGGGAGGCATACCTTGTATTGGACATCCCTGGTGGTCCAGTGGCATCCCTGGTGGTCCAGTGTGGGCATCCTCGGGGGGGCGTGTCCCATGGCCACGTGCTGATGACGATGCACCGCGTCCACGACCAGCACTGTTTGCCCTCTTTTATTGGCTCCTGACTGTCTGCCTCTCCTTGTTGGCCTTCCAGACATTCTAATGGCCTGCAGGGAGATGGGAAAACCAGCAATAAGGGGTAGCTTCAGGTGTATATTGTGTAGGAGGCACACTACGCCCGCTGTAAGTGCTGCAGATGCCTGCCTGTGTTACACAACAGGAAAACACAGCAATAAGGGCTAGCTTCAGGTGTATATTTTGCACGAATGACACTACGCCTGCTTTAAGTGCTGCAGATGCCTGCCTGTGTTACACCACAGGAAAACACAGCAATAAGGGCTAGCTTCAGGTGTATATTTTTCAGGAATCACACTACGCTTGCTTTAAGTGCTGCAGATGCCTGCCTGTGTTACACAACAGGAAAACACAGCAATAAGGGCTAGGTTCAGGTGTATATTTTGCAGGAATGACACTACGCCTGCTTTAAGTGCTGCAGATGCCTGCCTGTGTTACACAACAGGAAAACACAGCAATAAGGGCTAGCTTCAGGTGTATATTTTGCAGAAATGACACTACGCCTGCTTTAAGTGCTGCAGATGCCTGCCTGTGTTACACAACAGGAAAACACAGCAATAAGGGCTAGCTTCTGGTGTATATTTTGCAGGAATCACACTACGCCTGCTGTAAGTGCTGCAGATGCCTGCCTGTGTTACGCAACAGGAAAACGCAGCAATAAGGGCTCGCTTCAGGTGTATACTGTGCAGGAGGCTTAGCAAAAATGACACTGACATTGTCCCCTGCCTATCCTTTTCTCTCCCTGCACACAAGGTTTAGCAGAATATCACTGACACTGTCCCTACCTATCCTTCTCTCTCCCTACACACAAGGTTTAGCAGAATATCACTGACACTGTCCCTACCTATCCTTCTCTCTCCCTACACACAAGGTAAAAGTACAATTAGCACTGACACTGTCCCTGCCTATGTACGTCTTTCCCTACACGCCGGAACACACTACACAAGGCCGCCGCGCTGGCGGCCTTTTATAGTGTGGGGCGTGTACTAAACCCCCCTGAGCTATAATTGGCATCCTGCCTGTGGCCAATTATGGCTCTCCTCACTGCCGGCGCTGTGATTGGCCACAGTGCATGCTTGGCCAATCACAGCGCCGGGATTTTGGGCCGTTCGCGTCACTCGACTTCCTTCACTGTGTAATTTAAATTTACACAGTGAAGGAAGTTTCCCGTTCAGGCCAATGACGTAGGCGGGGTCTGACATACCGAGGGGGGGACCTGATGGGGAACTTTTCTCACTTTGTAATACATGTATAGACCCGCCCCTTCTCATGTTCCGCATCAGGTCCTCAGCCTTACACCAAGTCATTGGCTGAGCGGACCTGATGGGGAACTTTAGAAGGGGCGGGTCTATACATGTAATAGACTGCGGAGGAAGTTCCCCATCAGGTCCGCTCAGGCTCAGCCAATGACGGACAGCACTGGACATCGGATCGCCGCGGGACACTGGATTTCATCGCTGGAATCGTTTATTTTTTTATTTTATTTTTTTAATAAAGGACTTTTTCAAGGTGTTTGTGTGTTTTTTTAAAAAAAAAATTACACTTTCTTCGTGAAATGGTAGGGGTACAATGTACCCCTTACCAATTCACATGGGGGGGGCCGGGATCTGGGGGTCCCCTTTGTTAAAGGGGTCTTCCAGATTCCGATAAGCCCTGCGCCCGCAGACCCCCACAACCACCGGGCAAGGGTTGTGGGGATGAGGCCCTTGTCCCCATCAACATGGGGACATCCTCCCCATGTTGAGGGCATGTGGCCTGGTACGGTTCAGGAGGGAGGGGGGCCGCTCTCTCGTCCCCCCTTTTCCCCTGCGGCCGGCCAGGTTGCATGCTCGGATAAGGGTCTGGTATGGATTTTTGGGGGGACTCCACGCCATTTTTTTTTAAATTTGGGGTGGAGTTCCCCTTAAAATCCATGCCAGATCTGAAGGGCCTGGTATGGATATTTGGGGGAACTCCACGCATTTTTTTTTTTAATTTGCGGCGGGGTTCCCCTTAATATCCATTCCAGACCTGAAGGGCCTGGTAATTGAATTCTGGGGGACCCCCACGCTTTTTAAAAAAAAAAAATTATCAATGACTTTTCTATGTATTGCCGGGAGCCGACAATTCATTAATAGCGAGTGAGTTTTAAATTACTTTTTTTCCTTCAAAAATTACACTTTGTGCAGGGACAGTTCTTAAGCACGGGAAACATGTGCCACTTTACATGCATATCATACACACCCCCTAGGTACGAAATTTAAAGGAATATTTCACTTTTATTGTTTCACTTTAAGCATTATTAAAATCATTGCTCCTAAAAAAACGTCCGTTTTAAAAAAAAAATTTGCATTGATACATGTCCCCTGGGGCAGGACCCGGGTCCCCAAACACTTTTTATGACAATAACTTGCATATAAGCATTTATAATTAGCACTTTAGATTTCTCCCATAGACTTTTTGAATTTGCCGCGAACACCCCAATTTGTTCGCTGTTCGGCGAACGGGCGAACAGGCAATGTTCGAGTCGAACATGAGTTTGACTCGAACTCGAAGCTCATCCCTAATACAGACACATATTTTTCCTTTATACACGAATGCACTTTATATATGTATATGTCTTTAATGATGTATTTATTGAATGTATATGAATGAGTAACATTATACAATAATAGTCACAAAAAAAATATTTGATAGCACTATACATGCACATTCATCCAGCACTTCTAGTTATATAAAATGATATGAATAAATAAATAAATAAATAAATATATGTGAAATGTACTATCTATATGGACTGAACCATAAGATAAAAACAATGTGCTGAATGAGATGTACACAATGGACTAAACCATAAGATGCATCAATGTGCTACATAAGATGTACATACAATAAAATTAATATGAAAACCAAGACAATTGGTGCTAAAAAAACATATAAAAAACACAAAAATGGCTGTCCTGGTTATTGCAGTGTGCTAATACACAAAGTGATAATGTGAATCTATGTTGGACATCGAAGTGACATTAAACCAAGTGTATTAATAAACAAGTGAATATATAGTCCAAATATTCCAATAAGGTGAAAAATGGCTGTATAATCAGTTATCTGTAGGTAATCCACCACTGTGAAGATCAAAGTCTTACCAAACGAGATGGACCCAGCAAGGCTTACGCCTGATGAGTCAAACGGGCTTTGTCGTGTATCACACCCAGGGAGAAGTGAACAGGTACGACTTCCAATGGAACCAGGTAAACCAGGCAGAAGTATATCACAAGGTTGGCATCAATGAATATACACCATGGATAGGCAACGGTACTTCACATATTAAATGTGATATTGATGTGCTGTAAAATCAACCCTAGGTAAATAAAACCGTAACCAAAATAAATAATTATGACCAAAGTGCAAACTGCAAATGAATGGGCAAACCAACATAAATATGTGCAAAGTGCAAAACAATTATGCAATATAAAGTGCTCAGAGGAACCCCGATGGGTACAGTTCAGTGCAAAACAGCCTCAAAAAAACACTCCTGATATTACTACTCCGCAGCAACTCCATGGAATATAAACACATGCAGCATTTGAGTCCTATAAAAGGACCAACTTAAGCACTCCTTTAACCACTTAACGACCGCTCACTGTATATATACGTCGGCAGAATGGCACCGACAGGCACAATCACGTAGAGTGTACGTGATTGCCTTTGTACAGTTGGGGGGTCCAATCGGACCCCCCTCCTATACAGTGAGCGGTGGCTAAGTGTCCGGGAGCATTCCGGGATGAGGGGGCAGCCATTCGTTTCTGGCCACCCCCTCGCGATCGCTCCCGGCAAATGGAAATGCCCCCTCTGTCTGTGTCAGACAGAGGGAGCAGGAGGAAGTGATGTCATCTCTGGTGCGGCGCTCACATATACCGAGCGCCGTACAAGAGAAGACATCAGGTCAGTGCACACAACACTACACTGACACCAGGACACATAGGGACATAAATCACCCCCCCAGGCCCCCCCAGACACCCCAGATCACCCCCCCAGATCACCCCCCCAGCCCCCAGTCACAGTGTCACTGATTGCAGTGACCATTTATTTAGTGATCACTGCAATCAGTGACATTTGTGACTGTAAAAGTGTCACCAAAGTTTAGTCTTAGGTCCAGTGTAGCCCCCTAACCCCCCCTAATAAAGGTTTAACCCCCTGATCACCCCCCAGATAACCCTTTCACCCCCTATCACCACTGTCGCTAAGCGATCATTTTTCTGATCGCTGTCTTAGCGTCAGTGATGCCGATCGGCAGCCAGTAATTTTTTTTAGGTTCGCCGCATGTTTTTATAACGTCAGGTACCCCAATATATTATCTAATAAAGGTTTAACCCCCTTGATCGCCCCCCAGGTAACCCTTTCACCCCCTATCACCACTGTCACTAAGCGATCGTTTTTCTAGACGCTGTCTTAGTGTCTGTGATGCAGATCGGTAGCCGGTAATTTTTTTTAGGTTCGCCGCAGGTTTTTATAGCGTCAGGTACCCCAATATATTATCTAATAAAGGTTTAACCCCCTTGATCGCCCCCCAGGTAACCCTTTCACCCCCTATCACCACTGTCGCTAAGCAATTGTTTTTCTAAACGCTGTCTTAGTGTCGGTGATGCAGATCAGTAGCCAGTAATTTTGTTTAGGTTCGCCGCATGTTTTTATAGCGTCAGGTACCCCAATATATTATCTAATAAAGGTTTAACCCCCTTGATCGCCCCCCAGGTAACCCTTTCACCCCCATCTCCACTGTCACTAAGCGATCGTTTTTCTAAATGCTGTCTTAGTGTCGGTGATGCAGATCGGTAGCTGGTAATTTTTTTTAGGTTCGCCGCAGGTTTTTATAGCGTCAGGTACCCCCATATATTATCTAATAAAGGTTTTAACCCCCTGATTGCCCCTAGTTAACCCTTTCACCAGTGATAACCATATAAGTGTTACGGGTGACGCTGGTTAGTTAGTTTGCTTTTTATAGTGTCAGGGCACCCGCCGTGTATATAACCCAATAAAGGTTTAACCCCCTGATCGCCCGGCGGGTGATAGCAATTAGGTTTTAGCGTCAGAGAGGGTCTGCGTCACACCCCAGGCAGCGTCAGGTTAGTGCCAGTAACGCTAACACCCACGCGTGAAGCATACACCCCCCTTAGTGGTATAGTATCTGAACAGATCAATATCTGATCAGATCAGATCTATACTAGCGTCCCCAGCAGTTTAGGGTTCCCAAAAACGCAGTGTTAGCGGGATCAGCCCAGATACCTGCTGGCACCTGCGTTTTGCCCCTCCATCCAGTGCAGGCCACCCAAGTGCAGTATCGATCGATCACTGTCACTTACAAAACAAAAACACACATAACTGCAGCGTTCGCAGAGACAGGCCTGATCCCTGCGACTCCAGTGCTGTAGGAGGTGATTTCACCACCACAGTTAAAAAAAAAAAGCAAATATGCCGAAGCATTGGGGCAGCAGGGGCGGAGGAGCGATTTTGCTCCTAATGCCGCGTACATACGGTCAAAATTCCGACGGAGGCTTGCCCGTGGAAAAGTCCGACCATGTGTGTGCGGCATAACTTTTTTGCGGGAGGATGCCCCCATGCTTCGGCATATATAAATGGTGCGTGTATGCCCATCGTTGGAAGTGGGTGGATGAAGGGCGGTATTATAATGGTGGGCATACCCACCGATCAATCTCTTTTTTCGTTCAGCCAACTGGCTGCATAAAAAAAAAAGATTACAATACATGTCCAACAAGGACCAGCAACGTACTGGTATGTTGCTGGACTTTGAATGTTTATACCAGAATGATGCCTGCGGGTTTAGGTATCATCTTGGTATCATTCTTTTCAGCCTGCGGCCGGCTTTCATGTAAAAGCAATCCTAGCGGCTAATTAGCCTCTGGACTGCTTTTACAAGCAGTGGGAGGGAATGCCCCCCCCCGGATATAAAAAGCGCCATTGGGAAAGCATTTTATCACACCGATCTTGGTGTAGTCAGATGCTTTGAGGGCAGAGGAAAAATCTAGGGTCTAGAAGACCCCAGTTTTTTCAAAAAAAGAGTACCTGTCACTACCTATTGCTATCATAGGGGATATTTACATTCCCTGAGATAACAATAAAAATGATTAAAAAAAAAATACTTGGAAGGAACAATTTAAAAATAAAATAAAAAAGCAAAATTAATAAAAAAAAAAAGAAAAAAAAAGCACCCCTGTCCTGCCCTGCTCTTGCCCAATGGCGAACGCAAGCGTCGGTCTGGCGTCATATGTAAACAGCAATTGCACCATGCATGTGAGGTATCACCGCGAAGGTCAGATCAAGGGCAATCATTTTAGCAGTAGACCTCCTCTGTAAATCTACTGGGGTAACCTGTAAAGGCTTTTAAAGGCTTTTAAAAATGTATGTAGTTTGTCGCCAATGCGCGTTTGTGTGAAATTTTAAAGCATGTCGTGTTTGGTATCTATGTACTCGGCCTAAGATCATCTTTTTTATTTCATCAAACATTTGGGCAATATAGTGTGTTTTAGTGCATTAAAATTAAAAAAAGTGTATTTTTTAACCCAAAAAATGCGTTTGAAAAATCGCTGCGCAAATACTGTGTAGAAAAAAAAATGCAACACCCACCATTTTAATCTGTAGGGCCTTTGCTTTAAAAATATATATAATGTTTGGGGGTTCAACATAATTTTCTTGCAAAAAAAAAATGTTTTCATGTAAACAAAAAGTGTCAAAAAGGGCTTTGTCTTCAAGTGGTTAGAAGAGTGGATGTAAGCTTCCTAATGTTGTGTATAAAATGCCAGAACAGTTCAAAACCCCCCCAAATGACCCCATTTTGGAAAGTAGACACCCCAAGCTATATACTGAGAGGCATGTCGAGTCCATGGAATATTTTATATGTTGACACAAGTTGCGGAAAAACGACAATTTTTTTTTTTTTTTTTTTTGCACAAAGTTGTCACTAAATGATATATTGCTCAAACATGTCATGGGCATATGTGGAATTACACCCCAAAATACATTTTGTTGCTTCTCCTGAGTATGGGGATACCACATGTGTGAGACTTTTTGGGAGCCTAGCCACGTACGGGACCCCAAAAACCAAGCACCGCCTTCAGGCTTTCTAAGGGTGTAAATTTTTGATTTCACTTCTCACTGCCTATCACAGTTTCGGAGGCCATGGAATGCCCAGATAGCACAAAACCCCCCCCAAATGACCCCATTTTGGAAAGTAGACACCCCAAGCTATTTGCTGAGAGGTATTGTGAGTATTTTGCAGAAAGTTTTGAAAATTGAAAAATATATATATATATATATTTTCTTTCTTCATTTTCAAAAACAAATTAGAGCTGTAAAATACTCGCCATGCCTCTCAGAAAATAGCTTGGGGTGTCTATATTTCAAAATGGGGTCATTTGGGGGGGGTTTTGTGCGATTTTGGCATTTTATGGCCTTCGAAACTGTGATAGGTAGTGAGGAGTGAAATCAAAAATTTGCGCCCTTAGAAATCCTGAAGGCGGTGCTTGGTTTTCGGGGTCCCGTACGTGGCTAGGCTCCTAAAAAGTCCCACACATGTGGTATCCCCGTACTCAGGAGAAGCAGCAAAATGTATTTTGGGGTGAATTTTTTTTTTTTTTTGTCATTATTCAATCACTTGGGACAAAAAAAAAAAATTCAATGTAAATTTCAGAAAATGTACCCTAGTTTGTAAACTCTATAACTTTTGCGCAAACCAATAAATATACGCTTATTGACATTTCTTTTACTAAAAACATGTGGCTGAATACATTTTGGCCTAAATGTATGACTACAATTGAGTTTATTCGATTTTTCTTATAACAAAAAGTAGAAAATATCATTTTTTTTCAAAATTTTCGGTCTTTTTCCGTTTATATCGCAAAAAATAAAAATCGCAGAGGCAATCAAATACCATTAAAAGAAAGCTCTATTTGTGGGAAGAAAAGGACGCAAATTTCGTTTGGGTACAACATTGCATGTCCGCACAATTTACAGTTAAAGCAGCGCAGTGCAAAATTCTGAATTCACCTCTGGTCCTTTAGCTACCAAATGGTCCGGGGCTTAAGTGGTTAATCCAGCTGATCACAGACCGGGATGGCTGTTTGTACTTCACATATACAGTAAATCCTCCCAATGTATCACAAAGTTAAAGAAGAAAATTTGGCCCACATAGTGTAATTCCGTTTCAAAATGCGAACATTTATTATATGAATATAAAATGGTCACTCACATTTGAGAATACATAAAAAAGCGATTAAAATCCAAGTAACGCAGTGGCATCAATGGAGCCCTTCCCGACACGTTTCTCCTAATAAGGCATCATCTGGGGGGCTGGTCCACTGTGCCCACTGTGTATTTATAGATATGGAGTACCCCCCAAATGAGGGCCAGCTCTACAACTGCCAAAAATCAGGAAATTATCCACTTCCTGTTTGTAAAGATGGCGCCCATGGCTTGCACTTCAAGCCTCATTCTGATTTGTGGCTCAAGCCTCACTCCTGGGATAAAATGTGTTTAAAATGGTGTGCATAGTATTAGTGCAATATACATATATAACACTAAGGCCAAACCCCCCTAGCCAGACAAATGAAAAAGTATAAAATATGTCATGTAAAGCGGCAAAACTATTAAGTATGTCGCTCAGCATTTAAAAAAATAAAAAAACAGATACAATTCAATGGTAAAATATCATGGGCTACAACAAAATGGTGCCTGGACTCGGAAGTATGACACCTCCCAGCTTGAGGGCACTCACTAACCAATCAGCACCTGACCATACCGGAGGGGAAATTAACCCCCAGGACGTACGACCGGCACATACGACTCCACTGCGGGAACCGAGGAAAAAACGGAAAGATGGCCTGGCACGGAGCTACAAAAAAATGGCGCCCGCGACCGGAACTGTGGTCCTCTAGTGGTTGTCCTCATTCAAATGGTCAATGAAAACAAGGAAACCAAGCCTCGTCTTGACTCTGAACACAACATCCGGATCAGATGCCGGAAGTGTGATAACAGGACGAGAATTTGAATAATAACATATTGATAAAGGTAAACGGGGACCATTGTAACTAAAAACAATGAGAAATAAAATTAATAAAACGTATATTCACCGATTAGGTGAATACAATGCAAATGTAAATAATAAACCAGCTAGGTGTGTGAGTCTCAATGAATGTGATTCCACTGAACACAATGTGAACAATTGTGATCTCCGGAACCGGGAACCATCAATCGAGGCAGTAGTAGAGCTGACCCCCACAACTAGGCATCACATAACAAAGAGATGTACATATAGGAATTAATAATGAAAAATTGAGATGGAAAATGAAAAATATCTATATGTTGAATATAATATATAATTCCATTTATCAATTATCAGAATGTGGCATTATGCAATCACAGAATATATGGAATTTGAAATAATAAAATGTAAAACTAAGAGGGGAAATTAACATTAATCTAAAAAAAAAAAAAACTATGAATGGGAGAGGTTAAGCCTTGTTTATGAATGAATTAACATCCAATTCAACATTCATACCCCATGGTTGGTACGTTTGGAGAACATATATCCAATATGTCTCCAATTGTGATACACCCCTAGTAAGGGCACCCCCTCTCAATGGGGGAATGTAACTATCACCTGAAAACTAGTGCCTGGGTTGCAATCATGGTGTTCCCTAAAATGCCTGGGAACTGTATGTTTGGTGTCTCCACCCTTAATCATGGCAATATGTTCCCCTACTCGAATGGTAAACGTACGTGTGGTACGTCCAACATATTGTTTCCCACATGGACATGTAATCAAGTATACAACATATCTCGAAGCACATGTGTGGAAACCTTTAATTGGGTAGGTTTGATTAGTGACAGTAGAACTGAACTGTAAAGTTTTTGCCTTACCAATTTTATTATGACTGCATACCACGCATCTTTTACAGGGATAATACCCCTTCATGTTGTGAAAGAAAGAAGGTCACAAAGGAGGGTTGATGATGTTAGGGGCAATTTTACTCTGTAACAACGGTACTCCTCTAAATGTAACCTTGGCATTGGCTGGTAATAATGGACGGAGAACCTTGTCTGTCCTCAGTACATTCCAATGTCTATTCAATATAGCTTTGATGTCCCGATGTTGTACGGAGTAGGATGTTAGTATAGCCCATTTATGTGAGTTATCCTGTACTTTTGGTGGTCGATCAATCAACAAAGAACTCCTGTCTATCTCCAGTACATCCTGATATTGTAAATTTACAGACATAGGGTCATAACCCTTGTCTATAAATTTCTTAGTCGACATGTCTGCTTGTTGCATAAACACCTCAGTGTCTGCGCAATTCCTGCGAAGTCTTAGAAATTGGCTTCTTGGAACAGCTTTAAGCCAAGATTGATGATGACAACTGTCTACAGGTATAAACCCGTTTCTGTCGGTTGGCTTAAAAAATGTTTGAAACTTGAAGCGTCCTGATTCCATCTCTACTTCCAGGTCTAAAAAATGTACCTTGGTGGAACTAGACTCGTGAGTCAGGGAAATCCCTCGGTCATTGGAATTCAATGAAGAAAAGAAAGACTTCAGAGATTCCAAACTCCCACGCCATAGGAAGAGGATGTCATCTATATATCTGGCCAGAGATATACCAGAGAGGGACCACCCTCTTGATAGACGACATCCTCCTCCCATTTGGCCATGAATAGATTAGCGAGGCTGGGGGAAAATTTTGTCCCCATCGCAACACTTCTTTGTTGGATGTAATATCGCTGATCAAACCAAAAGTAGTTATGCGCTGTAGCAAATTCCAGCATTTCTATGATGTAACTGCATTGAACCTGTGTGATGGAAGGGTCATTGCTAAGAAAGTGCATAACAGCTTCAATGCCCAAATGATGGGGAATACAAGTATATAGGGAGGCCACATCGGCCGTGGCCAAGATGTAGTCTCCCCGTACGTCTATTTGTTCCAATAACTGAATCGTATGGCTGATATCCCTGAGATACGACGGAACACATTTGACCAGCGGCTGTAAGAAAAAATCAGTATAGCGGCCGATTCTTGAGGTGACTGAATCGATGCCGCTAATAATAGGAAGACCAGGGGTGTGAATGGGGTCCTTGTGGATTTTAGGTAAAAAGTATATAGTAGGGATCCTAGGTGCTAGAGGCACCAAATAGGATCGCTCGTTGTGGTTTAAAATTTTCATTTCAAAACCTTTATCAACTATGGATACCAATGATTCCCTAAAGCTGTTGGTGGGGTTGATAGGTAATTCCTTATATGTCTCAGTGTCACCAAGAATTCTATACATCTCTTTATCATAATCTGTCCTGTCTAAAACTACTATACCCCCACCTTTGTCGGCGGGGCGTATAATTATAGCCTGGTTTTCACTGATTTGATACCAGATTGTAATGCAGGATGACTGAGGTTTTTGTATAGGTAATTGGGCCAAATCACTGAGGACCAGATTCTTGAAAATAATGACTGCCGGAGCAACGGGAACGGGGGGGGGGGGGGGGAGGAATTAAACAAAGATGGATAAAATGAACTATTTCATTTTTCTGGTTCACTTTAAGTTAATTCACCTGGATACACATATGTGCACCTACACCCAACCACACATGTTTGTTATTAACCAAATTTCATTTAAATAATTGATTAGTTTCAATTAATTACACAATTTATCACATGCTCAATATGCACTAGTATATATTTGTAGCAAAGTTTTGTGGTTGTATAGCTATGACTAAGCACTGTTGAGAGTGTGAAACATGACAGCTTTTTTCCTGTACCCTGCTGTGGTGTGTACTTTTGTTATTTTGCACAATAAAGGTTTTTTTATTGGAGTGCGGCTGTCCAGAACTTTCCCTCTTCTAATCTGAACTTCTGTTGCTGCAATGGTTAACAGCTTCAGGTCTTGGGCAGAACAGCAGCACAGGTGGTCTAACAGGGACTTGCCCCCTCATTCCTCCTCCTCTGTCAGGGCTGGACTGGGACAAAAATTTGGCCCTGGACTTCATCCAGATCGGCCCACTTTAATTTTGCAAACACGCACAAAAACAGTATATAGTTCAGCCCTCAAATTTTCCACTCGCATACTCGCATTTTGCGAGTGGAAAATGGCTGTTGGCGAGCGTGGGGCTGCCTCAGAGAGGGGGGGGGGGCGAGCACCACCAGCATGTTCTCCAAGCCAGGGGAAGAGAGAGAAGAAGAGGCAAGCTGTCCGGTTCAGCAGAGAGCGGGATACCCCGCTGTAATAGCTTTCATTAGGATTCCCCCGTGTTCCCGGGGCTCACCGTCACATAGCCCAACCTCTTGGCCCGGCGCCTTTGATAGACAGAACACTGGTCCAATGCGGGACATGTCATGTCATCAAAGGCATCGGGCCAAGAGGGGCTATGTGAAGGTGAGCCCCGGGAACATGTGGGAATTCAAATGAAAGCTATTACAGCGTGCAATTCCGCTCTCTGCTGATCCGGACCGTGAGCCTCTCCCGATGCACAGGTGAGAGGCTGCATTGGACACAGGTCACACTGCATTGGGCACAGGTCACGCTGCATTGGGCACAGGTCACGCTGCATTGGGCACAGGTCACGCTGCATTGGACACAGGTCACGCTGCATTGGACACAGGTCACGCTGCATTGGACACAGGTCACGCTGCATTGGACACAGGTCACGCTGCATTGGACACAGGTCACGCTGCATTGGACACAGGTCACGCTGCATTGGACACAGGTCACGCTGCATTGGACACAGGTCACGCTGCATTGGACACAGGTCACGCTGCATTGGACACAGGTCACGCTGCATTGGGAACAGGTCACGCTGCATTGGGAACAGGTCACGCTGCATTGGGAACAGGTCACGCTGCATTGGGAACAGGTCACGCTGTATTGGGCACAAATCACTCTGCATTGGGCACAGGTCACGCTGCATTGGGCACAGGTCACGCTGTCTTGGGCACAGGTCACGCTGTCTTGGGCACAGGTCATGCTGTATTGGGCACAAATCACTCTGCATTGGGCACAGGTCACGCTGTATTGGGCACAGGTCATGCTGTATTGGGCACAGGTCATGCTGTATTGGGCACAGGTGAGGCTGCATTGGGCAAAGGTCACTGCATTGGGCAAAGGTCACTGCATTGGGCACAGGTCATGCTGTATTGGGCATAGGTGAGGCTGCATTGGGCACAGGTCACGCTGCATTGGGCACAGGTGAGGCTGCATTGGGCACAGGTCACACTGTATTGGGCACAGGTCATGCTGTATTGGGCACAGGTCACGTTGCATTGGGCACAGCTGAGCCTGTATTGGGCACAAGTCATGCTGCATTGGGCACAGGTCACACTGCATGGGGAATAGGTCACGCTGTCTTGAGCACAGGTCACGCTGTATTGGGCACAAGTCACGCTGCATTGGGCACAGGTCACGCTGCATTGGGCACAGGTCACGCTGCATTGGGCACAGGTGAGGCTGCATTGGGCACAGGTCACGCTGCATTGGGCACAGGTCACGCTGCATTGGGCACAGGTCACGCTGCATTGGGCACAGGTCACGCTGCATTGGGCACAGGTCACGCTGCATTGGGCACAGGTCACGCTGCATTGGGCACAGGTCACGCTGCATTGGGCACAGGTGAGGCTGCATTGGGCACAGGTGAGGCTGCATTGGGCACAGGTGAGGCTGCATTGGGCACAGGTCACGCTGTATTGGGCAAAGGTCACGCTGCATTGGGCACAGGTCACGCTGCATTGGGCACAGGTCACGCTGTATTGGGAAAAGGTCATGCTGTATTGGGCACAGGTCATGCTGCATTGGGCACAGCTGAGGCTGCATTGGGCACAGGTCACGCTGTATTGGGCAAAGGTCACGCTGCATTGGGCAAAGGTCATGCTGTATTGGGCACAGGTCACGTTGCATTGGGCACAGGTGAGCCTGTATTGGGCACAAGTCATGCTGCATTGGGCACAGGTCACACTGCATGGGGAATAGGTTACGCTGTCTTGAGCACAGGTCACGCTGTATTGGGCACAAGTCACTCTGCATTGGGCACAGGTCACGCTGCATTGGGCACAGGTCACGCTGCATTGGGCACAGGTCACGCTGTATTGGGCACAGGTCACGCTGCATTGGGCACAGGTCACGCTGCATTGGGCACAGGTCACGCTGCATTGGGCACAGGTAACGCTGCATTGGGCACAGGTCACGCTGCGTTGGGCACAGGTCACGCTGCGTTGGGCACAGGTCACGCTGCGTTGGGCATAGTTCACGCTGCATTGGGCACAGGTCACGCTGCATTGGGCACAGGTGAGCCTGTATTGGGCACAGGTCACACTGTATTGGGCACAGGTGAGGATGCATTGGGCACAGGTGAGGATGCATTGGGCACAGGTCATGCTGCATTGGGAATATGTCACACTGCAGTGGGCACAGGTGAGGCTGCATTTGGCACAGGTCACTGCATTGGGCACAGGTCACGCTGCATTGGGCACAGGTGAGGCTGCATTGGGCACAGGTGAGGCTGCATTGGGCACAGGTCACGCTGCATTGGGCACAAGTCATGCTGTATTGGGCACAGGTCACCCTGTATTGGGCCCAGGTCACACTGCATTAAGAACAGGTCACGCTGTCTTGGGCACATGTCACGCTGTATTGGGCACAAGTCACTCTGCATTGGGCACAGGTTACACTGCATTGGGCACAGGTCATGCTGCATTGGGCACAGGTCACGCTGCATTGGGCACAGGTCACGCTGCATTGGGCACAGGTCACGCTGCATTGGGCACAGGTGAGGCGGCATTGGGCACAGGTGAGGCGGCATTGGGCACAGGTGAGGATGCATTGGGCACAGGTCATGCTTTATTGGGCACAGGTCATGCTGCATTGGGCATAGGTCACGCTGCATTGGGCACAGGTCACTGCATTGGGCACAGGTCACGCTGCATTGGGCACAGGTGAGGCTGTATTGGGCACAGGTGAGGCTGTATTGGGCACAGGTGAGGCTGTATTGGGCACGGGGGGCTGCACTGATAGGCACTGATAAAGTTGTTGTTAAAATTTATTTTTGTAACTTAATTCTGCATAAAACATTTAAATTTTATTTCATGAGATCATTTATGAGGGCGTGTTTAGGGGTGGGATTAGGGGTGGACATGGTAGGGGTTGGGTGGGGCAACTGTTGGCGAGTAACCCTTATGGCCTGGCTAGTAGCTCAGGACTTGAAATTTTTAGCCCTGATATAGTTTATATACTAATTGCGCAAAAAAACATAAGTAGCATAACATAAGGAGTCCTCACTCACCTCTTTTACCATTTCACATATTCTCCTCTGTATTTTTCTCCTCCTTCTCACATCACTGCATGAAGTGGAGGGCTAACGTCCTGCAGGAACATTGCTACAGTCTCATTGACTGAAATTTCAGAAACCAGCATGACAGGTCTCTCCCATACCGGCCGGCCAGACAAACCTGCCCCCCCGGCCGGCCGATTATCCAGCCAACACTGATGGGCACCAAAGTTAGCTCCGTTAGTGGGGCAGTATGTGGTGATAGCAGTATGTAGTGGGGGCAGTATGTGGTGGGTGCTGTATGTAGTGAGGGCAGTATGTGCTGGGGCAGTATGTACTAGGGGGCAGTATGTACTGGGGGCTGTATGAATTTGCACCCCTGGGAGCAATATTTATAGACAAAATGCTGCATTATCTGGATGTTAGCATTTTATATATATATATATATATATATATATATATATAGTAACCTGGGGGACAGGTAGCAAGTACAAAGATCCCTGGGATAAGCAGTCTTTCAGACACAGATACCAAATAATGTGAGGTAGTGACAAACAGTGCAGAGTTTATTGGTGATATTTACAAGTCTATATACAGGTGCAGTACAGTGTTTCCGAAAAAACAAACAGAACCAAAAAATAGCCATACAAAAACCTAGCCGTGTCTCTGCACTAACTACACAATATACAGGCCCTCACTACCAGGCTGAGCAAGCCTACAGCTTGTCAGCCTCCACAAACTGCTTAATAGCTTTCACCACCCCACCAACCTGTTGCTCTCACAGACCGAAGTTGTCTGATCTTCCCAGGCAGAAAGCAAAGGCCTCAGGTGAGCTTAAATTAGCCTGGGGAAGAGGACCAAGACCCGAACTGGACCATGGATCAGAGATTCCTGAATGTGTAGGAGAGGAGCCTGGGAGACGTATAAACCCCGAACAGGACTTTTCCTGGCTCTCTCTGGGATGCTCTGCTACATATCTTCCCCTTTGTTTCAACCCCAGGGTTGGAACACCTGGCCTGTGTTTTACAGTGAAGGAGTAAGCCTGTGGAGCCAAAAACCACTGGTTCACCCATCTATTAGTCTCCTTCTTTTGGGCCATCCATTTCAGGGGAGCATGGCCAGTTATTAACTCAAACTGGCGCCCTAACAAATAGTACCTTAGCGTATCCAGGGCCCACTTTATGGCTAAACATTCCTTTTCAATGACTGCAACTTTTTCTCATGGTCATTGAGCTTTCTGCTTAGGTACACCACAGGGTGTTATTCCCCATTGTGTACCTGTGACAATACTGCCCCGATACCTACATCAGAGGCAACCGTCTGAACCAAAAAGTATTTGGAGAAATCGGGGTACCGAGTACTGGCTGTGCACAAAGAGCCTTCTTCAGGCCTCGGAAAGATTCCTCTGCTACTGCGGACCATTTCACCATTACGGAGTCTTTCCCTTTCGTAAGGTCTGTCAGTGGGGCAGCTATAGTTGCAAAATTCAGGATAAATCTTCTATAATACCCCGCAATCCCAAAAAAGGCCACAACCTGCTTCTTATTTGCAGGACGTGGCCACTCCTGGATGGCTTCTATTTCACTTGAGGTTTTATGAAACCACGGCCAATAGTGTAGCCCAAATACCTGGCTCCCTCTAAACCAATGGCACATATTTTTGGATTTGCCGTAAAACCTTCTTTGAAGAGGGAATCGAGGACAGCTTGGACACGTGGCAAGTGAGACTCCCAGTCAGTGCTATGTACCACTATGTTGTCTAGGTAGGCTGCTGCATACCATTGGTGGGGTCTTAGGGTTCGGTCCATGGCCCTCTGAAATTTCGCCGGGGCATTTTGCAAACCAAAAGGCATTTTTTTTTATATTGATAGGAACCCTTCGGGGTCACAAATGCAGTCTTCTCTTTGGGGCTACCAGTCAGGGGTATCTGCCAATATACCTTTTGTCAAGCCCAAAGTGGTCAGATTAGCAGGCCTTGCCAAGTTGGTCTATAAGTTCGTCTACCCTGGGTATTGGGTACGTGTCAAACTTTGTCACTGCATTAAGCTTTCTGAAGTCGTTACAGAACCTCCACGTGTAATCCGATTTTTTTACTAACACGATGGGGCTAGACCAGTCACTATTGGACTCCTCAATGACATCTAGCTCCAACATCCTTTTAACTTCATCACTGATGTCCTTTCTTCTAGCCTCAGGAATTCGGTATGGTTTGAGCTTGAAACGGACCCCAGGTTCCGTAACAATATCATGCTGAACTGCCGAAGTCGTGCCAGGTAACTCTGAAAATGTCTCTCTATTCCTTATCAGGAACTCTCTAGCTTCCTGTTTTTGGAAATACGACAGGGTGTCTGGAATCGTGACCTCAGGCACCAAAGGGGACTCAGGCTTTACAGGGAGGGACCTCGCAGTCAGCACCAGTCTATCCTTCCAGGGCTTTAACAGGTTTATATAGTATATTTCCTCAGGCTTCCTTTTACCTGGTTGATACACTTTGTAATTGACCTCCCCAACTCTTTCAATTATTTCGAAGGGACCCTGCCACTTAGCCAGGAACATGCTTTCCACAGTAAGAACTAACACCAGGACCCTGTCACCAGGTGAGAAAACACGGAGACGGGCCCCCCTGTTGTATATTCTCTGTTGAGCTGCTTGGGCCTGCAGTAGGTGTTCCTTTGCCATAGGAATGATTGCGGCAATCCTGTCCTGCATTTGAGCGATATGCTCAATTACACTTTTGTGTTGTGTCTGCTCCCCCTCCCAAGTTTCCTTGGCTATGTCTAAGAGCCCCCTAGGGTATCTCCCATAAAGCAACTCAAATGGAGAGTACCCTGTAGAGGACTGGGGTACCTCCCTGATGGCAAACATCAAGTACGGAATCAGGAAGTCCCAGTCTTTCCCATCCTTGTCAACAACCTTTTTTAACATACTTTTTAATGTTTTATTGAAGCGTTCCACCAAACCATCAGTTTGAGGGTGGTACACGGAGGTTCGCAACTGAGTCACCTTATATAACTTGCACAATTCCCTAGTAATTCATGACATAAATGGGGTGCCCTGATCTGTAAAGACCTCCTTAGGGATTCCAACACAACTGAACACCATGTACAGCTCTTTGGCAATGTTTTTAGCAGATGTAGTGCGTAAGGGAACTGCCTTGGGGTAATGGGTAGTGTAGCGGGGTGATCAATTTAAGGGAAGTGTCTGAGTTGTAATTAGGCTCAGACACCTTGAATTGTTATGGACCATTTTTGTCCTCAGGGGATAGTGTTGGTGTTGAGTGGCCTATAGGTAGCGCTGCTATTTTGGGCCGGGGTTGAACCACCAATACAGTGCTGTGCCTTTTGTGACCCCTCTCGGCAGCCGTACAGCGGGGCGGGGAACCTGCTGTGCATGCCAGGAGAGGATATAAAAAGGGCAGACATCTTCTGATCGGGGTTCGTCTTCGTTCGTCCACGCCCAGGCACCTTCAGCCTGGGTGTGTGGGATCATCTCCAGGTGCCCTAGGCCAGGAGGCTGTGTTCCGGTTCCACCTCAGGCACCTTTAGCCTGGGGTGAGGTACTACCTCACCGTTCCTGTCCTCCTGGGTATGGAGACTCGGGAGCTGCAGCGACGGCTCGGGGCCCAGCACCTTCGGCTGGGGTCCGCCAGGTATGAGGAGTCCAGAGTGCTGCCTTGCGAGTGGACCCACACCCTGAGAGAAGGGAGGATCATTCCGAGGGACCGATGCGGGAGTCACGGTGAAGGAAGGGTCTGTTGACTCTCTAAGGGGGACATCTTCTCCTTGATAGGGGCCATGTTCTAGGAAGGAAGTTCAAGTTCACCAGGTCAGTGGCAGAGGCCTTATTCACCAGGTCTGTGACAGAGACCAAAAGTTTCGCCAGATCCGTGGCAGGGGCCTTATTCACCAGGTCTGTGGCAGAGACCAACTTCACGGTCTGTGGCAGAGACCGTGCGCCTAAAACTGTTTGAGACTCTGAACAGCAAAGAGTTTAAGCTACGTTTGTGCCTGGACCTCCTCCACACCTTAGGCTGTCCTGTTTCCTTTGCCCCAACCCTTTCCTATCTGAGAGACTGTTTATTGCAAAGTGAGAATAAATATTGAGTTGGAGCTTCAGCTGGTGTGGACATTTACATTACTGGGGAAGTCAAGGAATTGCATCTACCCACAGTAGAGGTGAGAATCATTCTCAGGAGGATTTTGGCCCTGGCTGCGGACACGACCCAACAATAGCACTGCTCAACCTCTTTACACAGGAGGGTACGGGCTTGTGGTGTGGTGTGCCTTTCCTTCCTCCTGCGAGGAGCCGAGTTAAATGCAGGGTGGGAGAAAGGTATGTGCGCTACACGTGGGGGCTCGAGTCCGGGATGTGTCTGCTGCTGGAAAGTGTTGAAATTCCCCCCCAGAGTTTGAACTTTATTCCCCAGTGAAGTTCCGTGGAGGTCGGCCATATTGAAAACTGCGCCACGAGGAGAACCCTGACTGCGTAGTTCGTGGGCGTGCCTATAGAGAAAGCCCGAGAACAGTGCAGAGGATGGGAGGAGTCTGGCCATGTGAAGAGTTGCACGTGGGGACTCTGGCGCGAAAAGGACAGTGCGCAATGGAACAGCAAGCGGGCAACATGGCGTCTCATGCCTCATGGATTCTGGCCACAACCACCATGAATATGACCTCGTTTGCTGCTTCCGTGACGGATACAGGGATTCGGCTGAAGCCCCGGGGACGTTTTGCCCTCTATATGTGCAGAGATGTGGAGGCCCTCGGAGTGGTTTGTCCCGGCTGCTTGGGACTGGTGGTGCATCTCAAGCCCTTCGGCAGATGCGAGCAATGTAAGGAGTTCTTATTTGAGGTGGAGCAACCCACAGAAAAGCCTTGAGCTTTCCGCCTCAACTGCCTTACAGGTGCTACTACTTCGGAGGAAGGAGCCAGAGCTTTTGCAACCACCCCTATGCGCACTGTTGAGACTTCAGAGGAAGTCGCGAGCACAGATGTTCCGGAGATTGAGGAACCGGAATCGGAGAGACCAGAGGATGCTGCCTCGGTCACCACAGAGTCCTTGCTCCCACCGCCCAAGAGGAGGATTGGTTTCATGAAGGCTTCCTGCGGCCGTGGTGGAGTTACGCCCCAGCGCTTACTCGGAACGGATGCATCCGAAGGGAAAAGTTCCGGACATCCTGGCTCAGCTACTAGCCGATGTAAGCCGGGGAAAGAGACTCTGTCTGAGGTCTGAAGTGACAGGGATCCCAGGGCATTTGAACTGGTTAGAGGCGGTGATTGGTCTTCTACCCAGCTACTTGCCTGCGGAGGAGTGTGACACCTCTGACCTGGAGTCGGTCTCCCATGCAGGAGACGACGCAGCCATTGATGAGGTATTTGAGCGGAAGGGTTGAGATAAGATGCCCTGTCCTTGTCCCGTAGAAATAGGGACCCACCCATGTCCACTGGGGAGAGCACACCCCGGGTGGAGGCCCCGGAGCCTGGGGAGGGATCTGTCCCGTTGCCTGCCCTTCCACCGCTGGAGATACCTGGATCCGTTATTGGGATGGAACGGGTGTCATTGAGGGCCCCTGTGTCTGGTCCTGAGGTAGTGAAAGTACCTCGACACCCGGACGCCATAGTCCTGTCCGGTATGGGAGATCGTCTGACCATGCCACCTTTGTCCCGTTTGCAGAGGTTATTTAACCAAAAGGTTGCCAGTGAATATGGGTGGGAGTACCCGTACCTGCCAAAGGAACTTTTGTTTGAAGTAGAGGCCTATAGACAACGGTGGTACGCGGACTTTGTTTGGACACATATCAAAGTACCCCAAGCCCGTAGGTACTATTCATTGCTCTGCTACAGCTACCAAGCGGTACAAAGACTGTAGGAAAGCCTGGATGCTTGGTTGGCACATACATGCGGATAAGGTGGTTATTTGCCGAAAGGACACAGACAATGTCGAAAACCATATCGACACCTTTGATAAGCATTGGAAGCCGTTGGTGTTGCCGCACCCAAAGTATTATCTCTGAGAGATCAGACTCTTTGCTTGTTTCTGGAGTGCACTCTCTGGAGCCCAAGAACTTTTGCCTACACAGAAGGGTATTCTACTTGTTGAAGAGTGGGAACAGTTGTTTTTTTTTTTTCCTCTCTCTGCACCGCAGCGACACAAGGACTTTGGGGTAGAATAGTTCAGAGCAGGGCCAAAGAAGAAGAGGAAGTTTTACCCAAGAAAAAAAGTTTCTTCTTTCAGGACGAGTGTTCTGACGGTGGCACTCCCCCTAGGTGGCGGTGTTGCACTGTCTAAAAAAAAAAAAGAGACTCTGGTTTAGAAAGAAAAATGGTGTTTTACTTTTGGAAGGGAAGGATTGTTCCTCCGGGAAGAATCTTTTCACTTCTGCTGTTAATGTGTTGGATTTTATATGTGCTTTCTCCCTCTGCAGGTGGACACCAAGCAAAACACTGAGAATGGGGTGGTTTTAGCTAGTGCAGATGGGGAGGAAATGTAAATATTGGAGATGTGTTTATGTGACATTTAAGACTGTGATGTGCACATTGTGTTTCTACTGTTTTTTTTTTTCATTTCTACTTTCAACTCCCTTTTCCCCATGTTAGGTTCCGGCACAAACAAGCAGTTTTTAAATTTGTTTTTGTTTTCTTGTCTCTGCACTAGGCCTATGCTGACTCAGGTTTGGGAGGCATGGGTTTGCTCCAGACACTGGGGACCAGTGTCCATTAGTAGGGGGAATGTGTAGCGGGGTGGTCAATTTAAGGGAAGTGTCTGAGTGGTAATTAGGCTCAGACCCCTTGAATTGTTAGGAGTTATGGACCATTTTTGTCCTCAGGGGATAGTGTTGGTGTGGAGTTCCCTGTGGCCTATAGGTGGCGCTGCCATTTTGGGCCGGGGTTGAACCACCAATACAGTGCTGTGCCTTTTGTGACCCCTCTCGGCAGCCGTACAGCGGGGCGGGGAACCTGATGTGCATGCCGGGAGAGGATATAAAAGGGGCAGACATCTTCTGATCGGGGTTCGTCTTCGTTCATCCACGCCAAGGCACCTTCAGCCTGGGTGTGTGGGATCATCTCCGGGTGCCCTAGGCCCAGAGGCTGTTTTCCGGTTCCACCTCAGGCACCTTTAGCCTGGGGTGAGGTACTACCTCACCGTTCCTGTCCTCCTGGGTATGGAGACCCGGGAACTCCAGCGACGGCTCGGGGCCCAGCGCCTTCGGCTGGGGTCTGCCAGGGATTGAGGAGTCCAGGGTGCTGCCTTACGAGGGGACCCACACCCTGAGAGAAGGGAGGATCATTCCGAGGGACCGATGCGGGAGTCACGGTGAAGGAAGGGTCTGTTGACTCTCTAAGGGGGACATTTTCTCCTTGATAGGGGCCATGTTCTAGAAAGGAAGTTCGAGTTCACCAGGCCAGTGGCAGAGGCCTTATTCACCAGGTCTGTGACAGAGACCAAAAGTTTCGCCAGATGCGTGGCCGGGACCTTATTAACCAGGTCTGTGGCAGAGACCAACTTCACGGTCTGTGGCAGAGACCGTGCGCCTAAAACTGTTTGAGACTCTGAACAGCAAAGAGTTTAAGCTACGTTTGTGCCTGGACCTCCTCCACACCTTAGGCTGTCCTGTTTCCTTTGCTCCAACCCTTTCCTATCCAAGAGACTGTTTATTGCAAAGTGAGAATAAATATTGAGTTGGAGCTTCATCTGGTGTGGACATTTACATTACTGGGGAAGTCAAGGACTTGCATCTACCCACAGTAGAGGTGAGAATCATTCTCAGGAGGATTTTGGCCCTGGCTGCGGACACGACCCAACAATAACACCGCTCAACCTCTTTACACAGGAGGGTACGGGCTTGTGGTGCCTTTCCTTCCTCCTGCGAGGAGCCATTTAAATGCAGGGTAGGAGAAAGGTGTGTGCGCTACAGTAGCATAATCCATGATTACAAGAATATGCTTATGACCCCAGGCAGACTTAGAGAGTGGACCCACAAGGTCCATGGCGATCCTTTCAAAGGGTACTTTAATAATGGGTAAGGGCACTAACAAACTTCGGAAGTGGGATAGTGGGGCTGACATTTGACACACAGGACAGGATTGACAATAGTTCTCAATATCTTTCTGTATCCCGGGCCAGTAAAACCTGCGCAACACCCTATGTGTGTTTTTCTCAACCCCTAAATGACCTCCTAGCAAGTGCCCATGGGCAAGTTCCAACACCACCCATCTATATGGCTTAGGGACCACCAACTGTTCAACCACTACATCATTCTTTTTACATACACAATACGGTAAATCATCATTGCTGCTGAAATAAGGAAAACAGGGCCTGTCCCCTGGCTCGACAGGTACATCATTAACCACTACTACATTTTCCCATGCCCTGGCAAGGGTAGGGTCTTTTCTCTGCTCGGTACCAAAGTTTTCCTTGTTCACATTAAGGTCAGCAAACTTCAACATAGGCTCAGAGTCAGCAGACGGCTGTCCACCTCCACTGCTTGTGGGGACTTCCTCAGGCTCCTCCAGCTCTCCTGCCATAACTGAGAAAGGAAAACCCGGGGAACCCAGAGAGGAGTCTCCTGAAGCCAGATTGTTGGTGCTGGCCAAGAATTCTGGCTCTGCCACTGAGTGAGTTACTGTGACCGAGTCGGGACGATCCCACAGTTCCCAAAACGTAAGGAAGTCCCTACCAATGATGGCCTCATGTACCAAGTGCGGCACAAGTCTGACCAGATGGGTCACCGCGCCCAAGTCGGTTTTAAAGTTAACAGTTGCTATAGGATACTCCAGGGTATCCCCATGTACACAAATCAGCAACTTTTTTTAGCATGAAAATTCACAGTTTCAACCAACTCAGCTTTAACCAAAGTCACTAGACTTCCAGAATCCAGCAAGGCCATTATAGGCTTATTATTACTTAATTATTATTACTAGTCATTTGGCACATGTGTTTTCCTATATTTGGCGCTGCGGCGCATGAAAGAGCAGCAAACATAGACTGCCTTCTAATAGATACATCACACTGCATTGGTTCATTGGTTCATCTGTCAATGGACAGTTTCCTGCAACATGTCCCAGTTCTTGGCAACGGAAACACCTGATGTTTCCCCAGTTTGGTTTGCTGACAGGCAGTGGCTTCCCTTGTTTGGGCCGCCAAACTTCAGTCCTGGCACCAAAAATCCTCCCCCACTATTTCCTTGCCATGCTTACTACCCATTTCCCCTGGGACAGTCTTACCGGTTGCCTGGGGAGACCGTGGCTTTGGGTGGAAAGTCCGTGCGGCTGTAGGGGTGGTGACCAGGCTCTCTGTGGCAAAGTACCTTTCAACGAGTTCCACCAGGTTGTCCACCAACTTGGGGTCTCCTTGACTCGCCCACTTCTGCAGAGGAATTGGTAGTGACCTCAGGAACCGGTCCATGACCACACGCTCCACTATTTGTGGCCCAGACAGGGACTCCGGCTGTAGCCATTTCCTCACCAGGTGAATTAGGTTGAACATCTGTGATCTTGTTGGCCTCTCATCTTGGAAGAACCAGCTGTGGACCCGCTGTGCTCAAACTTCCATGGTGACACTGAGTCGCGCCAGGATTTCCCATTTGACCATTTTATAGTCTCCCGCTTCTGCTGACTCCAAATCATAGTAGGCCTTCTGCGATTCTCCAGAAAGCAAGGGGGTGACCAGTCCTGCTTACTGGCAATCTTCCCTCTCAGCGGTCCATTCAAACGTTAGCAGAAAGGCCTCTGGATCAATCATCTGCAGTCATCTTAGAAAGAAAGCAACCCACATGGATGGCTAAAGGGCCTGTCTCCAACATCATACATTTTAGCAGGTGACCACTGTGCTAGCATCTCCACAACCTCAGTCAGGGTTTTCCTATCTGCTTTTGCATCAGTGGCTAGCCTCTGCGATTGCTCCTGTACAACTCCAATCTGTTGGCACAGTTCCTTAGTTTGCTCCCGTGCGATGGTTGCTGTTGTGCAGCGTTTGCTTGCTGCTGTGCAGCGTTGGATAACACCAATTGCTTGAGAATTTCCTCCATGTTTAGTCACTCTAGGTACTGGCCTTTTAAGCATTAACTTACTACAGCTGGTCACAGCCTCCACCATATGTAACCTGGGGGACAGGTAGCAGGTACAAAGCTCCCTGGGATAAGCAGTCTTTTAGGCACAGATACCAAATCAAGTGAGGTAGTAACAAATAGTGCAGTGTTTATTGGTGATATTTGCAAGGTCCCATGAAGGTTCAGAATGAACCACCCACCAGTACCGCTTCTCTTTTGGCCACAGGAGGGAAAAGATTTTGATATGTTGTATCTTCAAACAATTAACTTGCTGTTCCATCCATGCTTTTTTGTTATTCTCAGCATAACCTGCACTGTATCAGAAGCTCACAGAGCGAAACATGTTGAGCGGTATTATTGCAGTTATCTATGCATGTGGCAGAATCTCATGTATTTAACACAGATGCTTTTTACCTGTGGTGTTTTACTTTTATAATAAAACATTGAAATTTTATGACGCTGTTACTGTGTTTCTACCAATTCCATTGAACACCGTTTAAAGTCCTGGGGCTTGTTACCCCCTTTCCTGTTCTTCTTCTTTATTAATTGGGATGTGGTGTTCTGATTTGATTGTTTCTACCCTAGTACTTTAAATTGACTACACAATATACAGGCCCTCACTACCAGGCTGAGCAAGCCTACAGATTGTTAGCTTCCACATAAACTGCTTAATAGCTTTCACCGACCTGTTGCTCTCACAGACCGAAGTTGTCAGATCTTCCCAGGCAGAGAGCAAAGGCTGTCTGCTCAGGTGAGCTTAAATTACCCTGGGGAAGAGGACCAAGACCCGAACTGGACCAAGGATCAGAAATTCCTGAATGTGTAGGAGAGGAGCCTGGGAGACGTATAAACCCCAAACAGTACTTTTCCTGGATCTCTCTGGGACGCTCTGCTACAATATTTAAAGTGATCCAGTGATCAAAAGTGATGAGTGCACACACAATAAGTGTCAAAATTTCATATAAATAGTAACTGAAATAGTAAAGAGCTGTGAAAATGTGGAACAGACTCCCTCCAGAGGTGGTTCTGGCCAGCTCAGTAGATTGCTTTAAGAAAGGCCGGATACTTTCCTAAATGTACATAATATAACTGAGTACTAACATTTATAGGTAAAATTGATCCAGGGTAAATCCGATTGCCTCTCGGGGGATCAGGAAGAAATTTTTTCCCCTGCTGTAGAAAATTAGATCATGCTCTGCTGGGGTTTTTTGCCTTCCTCTGGATCAACTGTGGGTATAGAATTGGGAATATGGGATGGTACGATATTTTTTATTTTATTTTATGGTTGAACTGGATGGACTTTGTGTCTTTTTTCAACCTAGCTATGTAACATCATTAAATATTGCAGTCCATTCCAAAATTAATCACAGCTTGTACTGATGATAAAACTCGTGTTCTTGTGTTCACTCAGGTGCTCCCCCCTTATGTGTTTATGCTCACCTTAGAGCGTGTGACCTCACAATTAAGTTCAGTCAGAACACGCTTGTGAACCACCCCTGGGTTCAGTGTCAGTAATGGAGTCCTGGGCTGCTCAGTTCTGCTGCTTACACACTCGTGCAAAACATAAAGGGACTTGATAGTGTGATACCGTTTTATAAAATAATTTTAATAAACCATAACCCCTCTGACAGGGTACTCACATTTGCTGGGTGCTACAGTGCACCACTCTATAGAAAGCCAAACAAAACACCAAAAAAAGCCGAAATAGTGTGCCTCCTGCTTCGTCCTGTCCCCTCCCCAACATGTTTCGATACAGGGATGAATCGTATCTTCCTCAGGGAGATTGTAATTGGACAGTTTGCATGTCAGTTAATAAACACATTGACGTGGCCATTTTCTTGTAGACCATGGCCTCCAAGCATCACATTGAAATCAATGGTCACAGAGATTGGGTGTTTCATCAGATTAGGCGACCCGTCTGAATGTGTAACGGAAGTGACGTTTTGTCGACGCCATCTTGCTACACCCCGCACTCCTCCACAGTAAGGATACACTGAGAAGGGGGCAAGCGGACATATACACCCACCGGAGTTTTGCATTTTACACTTATTTTTAACAGTAAAGGGAGGTTATATAGTAAAATACAGGACTTAGAACTCAGTCTTACTGTTTAGATGTTGAATTTTAAAAGCAGCAACAAGCGTGCTCATTTAATAGGTTTGCTAATCGGACAGGAGTTCACTGATTTTAAAATTCAACATCTAACCAGTCAGATGGAGTTGTAAGTAATGTATTTCACTATATAAATTCACTTTACTGTTAAAAAAAAAAACATCTAAAATACAAGACTCCGGTGGGTGTACAAAGATGTCAGCTTGCCCCCTTTTCAGTGTATCCTTACTGTGGATGAGTGCGGGGTGTAGCAAGATGGTGGCAACGAAACGTCACTTCCGTTACACCTTCTGACGGGTCGCTAAATCTGTTGAAACATGGGCACCCTTATTCACTCATTTATAATTATGGACTCATATTAGCTCCCCCATCTTGCTGTGGTCCCACACAGTGTGACCACAATTCACTTGCAACAAACAATGCAGTAAATTAAAACATAGTACTCTAAGAAACCTCAGAATGATGCATAGGAAAAGACACACTACTTCTAACAGAAATTACATTACACCTACATAAATAAAACATGTTGCTGCACAGACTAAAATTAACATAACAACTGACAATGTATATGCATAATAGCTGCAATCAATAAACACACAAAAATTATGATTAAAAATCATTAAAAGGGCCTAATAAATCCCTATCGGATACTGACACAGCGATTGGCAGTAAAAATGTAATTGCAATCAGTGCATAGATCAGAAAAACAAAATATATATATATTGTGACAGCAGGAAGGTAAAGTCACCTGGTTGCATCCAGGGGGGTAGATATATTTCGCCCAGATTCAGGCTTTACGCCGATTTATACAGCTAGGTGGAGAGTTGTATAAGCCCAGCTGAGACTAGTGGGCTCATTGATGACTCATACCTCTAGGGAGAGGGCTGGGCGTCGTGCAGGCAGGGAGTTGATGAGGCCAGCTGAAGCCTGTCAGTTCGTTTAAGGCCTCTATAAAAACTCCCAGATTCATTAGATGTTAGCTCATGCCTGGAAGCAGACCTGTGTGGACTGTCTAGGGAGAGTGAACCCCTGTGCGGTGAGAGAAAGCCTGTGTGGCTATATTTTGCTTGGACATTTAAAACCAGGGACTAGGACAGCACTAGGCTGATCCCAGTTGTTAGTTAGGAAACCTGTATGTTTAGTCAGAGGTCAAGTTGACCAGGATTTATTTTGTTTGTTTCTTTTGCTTTGCTGTGTTTTTGTCACTGTAAATAGAAAATAAACGGCACCTTTTTGATTTTGAAAACCACAACCTCCGTCTGCTGGGCCTGTTTTTGTGTGGGGAGCCCATCCCGGGGGTCACACACACCCGCTGCCGAGCTAACCCCCTCACAGTTGGTGGAGAACGCGGGCAGTTTTTTTTAAGCCAGCATGGAGGAGATACTGAAACAGCTGGCTCTAGCAAATGCCAATCAACAGCAGACAAATGCAGGTTTGCAAAAGAGCCTTGCAGCTCAACAACAGAACTTCGCAGCCCAGCAGCAAGCTCATCAACAGAGCCTTGCAGCCCAGCAGCAAGCTCACCAACAGAGTCTGGAAGCTCAGCAACAAGCCCAGCAATGATCTGAGGCCCGCTTCATAGACCTATTACAGAAGCAAGAGCAGAGACTACAACAAATGGAAGCAGTAATGCAGCAACGTCCGCAGACCAGTGAGGAAAGCCGTCCCACTAATACCGCGTCCTTTGGGGTGAGTCGTTTATTGACAAAAATGACTGGAGAGGATGATCCAGAGGTATTTTTGACCACGTTTGAAAGGACTGCTGAAAGAGAAAAGTGGCCTGAGGAGAAGTGGGCTGGACTGGTGGCTCCTCTGTTAACGGGTGAATCGCAGAAAGCTTACTATGACCTAGAGCCTGACCAAGCAAAAGACTATGTGATGCTAAAAGCTGAAATATTGGCAAGGCTGGGTGTCACCCTGGCTGTCCGGGCTCAGCGTGTGCATAACTGGACTTTCCAGCTTGGAAAACCCCCCAGGTCTCAAATGTATGATCTCATTCACCTGAGCAGAAAGTGGCTACAGCCAGAGACTTTGTCCGCACCAAAGATTGTGGAACGTGTTGTAATGGATCGGTTTTTGAGAGCTCTTCCTACTGCCATCCAAAAGTGGGTAAGCCATGGAGACCCAGAGACGGCCGATGGTCTTGTGGATCGTGTGGAGAAATACTTGGCTACAGAGAACCTGACGGCCTCTTCCAGAGACACTCGGACTTTCCACCCTAAGACCAGACCATCCCCAGGGGCGGATAAGATGATTCCAAGGGGTAAGGGTGGAGAGAGTGAGAGGGTGGGAGCTCTACCCCAAGTTTGGCGAGAACAGCCTGGGAAATCAGCGGCTCAAGAGGCGGCAAGAAGGATCATTTGCTACCGCTGCCGGCAAGCGGGACATATTGCAGCAAATTGCCCGGTTTTGGAGGAACCCATGCAGTGTGACTTTCTGACGGGCAGACGTCAGTCGCTGTGTGCGACAGTCGCATGCACTGCCATTCGGGGAACTGAGAAACATTTATGCAAAATGTGTATTAATGGTAGAAATGTTGTGGTATTGCTGGATTCAGGTAGCCTTGTGACCCTGATAAAGGCTGAATTAGTTAAAACAGAGGTCTCTGGGAATAGCAAGGTAGCTGTTATTTGTGTGCATGGGGACACCCGAGAGTATCCAGTGACTACAGTGTGTTTCGAGACCCCCAAAGGTACCCTTTCTCATCCAGTGGGCTTAGTGTCTCAGTTACCGCATGACGCCATTGTGGGAAGGGATTTTCCGAAGTTCTGGGAACTGTGGGATGATCCTGAGCCCCCCACTGGTGCCCCTATGTACCAGGAATATGATAGCCAGAACTCCTCTGAGAGTGGTGAGGACTCTCCCGAATTTCCCTTGTCAGTATTGGCAGGGGAGACTCAAGAAACTGGAGAGGAGCCCACCTCCTCAGACGAAAACCTACCGTCTGTGGAGTTTTCTGATCTTGAGGTTCACAGGGAAAACTTTGCCACAGAACAGTTGAAAGACCCCGCCCTAATAAAGGCACGGGAAAACGTAGTGAAAATAGATGGCGAGTTAGTGAACCCAGATAATACCTGCACTTACCCATACTTCAGCGTAGAGAAGGACCTACTGTATCGGGTGGCAAAAAGGGCAGAAGAAACCGTTGAGCAGCTTGTGGTGCCCAAACCTTACAGGAAGTTGGTGTTGGAGTTGGCCCATGGGCACATTCTTGGAGGTCATCTGGGGACAGAGAAAACCCGAGAGAGGGTATTACAGAGATTCTATTGGCCTGGGGTGATGAAGGACATAGAAAATTATTGTTCCTCCTGCCCTGTGTGTCAGAGGTCGGCCCCGATGCCACACTTCCGTAGCCCGCTGGTCCCTCTACCCATCATTGAGGTCCCGTTTGAGAGAATCGCAATGGATTTGGTAGGTCCTATAATCAAGTCCGCTAGGGGGCACCAGTACATATTGGTTATAATGGACTATGCCACCCGTTATCCAGAAGCGATCCCTCTCAGAAATACCTCGGCCAAAACCATAGCCAAAGAGCTATCTCTTGTTTTTAGCCGGGTGGGTATTTGTAAAGAACTGCTTACGGACCAAGGTACACCCTTTATGTCCCGGGTTATGAAGGAGCTGTGTAAATTGTTCAAAGTGACGCAATTACGTACATCTGTGTATCACCCCCAAACCGATGGGCTGGTTGAAAGATTCAACAAAACCCTAAAACAAATGTTGAAGAAAGTGGTGGATAGGGATGGAAAGGATTGGGACTGTCTACTTCCTTATTTGATGTTTGCTATTAGGGAGGTGCCCCAATCCTCTACGGGATTCTCCCCCTTTGAGTTACTGTATGGGAGACACCCAAGAGGGCTGTTGGATATTGCCAAGGAAACTTGGGAAAGTGAGAGTTCTCCCCACAGGAGTGTGATTGAGCATGTCGCCCTGATGCAAGATCGAATTGCACAGGTAATGCCCATCGTGAAGGAACATTTGGCCCAAGCGCAGTTGGCACAGCAGAGAGTGTACAACCGTGGAGCCAAGACCCGTACCTTTTCCCCGGGGGATAGGATATTGGTACTTGTCCCTACGGTTGAAAGTAAATTCCTTGCCAAATGGCAAGGCCCCTACGAGATAATGGAAAAAGTGAGCGAAGTGAATTACAAGGTCAGACAACCAGGAAGGCGAAAGCCCGAACAGATCTATCACGTTAATCTGTTGAAAGCCTGGAGGGATAGAGAGTCCCTAGTCGCAGACACTTGGTCACCAGCTCAAACTGGTTGCGTGATTCCTGAGGTTGGAATCGCAGCCACCTTGTCACAACCCCAACAACAGGAGGTTAAGGAGTTTGTGCTTCGCAACAAGGAGGTATTCTCTGAGCTGCCGGGACAAACATCTGGGGTAGAGCATGACATTATTACCCCGCCCGGTGAAAGGGTGAAGTTAAAACCCTATCGGATCCCAGAGGCCCGACGGGAGGCAATACGGGAGGAAGTACAGAAAATGCTGAACTTAGGGGTGATAGAGGAGTCCCAAAGTGATTGGTCTAGTCCCATTGTGTTGGTGCCTAAACCGGATGGGAGCTGGCGATTTTGTAACGATTTTCGTCAGTTGAACAAAGTTACAAAATTTGACACCTACCCCATGCCACGTATAGATGAGTTGATCGACCGGCTGGGAACAGCCCGATACATGACGACTCTTGACCTCACAAAAGGGTATTGGCAAATCCCCCTGGCCAAGTCAGCCAAAGAGAAAACCGCATTTGTAACCCCAGACGGGGCGTTCCAATATAAAAGAATGCCGTTCGGGTTACAGAATGCGCCGGCCACATTCCAGCGGAAAATGGACCAGATGCTGAGGCCCCATCGGAAGTATGCTGCGGCTTACCTGGATGACGTAATTGTCCATAGCACAGATTGGGCCTCACATCTGCCAAAAGTGCAAGCAGTCCTGGACTCTGTTCGGGAAGCAGGGTTTACGGCTAACCCCAAGAAGTGTACCATTGGGCAGGAGGAGGCCAAATATCTTGGGTACACCATTGGGAGGGGAGTAATAAAACCCCAACTCAACAAAGTCGAGGCCATCCAGAGTTGGCCACGTCCCAACAGCAAGAAGCAGGTACGAGCCTTTCTGGGAATCGCTGGGTATTATCGGCGATTCATTCCCCACTTTGCTTCTAAGGCTGTGCCCCTAACCAACCTGACGAAGGGGAAAGGGTCGGTCATGATTAAATGGACCCCCGAGGCTGAGGCAGCATTCCAATTCTTGAAACAAGCCTTATGTAGCCAGCCAGTGTTGTACTCACCCGACTTCTCTAAAGACTTTGTCGTACAAAGTGATGCGTCAGATGTGGGGTTAGGAGCAGTATTGTCCCAGGTCTGGAACGGGGAAGAGCACCCAGTCATTTACCTCAGCAGGAAGTTGAAGTCCCATGAGGTAAATTACGCCACCGTTGAAAAGGAGTGTTTAGCGGTGAAGTGGGCTCTAGATTCCCTTCGGTACTACCTGCTAGGTAGGCACTTTGACATGGTTACGGATCACGCTCCGTTAAAGTGGATGGCTCAAAACAAGGAAACAAATAGAAGAGTGAATAGGTGGTTCCTGGCCCTCCAGGAATTCAACTTCACAGTAAAGCATCGCCCTGGCGTTCAAATGGGGAATGTGGATGCTTTGTCTCGAGTACATGAATGCCTGATTGCTGGTGTTCCAACCCCGAGGTTAAAACAAGAGGGGGGGGTATGTGACAGCAGGAAGGTAAAGTCACCTGGTTGCATCCAGGGGGGTAGATATATTTCGCCCAGATTCAGGCTTTACGCCGATTTATACAGCTAGGTGGAGAGTTGTATAAGCCCAGCTGAGACTAGTGGGCTCATTGATGACTCATACCTCTAGGGAGAGGGCTGGGCGTCGTGCAGGCAGGGAGTTGATGAGGCCAGCTGAAGCCTGTCAGTTCGTTTAAGGCCTCTATAAAAACTCCCAGATTCATTAGATGTTAGCTCATGCCTGGAAGCAGACCTGTGTGGACTGTCTAGGGAGAGTGAACCCCTGTGCGGTGAGAGAAAGCCTGTGTGGCTATATTTTGCTTGGACATTTAAAACCAGGGACTAGGACAGCACTAGGCTGATCCCAGTTGTTAGTTAGGAAACCTGTATGTTTAGTCAGAGGTCAAGTTGACCAGGATTTATTTTGTTTGTTTCTTTTGCTTTGCTGTGTTTTTGTCACTGTAAATAGAAAATAAACGGCACCTTTTTGATTTTGAAAACCACAACCTCCGTCTGCTGGGCCTGTTTTTGTGTGGGGAGCCCATCCCGGGGGTCACACACACCCGCTGCCGAGCTAACCCCCTCACAATATATATATTGTGACAGCAGGAAGGTAAAGTCACCTGGTTGCATCCAGGGGGGTAGATATATTTCGCCCAGATTCAGGCTTTACGCCGACTTATACAACTAGGTGGAGAGTTGTATAAGGCTAGTGGGCTCATGGATGACTCATACCTCTAGGGAGAGGGCTGGGCGTCGTGCAGACAGGGAGTTGATGAGACCAGCTGAAGCTTGTCAGCTCATTTAGGCCTCTATAAGAACTCCCAGCTTCATTAGATGTTAGCTCATGCCTGGAACCAGACCTGTGTGGACTGTCTAGGGAGAGTGAACCCCTGTGCGGTGAGACAAAGCCTGTGTGGCTATTTGCTTGGACATTTAAAACCAGGGACTTAGGGACTAGGACAGCACTAGGCTGATCCCAGTTGTTAGTTAGGAAACCTGTATGTTTAGTCAGAGGTCAACTTGACCAGGATTTATTTTGGTTATGTTTCTTTTGCTTTGCTGTGTTTTGTCACTGTAAATAGAAAATAAACCGCACCTTTTTGATTTTGAAAACCACAACCTCCGTTTGTTGGGCCTGTTTTGTGTGGGGAGCCCATCCCGGGGGTCACACACACCCGCTGCCGAGCTAACCCCCTCACAGTTGGTGGAGAACCAGTGGCAGTTTTTTTTTAAGCCAGCATGGAGGAGATACTGAAACAGCTGGCTCTAGCAAATGCCAATCAACAGCAGACAAATGCAGGTTTGCAAAGGAGCCTTGCAGCCCAGCAGCAAGCTCATCAACAGAGCCTTGCAGCCCAGCAGCAAGCTCACCAACAGAGTCTGGAAGCTCAGCAACAAGCCCAGCAGCAATCTGAGGCCCGCTTCATAGACCTGTTACAGAAGCAAGAGCAGAGACTACAACAAATGGAAGCAGTAATGCAGCAACGTCCGCAGACCAGTGAGGAAAGCCGTCCCACTAATACCGCGTCCTTTGGGGTGAGTCGTTTATTGACAAAAATGACTGGAGAGGATGATCCAGAGGTATTTTTGACCACATTTGAAAGGACCGCTGAAAGAGAAAAGTGGCCTGAGGAGCAGTGGGCTGGACTGGTGGCTCCTCTGTTAACTGGTGAATCGCAGAAAGCTTACTATGACCTAGAGCCTAACCAAGCAAAAGACTATGTGATGCTAAAAGCTGAAATTTTGGCAAGGCTGGGTGTCACCCAGGCTGTCCGGGCTCAGCGTGTGCATAACTGGACTTTCCAGCTTGGAAAACCCCCCAGGTCTCAAATGTATGATCTCATTCACCTGAGCAGAAAGTGGCTACAGCCAGAGACTTTGTCCGCACCAAAGATTGTGGAACGTGTTGTAATGGATCGGTTTTTGAGAGCTCTTCCTACTGCCATCCAAAAGTGGGTAAGCCATGGAGACCCAGAGACGGCCGATGGTCTTGTGGATCGTGTGGAGAAATACTTGGCTACAGAGAACCTGACGGCCTCTTCCAGAGACACTCGGACTTTCCACCCTAAGACCAGACCATCCCCAGGGGCGGATAAGAGGATTCCAAGGGGTGAGGGTGGAGAGAGTGAGAGGGTGGGAGCTCTACCCCAAGTTTGGCGAGAACAGCCTGGGAAATCAGCGGCTCAAGAGGTGGCAAGAAGGATCGTTTGCTACCGCTGCCGGCAAGCGGGACATATTGCAGCCAATTGCCCGGTTGTGGAGGAACCCATGCAGTGTGACTTTCTGACGGGCAGACGTCAGTCGCTGTGTGCGACAGTCGCATGCACTGCCATTCGAGGAACTGAGAAACATTTATGCAAAATGTGTGTTAATGGTAGAAATGTTGTGGTATTGCTGGATTCAGGTAGCCTTGTGACCCTGATAAAGGCTGAGTTAGTTAAAACAGAGGTCTCTGGGAATAGCAAGGTAGCTGTTATTTGTGTGCATGGGGACATCCGAGAGTATCCAGTGACTACAGTGTGTTTCGAGACCCCCAAAGGTACCCTCTCTCATCCAGTGGGCTTAGTATCTCAGTTACCGCATGACGCCATTGTGGGAAGGGATTTTCCGAAGTTCTGGGAACTGTGGGATGATCCTGAGCCCCTCACTGGTGCCCCTATGTACCAGGAATGTGATAGCCAGAACTCCCCTGAGAGTGGTGAGGACTCTCCGGAATTTCCCTTATCAGTATTGGCAGGGGAGACTCAAGAAACTGGAGAGGAGCCCACCTCCTCAGACGAAAACCTACCGTCTGTGGAGTTTTCTGATCTTGAGGTTCACAGGGAAAACTTTGCCACAGAACAGTTGAAAGACCCCGCCCTAATAAAGGCACGGGAAAACGTAGTGAAAATAGATGGCGAGTTAGTGAACCCAGATAATACCTGCACTTACCCATACTTCAGCGTAGAGAAGGACCTACTGTATCGGGTGGCAAAAAGGGCAGAAGAAACCGTTGAGCAGCTTGTGGTGCCCAAACCTTACAGGAAGTTGGTGTTGGAGTTGGCCCATGGGCACATTCTTGGAGGTCATCTGGGGACAGAGAAAACCCGAGAGAGGGTATTACAGAGATTCTATTGGCCGGGGGTGATGAAGGACGTAGAAAATTATTGTTCCTCCTGCCCTGTGTGTCAGAGGTTGGCCCCGATGCCACATTTCCGTAGCCCGCTGGTCCCTCTACCCATCATTGAGGTCCCGTTTGAGAGGATCGCCATGGATTTGGTAGGTCCTATAATCAAGTCCGCTAGGGGGCACCAGTACATATTAGTTATAATGGACTATGCCACCCGTTATCCAGAAGCGATCCCTCTCCGAAATACCTCGGCCAAAACCATAGCCAAAGAGCTATCTCTTGTTTTTAGCCGGGTGGGTATTTGTAAAGAACTGCTTACGGACCAAGGTACACCCTTTATGTCCCGGGTTATGAAAGAGCTGTGTAAATTGTTCAAAGTGACGCAATTGCGTACGTCTGTGTATCACCCCCAAACCGATGGGCTGGTTGAAAGATTCAACAAAACCCTAAAACAAATGTTGAAGAAAGTGGTGGATAGAGATGGAAAGGATTGGGACTGTTTACTTCCTTATTTGATGTTTGCTATTAGGGAGGTGCCCCAATCCTCTACGGGATTCTCCCCCTTTGAGTTACTGTATGGGAGACACCCAAGAGGGCTGTTGGATATTGCCAAGGAAACTTGGGAAAGTGAGAGTTCTCCCCACAGGAGTGTGATTGAGCATGTCGCCCTGATGCAAGATCGAATTGCACAGGTAATGCCCATCGTGAAGGAACATTTGGCCCAAGCGCAGTTGGCACAGCAGAGAGTGTACAACCGTGGAGCCAAGACCCGTACCTTTTCCCCGGGGGATAGGATATTGGTACTTGTCCCTACGGTTGAAAGTAAATTCCTTGCCAAATGGCAAGGCCCCTACGAGATAATGGAAAAAGTGAGCGAAGTGAATTACAAGGTCAGACAACCAGGAAGGCGAAAGCCCGAACAGATCTATCACGTTAATCTGTTGAAAGCCTGGAGGGATAGAGAGTCCCTAGTCGCAGAAACTTGGTCACCAGCTCAAACTGGTTGCGTGAATCCGGAGGTTGGAATAGCAGCCACCTTGTCACAACCCCAACAACAGGAGGTTAAGGAGTTTGTGCTTCGCAACAAGGAGGTGTTCTCTGAGCTGCCGGGACAAACATCTGGGGTAGAGCATGATATTATTACCCCGCCCGGTGAAAGGGTGAAGTTAAAACCCTATCGGATCCCAGAGGCCCGACGGGAGGCAATACGGGAGGAAGTACAGAAAATGCTGAACTTAGGGGTGATAGAGGAGTCCCAAAGTGATTGGTCTAGTCCCATTGTGTTGGTGCCTAAACCGGATGGGAGCTGGCGATTTTGTAACGATTTTCGTCAGTTGAACAAAGTTACAAAATTTGACACCTACCCCATGCCACGTATAGATGAGTTGATCGACCGGCTGGGAACAGCCCGATACATGACGACTCTTGACCTCACAAAAGGGTATTGGCAAATTCCCCTGGCCAAGTCGGCCAAAGAGAAAACCGCATTTGTAACCCCAGACGGGGCGTTCCAATATAAGAGAATGCCGTTCGGGTTACAGAATGCGCCGGCCACATTCCAGCGGAAAATGGACCAGATACTGAGGCCCCATCGGAAGTATGCTGCGGCTTACCTGGATGACGTAATTGTCCATAGCACAGATTGGGCCTCACATCTGCCAAAAGTGCAAGCAGTCCTAGACTCTATCCGGGAAGCGGGGTTTACGGCTAACCCCAAGAAGTGTACCATTGGGCAGGAGGAGGCCAAATATCTTGGGTACACCATTGGCAGGGGAGTAATAAAACCCCAACTCAACAAAGTCGAGGCCATCCAGAGTTGGCCACGTCCCAACAGCAAGAAGCAGGTACGAGCCTTTCTGGGAATCGCGGGTTATTATCGGCGCTTCATTCCCCACTTTGCTTCTAAGGCTGTGCCCCTAACCAACCTGACGAAAGGGAAAGGGTCGGTCATGATTAAATGGACCCCCGAGGCTGAGGCAGCATTCCAATTCTTGAAACAAGCCTTATGTAGCCAGCCAGTGTTGTACTCACCCGACTTCTCTAAAGACTTTGTCGTACAAAGTGATGCGTCAGATGTGGGGTTAGGAGCAGTATTGTCCCAGGTCTGGAACGGGGAAGAGCACCCAGTCATTTACCTCAGCAGGAAGTTGAAGTCCCATGAGGTAAATTACGCCACCGTTGAAAAGGAGTGTTTAGCGGTGAAGTGGGCTCTAGATTCCCTTCGGTACTACCTGCTAGGTAAGCACTTTGACATGGTTACGGATCACGCTCCGTTAAAGTGGATGGCTCAAAACAAGGAAACAAATAGAAGAGTGAATAGGTGGTTCCTGGCCCTCCAGGAATTCAACTTCACAGCAAAGCATCGCCCTGGCGTTCAAATGGGGAATGTGGATGCTTTGTCTCGAGTACATGAATGCCTGATTGCTGGTGTTCCAACCCCGAGGTTAAAACAAGAGGGGGGGGGTATGTGACAGCAGGAAGGTAAAGTCACCTGGTTGCATCCAGGGGGGTAGATATATTTCGCCCAGATTCAGGCTTTACGCCGACTTATACAACTAGGTGGAGAGTTGTATAAGGCTAGTGGGCTCATGGATGACTCATACCTCTAGGGAGAGGGCTGGGCGTCGTGCAGACAGGGAGTTGATGAGACCAGCTGAAGCTTGTCAGCTCATTTAGGCCTCTATAAGAACTCCCAGCTTCATTAGATGTTAGCTCATGCCTGGAACCAGACCTGTGTGGACTGTCTAGGGAGAGTGAACCCCTGTGCGGTGAGACAAAGCCTGTGTGGCTATTTGCTTGGACATTTAAAACCAGGGACTTAGGGACTAGGACAGCACTAGGCTGATCCCAGTTGTTAGTTAGGAAACCTGTATGTTTAGTCAGAGGTCAACTTGACCAGGATTTATTTTGGTTATGTTTCTTTTGCTTTGCTGTGTTTTGTCACTGTAAATAGAAAATAAACCGCACCTTTTTGATTTTGAAAACCACAACCTCCGTTTGCTGGGCCTGTTTTGTGTGGGGAGCCCATCCCGGGGGTCACACACACCCGCTGCCGAGCTAACCCCCTCACAATATATATATATATATATATACATACACACACACACACACACATATATATATATATGGGGCGTGGCCTGGACATGGCTGGGTGAAGACACGTTTTCTGTGAGCTCCTGGCCTCCCCCTGCCTAGCTCAACAAAACCGACCGCATACAGCCTCATCTAGCGACCGCAAAACTTTTCCGGACATGATCGTCGACAAGGGGACACCAACGGCGCTCTCCATTAGACTCACCAACCTCGCCCGGCTCACCCCCTGACTCTGACTCCCTCTCAGGCACTCCCGCACCCACCAGCCCAGGAATGTCAGAGGTCGCGGTCTCCCCGCTGCACCATGAACCGGCTCACATTGATGGGGAACTCAGGGCGCTCCTCCAGGCCTTGCCCACGAAGCAGGACATTGAGTCCTTAATACAGCGGGTGGAAGAGGCCCACCACAGGGACATACAAGGGGTGAGAAGGGAGATGCGCTCACTTTCTGACAGGGTGTATACCGAATAGACGTCCATCTTCTTCCATTAAAACTAGAATGGGGGCTCTAGAACAATCGCATGTGGCCCAGGCGAAGGCAACGGTTGCGCTCCAACAGTTGTGTAAGAGGCGGACGTTCTGAGAAGTCCCCGCCATTGGTAGACAGCTACAAGACCCACGGCCTTTCTACATCTCCCCCCATGAGAGGACACGAATGGATTGCAGGGACCCTTCTGTGCTTTCTTTTGCTGTTACAGAGCTCCCGGAATAGGTCTTTGTGCCTCAATGTTTCTGCTGACATGTACATTAATGTGCCAACATATTTCATGCTTAGCTCTATCTGTTTATTTGTATCCAGTGATGCCTCACTAATGTTTCCCTTACAGGCTGAGGCGCCCCCTCTGATCCCTTTTGTTATGATTGGGGTAGGAGGGGGGAGGGGGACAAGGTTTTCTGGTGTCTGGCGGAGTGGCACTCCGATGTCCTGGGACCCTGTTCCTACACAATCCCCCATTTAACGCTATATGCCAGTAGTTAGACCTTCCAGCGGATCTTCACCAGCCCAGGGAAATGGGCACACGGGCCACTCTGCACCTGCAGGCCAGGTGGCTCATTCCTGCTAGGTTTCATACAGTAAGCTCATCTTCATGCAAATGACACCCCCTGGGATGGAGTACAGCTCCCTGGCAGGTTACACTTCTCTTAGTAATGTCACCCTCCCCCCTCCTCTTCCCCCCTTCCCTACCCTTCCCCCACCCCCTCCCCTCCTCCCTCCTTCTTTTTTATTATTCATTACGGTCAAGGTGGGTAGGGGCGGTCGGAGCCCTTCCTCCGACTGTGTCTATCCAAACCCCCACATAGGCCAACGCTCAACCTCCAGAATTTTTCTGGTGAGCGTACTAGCATATTTGCTATTTATTTAGAGTTTTTCTTCTCCTGCTTCCAGCTCTTCCTTTTTTCTCCTATTTTTTTTCTCTCACTTTTTACTCTCTCACTTCGCCTGTTTTTGACCCCCTCCTCCCTCCCCTCCCCCCATGTTTTTTTTTCTCCCGATGGAGGTGATTAACGTGATCTTGCTGAACACCAAAGGACTTAATGTCCCAGAAAAAAGGCGCATGCTGCTACAGGACCTACACCGCCTGAAAGCGGATGTGGCCTTCCTCCAGGAGACACACTTTAGGGATGATAAACTGCCCATTCTCAAGAATCGAGCTTTCCCATTAGCTTATCACTCAACTAACGTGGTTGCGAAATCAAAGGGAGTGTCTATATTAATCTCCAGTAAGGTGCCATGGACCTGTCTGGCCACGGTGTTGGACCCAGCGGTCCATTTTCTATTTCTGAAAGGCATGGTTGGCGGTGTCAGGGTGACCTTGGCAAATCTGTATGCCCCTAACACCCACCAAGATGTCTTTATGGGGAAGACAATTGAAAAGTTATGGAGTTTTTCCAAAGGGCAGCTGATTGTGGAGGGGGACTTAAATGTCCCCATGATCCCCTCAGAGGACACCTCCTCGAAATTTTCCGCCGTTCCTCCTGGCTCCCATAAGCGCATCGCCCAAGCTCTACATAATGCACAACTTGTGGATGTATGGCGTATCCTACATCCTACAGAAAGGAACTATACCTTTTACTCAAAACCCCACAAGGTATACTCACGCATCGACTACTTTCTGGTGCCACATACGCAACTACATGCAGTACGAACCTCTGCCATAGGATCCATTACGTGGTCTGACCACGCTCCAATTTCCATATCATATGCCCTCACTGACACCCTCACCTCCAAAACTAAATGTCGGAGGCTGAATGAAAGTCTTCTACAAGACAAATAAGTACTTGCAGAGGTTAATAGGGAACTACAGTTCTATTTCAGCACCAATGACATGACAGAATGCAACCCTGGTATTGTCTGGGAAGCGCACAACGTGGTTATCCGAGGAGTGCTTATTAAGCACGGCTCGAGACTTAAAAAACAACGTACCCAACAGCTGAACTCACTATTGGATGACTTACGACTGTTGGAAACACGCCATAAACAGTCACCGTCCCCCTCCTTAGAGACTGACCTCTTTACCCGACGTTCACAAATTAACGATCTGTTGCATTTCAAGGCCAAAGCATTACTGCAGATATGTCGAAAAATTTCATATGAATCGGGCAACAAATGTGGCAAAATGATAGCGAGATCTCTTCGGGAACAGAGATTGGCGACATACATACCTCACATACTACCGCCAAAGGGCACCAGAGTTTCCAAACCTCACGACGTTGCCGGGGAGTTTTCAGAAATTCTACGCATCCCTATGCAATTTAGATAAAGAACCCCCCACGCAGGAAAACAAACAATTGTACTTGACTTCCTCTCAGATGACACAATTGCCAGACTCAGCTAAGGAGGCCCTAGAAGACCCTATCACGATTGAAGAGATACAAAGAGCGATAGCGGCAACTAAACCTGGGAAGGCCCTTGGCCAAGATGGACTTACCATCCTAATCTATAAGACCCTGCTACCCTCTTTGGGCCCGTACATGGTTAAACTATTTAACACAGTCGGCCCCACCTCACCTTTTGCAGTGGAGTCATTACAAGCCCACATTACGGTGATTCCAAAGGAAGGTAAAGATCCAACCTCATGCGGGAACTATAGGCCGATCTCCCTGCTCAACACCGATCTTAAATTGTTTACCAAAATTCTCGCAAATAGGATCCAACAACATCTACCACATCTAATTAATTTAGATCAGGTGGGGTTTGTACCCACTAGAGAAGCAAGGAACAACACTCCCAAGGTCCTTAACCTCCTTCACATGGCAAATAAATCCCAAACCCCATGTGCGTTTCTGGGCACGGACGCAGAGAAGGCCTTTGACAGGGTGAACTGGACCTTTATGCTCGCAGTCCTTCAACATGTAGGCTTGGGCGCTAATATGTTCCAGTGGATCTCATCAATATACTCCAGGCCCACAGCTTGAGTGCGAGCCAACAAAGTCTTATCGGAGTCATTTCAAATCTCCAATGGGACACCCACGACTGAAGAGATCACAGCTCACACTACCAAAGCAACATTGGGGACTGGCAGTGCCAGATGAACACAAATACTACCAGGCCGTCTACCTTGGTAGACTTGTTGACTCGAATAGGCACAGGACACTCAAGCTGTGGATTCAGCTCGAACAGTGTCAGAGCCCTGTCCCCTTGAATAGAGCACCCTGCCTAACGAGGTGAAATCTCACCCGCTCCTCGGCCAGACTGGAAAGGTGTGCTCCCTATTATTAAAAAGAGGGTCTCTCTCATCTTAGACATCACCACTCTACCCGATACTGGGCAACCCACGCTTTGCCCTGGGCTATCGAGATGACTGTTTTAGGAACCTGTTATAAATGTGTTGTGTACCGGCCTCACACTTTCTAACACAGAACAAATGGCCCTATTTACAAGATCTTATGAACCCGGCAGGTTCATTTCACCTGAAGTTCTGGAACGCCTTCCAACTCACCCACTTCTTTGGGTCCCTCCCCCCCAAGCAATTTTGACCTCCTCTCACAACCCTAGAGGATCTCTGTTCAACGGAAGGGACACTACCACACACCCTTTCGATCATGTATAATCTACTGATCACTCCCCCTGACTCCTACATCCCAAGCTGCATTGCTGACTGGGAACGAGACTTGAACTGTACATTTAGTCTACAACAGAAACAACGCATCCTTCAATTTTCATACAAATCGTCCATTTGTACGAATAAACACAAGAAACCAACTTTAAAATCTTAATCAGATGGTATAGAACACTGGCAAAGTTGAGAAAATTTTTCCCAGAAACCACGGACGGTTGCTGGAGATGCCAGGAGGAACGAGGTACCATGTCTTTTGGACCTGCCCTAACATAACACAATTCTGGTAGGAAGTCAAAAATGTTGTTAGGAAATTCACAGACCGGCAAATACCGGATGACCCCAAATGACTCCCTATCGTAACCCTTCCCTTTGTTTCATGGTGCCCCTTGTCTCCCCTGCTCTTTGCCCTTGCACTGGAGCCTCTGGCGGCTATGGTACGGGCCTCCCCTAACATCACGGGGCTTCTGCAGAGGACAGGGAGAGGAAAAGATCTCCTTATATGCGGACGACACCCTGTTGTACTTGGGGGACACTGGACACTCCCTGAGAACAGTTATGCAACTAATAGATCAGTTTGGACAGCTGTCGGGCTTTGCCATTAACTGCCATAAGTCGGCTCTGTTGCCCCTGGATCCGTTACCGGCGCCTTTGCCTGTGGACGTATATCACATACAAGTGGTACCCTCTTTTAAATACCTGGGAATAGTGGTGACCGGGGACACACAGGACTACATATCTCTGAAGTGAACCTGAAACCCATACTACAAAAGTTCCAACAGAGGCAGGCCAGTTGGAGTAGACTACCGCTGTTGGTAACTGGTCGTATAAACCTCATAAAGATGATCTGGGCACTGCAGCTGTTGTACATTCTGCACAATGCCCTGATCTGGATACCACAGTACTGGTTTCCAGCGTATTGACTCACAGTTTAGAGCTCTTATATGGTGAGGGGGTGTGGCAAGAATCAAACTGGCCACTCTACAACTCCCTAAGGACCAAGGAGGCATGGAGGTTCCGCATACTCTAATGTACTACCTGGCTGCACAATTGCAACATTTCACGGGTTGGGATCTTGGGACAGTGTCAGACCCCTCCAGGTTCTTCTCCTGGGCCCTGAAATTGACTATACTGCCCTATCTAATATGGAGATGGGCCTCCCTAAAGTTCCCTCCACTTGCCCCACAGTTCAGTCACTGATGAAAATCTGGAAGAGGGTTAAGACCATGTTGGGATTGATGAGCTTTCTCCATCAGACTCCTATATGGTGTAACCGCTTTTACACAGACCTGATCAGGGTCGCTATGGGAAAGGACAGGGGTTAAATTCCTTACCCAAATACTCAACGGACTTGTCTTAAAAGGCTAGAAACTAATAATTGGACTTTAAAGGCATACAAGGTACATTAGAGTAAAAAAACTAAAGATTTATTGGTATACAAAAAAGTTTGATATATAAAACAATCATAGATTATCAAGTTAATTGATCAGTATTTATGACTGATCCAACAGAGGTTATCAATATCATACAGTACAATAGGTTCCCCTTAGAACGACTCAAATGAGTACACAGATAAGGGAGGAAAAAAGAAATTATAATTCAGTAATTATAAGATAGATAACCAGCAGATGGATTCAGAGGAGATGGAGAACTTACTCGACATGTTGCGCGTTATTGTAAACGCTTCCCCAGGAGCATATATATCATTCTATAAAACATGCAGAGAAACAATACATAAAAATAAGGCCTAAATAAAATACATAAAAAACATTTTAATACAGTATTAATTCACAGCAAATATACATGTATCACAATGATCATGTGGCCAACCTTCAATACCTCCCACCCACAATAATAGGGCATAGCTATGAAGATGTGAAACATCTCATTTCCCAAAATATATGCTTGTAGATTATACATTGTATGCATATTCCTTAATTGTGTTGTCGAGGAGCATTTGTGCAAAGGGGATAATTGTTAAATGCTAATAAAAAAGATTGAAAAACTTATATTGTGTACTTACTTCAAACAAAAACAAGGCGTATTAAGCCATAATTAGCAGGTCAAGCCATCTACCTAGACAGTGGCATTATATAAAAAATACCCGGTCAGGAAGGTGGTATCTGTAAATAGTAGAAACTCTTTTTATATAATTGTTTGAGTATATAGTAATTAGTCTAGCATAAGGCAGCAAGAAAAGGGAAAACAAGGAAAAAAGAGGTGAGAAGGCCATAGTAGGATTGGGAGTGCATGGGAAGGAATGAAGAAGGAGGAGGGAAAGAGGGGGGGGGGGGGGGGTTTGGACGTGAAGAAGACCGAATACCACAAGGAAGATGAAGCCAGGGTGAAGAAAAAGGAAAGGAAAAAGGAATAAGTGGGTCTCTAATATTGTATACAGTGTATAATTAATATAGTTATCTATGTTGATAAACGAGAGAATGTGGAATTAAATATTTAAGTTATTTGTGACATGCAGGATATATAGTTATAAGAGCTCACCACTTCGATATGATAATGGTAGATCTGATAGAACGGTCAGTGCTGGTAAGCAAGAGACTCTAGGAGTACATTCAGTTATCCGGAATGGGTTAAATATTGTAATTGGCAAAGGCATAAAAGCTTGTTCCAGCGTATGGCAGACTGTATTTGAAGTCTAGGCAGTGGTGATCATACTACCATTTCTAGGTAAGAAAGGTAGGTTTAAACCTATATAGGAGGATATATGTGTATATACATAGGAAATTAGTATATATTGATTTATGCTGGAGCTTGAGAGACAAGCTGAAGAGCCAAATCCAAAGTTTTTTGCCTTACCTAGATCCGGATGTTGGTCAGAATAGTGAATGCTCCTATGCTCAATGAGGACCGTCTATAGTGTGTGTGTGTGGCGTCGTACCTATTTATGGTGCATCTCCGCCGGAAATGCGTCACCGCAAACCGGAAGTGATGAAATCACTTCGTTCTCAATCTGGGCACATAGGCGTGCGTGCGCCGTAATTACGGCGAACGGACGCCAGTGTAGGGATAGAAGGTAGGGGCGGGGATCTTATACACTGGTGTCTCCATGTCTCCACAATCAAAGAACTTCCGGTCATTTACCGGATAAACAGAAGTTTAAAGCTTGATTAATTGTACGATTTACATGATGTTTGTCACATCATATGGATGTTGGGAGGGACGGATCGAATGATCGGCAGCATAGATCAGTGAGATATAAAACCGTGACGAATGTCACAAAACATTTTAATTACATAAAAGTTATTATTCATATAGTATGAATTATACATATATATACAAAAACATCTATATATTCCTATATATATATATAAGTCAGTCATAGCCTGTGCAATAACCACATATAGTTGCACCTGTATTGCATACAGTTAAATCATTTTCCATAGATTAGTTAGCTAATTTGCATAGTAATTCTAACATGACTGCATGAAAAATCTGACATACCTACAGAGGGGAATTCGATGATATCCAATTGGGGAAAGAGAGTGGGATCATCCATTGTCAGGACACTAGAACACTCACATGTATGTTATCACCTTAAAAGGTTTTTTTGATAATAGAATAATACTTAATCTGTGTAGTGAAATAGAATAATAATACTTAATCTGTGTAGTGAAATAGAGTAATAATGATAATGGTAAAGTAAACATATATATAAAAGTGTGAAGAAAAACTAATAATAATGTCCTATACTGCCGATCATTCGATCCGTCCCTCCCAACATCCATATGATGTGACAAACATCATGTAAATCGTACAATTAATCAAGCTTTAAACTTCTGTTTATCCGGTAAATGACCGGAAGTTCTTTGATTGTGGAGACATGGAGACACCAGTGTATAAGATCCCCTCCCCTACCTTCTATCCCTACACTGGTGTCCGTTCGCCATAATTACGGCGCACACACGCCTATGTGCCCAGATTGAGAACGAAGTGATTTCATCACTTCCGGTTTGCGGTGACGCATTTCCGGCGGAGATGCACCATAAATAGGTACGACGCCACACACACACACTATAGACGGTCCTCATTGAGCATAGGAGCATTCACTATTCTGACCACCATCCGGATCTAGGTAAGGCAAAAAACTTTGGATTTGGCTCTTCAGCTTGTCTCTCAAGCTCCAGCATAAATCAATATATACTAATTTCCTATGTATATACACATATATCCTCCTATATAGGTTTAAACCTACCTTTCTTACCTAGAAATGGTAGTATGATCACCACTGCCTAGACTTCAAATACAGTCTGCCATACGCTGGAACAAGCTTTTATGCCTTTGCCAACTACAATATTTAACCCATTCCGGATAACTGAATGTACTCCTAGAGTCTCTTGCTTACCAGCACTGACTGTTCTATCAGATCTACCATTATCATATCGAAGTGGTGAGCTCTTATAACTATATATCCTGCATGTCACAAATAACTTAAATATTTAATTCCACATTCTCTCGTTTATCAACATAGATAACTATATTAATTATACACTGTATACAATATTAGAGACCCACTTATTCCTTTTTCCTTTCCTTTTTCTTCACCCTGGCTTCATCTTCCTTGTGGTATTCGGTCTTCTTCACGTCCAAACCCCCCCCCCCCCTCTTTCCCTCCTCCTTCTTCATTCCTTCCCATGCACTCCCAATCCTACTATGGCCTTCTCACCTCTTTTTTCCTTGCTTTCCCTTTTCTTGCTGCCTTATGCTAGACTAATTACTATATACTCAAACAATTATATAAAAAGAGTTTCTACTATTTACAGATACCACCTTCCTGACCGGGTATTTTTTATATAATGCCACTGTCTAGGTAGATGGCTTGACCTGCTAATTATGGCTTAATACGCCTTGTTTTTGTTTGAAGTAAGTACACAATATAAGTTTTTCAATCTTTTTTATTAGCATTTAACAATTATCCCCTTTGCACAAATGCTCCTCGACAACACAATTAAGGAATATGCATACAATGTATAATCTACAAGCATATATTTTGGGAAATGAGATGTTTCACATCTTCATAGCTATGCCCTATTATTGTGGGTGGGAGGTATTGAAGGTTGGCCACATGATCATTGTGATACATGTATATTTGCTGTGAATTAATACTGCATTAAAATGTTTTTTATGTATTTTATTTAGGCCTTATTTTTATGTATTGTTTCTCTGTATGTTTTATAGAATGATATATATGCTCCTGGGGAAGCGTTTACAATAACGCGCAACATGTCGAGCAAGTTCTCCATCTCCTCTGAATCCATCTGCTGGTTATCTATCTTATAATTACTGAATTATAATTTCTTTTTTCCTCCCTTATCTGTGTACTCATTTGAGGGGAACCTATTGTACTGTATGATATTGATAACCTCTGTTGGATCAGTCATAAATACTGATCAATTAACTTGATAATCTATGATTGTTTTATATATCAAACTTTTTTGTATACCAATAAATCTTTAGTGTTTTTACTCTAATGTACCTTGTATGCCTTTGAAGTCCAATTATTAGTTTCTAGCCTTGCAATTCATATATATCGGGACGGTGGCATACCTGTACTAGTGTATCCACAGTGTCACCCTGTGGGAAGATACACGTTAAAAAGTTTAGAATTCTCTAGGACTTGTCTTAAAACCGTTTACCCAGTTAGTGAGCGAATTCCCTGCACTCAAAGGCCTCCGCTTTCAATATATACAACTGCAACATGCCATTAGATACCAAAGTAGACATTTTGATTTGCAACTAGAGGAATCCACGTTCCTTGAGTCCATATTTTCAGACACTGAGAAGAAGGGAATCATTTCTAGAATATATATCCACCTATTATCACACGTCCAAGCCCCTGACTTGTTACCATGTAGGGAGGGGTGGGAGCGAGATGTTGGTCCCATAGATGGTGAGCAGTGGAATCAAGTCCTGGGTGTGGGTCCCTTGGTATCAGCGGCACAGACTATCCCACCTGTTTATACTACACAGAGTATACCGCACTCCTGTGCAGTTACATAAATGGGGTAGGCGTGATTCCCTCATTTGTCCCAAATGCCAGGCCCATCCGGGTGATCTAATTCATATGCTCTGGCGTTGCCCCAAAGCTAGTGAGGTACTGGAATAGCGTTGTTACCAAAATAAATAGTGTTGAATCGCTAATGTGTTTGCTAGGTAGCCTAGATGAGGACTTGTACCTCCCTTCGGTATACATTGCCCTCACAAGGCTCCTATACTTAGCCAGGAAGCTGGTTGACAGTTTGTGGCTATCAGCACGCACCCCAAGGGAGGCGCAGTGGCTCCAGATGGTCAATGCTACTCTTATTCGGGAAAAAAACACATATCAACATAGGAAATCGCCAAACAAATTTACCAAAATCTGGCAGCATTGGTTGAACTCCCCAGAGGTGGCACCACCTCAATTGGCTCTGGATAGGCTGCTGATGGGATAAACGGGCCTGTGGTGCTGTTTTTTAAACCTTAGTTTGCACGGAACGTTGAGTGATGAGCTAGGAGAGCTTTGCTTGATTGACAGATTTAAACCCCGGGTGGTATATCAATGGTTGGAATATTTCTTTATTGTTTATTTTAAGTTAATTTCATTTTGTTTTTTTCTCCTTTTTATTCGTTGAACAGTGGGTTGTTCATTTGTGTGTAAGCAAGAACTCAGGGTTTAGTGCAATGTGCCTAGGATGTATGACGGCAGTGTTGGCATTACTGTCAACGCCACTCTTCTGTTGATGTGAGGAATGAGACTCCTGTTATTTTTATATGCAAATGCACAATGTAATGTCTTGTGTTCTCAATAATAAAAACCTATTTGTTGATTAAAAAAAAAAATACCGGATGACTCCGCCTTCTTCCTTCTCCACGTCTCGACTGCCCCGGTAAAGGCCTACAAAAAAACGATTATTCGCCATCTCCTTGACGCTGCCAAATCATGCATCCCCCTTAAGTGGAAATCCCCACAACCCCCAACTGTTGGGATGTGGCTCAGAAAGGTAGAAGAAATTTAAAGATCTAATTCTATCAGCTCGGCACCAACAAGAACGCTACTCCAAGACGTGGTCCCTCTGGAACACATTCATCTATTCAGATGAAGGTAGGACCCTTCTTGGAAGCACGTCAGCAGCCTAAACTGTCCGTAGATTGACTATTGGTCTGGATTGTTCGTGATTTTGCATTTCTCCCTTCCCCCCCCCTCCCCCCCTGCTGATATACTCCCCCCCTCCCTCCCGCACTATAACTCTCTCTTTTTATCTATCTACTCTAATTTCTGTTCTCTCAGTGTTTCTATAATATGTTCTCCTTTTTGTTTTGTTTTTTGTTTCTATTCTGTTCTGTGTGTTCACAGTAGCAGATGCTTTTTCTGTTATAAAGATAAAATGATGTCAACTATCCCCTCTCATCTTTGTTCTAACCGTCGAACCACTGCTTAATAAGATTCGCTTTAATTATGCTATCAAAGGCTTTACGGTTGGCCCGACAGAACATAAAATATCCGCCTACGCGGATGATGTCCTGTTCTATGTTTCTGACCCCCTGATATCACTGCCCAACATTATGGCAGAGCTAAAAGGTATTTAACCTATTGTCCAACTTTAAGATAAACTACAGCAAGTCAGAGATCATGTCACTGACCGTCCCCATGAATCTGCGTACACAGCTGCAAGCTGCTTTCTCATTTAGAACAAAAGATGATAAGGACAGCCGCACTCCAATCCAACGTAGCTTTATTGTTAAAATGAAAACAGGCACTACAAGTCACAGCAACGAAACCCAGGACACTGACGCGTTTCATACTACACTTAGTGTTTACTCATAGTGAGTAAACACTAAGTGTAGTGTGAAAAGCGTCAGCTGTCCTGGGTTTCGTTGCTGTGACTTGTAGTGCCTGTTTCCATTTTTACAATAAAGCTACGTTGGATTGGAGTGCTGCTGTCCTTATCATCTTTTGTTCTAAATTGCCACATGCATTGCCAGCACCCTCGGTTCCTGAGAGAAGGATTGCAGCCAAGTTAGACCTACCTGGAGCAGCAACTTCTGTTTCTCAATTGCTTTCTCAATTACATGGTGTTCGACCTCCCTGAAGTACTGTGCTCTACTATATGAGTGTAACTATGCACCACTTCTCTCCACAGTCAGAGTGGACTTGAAGCGATGGGATAGGGCCACTTTCTCATGGATGGGCCGAGTCAGTGTGCTTGCTTAAGATGAATGTGCTACCTTGTATCCTGTTTTTCCTGCAGATGGTGCCGATCACTTTGCCTAGAACTTTCTTCTCAACCCTCAACAGCCTGTTTATACAATATATTTGGAGTGGGAAATGTCCCCGGTTAGCCCTTCGTACGATACAGCGCCCTAAGAAGAAGGGAGGTATGGGGGTCCCAGTAGTTCGCAGGTACTATGAGGCTGTAGCTCTACAATGTATTTTGGATTGGTACCATAATGTCCCGTACAAACTTTGGGTACCCCTAGACAAATTCTTAGCAGGCCGTAACCTGTCACATGCCCCATGGGTTCCTTGGGAAGATAGGGGTCTCTCCGCATTGGTCTCTCCATTGGCCACTCATGCTCTGGCAATCTGGGACGGATTGAATAAGCAGGGGAGGCTCGCCCCCCGACTTCCCCTCTGGTGCCTCTAGGAGGTTTCCCTTGGTTCACTCCGGGGGAACACCCTTCTTTCTTTCGGACCTGGGCAGCGGATGGAGAGTCCAGATGTGGCAGATTTGTTCAGGACCAGGGCCTGTTGCCACTAGCAATCTCTTTGGAAACAATACGGCCCCTTCCCAATGGATGAGAGGCGTTACAGGCAGCTCCAACATTTTATTACTAGCCTACCCCGAGAGGTTCGGTCTCCCACCTTGGCCTCTTCCTTTGAACGCTTATGCATGTCCGCCTCCGCTATCCCCCATGCCATTTCAGTGTTGTATGATTTGTTGCAGTCCCTACATAATGAGGGGAAACCGGGATTCATTGGGAAATGGGATAGAGACCTTCAGCGCGTCTTTACTGAACCTCAGTTGGATCACCTGTATAGCCTCACACATTCGAGCACAGTAGATACCAAAATGCAGGAGAATAGTTATAAGGTTCTGACCAGGTGGTATAGAGTGCCTCCCAAGCTTGCCAAGATTTACCCTTCTCTTTCAGATGCATGTTGGAGAGAATGTGGCCTCAGAGGCTCGTTCCTTCACATCTGGTGGAAGTGCCCCAAGCTGAGGCCCTTCTGGCTTGATATTCACACACAGATCAAACTAATTTTGGATCTGGAGCTCCCAGATTCCCTGTTGGAATCCTTGTTGCACTTCCCCACCACTCCTCTTAGCCAGTATTGCAAATCCATATTGCCCCATCTGCTTAATGCGGCCCGGCGGTTGATCCCAATCTATTGGAAAAACCTTGGATAAACTATGCAAGCCCAGCTGGATTGTTTGCCTCGGGTCCCTCACCGGCTGCGGCTCCGTCCGTTTGATGGGGTCGGTTCGGGGGGGAGGACGGAAGGCTGCAGGTCAGACAATGAGGAGACGGATGAGCTTTGACAAATTTAATACAGCTCAATTTGGTGTATTATACTAGCAGGTGTTCCCCCCTTTTTCTCTTTGTCCCTACTTTGTTATTATTTTTCTTTTGTCACTTTACCCCCCTTTTTTTTCTTTTGTTTTTGTCTTTTTCATCAATTTATTTGATCTATTTTTATTTTTGGTTGCTCTTGTGTTTCTGGGCCTGATACCCGGGGACCAAGTCGGATCAATATCTCTGAATGAGGGATGATGCCCCTGCCAGGGGTGTACTAGACGGAGATGGTAGGGGTGATCAATAGATGATTGAATTCATATCATGGTTGTAATATTTCGATAAATATTGCCCCAGATATAATCTCCGAACCGTGTGCATCCCTTAATAACAATTTTGCTGACTGTATGTACCTGGTGACAGGCTCCTCATTTATTGTTGACTTATGCTTTTACGTTTTGTTCAATGTTTTTTTGTTTTTTTCTGAAAATATCTTTAAAATAAAGATTACATTAAAAAAAATAAAGTTAAAATGATAATGGACGGTCTCATGGATATACCTTACTGAACGATGCAATCCCTTTGGTGGTTGACAAATTGTTGTCATATTTATGTTGCTGTACAAGATTGTTTTTTATACATAATGATACTATGTTTGTGATGTGTCATGGTCCGTGGACCTCGCCCTTTGACAAAATAAAAGATTTGAGAAAAAAAAAAAACAAGTGCATACATATAAAAAATTGTTATAATTCATGAAAGGACCTAATAAAACCCCATCATATACCATCAAGGAACTTAATCTGCTAGGAACCCACTATTTTTATTAATCATGCTCCTGGAAGACGTAATTCTCTTACCAAACGCGTAGAGCGGAGCTGTGTGACGTGCTGACGTCACCTCTGTTTACTGCTCGCATACCCAGATGGACAGGTTTGTCCGATTGTGCACCGGCCGGCGCATCGGACTTTAGGCTTTCTAATACAAGTATCCTTGTAAGTGTGTCTTTGATTACTTTTTAAACAATAAATCTGGAGCTTTTACACTATCGGAGCCTTTATATATTTCTTACATACTCCGCACTCGCATATGAATCTGAACATCCATTGTGGGATCTGATCAGCGGTGAAGCAGGCTGGAGGTGCCTTTGGAAATCAGCTGTGATGTTTGTATGCTTTCCCTGATCCTCTGTCACGGGGGTCACGGAGTTCTGGTAAGCAGTGATTCATTCCATTGGTGGTGGATCTCACATATTTACAATCAATTTGAAGATTTTCATAAATTTTTTGGACAAACCACAGATAATTTGCACGGGCGGACTGTTACCAAATTCAATTTGAGATTGATCTCACATATGAACTACACTGCATGTTTGATTTTTTAAACTTTTTTTTATGACATTTATGCATTTATATATTCACATGAATTTATTTATTTAATGTTCACTGTCAATTTATATGATCACGTATGCTACATTTTGGTTATGTTTCACATTTTTCTATTATGTGGTGTATATTAGAGCTTTCAACTATTTGCTCTTAGGTAGCGCGATTCTATATTTTTTCTATTTACTTTCCACTGTACCAATGTTTCACAGGAGAGTCGCTGCTTCCATATTTTGACTTGTAGACTTACCAAAGTTTTGCAAGTGCATTAGATTTCTTAGCGCAGTTTCCTTTTCTTTTTTCCTTCTTTACCCACTATTACCACTAATTAATTAAAAAACAATGAAATTAATGCTATGGTCCATATTTATAACAATAATTTAAAACCAATTTCCTTGCATCTATGAACCAATGTCTTTATAGCATGTACATATTATGGGGTACATTATCTTCATAGGTGCTGCACCGTAACTGCGATAGATCTCAACACCCCCCCCCCCCTCCTTTAATTATTGCTCAAAAAAACATTTTAGATCAAATTCTTTGTTTAACCCTCCCAGCGCCAGAGAGTCCAGCAGTTCCCTGCTGTTTGTGTGCAGGTTAGGGAGCTACAGCATTAAAGACAGAACGAACTCCTGCAGGGGAAAACTTCAGTCACTCACCTCATGGCTACAGGTGAAGATTCTTAAAGCGGAGTTCCACCCAAAAGTGGAACTTTCGCTTTAAGCACTCCTCACCCGCTTATATGCCACATTTGGCATGTCATTTTTTTTGGGGGGGGAGTGGGGGCTTCGTTAGGAGTGGGACTTCCTGTCCCACTTCCTACTTCCACCTAGGGGCCGCCTAGGCGACTCCTCCTCTGCCCCTAGGCCAGTGATGACGAACCTGTGGCACGCGTGCCACAGCTGGCACGCCGAGCCCTCTCTGTGGGCACTCAGCGCACCGCCAGGATAGAGGAGGGAATCCCCCAGCAATGCAGTTACTTTCACTGATGCGCGGAGTAGCCGACTCCCTTCCTATCATTAATGCGATCGGGAAGTGGAGCGGCAGATTTGAGTAAAGCCCTGCACTGAGGAAAGAACACACAGAGAGGGAGTGTCTGCTGTAAGCAGCGCGCGATGCCTCTGAATGGCCAGGAAGAGAAGAATGATCCTCCCTTCCTGGACTTGGGCAGCCAATAGGAGAGCGGCTTCCTGTGCAGGCCGGGGCTTGGGCGCTGAAGCATGGCAATATGGAGGACTTTGGCTGTACACATACACAGGTAGGACAGTGCTATGGGTGTGAGAGAGAGAGAGAGAGAGGGAGGGGTGCGGGCTTGCAGAGGACACTGCTGTGTATGTGGGGGGATGTGAAGGGGGCAGAGGACACTGCTTTGTTGGGACAGGCTCTGTATTCTGAGCACAATGTATCCATCCTATCCCTGTATTCTGAGCACCATGCATCCATCCCATCCCTGTATTCTGAGCACCATGCATCCATCCCATCCCTGTATTCTGAGCACAATGTATCCATCCCATCCCTGTATTCTGAGCACCATGCATCCATCCCATCCCTGTATTCTGAGCACCATGCATCCATCCCATCCCTGTATTCTGAGCACAATGTATCCATCCCATCCCTGTATTCTGAGCACCATGCATCCATCCCATCCCTGTATTCTGAGCACCATGCATCCATCCCATCCCTGTATTCTGAGCACAATGTATCCATCCCATCCTTGTATTCTGAGCACAGTGTATCCACCCCATCCCTGTATTCTGAGCACCATGCATCCATCCCATCCCTGTATTCTGAGCACCATGTATCCATCCCATCCCTGTATTCTGAGCACAATGTATCCATCCCATCCCTGTATTCTGAGCACCATGCATCCATCCCATCCCTGTATTCTAAACACAATGTATCCATCCCATCCCTGTATTCTGAGCACAATGTATCCATCCCATCCCTGTATTCTGAGCACCATGCATCCATCCCATCCCTGTATTCTGAGCACAATGCATCCATCCCATCCCTGTATTCTGAGCACCATGTATCCATCCCATCCCTGTATTCTGAGCACAATGTATCCATCCCATCCCTGTATTCTGAGCACCATGCATCCATCCCATCCCTGTATTCTGAGCACAATGTATCCATCCCATCCCTGTATTCTGAGCACAGTGTATCCATCCTATCCCTGTATTCTGAGCACCATGCATCCATCCCATCCCTGTATTCTGAGCACCATGTATCCATCATCCCTGTATTCTGAGCACAGTGTATCCATCCCATCCCTGTATTCTGAGCACCATGCATCCATCCCATCCCTGTATCCTGAGCACAATGTATCCATCCCATCCCTGTATTCTGAGCACCATGCATCCATCCCATCCCTGTATTCTAAACACAATGTATCCATCCCATCCCTGTATTCTGAGCACAATGCATCCATATGATCCCTGTATTCTGAGCGTAACGCACTCCTTTGAAAAAGCACACAGGTTTTTTTCTGGGCAGAATGGTAAGGTTTTTGGTCCCTTAGGGCTCATTCAGAGGGATGAACAGTCCTATCCTCTGTACAGAGCCGCTGGTAGATTTAATTCCATGCTGGCACTTTGAAAGAAATAAGTTGGTTTTGTGTCGCGGTTTGGGCACTCGGGCTCAAAAAGGTTCGCCATCACTGCTCTAGGCGATCTCCTGGGACACATGACAGGTCCCAGGAGATCGCCTGTCCACTCCAGGGAACGCAGCGCGACTCACGCATGCGCAGTGCGTGCCCGGCCGTGAAGCCGAAAGCTGTCACGGCCGGGTGCCCAGAGTGTTAATGGAGGCGCCGAGGAGAGGAGCGGGGAGAGGAGCGATGCTCCGTGCGGCCACATCGCTGGACTCTGGAACACGTAAGTGTCTGTTTATTAAAAGTCCACAGCTATACTTTTTGTAAACATTAAAAGGCTGGAACTCCGCTTTAAGGCTGCCATCTTGGCTCCTCCTACCAGACCAGTGCAGTGCATTTTCAGCCAGAGAGGACACAATTGTGTGTGGGAGTCAGCCACACCCCTGCCCCGCCCACAATCTCGATCAGCATGGGAGAATGTATTCTACAGGTTTCAGAGAGAGACCTTTACAGCAGTGGTCATCAACCCTGTCTTTTGGCCCACTAACAGGCCAGGTTTTATGCATTACCTTGGGGAGATGCAGACTAAAATACTGCAATCACTGAGAAGCAAATTATATCACCTGTGATGTATTTCAGTTATCTTGCAAACCTGGCCTGTTAGTGGGCCCTGAGGACAGGGTTTATGACCACTGCTTTACAGACTGCCAGCCCTAGGAGGGTATTGCGGACAAAATAAAAGACTGCTCCTGCCAGTCCCCTTTGTGACCTGATGGAGCTCCAGGGGAGGGGGGATCTGCCTGCTGCTTCTCCCTGCCCAGTGACTCTGCACCAGTAGCCAGCTAAATGGAACCACGGGAGCCCCCCTCCTGCTCATCCCGCTACACTCCATACCACGCCACCACCTGCCATGGGGGAACGATCTGGAGGGGACCCAGGAGCGGTGGCAGTAAACCCTAGGCAGCTCAGCTGCCTAGTCTGCCTATTGGTAGCGTCGGCCTGGAGTACAGCAGCTCAGCCATTACTTTGAAATGCTGTCACTGAAACCGACCCAATGAGCCATCGGCCCACCGGTCCCGATGGCCAGTATATGCCTGTCCTCTGTTGATAAACATTCTTTTATTGATTATGCTGCTTTTAATATGATCTGTGAATGAGGGAAAATCTGATTAATCACAGGATTCTTTCCCCCATTCACAGATCCTGTGACAAGCAGTGTAATCAATGAAAGAACTTTTCTCAATTGAGGAGGAAGAAGGAGGCGGCATATCCTTGTCAGACCATCTGTACTACTGTTATGCCTTAAAGCGGGGTTCCACCCATTTAAAAGTCAGCAGCTACAAAAAGTGTAGCTGCTGACTTTTAATAATCGGACACTCACCTGTCCCACGGTCCAGCAATGCGGGCGACTGAAGCCCCCGCTCCTCTCCCCCTCCTCTCTGTGGCGCCGTCATTGTAACTGTGGGCGCCCGGCTTTGGCTCCACAGCCAGGCACGCACTGCGAATGCGCGAGCCACACTGGGCGCTGTGAATGGCCGGGCAATCTTCTGGGACCTGTGACATGTCCCAGAAGATTGCAGGGAGGGAGGGGGGGAGAGATGAACTTCCTTCCGCCGCCGCAGAGCCCCGGGAGGAAATGGGAGCTGGATGCCTCTAAAGAGAGGGTATCTGCTCACCCCCCAAAAAAATGACATGCCAAATGTGCTCACCATCACTTATATAGACAAGTGGTGGCGCACAATATCCACAGAAACATGTATTATCCAAAGTAATCAATATGAAGCTAGAAAAAATAATAAAAAATAATAAATAAATAAAAAAATAAAAAATAAAATAAAAAAATATATAAAATATAAAAATAAGATGAAAAAATACCATACAACATATGTATATATATAGACAGTCTTAAAGGAAGTCCTTAGGAGTCTGTTTACACACTGCGGTGTATATGGGTGGAGCAGGGATAAATGGGATCCACTGTGCACAGGGCGGCCATCATAGATGAACAGAAACCATGTTCAGGGGTAACTGGAAGACAAGGAGAGAGGCGCCTCTAAGTGCAATAGTGTAACAAGTTTTTAATAGTAGATACAAATACACTCACATTTAGGTGAATTAACATAGGCGTTTAAAATGTCAGGGTGACGATCATCAGCAGCAGGTCACAGGGGGTTCTCAGCTCTGCGTAGAATGACAGGAGTGTCTCTGAAGATGGAGCGGCCGGCTTCCGGGGACAACGATCCTGTAGTATGTTAAGAGCGAGGCTAGGAGCGCACATGTGGTTAAGCTGCAGAGGGTGACGTCATCAAAAATGGACGCGTTTCGTGAGCGTGCAGACTTGCGGTGTCCTGGCAAGTCGCGCTCCTTTATCAACATGACATCACTTAAAGTGGAAGTTCCGTTTTTGGGTGGAACTCCGCTTTAAGACCCAAAGTTGTTAACTATTGCAGCACCATAAGTAAAAAGGCAGGAAGAGGACAAGCTATTCCTGCAGTGAAGATCTCTACAGGATCCAGCTGCCTGCACAACATGGGATATATTTCTTTACAAGTAAGTGATATGACTAAGGCAGCCCATACAACGGGTTTAATGAAAAAAATGATCCAATTCCCCATCCGAACACTCGATGTGGATGGGTAATCACTCCCACTGTGCTATTGTATTCTGCTGGCGGGGAGATTTTCGCATCATCAGAATACAATGATCAGTGTTACCTGCTATAGTTGGTTGCACTGATCATTTGGGAAACACCTGACAGGCTGGTTGGATATATCGGCTTGTGTACAACCAGCAAGCCCATACATGGACCCAAATTTGGCCAGTCCCTGCTGAATTTTGATCCATGTATGGCTGGCTTAAAACTGTAGGGATTTTTTTTACACTAAACATCAGTGCCTTCCTATCCAAGTGACCCTTGTTACCCATATTTCACAGGATGAAGTAATGGCAAAAAAACAAAAAAAGTTTTGGCTAGAGTTAGTCTTAAGCATTATGCATTATATTTAAATTAGTTTTAAACTTATGTTTGCTTGCTTAAGAAGTAAATATATTTTGTATAAAAGATTGTTAGCTATTATGATTACTTTAGATGTCTTTTTGTAGTGTTTAAATGATTACATGGTCAAGTGAGGTAAATATACAGTCCAAAGACAGAAAATAAATGAGTGAGTGCAACGTGGCATGTCGAACTCCAGCCAACATTCAGTTACTACAGATCTTTTCCATATGTTTCCTGTTCTCAGCTCCCTCTGCAAACATTATCACTCCATTGACTGAAGAAGGAAAATTAAGCATTCTCTTCTGTATAAACAATAATTGAATACTGTACATTCCTGCAAACTTAAAAACATATACTGTATATACACAAACCTCTATATATTTTTTTTAATTTAATTTAACAAATTGTATTTTTGTTTAAATTGTAAATGTTAAATTGTATGTAGAAAACACTGAAGGCAATACCAGGTACACAATAATAATGCTGTTTCAGGAAACAGACATCAAACTAATTAATTAGTAAAGTTAAGTCTCAATATATTGTCACACCATATGATTGGTAATGATAAAGGCATGAAAGTGGTTTAACAGTAGAACAACACAACATTCAGTATGATCAGCAGTCAGTAGAGGGTATAGGACATGGATATGCAATTAGCGGACCTCCAGCTGTTGCAAAACTACAAGTCCCATCATGCCTCTGCCTCTGGGTGTCATACTTGCTGCTGTCAGTCTTGCTATGCCTCATGGGACTTGTAGTTTGGCAACAGCTGGAGGTCCGCTAATTGCATATCCCTGGTATAGGATAACACTGTGCACCATAATCAGCATAACAGATCACCTTGAGACAAGCAATGGACAATAATGTGGCTAAATGTACTACGTTCAGGCGACTATACTGCCAGAGTGCATTAAGGTGACTATGTCAGGTCTAAGCTAACTGGAAGGGTGTACCGTTTGAGTTATACATAGGGGCTTGTAGAATGGCTTTATAGGAGCAGTCCTTTACTATATTCTTCTGCCAGATATATTTGGGGCCCATAAGCAGCATTGGTATACTTAATAACAGTCTTGGTGAACCAGCATGTAGTGTGGGATTTATGTACTAGGTATCCTGCTTCCAGTAACTCAATCTCTGCTAATAATGGATGAATAGTGGGCAGTGATCCATCTCAACAGTCCCTGTGGTGTGACTATAGACTCCCGCTGTAGGAAACACCCCACTTGCCTTTTTGCAAATGACTCAGGTGATCAGAAGAAGGGAAGAGTGAGAGGACGCTCCAGTGTCCCTGCAGCAAAGGTGAGACTGGTTGGATCGCAGAGGTCGGCACAGCACTGCCTTTGTGTCACCATTCTTAGGCCTCAATCTCTGGTTCTGGCCAGTCTGTTATCCTGTAAAAAAGGGGGGTAATCCGCGCTAACTCTAATATCATGTGAATACTCTAAAACCATATAAGGTAACAGAGTAGGTGAAAAAAATGAGGGATATCATGTATATGAGTACATGAAAGTAAAATTATTTCTATTATGTTCAGGTGCTGCAAATAGGTGACTGGAATATACAGTTACAAATATATGAAAAATAAAGAAAAAATGCGCAACCTCTTTGTAACAAATACAATGCTATAAATTTCCAGCTGACATAGTGCTGCAATTTTGTGTATGTGAAACAACAAAAAAAAAAAAACTTTTCATAAAAAACAAAGTTCATGAGAGCGATGGCCGCTCAGGGTATTGTCCTATGTTCCCCACATTAGAGATGGATGCAGGTAAGGATTCAACACTTCCCAACTTGCTCAGGTAGAAAATAGATGTACAAACTGCTTACCGGATCAAACGAAATCCCCATTACAGGGATCTTTTAAAGCTCGATATCCTTCACGGATCACTCGGATGATCAGGAACCCAGCAGCACATCCAGCAACTCCAAGGGACATGTCTACAAAAGCAGGAAAAGCCGAAACACCTTTCTGTTGCTCAGCTTGTCAGATCCCCCTCCAGACGTATTAGATTGTGGATTGGAAGAAAAATGAAAAAAAAACCGCTTCATGGTGCAGTATTCTTATTAAAAGAAGATACCCTTTATTTGCAATCCTGGGTATTATACATAAAAGCGCCAAATAATTTGAACGAAAAAAAGGATTCTCAGCTGCGGTGCAATCCGATCAGCTGGTGCGTGGTGACGTCAGGATCTTGCAGCTCCGCCCGACGCTGCGTTTCTCCGTATGAGGCTTTGTCTGCCTCCTCTCCCAGATTGCAAATAAAGGGTATCTTCTTTTAATAAGAATACTGCACCATGAAGCGTTTTTTTTTCATTTTTCTTCCAATCCACAATCTAATACGTCTGGAGGGGGATCTGACAAGCTGAGCAACAGAAAGGTGTTTCGGCTTTTCCTGCTTTTGTAGACGTGTCCCTTGGAGTTCCTGGATGTGCTGCTGGGTTCCTGATCATCCGAGTGATCCGTGAAGGATATCGAGCTTTAAAAGATCCCTGTAATGGGGATCCGTTTGATCCGGTAAGCAGTTTGTACATCTATTTTCTACCTGAGCAAGTTGGGAAGTGTTGAATCCTTACCTGCATCCATCTCTAATGTGGGGAACATAGGACAATACCCTGAGCGGCCATCCCTCTCATGAACTTTGTTTTTTATGAAAAGTTTTTTTTTTTTTTTTTTGTTTCACATACACAAAATTGCAGCACTATGTCAGCTGGAAATTTATAGCATTGTATTTGTTACAAAGAGGTTGCACATTTTTTCTTTATTTTTCAGTCTGGTATCCTGCAGAGATGTGTGCACAAAGGCTGATGTGCTCATGTGGACTCTTGTGCTACCAGGAGGAAGAAGTTTCCAGTGCAATCCCATAAAAGTTATTCCACCACTCCTCCTCCGTGTGCTATTGGGAACTGTAGTGTAATGGTCCATGAGACCCATTCTATGGTTAATGTCCCAGACTTCAATTACCGTGATCCCCAGCATTCTGCATAGAAGTCCATAGGCTTTCCTGCTATAGATCTCCCCCTGCTGACTGGATATTGCAACACAATAGCAGTAGAAAATGAAAGCAAACTGACTGTTACAAGGACAATGTCTCCTTATCCATGTTTCTGTAGTCCAGCACCTGGCTACACACTCTGCCCACAAGAAATCTTTTGGGGACCATGGCATTAGATTAACTTAAACAAGTAACAAAATATAAATTCATATTAACTTGTACACAGGCCCAAATAATTTTTATTAACACGTGGGTTCAACAAAAGAACCTCCCACCAGTTGTCAGAAAGGGGCGAGGTTGTCTTGTCTATAGACCATCAATGTAGAGATGGCCCACATCAGAGGCGTAACTACAACCTTCTGAAGACCTGGACAACAGGGGACGGTGCCATAACCTGAGAGTGAGAGGCCTGCCGGAATCCATAGAGGGGGAACAAATACCTCAGGCGGTGATTAGCCTCTTCAACGGCATTCTCAGCAGACCCCCGCAAACTGCCATTGACATGGAACGGATTCACCGCGCTCTACGTCCCAGGGGTAGAGACACAGATGCCCCAAGGGACATAATCTGCTGTTTGGTCAACTACAGGCTCAAGGAGGACATTCTGAGACAAGCGCGGGGCCAGCAACTTACTCACGACGCGACCCCTGTCCAAATTTTTCAAGACCTCTCGGGCATCACCTTACAGCACCGCCGTGATCTCAAACCTCTGCTGGACACCCTGCGTTCTAAAGGGATACGGTACAAATGGAAATTTCCCTTCTGCTTGTCTGCTTCAAATCAAGGCCGCACAGCCCTGCACAAAGTGCCAGAGGATTTACCCCGCTTTTGTGACACCCTGGGCATCCCCTTAGTGGCAGTCCCGGACTGGTATGCCAACTTTCGACACTCCGTGGGCAGACTGGACAAGCGCCCAGAGGAACCTTTGGAGACTCAAGCCACAAGATTTTGCAGGAGGCGATCACCTTCGGGTTCCAGGCAACACAATGGGGCTCGCAACCCCCGTCATAATCTGAGTCCCTCCATCTCCCCAGGGTCCAGGGGGGCTCGTAGAGATTGTTGATTCTCATGTTCACCAGCCTTTTCACCAATGTTCCTGTTACCTACAGTTTGCCCTTGTTAACTCCAGTGTTGTACCCAGTGAGTACCATCTACCCAGTTATTTGACTTTTACTTTGCTCCACATACTGGCCACCGAGGAAGCTGAGTGAAATTTTACTCATCCTCAGCCAAATACTGACTTTTTTCACAGTTTGCCTGCCTCACAGTCAGAATGCTGCCGCGGACCGCTCACGGCTGTGTACGGAAACTACACTACCCACACTGCTTTGCAGCTGGCCGCCGAATTCCGAACGGAAGCTGTCATTCGTCCAACCCGCACTTCCGACCGCGACATACAGGACTCCCAACGATCCACGCACTGTGATGACGCTCCACTTCAGGTCACACGTCGCACCCCAATGGAATCCCATCACCACCGGAAGGTCAGCCTCGATCTAGCCGACGCTGGAGAGGGGACCGCTGCTTGATGGACAGTTGGCTCCCAACCCTTTCCCTCTAATTGGCCTAGACTACCTGCGAATCCGTTATAGACACCCCTGATTGTCGGCATAGGAAAGGTAGGACTGCAACAAGCATCTCACTGCCAGTACACCCACTCGCTAACTTTCTCCACAGGTCAGCTCACCGGGCCAATCCTTATCCTCACCCTCACAAGCCCATATACACTTGGCACGCAACTAAGGGCAGGGCTCATTTGTGACCCCTTGGTAGGCCGGTTCCTCTGCTCCTCTGGTCATCTGCTGCCGGGACGCTCTGCACTTCAGCCGGCACCTGTGAGGGATACAACAGTTGTCCTTCCCTATCTGTATACGACCCGGGGCCCTCCCGGATTCCCCCCAAATACACTATCCCATCACCGGCTGACTTGGATGCTGTACAGGACTTAGCACCACACATTGTTACCAGGCGTTGGACCTCCTTCATCATCGCTCATGCAGGACCCCTTCCCTTTTCTGTGTGACACACCTCAGTGCAGCCACTCTGCGCCCGGACTTCACCCATGTAACACTCACACTGTATCAATTCTTTGCGGGCAATAGCGGACCGATTCCCCCGCAGATCCCCGTGGATCCCTTCAAAGACCCCTTGTGCCGCATGCGCACCACTGTGCGGGGGCAGACACAAACTGAGCAGTTGGATGGACTTTAGCCACTTTTGTTGTGATGCTGTTTTTTCAGTAGGTATATACTGTATCTGATATTGTTCAGTAGATAATGTTCAGTACCTCAGTGGACACTTAAGGCCACTTAATATAGCTTGTTCTGGTTATGTGTTTTTAGTTCAATGTTTATTTGCTGTTTTCTGTTGCTCCCCTTAATGCGACCACGTTCCTCATGCCTCCCTCTTCAGGCTAACACTCAGTTCCCATGCTGAACTGTCCATGCAGGTCTTGCAGTGAATGCTCCAGCATCTGGCAATAGAACCCAGAGCTGTAAAGTGAAACTGCACATATGGCAAACTGTATACCTGTCCTGGCCCAGGCATCCCTGTTACACAGTCCCCCTCTCTGTACTTACCTATTGTGAGTTTATAAGGTTTTCCCCCTCCCCTTTCTGCACTGGGGTCTTGCCTCCTCAAAATAAACGTAGAAACTTGGGTCATCCTGGGGTGGCAAGCCACCTCCGATACATTTAGTTACTCTTTCTAACGGGGTCTTGGTCAACCCCCACACAGTTACGTATAGCGGTGTGAGCGCACTGTTAGGCGTGCAATCACCCGCTACGTGCTGTACCTCTCCGTTCTGAATCCCCCCTCTGAGGAGATTGGACGGACTTCTCCCCCCTCATCGGTTTATCCATACTACCTACGCTGCTCCATTGAGTCCTAGTGTATCTATAGTCCCCCCCCCCTGTTCTATAACAGCCCCCCACTCCACCCCCTCCCTTTCACCATGACGGATAACACTACTCCAGCCGACTCTAGCCCACAACATGTGCAACTTCCAACACACATTAAACTATACTTGTTAAACATTTGCAGTCTCAACACCCCCGAAAAATGCTCACAGTTGTTGTATACTCTCCAGAAGGCCAAGCCGCATATCGTTCTCCTCCAAGAAACCCACTTCAGATCGGACATTATCCACAAACTCTATAACCACCATTTCCCGACGGTATACTACGCCGCCAACGAGACAGCAAAATCGAAAGGAGTCTCTATCCTAATCTCGAAGAGCTGCCCTATCCAGATCGCTGAAGTCCAACAAGTTGTCCAAAGTAGATATCTCTTTCTCAAGGGTACACTTCACGACGTACCTATCACCATTGCAAACATCTATGCCCCAAACTTGCAACAAGTTCCCTTCTTTCGCAAAATCTTCCATCACTTGACTGCCTTTCAATCGGGCGCTCTGATCGTAGGAGGAGATTTCAATGTTCCACTGACGCCCTCACTAGACACCTCCAATGGGTCCACTTGCCTAACATATCGAGCCCTCCGTGCAATAAAATCCCAACTTAGCACCCTAACTCTACATGACACATGGCGCACGCTGCACCCGAACGTCAAAGATTTCACCTTTTTCTCTCCTCCACATAACAAGTATTTCAGAATTGATAATTTTTTCCTCACACAGGACGACCTCACAATGCTCACGATGGCCACCATTGAACCCATGTTACTATCGGACCACCACCCTATTACAATGACTCTGACACTCCTGGTGAAGCGCACCAGATCCGTGATCTGGAGACTAGACGACTCCCTACTGTTAGATTCAGACAATACCTAAATATTATCTGACCGCCTTTCCCAATATTTCACAGAAAATGACACCCAGAGTACATCACCTACCATTATGTGGGCAGCTCATAAATGTGCGATTAGAGGGGAGCTTATCTCATTAGTGGCCAAAAGAAACAAGCTCAAGAAGGCCCGTATCATGGAATTGTCCAACCGTATGAAAACACTTGAACGCGCACATAAACTTACCTTAGCTAACTGAAGTCTCACTGATCTTTTGAAAGCCAGGGAGGAATTACTGGAGGAACTCCAAATAACTTTAAAATGTAAATATGCTCTTACCCACAAATTATTTTACGAATTTGGTAATAAGTCGGGGAAGCTACCTGTGACAGGAGGGTCACGTTGGACACAGGGTGAGCCAAGAAACCATGGATATTAAGAATATGGCTTGGCTGGCTGGAAATTGAAATAGGAATATTAGTCCACAATATTGTTTTATTCTGAAACTTACCAGGTTAATTGAGAGATGTGTTACCTGCCAGTGTGATATAAATCCCAGCTTCTAAGGGACCTGTTCATTGTTTGTGGTGATGTGGATTGGGGAAATTGAGTCTGTCCTTGTGTGTATTGTAAAGTGCCAGACAGTCTGGTGAATAAAGGTCATGCATAGTTATTTAAACATAAAGGGCTGGTGTGAATAGAGATAGTTAACACTATGCCTGTGTGTATTGTACTCTGCAGACGGAGCGTCTGCCAACCCTTTCATGAGGAGATGTGTATTGAAGATCGTTACGTCTATTGTGTAAAGTCTGTTGTCTCCTAACAGACGTCAAAGTAATGTGTTGAGTCTTGTAATGTGTGGGTGGAGCTGGGACATTGTTCATGTTAAACTACTGTGTATTAGATGTATATAAAAGTTACAATGTTTCTCAATAAAAGTCATTCGATCTTAGGAAGATACAGAGTGCGTCTCGTTCTTCCAGAAGGATTAATTCCTATGGGAAAGAGTCGCCTGGCTGTGGAAGATTGGTAGTGAGCGGGTGTCCAGGAGAGAGAACATCTTATACAGCGTTAACCCCCTTCGTATTTGGGGTGCCGTTACATTGGTGGCAGCAGTGGGATTTGCTCTCCAGTTACTGGGACACTCCAAACCACCACAGTGAATGACCAGCTATGCAGCCTGCAGGAAAGTCACGCTGAAAGACCTACTTGAGAGCCGAGATGGACCAGAAGGAGGGTGATGCAGGACCCCGGTCAGTTGAAGATTTGTTTCAGCAACGAGTTCGACAGCGCTTGGCATTATATGGTCCTAACCCATCAGAGACCGCCATACAGGAAGCCATTAGAGGCATCCAGCTGCAGGATGCGTGACAAAAGAGAGAACTAGAGAGACAAGAGAGAGAACGAGAGCGACAAAAGAGAGAACTAGAGCGACAACATGAGCGGAGAATGGCGGAAATACGGCAATCGGAGATCGCCTACAGACAGCTGCTAGAATCTGCTCAGCAGCAGGGTGGTGCTACCTTTGCCTGGGACTATCAGGAAATACCAGTTGACAACTATGAAATCCTGGCTGAAGAATCAGCAGTGGAAAATCTGAAGATTGCCATCCCTAAAGCCGAAGTGAATGATACAGAGTTCCAGGGAGCTAGCCTGGCTGAAGAATCGGCAGTGGAAAATCTGAAGATTGCCACCCTTAAAGCCGAAGTGGATGATATGGAGTTCCAGGGAGCTAGCCTGGCTGAAGAATCGGCAGTGGAAAATCTGGAGATTGCCATCCCTAAAGCCGAAGTGGATGAGGTGGAGTTCCAGGGAGCTAGGGCAGTTGGCTCATCCCCCAGCCACAGATTACAGAAGGTATGGATTTAATGGGCTGTTCAGAGGATGTTATGGATTATGCATCGCCTCCTCAAGTACTGGCAGCAGGACAGAATACTGCAGACCCCTGCTCTACACCCGTGGCAGTTTTGGAGGCCCGAGGTGAGAAGGTGATGGTTCCTCTTTCCCAGGGGATTTCAGAGATGCAGGGAGGAGAAGCAGCTCTTCCCCCCCCCCAACAGTTAGCCAGAGCAGATGGTGTGAAGTCCCCAGCAGAAGTGCTGGCAACAGGGCAGAGTGATAGCAACCTCTGCCCAGCACCGGAAACAACTGTGGAGTTTCAGGGAGCCGGGGCAGTTGGCCCCTCTCTCCAGCAACAAGCTGAGGTGGTAAAGCTTTTACCCCCAGCTGAATCACTGGCCGCAGGGCAGAATGCTACTGGCCTCTGCACACAACTGCAACTTGAGCGGATATCGGTGGATGGGACTGCGGTCTCCACTCACAGCAACCCAGCACAAGAGCTGGCAATAGAGCAGAGTGCCGCGGGCCTCTGCTCTCAACTAACAGAAGAGGGAGTTCCGGTGGTACTGGATGGGACTTCGGTCCTCACTGACACAACCCCAGAAAATGGTGTGACACTGGGACAGGAGGATGTCAGCCTTGCTTTGCAAGCACTGGGGGATTTTCACCTGCCACAAGGGGATGGGACTTCAGCCTCCACTTGTATACCCCAGGGATGCCGGGCAGTCGACCCAGATCCCCAACAGCATGACGGACTAAGCCCAGTCACCCTGTCTTCTCTCAGTGGCTGAAAGGACTCCAGGGAGAAGGGCCAGTCCAGGCCTCTCCCCAGCGGCGGGTATGTTCTCTGAGAGAGGCAGAGGTTGGCTGGGTAAGTAATGCTCTGTTTGGAGCAATTTATTTGGGGTACTGTGTGGATACCGGCATTAGAGGAATGGACCTATGGACTAACTTTGGAGTCAACCCGTCTGGGGTCGCCTCCTCTGTTAGTCTCCTGCCGAAAGGGGAGATGTGTGACAGGAGGATCACGTTGGACACAGGGTGAGCCAAGAAACCATGGATATTAAGAATATGGCTTGGCTGGATGGAAATTGAAATAGGAATATTAGTCCACAATATTGTTTTATTCTGAAACTTACCAGGTTAATTGAGAGATGTGTTACCTGCCAGTGTGATATAAATCCCAGCTTCTAAGGGACCTGTTCATTGTTTGTGGTGATGTGGATTGGGGAAATTGAGTCTGTCCTTGTGTGTATTGTAAAGTGCCAGACAGTCTGGTGAATAAAGGTCATGCATAGTTATTTAAACATAAAGGGCTGGTGTGAATAGAGATAGTTAACACTATGCCTGTGTGTATTGTACTCTGCAGACGGAGCGTCTGCCAACCCTTTCATGAGGAGATGTGTATTGAAGATCGTTACGTCTATTGTGTAAAGTCTGTTGTCTCCTAACAGACGTCAAAGTAATGTGTTGAGTCTTGTAATGTGTGGGTGGAGCTGGGCCATTGTTCATGTTAAACTACTGTGTATTAGATGTATATAAAAGTTACAATGTTTCTCAATAAAAGTCATTCGATCTTAGGAAGATACAGAGTGCGTCTCGTTCTTCCAGAAGGATTAATTCCTATGGGAAAGAGTCGCCTGGCTGTGGAAGATTGGTAGAGAGTGGGTGTCCAGGAGAGAGAACATCTTATACGGCGTTAACCCCCTTCGTATTTGGGGTGCCGTTACACTACCACTACCACTATCTCACCTTTCCTGGATCGATCTTCGATCGACGCCTAAAACTTGTTCCAGCCACCCGCTAATAGGTCCCATGTTGCTAAATTTTAGAGCGGCATGTCGGACTTTTGACATGACCCCTTTTCCTGGGCCCATCACGCCTCTTACCCAAAACCCAGACTTTCCGCCAGACCTTACTGCCAATAACCTGACTGCACACCCCTATGACGCACCGGTCAGAGCACACCAGTTCTTCAATGACGAAGTGCTCCTTTCGCACCCGGAGATGTCTTACAAATTCCCAAACTTTAACATGCCCTTCTTCAAATTCCTTCAACTCAGACACTTTTTTAATAGTGCCCCACCACTCTCCTCCTGGTACAGGGATCTAACCCCCTTCGAACACATATGCAACGAAACGGAACCCCAGAGCCATTTAATCTCAGCACTGTATTCTCTACTACTGTCAGACACCTCCCCCAACACTAGGATTAACCAGTTTTGGGATATGGACTTATCAGTGACTCTATCCAAGGACGATTGGGATCGCATATGGGAACACACGCACAAAGGGTCCATCAATGTCTGCGCACAAGAGAACAGATACAAACTGTACTCTAGATGGTACCGAACACCGGATAAGCTCCACAAAATGTTCCCCAGCGTCCCCCCAACATGCTGGAGATGCAACTCGGCTACGGGCTCCCTCCTACATATATAATGGGAATGTCCACTGATACAACTGTTCTGGAGAGGGGTACACAATCTAATTGTACATATTACTACTTACACCCCAGACTTCACCCCAGCACAATATTTATTACACCATACGTCTCTACCATGGTCCTCTTATCGTAAATCCCTTACGTTGCACCTCAATAATGCGGCCACCCAATGCATACCCGTTCACTGGAGAAGTGTTCTCTCCTCCCTCTCAAAGTTAGATCCCTTTAGGGGTGACCGGGTTTTGGAACGACCTGTACTGGTTCATCATATCATCTCTCTCGCACTCACTGTCCCTTACACAACACCTCCGGTTTCCTAAGTTTTTGATGATCTCACCTAGATTAGAATCCCTATGTGTGTAGCTACCGTTAATACCCAATTAATATGTTTGTACTCTCTGAGCTCGTTTGATTACATTACTCTGTTGTACGTGGAACATCCGTGGATCTCATGTTTTACTACATCTCTTCTGGTTTTTTTCTGATGTACTGTATGGATGATCAATGGCAGAGGGATGGTGGTGGGGGGTGGGATCAGTGGCAGAGGGATGGTGGTGGAGGCATGGAATCAGTGGCATAGGGATGGTGGTGGGGAGGTTGGGATCAGGGGCAGAGAGATGGTGGTGGGAGGGATGGGATCAGGGGCAAAGGGATTGTGTGGATGGGATAGGATCAGTGGCAGAGGGATGGTAATGGGAGGGATGGGATTAGGGTCAGAGGGATGGTGGTGGGGGATGGGATCAGTGGCAGCGGGATGGTAGAGGATGGGATCAGGGGCAAAGGGATGGTGGTGGGGGGATGGGATCAGGAATAGAGGGATGGTGGTAGGGGGTGGGATCAGGGGCAGAGGAATGGTGGTGGGGGGATCAGGAGCAGAGGGATGGTGGTGGAGGGATGGGATCAGGAGCATAGGGATGGTGGTGGAGGGATGGGATCAGGAGCAGAGGGATGGTGTTGGAGGGATGGAATCAGGAAGAGAGGGATGGTGGTGGAGTGATGGGATTCAGGCAGGGGGATGGTGATGGGGGATGGGATCAGGGGCAGAGGGATGGTGGTGGAGGGATGGGATCAGTGGCAGAGAGATGGTGGTGGAGGGATGGGATCAGGAAGAGAGGGATGGTGGTGGAGGGATGGGATCAGGCAGGAGGATGGTGATGGAGGATGGGATCAGGGGCCAAGGAATGGCGGTGGAGGGATGGGATCAGGAGCAGAAGGATGGGGTTGGAGGTATGGGATCAGGAAGAGAGGGATGGTGGTGGAGGGATAAGTTTAGGCAGGGGGATGGTGATGGGGATGGGATCAGGGGCAGAGGGATGGTGATGGAGGGATGGGATCAGTGGCAGAGGGATGGTGGTGGATAAATGTGATCAGTGGCAGAGGGATTGTGGTGGTTGGGATAGGATCAGTGACAGAGGGATGGTATCAGGGGCAGAGGGATGGTGGTGGGGGGGGATATAATCAGTGATGGTGGTGGTGGTGGGGGGGTGGGATCAATGGCAGAGGGATGGTGGTGGGGGTAGGATCAGTGGCAGAGGGATGGTGGTGGGGGCATAGGATCAGTGGAAGAGGGATGGTGGTGGGGAGGTTGGGATTAGGGGCAGAGGGATGGTGGTGGGAGAACTGGATCAGTAGCAGAGGGATGGTGGTGGAGGGATGGGATCAGGAGCAGAGGGATGGTGGTGGAGGGATGGGATCAGTAGCAGAGGGATGGGGTTGGAGAGATGGGATCAGGAAGAGAGGGATGGGATTAGGAGCAGAGGGATGGTGGAGGGGGATGGGATCAGGGGCAGAGGGATGGTGGTGAGGGATGGGATCAGGGGCAAAGGGATGGTGGTGGGGATGGGATCAGGGTCAAAAGAATTGTGGTGGCGGATTGGATCAGGGGCAGAGGGATGGTGGTGGGGGGATGGGATCAGTGGCAGGGGGATGGGAAAGGGGAAGAGAGATGGTGGTAGGGGATGGGATCAGAGCCAGGGAGACAGTGGTAGGGGATGGAATCAGGGGCAGAGGGATGATGGTTGGGGTTTGGGATCAGGGGCAGAGGGATGGTGGGGAGGGATGGGATCAGGGGCAGAGGTATGGTGGAGGGAGGAATGGCATCAGGGGCAGAGGGATGGTGGTGGAGAGATGAGATCAGGAGCAGAGGGATGGCGGTGGAGGGATTGGATCAGGAGCAGAGGGATGGTGTTGGAGGGATGGGATCAGGGGCAGAGGGATAGTGGTGGAAGGATGGGATCAGGGGCAGAGGGATGGTGGTGGAGGGGTTGGATCAGGGGCAGAGGGATGGGATTAGGGGCAGAGGGATGGTGGTGGTGGGATGGGATCAAGGGAAGAAGGATGGTGGTGGGGGATAGGTTCAGGGGTGAAAGGATGGGATCAGGGGCAGAGGGATGGTGGTGGGGGGAACAGGATAAGGGGCAGAGGGATGGTGGTGAAGGGATAGGATCAGGAGCAGAGGGGTGGTTGTGGAGGGATGGGATCAGGAGCAGAGGGGTGGTTGTGGAGGGATGGGATCAGGGAAGAGGGATGGTGGTGGAGGGATGGGATCAGGCAGATGGATGGTGATGGGGGATGGGATCAGAGGGATGGTGTTGGAGAGATGGGATCATGAGCAGAGGCATGGTGTTGGAGGGATGGGATCAGGAGCAGAAGGATGGTGTTGGAGGGACAGGATCAGGAGCACAGGGGTGGTGGAGGGGTGGGATCAGGAGCAGGGGGATGGTGGTGGAGGGGTGGGATCAGGCAGATGGATAGTGATGGGGGATGGGATCAGGAGCAGAGGGATGGTGTTTGAGGGATGGGATCAGGAGCAGAGGGATGGTGTTGGAGGGATGGGATCAGGAGCAGAGGGATGGTGTTGGAGGGATGGGATCAGGAGCAGAGGGGTGGTGTTGGAGGGATGGGATCAGGAGTAGACGGGTGGTGGACGGGTGGGGTCAGGAGGAGGGGGATGATGGTTGAGGGATGGGATCAGGAGCAGAGGTATGGTGGTGAAGGAACTGGATCAGGAGCAGAGGGATGGTGGTGGGGGGATGGGATCAGGGGCAGATGGATGGTGGTGGGGGATGGGATCAGGGGCAGAGGGATGGTGGTGGGGGATGGGATCAGGGGCAGAGGGATGGTGGTGAGGGGATGGGATCAGTGGCAGGGGGATGGTGGTGGGGGGATATATTACTTCTATATGCAGTGATGAGGTGCTACTCTTTCCTGATTGGATGAGTGAACAGAGCCTGAGCAGATGACAAAAGCCTTGAAGCCCAACCCAAGTACAAGACACAGAGGATCCCAGACCGACCGGCCTTCATGTCCTCCTCTAAGTCAACTCTCCTGAAGAACAGAGTCTACATGTCAAACCGTGTTTTCCTTTTTATGGACTCATATGGACTGTAAGGACTGATTAATTTCAAGGTGTAAGAAGAAGATCAAGATTCATCGAGGGACACCTAGGTGCATATGACAAAAAGGAGGAACTGTTGTGGAAATTTTATGAAGATGTATTTAATATGTATGGTCATAGTGTCTCCCAGTGTTAGTACTCCCACAGCTCGCCCTAAAGAGCTGACTAGACATGTGCACTGCCGAAAAATTTGTTTTTTTCGTTTTCAATTTTTCGCTTTTTCCGGAGATTCGGAAATTTGGGAAATTCAAAAAATTAGTTTTTTTTTTCGTTTTCGTTTTTTTTTTGCTTTTTTCGGAAATTCGGGAAATTAGAAAAATTATTTTTTTTCGTTTTTTTCGTTTTTTTGCTTTTTTCGGAAATTCGGGATTCGGAATTCCGAATTTCCAAAAAAACGAATAAAACGAAAACGAAAAAAAATTATTTTTCAAATTTCCGAAAAAAGCAAAAAAACTAAAAAAACGAATTTCCAGTTTTCGGAAATTTGGAAATTATAAAAATTCGGAATTCGGAAATTCAGAATTCTGAATTCCGAATTTCCCGAATTTCCGAAAAAAGCAAAAAAACGAAAACGAAAAATTTCCCATTCCCAAATAATTTTTCGAATTTCCGAAAAAAGCAAAAAAACTAAAAAAACGAATTTCCAGTTTTCGGAAATTTGGAAATTATAAAAATTCGGAATTTGGAAATTCAGAATTCTGAATTCCGAATTTCCCGAATTTCCGAAAAAAGCAAAAAAACGAAAACGAAAAATTTCCCATTTTCGAATTTTAGATGTTCAAATTTTTGATTTTCAAATTTTTGATTTTCGAATTTTGCAATTTTGAATTTTCAAATCTCGAATTTTCGAAATTTCCAATTTTCGAATTTTTGAAATTCCGAAATTCGGAAATCCGAAAGGGCCCCTGTTCAATGCACAGACATTTGTCTGGGGGGGATGTGATCACTCTGCAAAGACATTATCGGTTATAGGCAGATGTACGCTCGTGTGTCTCTGTGTGCCTGATCAATACGTGGCAGGACGCGTAGCATGCATGTGCAGATAATCTCCCATCCACAGGAACAAAGGTGTGACAGGAAAGACTTTGGGTCGGGGGTTTGAGCAGCTCAGCTTGCCCTGGAGAGTTCTGGAGGCTCCTTGTCCAGCTTCCCCGACGCCTCTTATGTGTAGATCACCCTGTGTCTCTAATAGGGGCACAGGGTGAATGAGAACCCCAGTCTGATCTGTGCTAGTCAGACTCAATGCTGTATACATTGTATATATTGTGTGTTGGCTGTGGTGGACTATTTGCTGTGATGGGGTGGGGTGTGACTATTCTATTGTCTATTGTGGCTGCCTTAACTATTATTGGATGTGTAAGTGTCTTGCTGTGAGGAAAGAGGGGGGATTCCTCCAGTAGCCCCCCTGCTAAGACTATTTACTGATGAGAATTTGGAACACACCTGACCTGAATCACCATTGTCATTGGACTGTTTAACCCGCCCTGTTTTCCAAGGGTGGGGGAAGTGCTTTGAAGTGAGAGATATCTGTTAACATGTGCTTGAATAAAGACTCTGCTGGTTTTACCCTACACTGAGGTGTTGTCTGATGACCGGGATGGCTGGAGAGTCTGGGATAAGTGCTGGTTCTTAACAGAGGAAGCATTGATGGCAGACATAGATCTGTTTGAGGACAGAGGGTTCGTCACAACTGGTTGGCAGCAGTGAGATCGTGCTTCCTGGCTGTGAAGACCTCCACCTGGATCCAAGATCGGATAGTAGCCTTCAGCCACCCCAGCGAAGAAATGGATCTGGCATCAGAGTTCCCGGGGCTGCTGCAGATCATCCTTTCAGCATACACCAGGTCTGTGTCTGTGGATGAATACCATTAGATGCCTCCAGGTCACTGGTATGCAACAAGGCAAGTGCTTTCCAACCCCAGAGCAATGGCATGCGGAGGAGGAAAATTTAGGAGAGACAACAGAATGCTCTCCGGAGGGATATGACTTTGGTAGCTCTGGATTGCTGCGGGAGAGCCTTACAGATTGTTTTGTGTTTGGCGATGAAGGGGAACCTACCCTTGAGGACCTGCGAGAACACAGAGAGGCTATGCTCGGTTTTGCAGGGGTCTCAGAGCTTAAACCTGATCTAGACTATTTGCTAAGGATGGAACAGCATCTAGAAAGGGCATACAGGAAACTGCTAGAATGCGTTCAGTAGCATGCCAGAGACAGGGGCGGATCCAGAGTCTAGTCTCGGGAGGGGCACTAACAGAAAATATTTTTTTGGGGGGCAATTTATCAGGGAAATGACTGGTGTTAGCGCTTCAATGATCACAGCACCATGGTTGTTATGGTGTCAGGATGATTGAAGCGCATTATTTATATTATTACATTGTAATATAAAATTAAATGGTTCACCTTACCATAATGCAGAATCAGTGGGTGCCCCAAGTGTGTCACTTGCCACATCACCTGCCACCAGATGCAGATGCAGATTGTCACTTGCCACATCACCTGCCACATGTTGCGGAATGTCACTTGCCACGTCACCTGCCACAAGTTGCGGATTGCCACTTGCTACATGTTGCGGATTGTCACTTGCCACAAGTTGCGGAATGTCACTTGCCTGCCACCAGATGCAGATTGTCACTTGCCACCTCACCTGCCACACCTTGCGGATTGTCACTTGCTAAGGTGGTGTTTTGCTTGTCAGAGTCAGGCAGCAGAGAGATGAGCACAGTGAGGGCGGAAGTTACTGCAGGGATGCAGGGCAGGCGCGGGGTGGTGAGAGATGATGCCATCTCTCTGCTCCCCCGGCCACCGGCTTGTTGATTGGCCAGCTCACTCACAGAGCCGACCAGCTGACCGCCCACCCTCTGACTCTCACTCGCCACTGAGCCGCCCCCCCCCCACACACCAAGGCACCCGGCAGCCCACGCTGTGACCCGCCTGTGGAGCCAACCGATCAAACTCTCAGGCGCCCGCAAGTTCCGCAACTACCGCCCGCTCAGACTCTCAAGCGGACGCAAATTCCGCAACTAAAGCTAATTTCTCGGTGGTGGCCCCCTGGATCCGCCCCTGGCCAGAGAATCGGCAGTGGAAGCTCAGGAGATTGCAGTCTCCAAAGCTGAAGTGCTGACAACAGTGCAAAGCTCTGCTAACCTCTGCCCAACAGCAACTTCAGCCTCCCTGAGAGAAGAGGTAGTCGGCCTTTTCTCCCACAATACTGACAGAGACATGGGATTTTCTGCCAGAAGCATCTGTGGAGTTACAAGAGACTCCTCCAGCTGAAGCGCTGGCAACCAAACAGAGGGTCCAAGACCTCTGTTCCACACTTTTAGCAATTTCAGAGACTGGGGATGTAATAGACGTTTCTGTAGAGGAGGAACCACCTAGCAAACCCCCAGCAGAAGTGCTGGCAGCAGGACAGAGTACTGCAGACTAGGGATGAGCTTCGAGTTCGAGTCAAACTCATGTTCGACTCGAACATTGCCTGTTCGCACGTTCCCCGAATAGCGAACAATTTGGGGTGTTTGCGGCAAATTCAAAAAGCCGCGGAACACCCTGTAAAAGTCTATGGGAGAAATCGAATGTGCTAATTTTAAAGGCTTATATGCAAGTTATTGTCATAAAAAGTGTTTGGGGACCCGGGTCCTGCCCCAGGAGACATGTATCAATGCAAAAAAAGTTTTAAAAACTGAAGTTTTTTCGGGGGCAGTGATTTTAATAATGCTTAAAGTGAAACAATAAAAGTGAAATATTCCTTTAAATTTCGTACCTGGGGGGTGTATAGTATGCCTGTAAAGCAGCGCTTGTTTCCCTTGCTTAGAACTGTCCCTGCACAAAGTGTAATTTCTAAAGAAAAAAAGTACCATAATTTAAAAGCACTCACGGCTATAATGAATTGTCAGCTCCCGGCAATACAGAGAAAAAGTCATTGATAAAAAAAAAAAAAATGCGTGGGGGTCCCCCCGAATTCAATTACCGGGCCCTTCATGTCTGGTATGGATTTTAAGGGGAACAACACGCCAAATAAAATAAAAAATGGTGCGGAGTTCCCCCCAAAAAACCATACCAGACCCCTTATCCGAGCACGCAACCTGGCAGGCTGCAGCAAAAGAGGGGGGAACGAGAGAGCACCCCCCCTCCTGAACCATACCAGACCACATGCCCTCAACATGGGGAGGATGCTTTGGGGGTCTGTGACCCCTCAAAGCACCATGTCCACATGTTGATGGGGACAAGGGCCTCATCCCCACAACCCTTACCCGGTGGTTGTGGGGGGTCTGCGGGAGGGGGCTTATCGAAATCTGGAAGACCCCTTTAACAAAGGGGACCCCCAGATCCCGGCCCCCCCTATGTGAATTGGTAAGGGGTACATTGTACCCCTACCATTTCACAAAGAAAGTGTAAAAAATTGTAAAAAAACACACAGACACAGTTGGGAAAAGTCCTTTAATAAAAATAAAAAAATAAAAAACCCATTCCAGCGATGTAATCCAGTGTCCCGCGGTGATCCGATGTCCAGCGCTGCAGTCTCCACTCCACACAAAATGTCATTGGCTGAGCGGACCCGATGGGGAACTTCCTCCGCAGTGTAATAAATGAATAGACCCCGCCCCTTCTCACGTTCCCCCATCAGGAACGGCCCAGCACCGGCAACAACTGTGGCGTTCCAGGGAGCTGGGGCAGTTGGCCCCTCTCTCCAGCGACAAGCTGAGGTAGTAAAGCTTTTACTCCAAGCTGAATCACTGGCAGCAGGGCAGAATGCTACTGGCCTCTGCACACAACTGCAGCTTGAGCTGATATCGGGGGATGGGACTGCGGTCTCCACTCACAGCCACCCAGCAGAAGAGCTGGCAACAGAGCAGAGTGCTACTGGCCTCTGCCCTCAACTAACAGAGGATGGATTTCCTGTAAAGGTGGATGGGACTTCAGTCCCCACTTGTATACCCCAGGGATGCTGGGCAATCGGCCCAGATCCCTAACAGCATGACGGAGTGAGCCCAGTCACCCTGTCTTCTCTCCAGCGGCTGAAAGGACTCCAGGGAGAAGGGCCAGTTCAGGCCTCTCCCCAGCGGCGGGCATGTTCTCTGAGAGAGGCAGAGGTTGGCTGGGTGAGTAATGCTCGGCTTGGGACAATTTATTTGGGGTACTGTGTGGATACCGGCATTGGGGGACTGGAACTACTGACTAACTTCGGAGTCAACCCATCTTGGGTCTCCTCCTGCGTTAGTCTCCTGCTGAAAGGGGAGATGCGTGACAGGAGTGACTTTGGGTCGGGGGTTTGTGCGGCTCAGCTTGCCCCGGAGAGTTCTGGAGGCTCCTTGTCCAGCTTCCCCCACGCCTCTTATGTGTAGATCACCCTGTGTCTCTAATAGGGGCACAGGGTGAATGAGAACCCCACTATGATCTGTGATAGTCAGATTCAATGCTGTATACATTGTATATATTGTGTGTATATTGTGTGTTGGCTGTTGTGGACTATTTTCTGTGATGGGGTGGGGTGTGACTATTCTATTGTCTATTGTGGCTGCGTTAACTATTATGGGATGTGTAAGTGTCTTGCTGTAAGGGAAAGAGGGGGGATTTCTCCAGTAGCCCCCCTGCTAAGACTATTTACTGATGAGAAGTTGGAACACACCTGACCTATATCACCATTGTCATTGGACAGTTTAACCAGCCCTGTTTCCCAAGGATGGAGGGAGTGTTTTGAAGTGAGAGATTTCTGTTAACATGTGCTTGAATAAAGAGTCTGCTAGTTTTACCCTAAACTGAGATGTTTTTGGATGACTGGGATGGCTGGAGAGTCTGGGATAAGTGCTGGTTCTGAACAGAGGAAGAATTGACGGCGGACCTAGATCTGTTTGAGGACAGAGGGTTCGTCACAGGTGGCAAGCAGCGGGATGCTTCCTGCAGTCTGGAACATCCAACCTCCACCTGGATCCAAGGTTCGTATAGCAGAAGAGGAGAGGAGAGGTACAGATACCAGCCGCCATGGAAGAGGAATTTGGAAGGAGGTTGCGAGAGATGCAGAAACAGCACAGAGGACCAGTATCAGAGCAGGTCCTGCTGGGATGGTTTGATTCTATCCGCTGCAAACTCTGGAAGGAAGAGCTAGCCTGTGAGCAGCGACACCAGGGAAAAGTTCTCCCCTCCATACAGGAAAGGTACTGGTCGCAGTATGGATTGCGGGCGCTGTTGTTGGGAGAAAATCTGCACAAGGAACAGACAGCTGAATTAAGAAGGCTGGTCTGGGCAGAGATGCTGCTGGATGAGAGCTACAGAGCCCTTCGGTGGCATGTATCCCAAGCATGTCCCTGGATAGGGGATGACAGCACAACGGAAAGCTTAAGCTATGGTGGCCTGGGACTGTTGTATGTGAAGCTGACAGGGGACTCTAAATTTGGGAGTAATTTGGAGTGGCGGTTTGACGAAATCATGGATTTCAGAGAAGGGCTACTGAACGTCTCGGAAGTGCACTGGGCACTGGAAGATATAGAGTTTCTGGCTGTTCAGGAATGGGAGCTGGAGATCGCCTACAGACGGCTGCTAGACTCTGCTCAGCGCCAGGGCTGGGCTCCCTTTGCCTGGTACTATCAGGAAATACCAGTTGACAACTCTGAAATCCTGGCTGAAGAGTCGGCAATGTGGCAGAGTAACAGTGTGCTTTGCCAACCTGACCCCGCAGCTATGGATGCGGAGGTCTTATGGCGGATGCAGCAAGTGCTGACTGACCTTGATGATCCTGTTTCTGCATGGGATGATCTTGAATGGAGGAATGTGCCTGTCCAGCAGCATGCCAGAGAATCGCAGTGGAAAATCTGGAGATTGCCATCTCCAAAGCTGAAGTGCTGACAGCAGGGCAGAGTGCTGCTAACCTCTGCCCAGCACCGATAGCATCTTCTGGGTTCCACGGACAGGAGATGGTGAACCTCTATCCCCAGACACCAGTTGCAGAGACAGGGGATTTGATAGACTTTTCTGCTGAGGAAGAACAACCTGATGAGCCTCCAGTAGAAGAGCTGGTATCAGGGCCAAACTTTACTGTGCCCTGCCCAGCACCAACAGCAGTATCAAGACCTTTGCCCCACACCTGTGGCAGTTCTGGAGGCTCAGGGCGAGAAGGTGGCGATCACTTCCCAGCAGCAGATACAGGGGAAGAAGGGAGAGGAGGTGTTCGTCGTCCCTCCCCAACAGTTGGCCAGGGTGGAGAACGCAGTCTTTCCTCCCCTTCAAAGATCCGTGCACCTGGGAAACAGTACCACAGACATGTTGTCCCAGCAGCCAGATGAGGGAATGGAAAAGGAAGCAGCCAGCTCACCTCCCTAATGGCAGCTGCACAGTTTAGGAGGGGAGGAATCCAGCCTCCTGGCCCAATGGTTAACCGAAGCGGATGATGTGGAGTCCCCAGCATAAGTGCTGGCAACAGGGCTACCCAACTCTACCCAGCAATGACAACAACTGTGGAGTTCCAGGGAGCTGAGGCAGTCAGCTCATCTCTCCAGCCACAGATTACAGAATTATGGACTTAATGGACTGTTCAGAGGATGTTATAGATTATGTTATAGATTATGCATTACCTGCTCAAGTACTGGCAGCAGGACAGAGAACTGCAGACCCCTGCTCCACACCCATGGCAGAGGTAAGAAGGTGATGGTTCCTCTTTTCAAGTGGATTTCAGAGATGCAGGGAGGAGAAGCAGCCATTTCCCCTCCCCAACATGGGTTTGTGCACCTGGGAGACAAAACCAGTGAAAGGGAGTTCCAACAGCAGAGGGCACCCCAGAATGATGACACCAACCCATCTGAAGCGCTGGCAACCGGGCAGAGTGCTACCAACCTCTGCCCAGAACCGGCAACAACTACAGAGTTCCAGGGAGCCGGGGCAGTCGGCCTCCCTCCCCAACAGTTAGCCAGAACAGATGGTGTGGGGTTTCCAGCAGAAGGGCTGGAAACAGGACAGAGTGCTTCCGGCCTCTACCCTCAACTAACAGGTAAAGGTGGATGGGGCTTCAATCCCCACCGTTATACCCCAGGGATGCTGGGCAGTCAGCCCAGATGCCAAACAGCATGACGGACTGAGCCCAGCCACCCTGTCTTCTCTCCTTTGGCTAAAGAGACTCCATGGGGAAGGGCCAGTCCGCACTTCCCCCCAGCAGCAAGTATGTTCTATGAGAGTGGCAGAGGTTGGCTGGGTGTAAGAGAACTGATAGGAACTCTCCTGCGTAGGCGCGCGTTCGCCAGCAGTCTCGGAATACTGGCGCGCGCACCCCCGGGCTGCAGCAGCCCTTCCAGAGTGCTAGCACACATGCGCGTGCGCGGGGACGACGTGCACGCGCGGGTGCGTGCCCCTAATCTCCTTTGGCGCCAGTCTGCAAGGATCTCACCTGCTGGTGGTAATGCATGTTCCACGGACTGTAGTACCGGTGTCCACCAGCGGGTGTATTCCGGCAGTGTGGGACAGGCAGCACTTCCTGCCCTCAGCTGTGACCTGATGCCTGATTACAAGACTTCCTATCTATTTAAGGAAGTCCTGACTCTCAAGCAAGTGCTGACTGGTCTTCAGCTGTGTCCTGAAAACTTCCTGGTTCCTGTTATGCTGCTTGATAACCGTTGCTGACTGTGGCTTTCCCTGACTCTGTCTTTGGACTCTGAAACACTTCCTGATTACTGGCTTCTGATCCCGGCTTCCACTGACCCTGCTTCTGATTGATCCTTTGTACCGTGCCGCCTGTCTGTTGCTGAACCCTGGCTATCCTCCTGACCTCTGTTCCTGTGAGCTTCGTTCCCAGAACCCGCAAGTGGGTTGGAGTTCCCCTCAAACCTCTACCCATCCTCCAAGTGTTCCTGTGTCCAGTGTCTGTCCGGCTGTCTGGGTCTCCAAGCCACATCTGTTCCAGCAAGTCCTGCAAGCAACTTCCTCAGGCACTCGTGTTCCTCCTGGCCCTAGCCACCATCTGTTCCACCCTCAGTGGGGCTTGGACTGGAGATACAAGAGAGGCCGACATCATCATATCAGACTCCTACCAGGTACGTGACAGTACCAGTCAGCCAGGAATGGAGTCTGAAAGGGAGGTCTCTCCACCAGAGGACTTGTTTGAGACAATCTCTACACTCACACATGTCGTGCAGAGTTTACAGAGCGATCTCAGTCGCATGGAGGAGCAACTCTCTGACAAGATAGGAGTCGCATCAGCTTGCGTTTCTCCCTCTGTCGCAGATCCCTCTGCTCAAACCGATTCAAGTTCCTTCCATGGAATTATTCCTCTCCCAGAACCCAGAGTGCCTATTCCCGAACGATTTTCCGGAGATCGTACGATGTTCAGAACCTTCCGGAACTCCTGCGAGCTCTACTTTTCCCTGCTGCCCCGGACCTTTAGATCTGAAGACATTAAAGTGGGATTTGTGATCACCCTTCTCGTGAACGAACCACTCTCCTGGGCTCATCACCCCCGGGAGCAGCATGACCCAGTTCTGGCAACCACAGTTTCGTTCTTCTCGGCTATGGCTCAGCTATATGCTGACCCCTTCCGCCAGCAGTCTGCAGAATCCAAGCTTGGCAGGTTACAACAGGGGTCAAGGCCTGTTGAGGAGTATATCACTGACTTCCGTGTCCTGAGTGCTGACACTCGATGGAACGATCCTGCTCTTCGCCATCAGTTTCGGCTTGGTCTTTCCGACACTCTCAAAGATGAACTGGCCAGAATTGAAGTTCCTACATCCTTGGAAAGACTGATTAGCTCAGCCATCCAAATCGACCGGCGACTACGTGAGAGGCAATACGAAAAGACTCAAGGAATCCTTTCTGTGACTTCTACACCCAGCATATCTGCTGCCCCGTTGAGCACATCTTTTGGAAAGAAGGCTCAGCATAAGACATGCCACAGGAGTTTCCCCAGATCGCCTCTTTCCCCGGCAGAACGTCTCAGACGATTACGTGCCAATCTATGCCTCTATTGTGGAGAAGCAGGTCACTTCATACAGACTTGCCCGGCAAAAACCAGTAGAACCTGCCTTCGTCAGCTTCCTGTGGAGCATCCTTCTGGAGAGGTTCGGTCTCACATCTCTCTCCCAGTTAATCTTTTTGTTGCCGGAAGGACACTCTTAGTATCCGCCATAATAGACTCAGGGGCCTGCAGCTGTTTTGTGGATTCCTCATTTGTTTCTTTACACCAGCTTCCCGTGTGCCCCAAGAAACAGGGATTCCGGGTTCACCTGGCCGATGGCTCTGGTATTAAATCAGGCCCGGTCACACAAGAGACTGCACCTATTTCCTGTCAAGCCTCCTCTGGTCACCATGAATTCCTTCGGTTGGATGTCATAACCTCACCTATGTTCCCCATCATTCTTGGCATTCCCTGGCTAAAGGCACATAATCCGCACATTGATTGGCTTACAGGAGACGTCACCTTTTCCTCCAGCTATTGCCAGACGCACTGTTTCCCTGAAAGGACTGCTAGTACCACTCCTCTCCTGAGTCTACAGCCTGACCCAGAAACCATTAATCTGGTTCCTGCTGCTTACCACGAATACCTGGACGTATTTAACAAGAAGGGTGCGGACACCCTTCCACCCCATAGGACTTATGATTGCCCTATTGATCTCTTACCAGGGGCGGAGATTCCTTTTGGTCGGATCTATCCCCTCTCCGAACCTGAACTGGAAGCCTTACGTGTCTATATCGACGAGAGTTTGAAAAAGAAGTTCATTCGGCCCTCCACGTCACCAGCAGGTGCCGGTATCTTCTTTGTAGAGAAAAAGGATCACTCCTTAAGACCTTGCATTGACTACCGGGACCTTAACAAAGTTACAGTCAAGAACCGGTACCCCCTTCCGTTAATTCCTGAACTTTTCCAGAGGCTGCGGGGGGCACGGATATTCTCCAAGCTAGACTTAAGGGGTGCGTATAATCTCGTCAGAATCAGGGAAGGGGACGAGTGGAAGACGGCTTTTCGAACTCGCTTTGGCCACTTCGAGTACTTGGTCATGCCATTCGGGCTCTGCAACGCCCCAGCTACGTTTCAACACCTAGTGAATGACGTTTTTCGGGATTATCTTGATCTATTCGTCATAATCTACTTGGATGACATCTTGATATTCTCTGAATCCATGGAATCTCATCAAGCTCATGTTAAGAAAGTGCTGGCCCGACTCCGAAAACACTGTCTTTATGCCAAAGCCGAAAAGTGTGACTTTGAGAAACAAACTGTTAATTTCTTGGGACTTGTCATCTCTGCCGACGGTATCTCCATGGATCCGCAGAAAGTTACTTCCGTTCTGGAATGGCCTGCCCCTACAGACAGAAAAGCTGTTCAGAGGTTTGTGGGGTTTGCTAATTTTTACAGAAAATTCATCAAGAACTTTTCTGGTATCATCGCTCCCATCACACAACTAACTAAGCAACACATCCCTTTCTGTTGGACACCAAAAGCTCAAGAGGCCTTTGAACAGTTAAAACTTTTATTTACCTCAGCTCCCATCCTGAAGCACCCTGATCCATCCTTGGCCTATGTATTGGAGGTTGATGCTTCTGAAAGTGCAGTCGGGGCTATATTGTCCCAACGTCAGGGCCCGAAATCCTTACTCTACCCTGTGGCTTTTTTCTCCAAGAAATTAAATCCTTCCGAGAGGAACTATGATGTGGGAGACCGGGAACTGCTGGCCATCAAGGCCGCACTTGAAGAGTGGCGGTACCTCTTGGAGGGTGCTGCCCACCCAATCCTCATATTAACGGATCACAAGAACCTAGAGTACTTGAGAACAGCTAAGCGATTAAGACCTCGACAAGCAAGATGGGCGCTGTTCTTCTCCCGTTTCTCATTTCATATTACTTTTCGTCCTGGTTCTAAGAATGGCAAACCAGATGCCCTGTCCCGTATGTTTAATGATCCTGTGAGTCCCTTGGAGCCTGATACCATTCTCCCGGCCAAGAATTTTTTGTTTCTTCAAGCTGATCTGTTATCTCAAATTAAGACCAGTGTGGTTAACCAACCACCCTCCCAGGACTTGGCTCTTCAATCAAGGAATGGCCTTTTCTTCCATAAGGAACAAATCTTTGTCCCGGAGCAGTTTCGAGTGTCCATTCTGAGTCGCTGTCATGACCACCCTCTAGCAGGACATTACGGGATCCGCAAGACTGCCGATCTGGTCTCCCGTACCTTCTGGTGGCCCGATTTAATGCAGGACTGTAAAAATTACGTTAGATCCTGTATTACATGCCTTCAAAACAAAACCGACAGAACTAAAACTTGGGGTCTCTTGGAGCCTCTTCCCATACCTCAGAAACCATGGAGTATGATCTCAATGGACTTTATTGTAGAACTCCCTCCGTCTGAAGACTTCACTACCATCTTTGTCGTGGTAGACCGCCTGACCAAGATGGCGCACTTTGTACCCTTACAGGGAACTCCTTCCGCTACTGAGACTGCCTCAGCCTTCATCAAAGAGGTTGTTAGATTGCACGGTATTCCTGATAGCATTATCTCCGACCGTGGGGTGCAGTTCACCTCTAGATTCTGGAGGGCTCTATGCGAAGCACTTAATATTGAACTCTGCCTCTCTACAGCTTACCACCCACAAACCAATGGACAGACTGAGAGGACGAATCAAACCCTTGAACAGTATCTACAGTGTTTTTCCTCTTTTGCTCAAGATGATTGGTTATCCCTACTTCCGCTTGCGGAGTTCTCATATAATAATACCATCCACTCAGCAACCAAACAGTCCCCCTTTTTTGCCAATTTTGGGTACCATCCCTCTTTTCTGCCGGAAATACCTGTTGAGTCTTCTTTACCTGCTGTGCAAGACCGATTAGACTTCTTCAGTACTAACAATCAGGTTTTACAGGAGACGATCTCCAAGACCCAGGCTAGCAACAAGAAGTTTTTCGACAGAAAGAAGAGGGGTAACCTGGATTTAAAACCTGGGGACAAAGTCTGGCTGTCCACGGCAAATCTAAAGTTAAGCTGTCCTTCTAAGAAACTCGGTCCAAAATTTTTGGGCCCTTTTCCTGTCAAGCGGAGGATCAATGCAGTAGCTTTTGAATTGGTGCTACCCAAAAGCATGAAGATACATCCAGTATTCCACGTTTCTTTGTTGAAACCCACCACGCCTAATCCCTTCCCTTATCGGGTGTCTGGAACCCCTCCTCCGATTCTCATCGAAGGTAATGAGGAATTTAAAGTGGAGGCCGTGCTGGACTGTAGATGTAGGAGTAACCAGATGCAGTTCCTTGTTAAATGGAAGGGCTACGGCCCTGAGGAAAATTCTTGGGAACCAGCTTCTGATGTTCATGCCCCAAGACTGGTACAAGCCTTCTTTCAATGCCACCCGGAAAAGAGAGACTTGAGGGGCATCCGGAGGCTGCCCCTAAGGGGGGGCAATGTAAGAGAACTGATAGGAACTCTCCTGCGCAGGCGCGCGTTCGCCAGCAGTCTCGGAATACTGGCGCGCGCACCCCCGGGCTGCAGCAGCCCTTCCAGAGTGCTAGTACACATGCGCGTGCGCGGGGACGACATGCACGCGCGGGTGCGCGCCCCTAATCTCCTTTGGCGCCAGTCTGCAAGGATCTCACCTGCTGGTGGTAATGCATGTTCCACGGACTGTAGTACCGGTGACCACCAGCGGGTGTATTCCGGCAGTGTGGGACAGGCAGCACTTCCTGCCCTCAGCTGTGACCTGAAGCCTGATTACAAGACTTCCTATCTATTTAAGGAAGTCCTGACTCTCAAGCAAGTGCTGACTGGTCTTCAGCTGTGTCCTGAAAACTTCCTGGTTCCTGTTATGCTGCTTGATAACCGTTGCTGACTGTGGCTTTCCCTGACTCTGTCTTTGGACTCTGAAACACTTCCTGATTACTGGCTTCTGATCCCGGCTTCCACTGACCCTGCTTCTGATTGATCCTTTGTACCGTGCCGCCTGTCTGTTGCTGAACCCTGGCTATCCTCCTGACCTCTGTTCCTGTGAGCTTCATTCCCAGAACCTGCAAGTGGGTTGGCGTTCCCCTCAAACCTCTACCCATCCTCCAAGTGTTCCTGTGTCCAGTGTCTGTCCGGCTGTCTGGGTCTCCAAGCCACATCTGTTCCAGCAAGTCCTGCAAGCAACTTCCTCAGGCACTCGTGTTCCTCCTGGCCCTAGCCACCATCTGTTCCACCCTCAGTGGGGCTTGGACTGGAGATACAAGAGAGGCCGACCTCATCATATCAGATTCCTACCAGGTACGTAACACTGGGTGAGTAATGCTCTGTTTGGAACAATTTGTTTGGTGTACTGGGTGGGTACAGGCATTAGAGGACTGGAACTATGGACTAACTTCGGAGTCAACCCGTCTGGGGTCTCCTCCTGTGTTAGCCTTCTGCCAAAAGGGGAGAGATGTGACGAGAGGGCCCGTGGAACCCAGAATCCCTTGGAAAGTATGGGGTACCCTTGTTTCAGCTCCCCATGCACCTCTTATGTCTAAGTTACCCTGTGCCAGGATGGCACAAGGTGACTGAGAAAATATGTCTTGGATTACTTAAAATGGGACAGTAATATTTATCCACAATATCTCCCAGGATATGTAAAGACTATTCTTGGTTTGTTTGATTCTGAACTCAACATGTTAATTGAAAGAGCTGATCACATTGGCCTCTGTACAATGTAGGAGACGAGCCGACTCCTACTGGAGCTCCTGCTGTTGTGTGAAGACGTCCTATGTTTATACTTATGATAATGTTTATTGTATAGCCGGTGAGCTAGGAGACGTGAAGTCTCGTCTCATTGTGTGCTTTTGAGCAGCTGGAATATCTAATATCTATATCCAGACTGATAGGAAGTGGTATTTGACGGAAGCACTCAAGCGGAGTGTGGGATTTTATGAAGATGTATTTAATATGTATTGTCATAGTGTCTCCCAGTGTTAGTACTCCCGCAGCCCGCTCTAAAGAGCTGACTGGGGCAGACTGACGCTGGTTGAGTCCTGTTTGGTAGTGGAAAACTTCCTGAGGTTGGAGCAGGGGTGGATCCAGGGGGGGCAATGGGGCAATTGCCCCCCCCCCCCGAAATTAATTTTAGTTGCGGAACTTGCGGGCGCCTGAGAATCTGAGTGGGCAGTAGTTGCGGAACTTGCGGGTGCCTGAGAGTCTGAGCGCGCGGTAGTTGCGGCACTTGCGGGTACCTGAGAGTCTGAGCGGTCGGCTCCACAGGCGGGTGACAGTGTGGGCTGCCGGTTGCCTTGGTGTGTGGGCGGGCGGCTCGGCGGCGAGTGAGAGTCAGAGAGTGGGTGGTCAGCTGGTCAGCTCTGTGAGTGAGCTGGCCAATCAACAAGCCGGTGGCTGGGGGAGCAGAGAGATGACATCATCTCTCACCGTCCCGCGCCCGCCCTTCATCCCTGCAGTAACTTCCGCCCTCACTGTGCAGGCAGCAGAGATTACATCATCTCTCTGCTGCCTGACTCTGACAAGCAAAACACCACCTTAGCAAGTGACAATCCGCAAGGTGTGGCAGGTGAGGTGTCAAGTGACAATCTGCATCTGGTGGCAGGCAAGTGACATTCCGCAACTTGTGGCAAGTGACAATCCGCAACAAGTGGCAAGTGGCAATCCACAACTTGTGGCAGGTGACGTGGCAAGTGACAATCCACAACATGTGGCAGGTGACGTGGCAAGTGACAATCTGCATCTGGTGGCAGGCAAGTGACATTCCACAACATGTGGCAGGTGATGTGGCAAGTGACAATCTGCAACATGTGTCAGGTGACGTGGCAAGTGACAATCCGCAACGTGTGGCAAGTGAAAATCCGCAACGTGTGGCAAGTGACAATCCGCAAGGTGGCAACAGGTCACATGGCAAGTGACAAGCTGCATCTGGTGGCAGGTAACGTGGCAAGTGACACACTCGGGCACCCACTGATTCTGCATTATGGTGAGTTGAACCATTTAATTTTAAATTACAATGTAATAATATAAATAATGTGCTTCAATCATCCTGACATCATAACATCCATGGTGCTGTGATCATTGAAGCGCTAACACCAGTCATTTCCCTGATAAATTGCCCCAACAAAAAAATATTTTCTGGTAGTGCCCCTCCCGAGACTAGAATCTGGATCCGCCCCTGGGTTTGAGAGAGGTGTTTGCAGAGTGGGGATATGTCCGCCAGCGAAAGGGCCCCTGTGCAATCCACAGACATTTGTCTGGGGGGATGTGTTCACTCTGCAAAGACATTATCGGTTATAAGCGGATGTACAACCATGTCACCCCTGTGTGCCTGATCAGCACATTTGGGAGGCTGTGACGTGCCCCTGCAGATAATCTCCCATCCACAGGAATGGTAGTATAATCTGGGTATGCGTTGTTCTCTAAACAATGCAGAATAAGGATTCATACCAACGGTAAAACAGGATTTTTTGAATTGTTATGGTCAGGGATAGCGTCCATGTTTCCAAGCCATGCGGCTTCCTTTGTTTAGATGAAGAGCATGGCTTCAAGGTACAGGGGGTGGGAAAAAATACACACTGTCACTGCCCAGACACGCCCATAAGACTCCCCTAGTCATTGTTCTTTCCTTGTTGTATAAACTCGTCCTGTTGGAAGGAATTCTTGTGTTGACAGTCATACCCTGTGAGGCCTATCCTGTGAGGTAATTTCCCATGGAGGAAGCGATTGGCTGTTGGGGCCATAACTTCCTGTTTGTAATTACTTTTGTTGTCTATGAATAAAAAACCAAGTGCGGTGCTCGGTGGAGGCAGTCGTGCAATGGTACTGACATGAGGACGTAAGCTGTGGTCATGTCTGTTTACTTGGGGATATGCGGGAAATAGAGTAATAGGTAAGATGTAGGGTTGAGCGGACACCTGGATGTTTAGGTTCGATGGGTTCGGCCAAACTTCGGAAAAAAGTTCGAACTCGAACCCCATTGAAGTCAATGGGGACCTGAACTTTTGAGGACTAAAATGGCTCTAAAATAGTAATGGAAAGGGCTAGAGGGCTGCAAATGGCAGCAAAATGTTGTTAATACTAAGAGCATGGCAAGTGCTCTGCAAACAAATGTGGATAGGGAAATAATAACTTAAAATAACATAAAATACATCAAAAAAAATAATCTTGACCTAGGAGGACGAGGTCCATATGGAGTAGGAGGTTGAGGTGGCGGTGGATGTGGCGGTGTAGGTGGAAGCGGTGGTGGAGGAGGACAAGGTAGCCAACACTGGTTTTTGTTTTAAATTTTTTTTTTTTTTATTAGGGTACACCCCAAAAAAAGTGAGAGAGATCAAAAATACAAGGCCGATACTGTATTCTGCACAAGGTACGGACAAGTCCTGTGGGATCCATGCCTGGTTCATTTTAATGAACGTGAGCTTGTCCACATTGGCTCTGGACAGGCGGCTGCGCTTGTCTGTGATAAAGCCCCCTGCCGTGCTAAATACACGTTCAGATAATACACTGGCTGCAGGGCAGGCCAGCACCTCCAAGGCGTAAAGGGCAAGCTCAGGCCATGTGCCCAATTTGGAGACCCAGAAGTTGAAGGGGGCAGACCCGTCATTCAGTACGTGTAGGCGTGTGCACACATACTGCTCCACCATGTTGGTGAAATGCTGCCTCCTGCTAAGATGTTTCATATCAGCTGGTGGTGCTGGTTGTTGTGGCGTGCTGACAAAGCTTTTCCACATTTCGGCCATGCTAACCCTGCCTTCTGAGGTGCTGGCGGTGCCCCGGCTGCGTTGGCGACCTCTTCCTCCTCCTCTGCCTTCGCCTTGTGCTTCCACTGTGCCCCCGCTGTCACGTGGGAATTCCACCAGCAGCGCGTCTACCAGCGTGCGCTTGTACTCGCGCATCTTACAATCACGTTCCAGTGAGGGAATTAAGGACGGTACGTTGCCCTTGTAACGGGGATCCAGCAACATGGCCACCCAGTAATCAGCACCTGTTAGAATGTGGGCAACTCGGCGGTCGTTGCGGAGACACTGAAGCATGTAATCGCTCATGTGTGCCAGGCTGCCCAGAAGCAACGAAAAGCTGTCCTCTGTGGTGTATCGTCTGTGTCCTCTGTAGTCCCCCCCCAGCGATGCACCAGTGATGGCCATGAGCTGGTCTGGGTGCCACCCTGCTGTGAACATGGTTCCTCCTCCTCCATCTCCTCATCCTCCACCTCGTCGTCCTCCAGGACTGTGCCCTTGCTGGACAATTGTGTACCTGGCGTTTGTTGGTGCAGGAACCCACCCTCGGAGCCACTTGTGAATGACTGCCCTGAAAGCCTTGGAAATTATCCCTCTTCCTCCTCCTCCTCCTCCTCCTCCTCCTCCTCCTCCTGTGCCACATCCTCTTCCATCATCGCCCAAAGCATTTTTTCAAGGAGGCGTAGAACTGGGAGAGTAATGCTGAGAGCGGCGTCATCGGCACTGGCCATGTTGGTGGAGTACTCGAAACAGCGCAACAAGGCACACAGGTCTCAAATGGAGGCCCAGTTATTGGTGGTGAAGTGGTGCTGTTCCGCAGAGTGACTCACGCGTGCGTGCTGCAGCTGGAACTCCACTATCGCCTGCTGCTGCTTGCACAGTCTGACCAGCATGTGCAAGGTGGAGTTCCACCTTGTGGGCATGTCACATATGAGGCGGTGAGCGGGAAGGCCGAAGTTACGCTGCAGTGCTGACAGGCGAGCAGCAGCAGGGTGAGATCGCCGACGGCCCGCACTTTCTGCAGCAGCTCTGGCATATCGGGGTAATTTTTAAGGAACCCTTGCACCACCAAATTCAGCACATGCGCCAGGCAAGGGATGTGCGTCAAACCGGCTAGGCCCAGAGCTGCTATGAGATTTCGCCCATTATCGCACACCACCAGGCCGGGCTTGAGGCTCACTGCCACCAACCACTCATCGGTCTGTTGTTCCATGTCCCTCCACAACTCCTGCACGGTGTGGGGTTTTTCCCCCAAACAGGAAAGTTTTAAAACTGCCTGCTGTCGTTTACCCCTGACTGTGCTGAAGTTGGTGGTGAAGGTGTTACGCTGACCGGATGAGGAGGCGGTAGAGGATGAGGAAGCGGAGTTGGAGGAGTTAGCAACAGGAGGCAAACTGAAGCGCCCTGCAATCCTTGGTGGTGGAAGGACATGCGCCAAACTGCTATCCGCCTCAGGCCCAGCCGCCACTGCATTTACCCAGTGTGCGTTTAGGGAGATATAACGTCCCTGACCGTGCTTACTGGTCCACGTATCCATAGTTAGGTGGACCTTGCCACAGATGGCGTTGCGCAGTGCACACCTGATTTTGGCCCCCACTTGGTTGTGCAGGGAAGGGATGGCTCGCCTGGAAAAGTAGTGGCGGCTGGGCACGACGTACTGTGGGAAAGCCAATGCCATCAGGCTTTTAAAACTCTGCGTCTCCACCAGACGGAATGACAGCATTTCAAAGGCCAGGAATTTTGCAATGCTGGCATTCAGGGCCAGGGATCGCAGGTGGGTAAGGGGGTACTTCCTCATCCGCTCAAGTGTTTGGGAGATAGAGAGCTGAACGCTTCCATGGGACATTGTGGAGATGGTTGGTGATCCAGGTGGTAGTGTTGCTGGCAGATACTCTGTTTGCGGGATGCCAGGTGCCACTGTCACTACAGAGGTGGATGAAGAGGCCGAGACTGCAGCAGAAGAGGAAGCAGGGGGAGCCAGAAACCTTTCTTGGTTTTTGAGGTGTCTACTCCACTGCAGCTCGTGCTTTGCACTTAGATGCCTGGTCATGTAGGTTGTGCTCAGGTTGAGAACGTTTATGCCTCGCTTCAGGCTCTGATTGCACAGCGTGCAAACCACTCGTGTCTTGTCATCAGCACATTGTCTGAAGAACTGCCACGCTAGGGAACTCCTTGGACCTGGCTTTGGTGTGCTCGGTCCCTTGCTGCGTTGGGCAGTAGCAGGTGTACTGTCTAGGGGACGGACGCTCCGCTTTTGCACCCTGCTCCCTCTTCTGCTGTGCTGGTGGCTCTGTGCGACCACCGCCTCTTCCTCCGAACTACACAGGTCACCTGCAAGACGTTGATTCCATGTGGGGTCGAGGACCTCATCGTCCTCCGCATCATCTTCCACCCAGTCTTCAGCCCTGCCCTCCTTGTCAGTCTGCACAATTGCGAAAGCAGCAGCAGTTGGCACCTGTGTTTCTTCATCATCGGAGACGTGCTGCGATGGTCCTCCCATGTACCCATCTTGAAACATAAGTGGTTGGGCATCAGTGCACTCAATCTCTTCCACTTCTGGGGCAGGGCTAGGTGGATGGCCCTGGGAAACCCTGCTAACAGAGTCATCAAAAAGCAGAAGAGACTGCTGCATGACTTGGGGCTCAGACTGCTTGGCTGATTTGCAAGGGGGTGAGGTGAAAAACTGATGGACATCGGCAACCCAATCTACTATCGCCTGTACTTGTCCTGGCCTCAACATTCGTAGAGTCGCATTAGGCCCGACCAAATACCGCTGCAGGCTCTGTCACCTACTCGCACCTGAGGAAGGTGTTTCACTTGTGCATGTAGCTTGCACAGATCGACCATGTCCTCTCCCTGCAACAGGAGCTCCACCAGCAGCACCACGACCGGGGGCACGTCCCTTATTTGACGGTCTCCTCATATTTCTCAAATTTAGGATTTTGCCCTAAATGGGTGTTTTTTCAATAGCAGAATAGAGCAACAGTATCTAAAGTGTGTATCTCACACGTACAGATATGCAGAAAATGCACCATAAATTATTTTTTGCCAGAAAACGCAACAAAAAAAAATTGGGGGGCAGAAAATGCACCAAAAAATTATTTTTTGCCCTAAATTATTATATTTTTTGAAGAGCAGAATAGGAGAACAGTATCTAAAGCTTGTATCTCACACGTACAGATGGCAGAAAATGCACCATAAAAGATTTTTTTGCCCTAAATTATTATTTTTTTGAAGAGCAGAATAGGAGAACAGTATCTAAAGTGTCTATCTCACACGTACAGATATGCGAAAAATGCAACAAAAAAAATTTTTTTGCCCTAAATTTTTTTTTTTTTTGAATAGCAGAATAGGAGAACAGTATCTAAAGGGTGTATCTCACAGTAACGTTTTCAGTGCTGGTGCACTGAGCTTGCATAAAATGCCCGCCGAAGCCAACCTAACTAACAGACAGATAAAAGTTATCTTTTCTCTGGCACTGGGCTCAGAGCAGGAGAAAAAGATTGTGCACTGCACCCACACAACAAAAGCTAGGTAGATCGCTGTGTAATTTGATTTCTGAATCAGGACTCCTATCTAATTCTCTCCCTCAAAGCAGCAGCAACCTTTCCCTACACTAACTGAAGCAGAGTGACGTGCTGTGCTATGTGCCTTTAGCTTATATAGAGGCTGGGTCACGTGCTGCACTGGCCAATCACAGCCATGTCATTAGTAGGCATGGCTGTGATGGATTCTAAGGGCACACAAGTTAAACAAATGTTGATTGGCTGCCCTGCAGCTTTTTAAAATGCGCCATTACATTGCCGAACACCGAACCCGAACATACAGTAAATTGTTCGGGTCCGGGTACCAAAAACCCAAAAGTCCGGTACGAACCCGAACTTTACAGTTCGGTTCGCTCAACCCTAGTCTTGAACAATACTGTCTCAATTTCATCCAGAAGTATGGCTATATTTTATAATCTCTTGCATTAATGTTAATTGTCTTACTGCTATCCTGTAGAATTAGGTTGTGCTGCTAACAGATGAGCAGCTACTATCCTGACAATCCATCTCACGTTGCTATGTATAACATATTGCAACTATTTTACATCTGCATCTAGCTTACATCATAATGTTAAACCATCTCACAACTTTAACATTTAGGGTGTGAGACTAACATACCAACATCACTGAAAAAAGGAAATTTGGGTGACTTTGGACTTTGTAGGCACAGATTGACAATGATATTAGAAAAATATATCAAATTTATTAAAGTACAAAATACATCATTAAATTAAAATAAAAAGACCTTTAAAAACAAAACACAAATATGTACATGGACATTTATATTGCAAACACTGGAGGATAGCCATTGCGGTAACAGAACCTAAGGGAGGATATTCCTCTCCATAAACATATGATCCTGAAGGGTGGCTAGATACCGACAGTGAAGGATGTTGTTGTTGCAGAAAATATAAATCCGAAGCTTTAACATGTTTCACGTGAGAGCACGCTTCTTCAAAAAGCAGAACATAAATAACTAATAAAGGAAATACAAAAAATTAAAAATGCTATATACTGATAATACCATAAGTGATAAAGTTATCAAAGAAAAATAAACAATTAAATATAAATAGTAATGATCCAAAAACATCACTGTTATTCTGACTTTTTTTCAATATTTAAATTGTCTCACTGCTAACTTGAAACTCTGATATCGCTGTACCTCTGGAAACGGTCTGAGTAATGCAACGATATCAGCAATTTCAGTGCTAGCCGGACATCTGCTAAATTTAGTGTAATGCAACTATTTCTATCAATGTTAACCATTTAACTGCCATACTTACACTCTGCCATACTTACAGTTGCCATTTTCAGAATAATGCAACTATCTCTTATCCGTCTAAAACTCTGCTATATTTAGGTAATAAATACCAATAATAATCTTACATCCATATGTAATACAACGATAACTTAACATAAGAAATCTCAGTGCTAAAAAAACACATTGGGGCTGATTTACAAAACGTTTGCGCCATGAGTATCGGCGCATCTGCGCGCGCAACGGCAATTTTGGTATTTAAGAAACATTTGTGCCGGTAACGCAGCACTATTCCCCATTTACTATAGTGTTCTCGGCGCACAGGAGGCGGCGCTCAGTGCGCCACTATGGACCTGGCGCACGGCATCTTCAAATAAAAATATAAAGAAGCTGGAAGTGCCAATATAATGGGGGTGATGTGGGGTGATGTGAGGAAGTTTGTGACAACTGCTTAAGTGACAAATATGCCCAAAATAGAATGAGAAAGTAACTTTTTCTGAACCAACTTGCTGCGCCTGCAAGTACGTTTAGAACTGCGAGGGATCTTTTTGTGCTCTGAAAGGCAATTTTACTCGTCCAAATGCGCTGGTTCACTGCGCCGGTAAAATCTTAGTAAATGTCAAGTCACGTAAACGCATTTGAATAAGTTGAACAGGCGCACCTCTTAAACTTGCCGTTATATAACAGTCCGACAGCAAAATTTTATTTCTAAAGGAAAAAAAAAGGCATTTAAAAGCACTCGCGGCTATAATGAATTGTAGGCTCCCGTCAATATAGAGAAAAGTCATTGAAAGTCTTTGGAAAAAAAAAAAATGTGTGGGGTCCCTCCAAATACCATTAACAGGCCCTTCAACTCTGGTATGGATTTTAAGGGGAACCCCCACGCCAAACTTAAAAAAAAATGGCGTGGAGTCCCCCTAAAAATCCACACCAGACCCTTATGCGAGCACGCAACCTGGCAGGCCGCAGGAAAAGAGGCGGGGACGAGAGAGCGGCCCCCCTCCCTCCTGAACCGTACCAGGCCACATGCCCTCAACATGTTGATGGGGACAAGGGCCTCATCCCCACAACCCTTGCCCGGTGGTTGTGGGGGTCTGCGGGCGGGGGCTTATCGAAATCTGGAAGCCCCCTTTAACAAAGGGGACCCCCAGATCTCACCCCCCCTGTGTGAAATGGTAATGGGGTACAAATGTACCCCTACCATTTCACAAAAAAAAGTGTCAAAATTTTTTAAAATGACAATAGCCGGTTTTTGACAATTCCTTTATTAATGTCTTCTCCTTTCTTCCACCTTCTTCTTCCATCTTCTTCTTTTCTCCATTCGGGTTTCTTCCTCCATCTTGTTCTTCATCTTCATCTTCCTTCTTCCTTCGGTTTTCTCGTCTGCATCTTGCTCTGGCTTCTTGTTCCCCTCTTCTTTCTCCGGCCTCTCCGCTTGAATTCGAGGTTCCCGTTGTGACGCTTCAGTTCATCAGTTCTCCTCTGGGTCCGCTGCCACCCGGTGACCCCGCCCCCCTCTGACGCACATGGATTTCACAGGGACTTTCCCCTTAGGGCCAGTTTACACCATAGAAACGCAATCCGGATGCATTCCAGGTGCTTTTTTGCATGCGCGTTTTTGATGTGTTCCAGTGCATTTTTGGTACGTTTTTGATGCAGTCCGGTGCTTTTTTTCACCCCTCTTTTTTATTAACCATAGATAAGGACAAGTGTGTTCCAGTGCATTTTTGGTGCATTTAGGTGTGTTCCGGTGCGTTCTAGTGCGTTTTTGATGCGTTTTGCAGCGTTCCAGTACAGTCCAGTGCAGGTAAAATGCAGCATGTTCTACTTTTTTTGTGGAACTGGAACGCACTGGAACAAACACTGCCATTTAGAACCATATAACCAACTTTCCATGCATTTTTGATGCATAAAAAACGCAATGCACTGCATGTGGCGTGAAATGGCCCTTAAGCAATTTGGCATATTTAAAGGCACTTCTCCTTGTTTTGTTTTTGGTGTTGTCCAAATTGGTGACATTGATATATGTCACTTAGGGTGGGACCTGGGCCCCCATTTTAAGACCAATAACTAGAAGATAAGCCAGCGAAATGGGGACTAGCAAAATTACCAAAGCAGTTCCCATAGACTGCAATGGTATTTGTTGTATAACTTTTGCATATGTTAGGCTCTTTGTTTGCGCCCCCCCAGACCGACGGGTGCTTGTCCCGTCTCTAATTTTGTAGCATGCTGGATGATGTGCTTAATTTTGGAGGGGGGGGGGCTTATTTTCTGCCAGCTGCATTTGTGTTGGTCTCAGCATGCTCAGAAACCTAGGTTTTTTTTTGGTGCTTTTTGTGTGTGAACAGCACCTGGATATTTGTGGGCATGCTCAGAGAGAGTGTGTTTTTTGGGTTAGTAATTGAAGGACATCCTTAACAGGTGTACCCACTTTGAAGTTCAGTCTCTACATTGGGTGAACTTGCATTTAGCCCTGGTTCACACTGGTGCGATTTACAAATCTCATGTTTTGAGTGTGATTTGGCACTCTGATTTCTTTCCCAGTCACTTCTGATTTTGTTCCGATTTCTTTTGTATTTGTTTGCGATTTCTGGAGGCTTCTTGCGATTTGCAGATAGTATGATTTGTACTTATTCCAATGAAAAGCAAGCTGATTTGTGACTTAAGATAGCAGCGCTGGCTGTGAAAAAAACGTCTTGCTCGAAACTCCTCACGAAAACACCTGCTAGGGGAGGGGACAGATCAGCTGCAATGACATCACCAAAAAATAAAAAAAGACTGCTCCAAATCTCACTGATATAAACAGTACTGCGATTTCAGGTCGATTTACATAGCACTCTATGGATGTTAAATTGACCTGAAATCGCAAAAAAGTAATACAAAAACCTGTTGGAAATCGCTAATGTCTTGTGTCGCACCAATTAGCACATTTCCATTGAAATCCATGGGGTGCGACTTCAGGTGCGATTTTGAAATCGCATGTCACACCTGAAATCGCACCAGTGTGAACCAGGGCTTTGGGTGTTTCATGGACTGTGCATGTGTTTTCAATTGCCTCATTAGTACACAAACCTATGTTATATAAAGCTTGCAGATAGCATTCTCTCCCTTGCCCTGAAAAGAGGCAAGATTGTGTGTGAATGTGGCCGGCCGGCAAAAAGTACATTTTGGTGTCCTTATCAAGTTTGTAACACATGCATTTTATTTGTTATGTCTTTGCAAAACAGATGTTTGTTTTACTTTTGTTGATTTTTTTTGTGTGGGGGATATGTTCCCATGAAATATTTTTGATGTTGTTAATGTGTGTCGTTTGTTCACTTTGATTTAATTGTCTGTGCTGCATTATTTTGCTAAATCTTTCTCAAGATGTGACTAATGTTTCAAATCTACCTTCATGTCTTTTTTTTTTTTTGCTTCCCTTTGTTTTTTTCCAAGTCCTGTTTTGTTGACCAATAAAATTTGATGCCAAGTTTGATGTTTGTTCTTTTTTGTTTTCTATGCAACAAATGTGACAGCTGTAGCTTAACTATGCTTATTGGCATGTCAAAACAAAACAGGTGTGATTTGTCTACCCTGGTGCCTTCATAGTAGCATATGCATGTATTGTGTGCTGCCATGGATAGTCACCAGGAAATAAGAAATACAGAGCGGTAACTATTCAATTTTCCTTTTTACTGCAGTGGTTCTCAGCCTCAGTCCTCAAGTGCCCCCAACAGGACATATTTTGTGAACTTATCTTATCCAGAATTGCTGTCCAAAATACCAAACCATTGACTGTGATTTAAAGCACATGTGCAAGATAAAGGATAACCTGCAAACATGGCCTGTTGGGGGTACTTGAGAAGCACTGATTTAGAGCACTGCACTTAAAAATAGCTCAAGGCAATACAATTTTAATTGTGGGCATTTTGAGGGAAACCAAGTAAGTGTTAGAACCCCTGCTTGTTTTTTTTTTGTTTTTTTTTAGGTTGGGCTTTGTGTCCCTTTTAGTAAAATTGGCTTCACTTCCTGTCACACAGCTAAACAGGAAGTGAAGGTAAAAACCTACCAATGTCTTTTCTTGGGGACACACAGATCAATCTAACTAGTGTCCCCATTAAGCAAATTGCACTCTAGCACTTTGTTGTGTACCCCCAAATCATTAGGTAGTTTGGGGTTTAGTAAAGGCAAATCCACTCTGTAGTACAAGTGTAGTTGCTGAAAATCTGAGGGGAAGCACTGGTGATTGTAACATCCAATCATGTAAAAGCAAAGATGGTGTTTTTTTTGTTTCCTTGCATGTCCCCCTTGGATATCCAGCAAGTGCACTTGTAGTGCAAAGTGGATTTGCCTTTAGTAAATAAACCCCAAAGTCCAAAATACCTAATATTTGGGGTGTACCCAGCAAAATGCTGGAGTGCAATGTACATAATGGGGAAAGTATTTAGATTGACCTGTGTGTCCCCAAGGAAAGACATTGGTAGGGATTTACCCTCACTTCCTGTGTGGCTATGTGACAGGAAGTGAATCATTTGGAAGGATAAAGTGGCCAAATTTGGAAGTTGTCTTCACCGTATCAGGGGTGCAGACATCCCCAAAAACTGTCTAGACTTCTAATCCCTCTGCACTCTATCCCCAAGCAAAAATAAGAAAAAGGATTTCATTTAGTTTACCTTTGCAAAGACACATTCCTAAGTTGAATTGTGATGCATGTCAATGGCCCATTTAGACCCTCTTTAACCACTTGAGATCAGCGCTATAACTGATGGACGGCCACAGCACGGTCCTCAATTGCCGGGAGTCCGTCAATAGACGTCCTCCCCTTCGCGCGCGCACTGTGGTCACAGAGTCACTGAGACTTGGGTGATGACAGATCTGAGTAATGCCGCGTACACACGATCATTTTTCCCGTCGGGAAAAATGAATTTTTTTTTTTTCGCCGAGAAAAACGATCGTCTGTGGGCTTTATGCCGTTTTTCTCGTTGAGAAAAACGGCAGGAAAAACGACGAGAAAAATTAGAACATGTTCTAAATTTTCTCATCGTTTTTTCCATCATTTTTTTCCGCGGCAGTTTTCCCATAGGGAGACACTGCCGCGGAGCCCACAGACGGTCGTTTTTCTCGTCAAAGAAAAAAATGACGGGAAAAACGGTCGTGTGTGGGGTAACATGCCGTTCCCTCGTTTTTCATTTTTTTTCATGCCGTGATTCACGGCGGTGTTTTCACCGCCGTGAATCACGATCGTGTGTACGCGGCATAAGGGGCCGATCCCTGCCCCTTACCACGTGATCAGCTGTCAGCCAATGACAGCTGATCACGTGATGTAAACAAAAGCTCGGTAATGTTTTTTTTTTTCTCCTTGTGCTGACAGCATGAGCATAAAAAAAGACAATCACCGGCTTATGTGCAAGGGACATCGGGCCCGAAGAGAAAGAGGCAATTCTGCATCATCTGTGACAATCAGTAGCCCCTGCCAGTGCCACCTATCAATGCCCACCACTGGTGCCAATCAGTGCCACCTAGCAGTGCCACTTCTCAATGCTCACCAGTGCCAACTAGCAATGCCACCTCTCAGTGCCCACCCTTGCCACCTTATCGGTGCCCATCAGTGCAGCCTCATCAGTGTAGATCAATGAAGGAGAAATTTTTTCGAAGTAAATATTAACCACTTCCCTACCGCCCACCGTCAAATGACGTCCTTGACTTTGTGCGGTGACATCTGAATGATGCCTGCAGTTGCAGGCATCATTCAGATATCATTCAGATATCATTCTTTTCAGCCGGCGATTCTGTGCACGATAAAAACGATCATAGCGGCAGTTCCGCCCAGGCCCGGACTGGCCATAGGGCATACCGGGCCGCCGGACAGCATGTGACGTCTTCCCCATCATCTCCAATGTCTCCGGAGGCAGCCAGAGTTGGTGGGTGGAGCTGGGGGTGTGGTTGCCCCCTCCACTCCTCCCACTCCTCCCACAGACTCGTTCACTCTGGCTGATCCCACAGCTGAAGGAGAAAGAAAGGAGGACATAGCAGCCAGAGTGTCTTCACCTCCAGGCATGCTGTAAGTTACTGAACTGCTGCACATGTCATTAACCTGGCACCATACCACCCCAGCCTGCCCTATGCGTGCCACCCCAACCTGCCTTATGCCACCGCACCATGCCCTATGCCACCGCAACTTGCCTTATGCCACCCCAGCCTGCCCTATTCCACCGCAACCTGCTCTATGCCACCGCAACCTGCCCTATGCCACCGCAAACTGCTCTATACCACCCCAACCTGCCCTTTGCCACTGCAAACTGCTCTATACCACCCCAACCTGCCCTATGCCACCGCAACCTGCCCTATGCCACCACAACCTGCCCTATGCCACCGCAAACTGCTCTATACCACCCCAACCTGCCCTATGCCACCGCAACCTGCCCTATGCCACCCAGCCTGCCATATACCACCGCAAACTGCCCTATACCACCCAAACCTGCTCTATACCACCCCAGCCTGCCCTATACAACCCCAACCTGCCCTATGCCACCCCAGCCTGCCCTATATCACCGCAACCTGCCCTATATCGCCCCATCCGGCTTAATTCCACCCTATACTTTAATTTACAGGGGTCATTTGGGGGTGCGCCTCGTGACCGTGCGCTGCCTGCAGGGCGCCGGACAGCATGTGACGTCTTCCCCATCATCTCCATTGTCTCCGGAGGCAGCCAGAGTTGGTGGGCGGAGCTGGGGGTGTGGTTGCCCCCTCCACACCTCCCACAGACTCGTTCACTATGGCTGATCCCAGAGCTGAAGGAGAAAGAAAGGAGGACACAGCAGCCAGAGTGTCTTCACCTCCAGGCATGCTGTAAGTTACTGCACTGCTGCACATGTCATTACATAGAGTCCTAACCTGGCACCATACCACCCCAGCCTGCCCTATGCCACCGCACCCTGCCCTATGCGTGCCACCCCAACCTGCCTTATGCCACCACACCCTGCCCTATGCCACCGCAACCTGCCCTATGCCACCGCAACCTGCCCTATGCCACCGCAAACTGCTCTATACCACCCCAACCTTCCCTTTGCCACCGCAAACTGCTCTATACCACCCCAACCTGCCCTATGCCACCCCAACCTGCCCTATGCCACCGCAACCTGCTCTATACCACCCCAACCTGCCCTATGCCACCCAGCCTGCCTTATACCACCGCAAACTGCCCTATACCACCCAAACCTTCTCTATACCACCCCAGCCTGCCCTATACAACCCCAACCTGCCCTATGTCACCCCAGCATGCCCTATATCACCGCAACCAGCCCTATATTACCCCAACCTGCCCTATATCGCCCCATCCGGCCCAATACCACCCTATACTTTAATTTACAGGGGTCATTTGGGGGTGCGCCTCGTGACCGTGCGATGCCTGCAGGGCGCTGGGCAGGATAGACAGGAGGGGGTGACACCATGTTTTGCCACACCAGGTGACACCAACCCTAGTGATGCCACTGCCCCAGTGCACTCTCAGCTGCGAGTCGGAGCCGCACTCGAGTGACAGTGACACCCGTCGGCACATCAGGGGGCCGGGACCCGCAACGATCCCCTTCTCTCTGGCAAGGTGGCCGCGGCACTGATGATCTGATCAGTCTTGGCTCGGCTGTCTCACATAGCCGAGCAGAGTGAAGCCGCCTCCCCCTCTTCCTTTATGTCCACACAGGGGGAGGGGATCCAATATGCAGTCCTGCGCTGATCTGAGGTACATTATGGGTCTGAAGGGGAGTTTTGTATTGTAGGGGGGGTTTCTGTATTGTAGGGGTGGTCTGTAATATAGGGGGGATCTGTATTGTAGGGTGGTCTGTAATATATAGGGGGTCTGAAATTTAGGGGGGTTCTGTATTGTACGGGGGTTCTGTAATGTAGGGGGGGTCTGAAAAGTAGGGGGTTCTGTATTGTAGGGGGGTCTGAAATGTAGGGGGTTCTGTATTGTAGGGGGGTCTGTAATGTAGGGGGGTTCTGAATTGTAGGGGGGGTTTGAAATGTAGGGGGTTCTGTATTGTAGGGGGGTCTGAAATGTAGGGGGTTCTGTATTGTAGGGGGGTTCTGTATTGTAGGGGGGTTCTGTGCTGTAGGGGGTCTGTAATGTAGGGGGGTCTGTATTGTAGGAGGGGTTCTGTATTGTAGGGGGGTTCTGTATTGTAGGGGGTCTGTAATGTAGGGGGTTCTGTATTGAAGGGGGTCTGAAATGTAGGGGGGTTCTGTATTGTAGGGGGGTTCTGTATTGTAGGGGGGTCTGTATTGTAGGGGGGTCTGAAATGTAGGGGGGTTCTGTATTGTAGGGGGGTCTGAAATGTAGGTGGGTTCTGTATTGTAGGGGGTTATGTATTGTAGGGGGGTTCTGTATTGTAGGGGGGTCTGTATTGTAGTGGGTCTGTAATGTAGGGGGTTCTGTATTGAAGGGGGTATGAAATGTAGGCTGGTTTCTGTATTGTAGGGGGTCTGAAATGTAGGGGGGGTTCTGTATTGTAGGGGGGGTTCTGTACTGTAGGGGGGGTTCTGTACTGTAGGGGGGTTCTGTACTGTAGGGGGTTCTGTATTGTAGGGGGGGTCTGAAATGTAGGGGGGGTCTGTATTATAGGGGGGTCTGTAATGTAGAGGGGTCTGTAATGTAGGGGGGTCTGTAATGTAGGGGGGTTCTGTATTGTAGGGGGGTCTGTATTGTAGAGGGGGTCTGTAATGTAGGGGGGTCTGTATTGTAGGGGGGTCTGTAATGTAGGGGGCCTGTACTGTAGGGAGGGGGTCTGTACTGTAGGGGGGTTCTGTAATGTAGGGGGGTCTGTAATGTAGGAAGGTCTGCAATGTAAGGGGGGTCTGTATTGTAGAAGGGGGCTGTAATGTAGGGGGGTCTGTACTGTAGGGAGGGTCTGTACTGTAAGGAGGGGGTCTGCACTGTAGGGAGGGGGTCTGTACTGTGGGGATGTCTGTGTAACATGCAGGGGGTCCAGAACTGTTAAAGGGTGTCTGTGTAACAAACTGTGGGGGCTGTGTAATGTAAAGGGGTCCAGAGGTGCGGTGCTATGTAATGTAAAGGGGTCCAGAGGTGCAGGTTGCTGTGTAATGTAAAGGGATCCAGAGGTGCAGGGTGCTGTGTAATGGAAAGGGGTCCAGAGGTGCAGGGTGCTGTGTAATGTAGAGGGGCCCAGAGGTGCAGGGTGCTGTGTAATGTAAAAGGGTCCAGAGGTGCGGTGCTATGTAATGTAAAGGGGTCCAGGGTGCTGTGTAATGTAAAGGGGTCCAGAGGTGCAGGGTGCTGTGTAATGTAAAGGGGTCCAGAGGTACAAGGTGCTGGAACCCCACATCCCATCATTAACCGCCGTCGCAAAGCGCCCCCGCCGCCGCGCCCCCCCCCCCCCCGGGCTGCTCAGTCTAAAATGCCCGGGCCTATTTTTTGTCCCAGTCCGGGCCTGTTGGTGTCATTGGAAACAATAGTGAGCCAGCATTGATGTCAGAGGGAGGTGTAGTACTCAATTGTTGGTGTCAGTGGAAGGAATAGACCCTATTATTGGTGTTATTGGAAAGACTAGTGCCCCATCATTGGTGTCAGTTGGAGGAGTAATATCCTATTGTTGGTGTCAGTGGAAAGAATAGCATTGGTGTAAGTGAAGGAATAGTAACCCATAAATGGTGTCAGTGGAAAGAGTAGTGAGCCAACAATGCTGTAAATGGTAGGAAGAGTGACCCATCATTGCAGTAAAATCCTATTGTTGGTGTCAGTTCAAAGAATACTGACCCATCATTGGTTTAAGTGAAAGGAATGGTGTCTCATCAATGGTGAGGGGGAGTTACCGCTCCAGGTGCGTAAGCTCTGTTGATCACTCAATCTTCAGGAAACCGTGGGTGCTGGCAATGCGCAAGGCAAAAACAGGCTATGAGTAAGCACTAGTATTATAGTGTTAAACGCGTCAGCGGATTCCCTGCCTTGCTGTGACCTGTAGTGCACCCGTCTGTTTTTACAATAAAAGGCAACCGTAAAAGTTTTTTTTGGAGTGCGGCTGTTCATTTTTATGTCTCATCAATGGTGTCAGTGGAAAGAAAAGTGAGCACGCATTGGTGCAAATGGAAGGACTATTGACACATCATTGGTGTCAATGGAAGGAATAGTGACCCATCATTGGTGTTAGTGGGAGGAATAGTGCCCCATTATTGGATGTGGTGAAAGGAATAGTGACCCCTCATTGGTTGGAGGAGTAATATGGTGTCAGTGGAAAGAATAGTGAGCAAACATTGGTGTAAGTGAACGGAATGGTTACCTATCAATGGTGTCAGTGGACAGAATAGTGAGCAAACATTGCTGTTAATGGAAGGAATAGTGACCCATCATTGGTGTCAGTGGGAGGAGTAATATTATATTGTTGGTGTCAATGGAAGGAATAGTTCCTATTATTGGTTTTAGTGGAAAGAATATTGAGCCAGCATTGGTGTCAGTGGGATCAATAGTGACCCACCATTGGTGTCAGTGAAAGGAATACTGACCCATCACTGGTGTCAAACATCTTTTTGTTGGTTTCAGTGGAAAGAATAGTGGAAAGAATAGTGAACCAGCATTGGTGTCAGTAGTCTCTCATTTAAGTGGGAGAAGAAATATCCTATTGTTGGTGTCAGTGGAAAGAATAGTGAGCAGACATTGTGTCAATGGAAGGAATATAGACCCATCATCGGAGTAAATGGAAGGAATTTTTACCCATCATTGGTGTCAGTTTGAGGATTAGTGATCCATCATTGGTGTCATTGGAAAGAATAGTCCCTATTATTGGAGTCAGTGGAAAGAATAGTGATACAGCATTGTTGTAAGTGGGAGAAGTATTCCACTTGTTGGTGTCAATGGAGGCATTAGTCCCTATTATTGGTGTCAGTGGAAAGAATAGTGTTCCAACATTGATGTCATTGGAAAGAATAGAGACCCATAATTGATGTCAGTTGAAGGAATAGTGACCCATAATTGGTGTCAGTGGGATGAATAGTGACCAATCATTGGTGTCAGTAGGAAGAATAGTTACCCATCATTGGTGTCAGAGGAAAGAATAGTGAGCCAACATTGGCATCAGTGGAAGGAACTCCATCATTGGAGTAAGTGGAACGAATAGTGACCCAGCATTGGTGTCAGTGGAAAAAATAGTGAGCCAGCATTACTGTAATTAAAAATAATGGTGACCCATCATTGGTGTCAGTGGTAGGAATAGTGACCCATCATTGGTGTCAGTGGGAGAAGTAGTACCCCATTGTTGGTGTCTGTGGAGGAAAAGGTCACTATTTATTGGTGTCAGTGAAAGCATTAGTACACTGACACCAATGTTGGAGTGAGACAAGTGAGTGTCAGTGGGAGGAAAACACCATTGATGTCAGTGTAAGGAATAGTGAACCATCATTGAAGTAATATCCTATTGTTGATGTCAGTTGAAAGAATTAGTAACCCATCATTGGTGAAAGTGAAAGGAATCTTGACCCATCATTGATGTCAGTTTGAGGATTAGTGACCCATCATTGGTGTCAGTGGAAGGAATAGTGAGCCAGCATTAGTGTCAGTGGGAGAAGTACCCCACTTGTTGGTGTCAGTGGAAGTCCCTATTATTGGAGTAAGTGGAAGAAATAGTGACCCATCATTGGTGTCAGTGGGAGGAGTCATATCCTATTGTTTGTGTCAGTGAAAGAATAGTGAGCCAACATTGTGTCAATGGAAGCAATAGAGACCCATTATTAGAGTAAGTGGAAGGATTGTTGACCCATCATTGGTGTCAGTTTGAGGATTAGTGATCCATAATTGGTGTCATTGGAAAGAATAGAGTCCCAGTTTTAAGATTTTAAGGTCCGGGGGAGTGGTCTGAGCATGGCTGGGTGAGGACGCACAGTGCAGGAGCTCCGTACATTCCACCAAAACACACCAGAGACGGGAAATAGCATTTCCATTGCCGGCAGCGTTCGGCATGAGAACAACTAAACAGCGGGTGACTAGGACCTCCCGTAAGGCAGTGGAATACTGCGAAAAGCACAGCCTGCTATACAGCAATTCTTCTCAGTAACGCAAAAGCGGGAACCAAACATACTCGCAGAACCTTTGAGCGCTGAGAGAGACTCAGGAAGAAGCAGAGAGCAGGTGAGCAGTGAGGACAGTCGGAACCTGGGGACTGAACGTGTAATGGCCCGGTACGAGATGGAGAAAGATTTGAGGGTGCTGATACAAGCCCTACCCACGAGAGTGGACTTAGAGGCATTACCTACCAAAAAGGACATAGAGGTCCTCATCACCAAAGTCGAGGAAGCACACCAGGCCGATATACAACAGATATATGCGGAGATACAGGTTGTAACAGAGTGCATGGCAACAGGAGAGGTAAGAGTGATTTCTTTGGGAGAAAGAGTGAATACGCTGGAAAGAGAGAGAGAGAGGAGTATATAGAAACAGCTTCGGAGATTCAGCTCCAGATTGAAGAATTGGGGGACCGTAGTCGCTGCTGTAATCTTAGGCTGCGGGGGGTTCCGGAAGCCCCAGACCAAGAAAACCTCCAGGAGAAGGTAATGGACATATTTCAGATAATATTAGAGTGAAAACTTCCGGCAAAAATGGACATGGACAGAGTACATAGGGCCTTAGGCCCTAAATCAGTAGACCCCCAATGACCTCGGGATATAATTTGTCGCTTACATAGATACGCACATAAAGAGATTTTGATAAAGAAGGCATGAGAGAAAGGCACTGTTGAAGTAGGGGGGGCCTCGGTGAAAATCCTGCCTGATCTCTCCCGAGCCACACTGCAGCGCATTGCAATGCTGCGTATAGTTCTGGACTGCGTACGAGGGGGGGACATATTGATGGAGGTACCCCCTGGCAGTTGCAATAAAAAAAGAGTACAGCCACGTTTATACTGCAAACATACAGCGATCTCCCTAATCTGTTTGCCTTTTTAAAGGTGGAACCGTTTCCAGTACCCAACTGGAGAATACCAATTCCAAATATAGGAAACCTCAAAGACACTCAAAGCCCCCAGATAAACTAATAGGTAGAGTAATAATAATAAAATCGCTCCTGGAAGAAAAATAATCATCAAAATAGCGGACAAAATGAAAGGACTGGGGGGGATCCCCACATCTTTAGGATGTTTAGGTTCTCTTCTTCACCCTCGCCTCTCTGGAAATACCCCCTTTTCCTAACCCCTTTTTTTAAGAGATCTATAGACATAAGAAGAGTATATGGAAAGACTAAGAATAGTCACCCCCTCTGGTTTATTTTTATGTGGGATGTGTGATGTGTTTCATCCATCTCCTTTTTTTTTGATAAGTGACTGTAACAAAGTTAACTAATTAATCAAATAATTAGCTAATAATGAGTCCCATCATTGGTGTCAGTGGAAGGAATAGTCCCTATTATTGGAGTCATTGGAAAGAATAGTGAGCCAGCATTGGTGTCAGTGGGAGAAGTACCCCACTTGTTGGTTTCAGCGGAAGGAATAGTTCCTATAATTGGTGTCAGTGGAAGTAATAGTGTACCAACATTGGAGTAAGTGGAAGGAATAGTGACCCATCATTGGTGTCAGTGGGAGGATTAATATCCTATTGTTGGTGTCAGTGGAAGGAATAGTCTCTATTATCAGTGAAAAAAATTGTAGAATAGTTACCCATCATTGGTGTCAGTGGAAGGAACTGTGACCCATCATTGGTGTCAGTGGGAGAAGTAGCACCCCATTGTTAGTGTCAGTGGAAGGAATAGTCCCTATTATTAGTGTCAGTGGAAAGAATTGTGAGCCAATATTGGTCTCAGTGGGAGGAAAACACCCATCATTGGTGTCAGTGGAAGAAATAGTGACCCATCATTGGAGTAATATCCTATTGTAGATGTCAGTGCAAAGAGTAGTGACCCATCATTGGTGTCAGTTTGAGGATTAGTGATTAGTAATAAATCATTGGTGTCATTGGAAAGAATAGAGGCCCATCAATGGTGTCAGTGGAAGGAATAGTCCCTATTATTGGAGTCATTGTAAAGAATAGTGAGCCAGCATTGGTGTAAGTGGGAGGAGTACCCCATTTGTTGGTGTCAGTGGAAGCAGAAGTATCTATTATTGGTGTCAGTGGAAAGAATAGTGAGCACAACTTTGATGTCAGTGGAAGAAAGAGAGAACTATCACTGAAGTAAGTGGAAGTGACCCATCTTTGGTCTCCCATTTATCCTTAAAATAGTAGATGTTCAGAGTAGCCATTCCTATGTTTTACATTAGTTGCGTTATACCTTAAATATAGGCAGAGTATAATCGTCAGGCAGATTGGTTTGGAGATCGTTTTTTTTTTCAACAGAAAAATGGTTTATAGATCGTTTAATTATCCTAAATATCAATATATCTGTAATACAATTTTCATCGGTTGAGAAATGTTTGCATTATCATGACAGCATTTGGACAGTTAAGATTGTGTGAGTCATAGATGCATTGATTTATTAGATAGCCAGTGATAAAGTCTATGATAGTGATGAGCCGAACACCCCCGGGTTCGGTTCGCACCAGAACCCGCGAACGGACCGGAAGTTCGAACGAACATTAGAACCCTATTAAATACAATGGATGCGAACGTTCGAATTCTAAAGTGCTAATTATAACAACTATTATGCATGTTATTGTCCTAAAAAGGGTTTGGGAACCCGGGTTCTGCACCAGGGGACATGTATCAATGCAAAAAGAAGTTTTAAAAACGGTCGTTTTTCGGGAGCAGTCATTTTAATGATGCATAAAGTGAAAAAAAAAAAGTCAAATATTCCTTTAAATATCGTACCTGGGGGGTGTCTAAAGTATGCCTGTGAAGTGCCACGTGTTTCCCGTGTTTAGAACTGTCCCTGCACAAAATGACACTTCTAAAGGAAAAAAAAGCCATTTAAAACTGCTTGCGGCTTTAATGTAATGTCTGGTCCCGGTAATATGGATGAAATTCTTTAAGAAAAATGGCATAGCTACCCCATGACCCCCCCCCCCCTACCCCAGCCCATTACCAGCCCCTTTGGGTCTTGTATGGATATTAAGGGGAACCCCGCACATAAAATAAAAAAGGCCCTATATACTCTGAACAGCCGTATACAGGCGGTGCATACAAGACAGGGACTGTAGGTTTGTTCTTATGTAGAATCTGTTTGTAATTTTGAACAGGTACATTGTTGAAGTGTAGCTCCAGCCCAAAAATCTATTTTTAAACTTTTTGGAAAACATAGGTAAGGGTTATCACCCCTGTAACATTTGTTTTGCTGTCTGTGCCCCTGTTCAGAACATTTCACCTCACTTTCCGTCCCAATGACAACTGTTTTTGAAATGTGGTGTTTTTCTTGAAACAAGGATTGCTGATAAAGCATCAGTACAGAGGAGACACCTTTCTCCCATATTTATTCTTACAGGAGAGAATTTTCCTTCCTAGTGGTAGATTTCCTCTCACTTCCTGTTGTCTTCTTGCGTTTGCAAGTAGGAGTCGTTTGTAAGTTGGATGTTTGAAAGTAGGGACCTGCCGTATATACTCTGCAGAAATAGGCCCCTTAGTTGTTGGTGTTGGCACAACACTGTAAGCACTCACAGTTACTCTTGGTTGGTGCTGGAACGCCCTGCTGTCAACTATTATATCAGGAATTTTAATTACATATAATTGTTGAACAGTGGTAGTAAAAATTGGGCCTTTGATGGTGGTGCTGGTGCCACAACACTGTAAGCCCTGACAGTTACTCTTGGTGGGTGCAGCAATGGGCCCTGCTGTGAATTATTAGATCAAGAATTGTAATTACATGCCCCTGTTGAACAGGGGCTGAAAAATTGGGCCTTAGGCACTGGTGGCACAACACTGCAACCCCTCACAGATACTGTACTTGGAGCACAGCAATGAGCCCTGTTGCAAAGTATTGCTTCAAAAATTGTAATGACACGCCCCTGTTAAACAGGGGCTGAAAAATTGGGCCTTAGGCACTGGTGGCACAACACTGCAACTCCTCACAGATACTGTACTTGGAGCACAGCAATGAGCCCTGTTGCAAAGTATTGCTTCAAAAATTGTAATTACACGCCCCTGTTAAACAGGGGCTGAAAAATTGGGCGTTAGGCACTGGTGGCGGCACCCATAAACAAAAATGATCTTCCAAGCTATCATCATCAATCGTATCATTGAGGACTCGGAGGAGGAGGATAGGCAGTCAACATAACAGCACAGGCACTCAGCATCAGCATCAGTCTTGAAGGGATGTGACATTTTAAAATCAATTAGTCTGTTATATCAGCATCAGGTGTGTGGTAGCTGGTGGTGATCCAAGACTGGTTCATCTTGATGAAAGTCAGTCGATCAACCGAGTCGGTGGACAGGCGCACCCTGTGATCCGTGACAAATCCTCCAGCAGCACTGAATGTGCGTTCCGAAAGAACGCTGGATGCAGGACAGGCCAGTAGCTCAATTGCATACTGTGCAAGCTCTGGCCAGTGATCCATCCTCAAGACCCAGTAAGCCAGAGGATTTTCGGTGGGGAAGGTGTCCAAGTCTGACCTTGCCCCTAGATATTCCTGCACCATGTTTATCAGACGCTGGCGATGGTTGCTGGAACCAATCATACTTTGGGGCTGCGGACTAAAGAATTGTCTGAACGCATCGGTCAGACGGCCACCTTCCCCACCGCTCCTTCTTTGACTGGCCGAAGCCTCAGCAACTCGTTGTCCAGGACCAGGAGTTTGCAACCTCCCAGTCTCTGGGAACGCGTTGCACAGACCTTTCTGCAAGGCCTCCCGGAGTTGTCTCATCCTCTGCTCCCTCTGCGACGGTAACATAAGGTCCGCAACCTTACCCTTGTACCGTGGATCAAGGAGAGTGGCCAGCCAGTAATGGTCCCTCTCCTTGATCCGAAGAATACGAGGATCCTTCCGCAGACTTTGCAGGATCAGGGAGGCCATGCAGCGTAGGTTTGCTGAGGCATTCGCTCCGGAGTCCTCTGGGTCACTAAGGACGACATGATCCGCAGCCACCTCCTCCCAGCCACGTACAAGTCCACTGGTTTCTTGGGACTGTAAATCATCCCTAAAAGACTGCTGCTGATGATGCTGAGTGCCAGCCTCCACCTCCATGCTGACACAATCCTCCTCCTCCTCCTCCTCCTCCTCCTCTTCCTGTGCGATGGGTGGGACAGAAGGAACACTGTCTGGGTAAAGGGGGCCTTGAGAGGCAAGGAAGTCCTCCTCTTCCTGCCTCTGTTCTGCCTCAAGTGCCCTGTCCATTATTCCACGCAGCGTGTGCTCCAACAGGTGGACAAGAGGTACAGTGTCACTGATGCATGCACTGTCACTGCTCACCATCCTCGTGGCCTCCTCAAATGGTGCCAGGACAGTGCATGCATCCCTGATCATGCCCCACTGGCGTGGAGAAAAAAAACCAAGCTCCCCTGACCCTGTCCTGGTGCCGTAGTCGCACAGGTACTCATTGATGGCCCTCTGCTGCGTGTGCAGCCGCTGCAGCATGGCCAACGTTGAGTTCCACCTGGTGGGCATGTCACATATAAGGCGGTTCTTGGGCAGGTTCAACTCCTTTTGCAGCTCAGCCAGGCGAGCACTGGCATTATAAGATCTGCGGAAATGCACACAGACTTTCCTGGCCTGCCTCAGGACATCCTGTAAGCCCGGGTACCTGCCCAAGAACCGCTGCACCACCAGGTTAAGGACGTGAGCCACACAGGGCACATGGGTCAGTTGTCCCTGTCGGAGGGCGGAGAGGAGGTTGGTGCCATTGTCGCAAACCACCATTCCTGGCTTAAGCTGGCGTGGCGTCAACCACCTCTCGGCCTGGCCCTGCAGAGCAGACAGGACCTCTGCCCCAGTGTGGCTTCTGTCCCCCAAACACACCAGCGCAAGCACGGCATGGCATCTTTTTGCCTGCGTACTTGCGTAGCCCCGTGAACGGCTACGGAGCACCGCTGGTTCATAGGACAAACCACAGGAAGAGGCCATGGAGGAAGAAGAAGAGGAGGGGGTGGAGGAGAGAGGTGTGTCACAACCAGTAGTAGCATTTTGGAGGCGTGGCGGTGGGACAACCTCCAACACTACTGCACCTTGTCCTGAATCCTTCCCAGCTGCCAAAAGAGTGACCCAATGGGCCGTGAAAGAAAGGTAACGTCCCTGTCCATGCCTGCTGGACCATGAGTCAGCGGTAATATGCACCTTACCGCTGACCGCCCTGTCCAGCGAGGCCAAGACATTGCCTTCCACATGCCGGTAGAGAGCCGGAATAGCCTTCCGTGAGAAAAAGTGGCGTTTGGGAACCTGCCACTGAGGAACCGCACATTGCACAAACTCACGGAAGGGGGCCGAGTCTACCAACTGAAAAGGCAGCAGTTGAAGCGCTAGCAATTTAGCCAAGCTAGCATTCAACCGCTGGGCATGTGGATGGCTGGGAGTGAACTTCTTTCGACGGTCCAGCAGCTGGGGCAGGGAAATTTGCCTGCTAGAATCGGACGTCGGTGTACTGCTAGCAGAGTGGGCGCAAGTACTTGGCTGTGACACACCTAATTCTACACCTTCATTCCTCTCAGTGCATGTTTCAGAGAGGACTGAAGTTATAGTGGGGTTGGAGATCCCAGCTGATGCGGTGCAAGGAGAGGTCCGCTTTGTTCTTTGGTGTGGGTCTTTGAGGTAGGCTTGCCAACGAGCTGCATGGCAGGTCAACATATGTCTGGTCAGGCATGTGGTACCCAAGCGGCTGATGTTTTGGCCACGCGATATACGCTTGAGACATATGTTGCAAACAGCAGCTGTGCGATCTGATGCACTAGCCTCAAAAAAGGCCCACACCAAAGAACTTTTTGAATGACGGGCAGAGGCAGCGCCCTGCACAGGCGGAGCTCTGCGGTGTGATTCCGTCGGTGTACTGCCCTTACGCTGGCCACCAAAGGGCATCCTGCCTCGTTGGAGATGTGCCTCCTCCTCATCCTCCTCCTCCTCCTCTCTCCTATTAGGCACCCACGTGGAGTCATTGACCTCATCATCCCCTCCCTCCTCATCACTGGAGCCAATCTGGCAGTATGCTGCAGCTGCTGGAACATGACTGCCAGATTGGTGTCCTTCTTGAGCATCCCCTCTGTCTGCTCTCACGCTACTGCCTTCCTCTAGCTGGGTTTCATCATCAGACCCTTCGAAACGCTGGGCATCCTCCTGGAGCATGTACCCAACACTGTGCTGAAACAGTTCGGGGGACTCCTCAGGAGGAGGACATGGTGGGTCTAGGGAAGGAGTGACTGATGATTTGTCTGACATTGATACCAGGGAAGACGACGCTTTGGCAGCTGCTTTTCCAGTACCCTGAGCCTGGGTGAGAGAGGATGAGGAGGAGGAGGAGGGCTTGGTCATCCACTCTACCAAGTCTTCGGCATGATGTGGCTCAACATGTCCAGCTGCCGAAAAGAAGGACAAGCGTGTCCCATGGCCATGTGCTGATGACAATGCACCGCGTCCACGACCAGCACTGTTGCCCCCAGACACAGAGCCTGCTTGCCCTCTTTTATTGCCTCCTGACTGTCTGCCTCTCCTTGTTTGCCTTCCAGACATTCTAATAGATGGCCTGCAGGGAGATGGGAAAAAAGCAATAAGGGCTACCTTCAGGTGTCCTTCTCTGTCCCTGGAAACAAGGACTTGCAGAGTGAAAGAAAAAAAACACTCTCCCTACCTACAGTTTTCTGTCCCTAGAAAAAATGTTTTTTTTAATCACAATATAGCACAAGGAAAATTAACTCACTGTCCTTACAGGTCCCTGGAAACAAGGACTTGCAGAGTGAAAGAAAAAAAACACTCTCCCTACCTACAGTTTTCTGTCCCTAGAAAAAAATGTTTTTTTTAATCACAATATAGCAAAAGGACAATTCACTCACTGTCCTTCCAGGTCCCTGGAAACAAGGACTTGCAGAGTGAAAGAAACTGACACTGTCCCTACCTAGAGTTTTCTGTCCCTGGAATAAATGTTTTTTTCAGCACAATATAGCACAAGGACAATTAACTCACTGTCCTTACAGGTCCCTGGAAACAAGGACTTGCAGAGTGAAAGAAAAAAAATACTCTCCCTACCTACAGTTTTCTGTCCCTAGAAAAAAATGTTTTTTTTAATCACAATATAGCAAAAGGACAATTCACTCACTGTCCTTCCAGGTCCCTGGAAACAAGGACTTGCAGAGTGAAAGAAACTGACACTGTCCCTACCTAGAGTTTTCTGTCCCTAGAATAAATGTTTTTTTTAATCACAATATAGCAAAAGGACAATTCACTCACTGTCCTTCCAGGTCCCTGGAAACAAGGACTTGCAGAGTGAAAGAAACTGACACTGTCCCTACCTAGAGTTTTCTGTCCCTAGAATAAATGTTTTTTTTAATCACAATATAGCACAAGGAAAATTAACTCACTGTCCTTACAGGTCCCTGGAAACAAGGACTTGCAGAGTGAAAGAAAAAAAACACTCTCCCTACCTACAGTTTTCTGTCCCTAGAAAAAAATGTTTTTTTTAATCACAATATAGCAAAAGGACAATTCACTCACTGTCCTTCCAGGTCCCTGGAAACAAGGACTTGCAGAGTGAAAGAAACTGACACTGTCCCTACCTAGAGTTTTCTGTCCCTAGAATAAATGTTTTTTTTAATCACAATATAGCACAAGGAAAATTAACTCACTGTCCTTACAGGTCCCTGGAAACAAGGACTTGCAGAGTGAAAGAAAAAAAACACTCTCCCTACCTACAGTTTTCTGTCCCTAGAAAAAAATGTTTTTTTTTATCACAATATAGCAAAAGGACAATTCACTCACTGTCCTTCCAGGTCCCTGGAAACAAGGACTTGCAGAGTGAAAGAAACTGACACTGTCCCTACCTAGAGTTTTCTGTCCCTGGAATAAATGTTTTTTTCAGCACAATATAGCACAAGGACAATTAACTCACTGTCCTTACAGGTCCCTGGAAACAAGGACTTGCAGAGTGAAAGAAAAAAAATACTCTCCCTACCTACAGTTTTCTGTCCCTAGAAAAAAATGTTTTTTTTAATCACAATATAGCAAAAGGACAATTCACTCACTGTCCTTCCAGGTCCCTGGAAACAAGGACTTGCAGAGTGAAAGAAACTGACACTGTCCCTACCTAGAGTTTTCTGTCCCTAGAATAAATGTTTTTTTTAATCACAATATAGCACAAGGAAAATTAACTCACTGTCCTTACAGGTCCCTGGAAACAAGGACTTGCAGAGTGAAAGAAAAAAAATACTCTCCCTACCTACAGTTTTCTGTCCCTAGAAAAAAATGTTTTTTTTAATCACAATATAGCAAAAGGACAATTCACTCACTGTCCTTCCAGGTCCCTGGAAACAAGGACTTGCAGAGTGAAAGAAACTGACACTGTCCCTACCTAGAGTTTTCTGTCCCTAGAATAAATTTTTTTTTTAATCACAATATAGCACAAGGAAAATTAACTCACTGTCCTTACAGGTCCCTGGAAACAAGGACTTGCAGAGTGAAAGAAAAAAAACACTCTCCCTACCTACAGTTTTCTGTCCCTAGAAAAAAATGTTTTTTTTAATCACAATATAGCAAAAGGACAATTCACTCACTGTCCTTCCAGGTCCCTGGAAACAAGGACTTGCAGAGTGAAAGAAACTGACACTGTCCCTACCTAGAGTTTTCTGTCCCTGGAATAAATGTTTTTTTCAGCACAATATAGCACAAGGACAATTAACTCACTGTCCTTACAGGTCCCTGGAAACAAGGACTTGCAGAGTGAAAGAAAAAAAATACTCTCCCTACCTACAGTTTTCTGTCCCTAGAAAAAAATGTTTTTTTTAATCACAATATAGCAAAAGGACAATTCACTCACTGTCCTTCCAGGTCCCTGGAAACAAGGACTTGCAGAGTGAAAGAAACTGACACTGTCCCTACCTAGAGTTTTCTGTCCCTAGAATAAATGTTTTTTTTAATCACAATATAGCAAAAGGACAATTCACTCACTGTCCTTCCAGGTCCCTGGAAACAAGGACTTGCAGAGTGAAAGAAACTGACACTGTCCCTACCTAGAGTTTTCTGTCCCTAGAATAAATGTTTTTTTTAATCACAATATAGCACAAGGAAAATTAACTCACTGTCCTTACAGGTCCCTGGAAACAAGGACTTGCAGAGTGAAAGAAAAAAAACACTCTCCCTACCTACAGTTTTCTGTCCCTAGAAAAAAATGTTTTTTTTAATCACAATATAGCAAAAGGACAATTCACTCACTGTCCTTCCAGGTCCCTGGAAACAAGGACTTGCAGAGTGAAAGAAACTGACACTGTCCCTACCTAGAGTTTTCTGTCCCTAGAATAAATGTTTTTTTTAATCACAATATAGCACAAGGAAAATTAACTCACTGTCCTTACAGGTCCCTGGAAACAAGGACTTGCAGAGTGAAAGAAAAAAAACACTCTCCCTACCTACAGTTTTCTGTCCCTAGAAAAAAATGTTTTTTTTTATCACAATATAGCAAAAGGACAATTCACTCACTGTCCTTCCAGGTCCCTGGAAACAAGGACTTGCAGAGTGAAAGAAACTGACACTGTCCCTACCTAGAGTTTTCTGTCCCTGGAATAAATGTTTTTTTCAGCACAATATAGCACAAGGACAATTAACTCACTGTCCTTACAGGTCCCTGGAAACAAGGACTTGCAGAGTGAAAGAAAAAAAATACTCTCCCTACCTACAGTTTTCTGTCCCTAGAAAAAAATGTTTTTTTTAATCACAATATAGCAAAAGGACAATTCACTCACTGTCCTTCCAGGTCCCTGGAAACAAGGACTTGCAGAGTGAAAGAAACTGACACTGTCCCTACCTAGAGTTTTCTGTCCCTAGAATAAATGTTTTTTTTAATCACAATATAGCACAAGGAAAATTAACTCACTGTCCTTACAGGTCCCTGGAAACAAGGACTTGCAGAGTGAAAGAAAAAAAATACTCTCCCTACCTACAGTTTTCTGTCCCTAGAAAAAAATGTTTTTTTTAATCACAATATAGCAAAAGGACAATTCACTCACTGTCCTTCCAGGTCCCTGGAAACAAGGACTTGCAGAGTGAAAGAAACTGACACTGTCCCTACCTAGAGTTTTCTGTCCCTGGAATAAATGTTTTTTTCAGCACAATATAGCACAAGGACAATTAACTCACTGTCCTTACAGGTCCCTGGAAACAAGGACTTGCAGAGTGAAAGAAAAAAAATACTCTCCCTACCTACAGTTTTCTGTCCCTAGAAAAAAATGTTTTTTTTAATCACAATATAGCAAAAGGACAATTCACTCACTGTCCTTCCAGGTCCCTGGAAACAAGGACTTGCAGAGTGAAAGAAACTGACACTGTCCCTACCTAGAGTTTTCTGTCCCTAGAATAAATGTTTTTTTTAATCACAATATAGCAAAAGGACAATTCACTCACTGTCCTTCCAGGTCCCTGGAAACAAGGACTTGCAGAGTGAAAGAAACTGACACTGTCCCTACCTAGAGTTTTCTGTCCCTAGAATAAATGTTTTTTTTAATCACAATATAGCACAAGGAAAATTAACTCACTGTCCTTACAGGTCCCTGGAAACAAGGACTTGCAGAGTGAAAGAAAAAAAACACTCTCCCTACCTACAGTTTTCTGTCCCTAGAAAAAAATGTTTTTTTTAATCACAATATAGCAAAAGGACAATTCACTCACTGTCCTTCCAGGTCCCTGGAAACAAGGACTTGCAGAGTGAAAGAAACTGACACTGTCCCTACCTAGAGTTTTCTGTCCCTGGAATAAATGTTTTTTTCAGCACAATATAGCACAAGGACAATTAACTCACTGTCCTTACAGGTCCCTGGAAACAAGGACTTGCAGAGTGAAAGAAAAAAAATACTCTCCCTACCTACAGTTTTCTGTCCCTAGAAAAAAATGTTTTTTTTAATCACAATATAGCAAAAGGACAATTCACTCACTGTCCTTCCAGGTCCCTGGAAACAAGGACTTGCAGAGTGAAAGAAACTGACACTGTCCCTACCTAGAGTTTTCTGTCCCTAGAATAAATGTTTTTTTTAATCACAATATAGCAAAAGGACAATTCACTCACTGTCCTTCCAGGTCCCTGGAAACAAGGACTTGCAGAGTGAAAGAAACTGACACTGTCCCTACCTAGAGTTTTCTGTCCCTAGAATAAATGTTTTTTTTAATCACAATATAGCAAAAGGACAATTCACTCACTGTCCTTCCAGGTCCCTGGAAACAAGGACTTGCAGAGTGAAAGAAACTGACACTGTCCCTACCTAGAGTTTTCTGTCCCTAGAATAAATGTTTTTTTTAATCACAATATAGCAAAAGGACAATTCACTCACTGTCCTTCCAGGTCCCTGGAAACAAGGACTTGCAGAGTGAAAGAAACTGACACTGTCCCTACCTAGAGTTTTCTGTCCCTAGAATAAATGTTTTTTTTTAAGCACACTATAGCAGAAGCACAAAACACACTGACACTCTCCCTACCTATCCTTCTCTTTCCCTAAACTAAAGGAATCCAGGTTAAGCAAGAAAGAAATAACAGTCACTGTCCCTGCCTATGCTACTCTATCCCTGCTCCGGAACACACTACACTAGGCCGCCGTGCTGGCGGCCTTTTATAGTGTGGGGCGTGTACTAAACACCCTCAGCAATAATTGGCCACAGGCATCCTGCCTGTGGCCAATCATTGCTCTCCTCGCTGCCGGCGCTGTGATTGGCCAAGCATGCGGGGTCACAGTGCATGCTTGGCCAATCACAGCGCCTGGATGACACTGCGATGGCGTAGTGCATTGTGGGCCGTTCGCGTCACTCGAATTTGGCGCGAACGGCCCAAATCGTTCGATCTTCGTCGAACGATCGAACAGCCAATGTTCGAGTCGAACGTATGTTCGACTCGAACACGAAGCTCATCCCTAGTCTATGATAGTGTTTGCAAGTTTATTTTGTTCGAGAGTTTTAATGTACTTAATTTATGTTATTAGCACTGAGATGGCTTATAATAGTTAAAATATCTTTGTATTAGAAATATATAGCAGTTATATTATATAGATAAGAATATTATTGCTATTTATTACCTAAATATAGCAGCGTTTCAGATGGATGAGAGATAGTTGCATTGTTCTGAAAATAGCAAGTGTAAGTACGGCAGAGTGTTAGTATGGCAGTATGGCAGTTAAATGGTTATATTGGTAGAAATAGATGCATTACACTAAATTTAGCAGATGTCTGACTAGCACTGATATTCCTGATATCGTTGAGTGTGTTGCACTACTCTAAATATAGAAAAAAAAATCCTAATAACAGTGAAGTTGGTTAGTTATTCTCACACCCTATATGATGTAAGCTAGATGCAGATGGAAAATAGTTGAAATATGTATAGCAGAGTGAGATGGATTGTCAGGATAGTAGCTGCTCATCGGTTTTGTGTTAGTATAGCAGTGAGACAATTTACATAATGTGAGATTATAAAATATAGCAATACTTCTGGATAAAATTTACAGTTTTGTTCGAGTCATTTGCAATACCCTAATTAAGACAAAACGCGATATAGAGCACAATGTCAGCATTGCCGTGAGTTGGTTTGTATTTGTTTTTTTTGTAGATCGTTACAATACAGTTAAAAAAGCAATAAACTTTAGCAGTAAAAGGCTTAATTGCATGCAAGACAGTTTCATTTCCGCAAAATAGCAGAGTTTCAGCACATAGTTGTCAGATGGTTGAGAGATAGTTGCATTACTATAGCTGACTTACATTACATATAAGATAGTTTCATTTGCGAAATATAGCTCTCAGACGACAACAAAACAGTTGTCAGATAGCATCACTATAGCTGACTTACAGGCAACCATTCCCTGTAAGGTTTAATATAGCAGAGTGTAAGCTAATTGCTATACATTAATTAAGAGATAGTTACATTCTTTTCAAACTAATATAAAAGTCCAATGAGAGTGACAATGTGTGGACTGGAAACGGATGACAGAAATGTTACATGAATGTTGAAACATTAGAACATTGTCCCCATATAAGAAATCCAACGAGACTTTGAGATCATAGGACACGTATGTTCATAAATCCATAGCACCCGGGGACGTGACTCCAACACCAGGGATGGGGGAAAGAAATGGATACTCTTACCCCTATATGTGGACGCACACACCAGCGGTGGTGAGTCAAACAGGCAGAAGATATAAGTGTAGACCACACTGGATCTGTCCTCCTGGAGAAGCAGCAGATGAAGCAAACTCAGGGAAACCAATCCTCTCCAGGATACAGGCACGAAATTTCCAAGACGTCAGTATATCAAAGATCATATAAAAAAAATGGAATAGAGGAGGCTCCTCATAGTGCAGGATCAGATGGCAAGATAAAAATCACATTTATTCAGGAACAAGTCACAAAACACACATGGTGTAAAAAATAAAACAAGAAAACATGCAGGCTTCCATGCAGAGACTTGCAAATATGGTGATCACAAAAATGGTTTCAAATAACGGTGTAGCAGCAAAGCAGATTCATGTACCCGAAATGTTTCGCATAAGGAATGCATCAACTGGGGCATGAACCTGCAGGAAAATACCACGCCATAATATACATGTAACATAATTGCTTGGACTCATCACAGCTGATGTGTGACCTCCCCATAAGAGAGGCTATCCAATCGCAAACAAGAGTTACCCACCTATGTATTCGTCATTCAACACAGACTGACCAAGCGAAAGGGGCCGCGCACGGAGATGAGACATGACGTCTCAGCTGGCATGCGTCATCACGCCGCCAATCCGAGGAGTGAATGCGTTCCTTGTCCCACGTGCGTCGTATCATGTAAGCGACGCACGTAATGACGTCATCATACTGACGCTGGGGAACAACATCACGCAACTCCTCCAGGAAATGCTTGCGTTCCATATCTCCGTCGTGAGGTCCATATCATGAACCGCAACAGGAAGTGCGTCCAGGGACAGACAGCCAAGTAACAGCACCGATAACAGCCCCTCAGCGCTTTCAAAGTCAGCACAACCGCAAGCAGAGCTTGGCTAGTAGAAATGACTGACATAAAAGGGGGCAGACATAATTGATATACACTGAAAAGTATTGGTCTATAGCACCAGTACAATGCAGGGATCACTCATAGCACAAATGAGATCTGTACAAATAAATGTAAAAACATTCTGAAGAGTGAAAATAAAAAGAATGTACTTAAAAAAGGGTACAATATTGGCAATATATGACAGCTATACAGAAATGTAAAAAAAAGTCATTAATACCAAAGAAATGTGGATCAATATACTATTGTACCACTAGGTGCAAATAACCCACTACAGATAATCATCCACATCGTATAAATAGACATGAGATGTGTAGCAGGAATGAAAAACATAAAATGTTAAAAATAACCATACATAATATATATGAATAATAATATAAAAATCATGTATCTATATGAGGATATATGAGCCAGAAGTATACTCTAGCTAGCAGTGGTAAATGGAATATTGAAATAATGAATCCTAAAATGAGATGATCTATAACATAAACGGAACCAGGAAAGTAGACGGTAAATTACAAGTAGAAGAAAGGCATGGATGAACGCCCCCACATCAATATAAAAATAAGACATGGAGATAGATTAATCTAAATTAGGCCTTATTAATAAAGGAATTAATGTCCCAATCGATGTTAAGCCCAAACGGAGAATAGCATCGAAGTTGGTAAATCCAGAAAGTTTCCAATTGGGAAACACCCCTGACGCGAGACTCCCCTCTCCAGTGAGGGACAAAGTGGTCAATTACCTGGAATTTGGTACCTATAACCTTCTTATTATGAACATGAAGGTAATGTCTAGGTACACTATGGTTGGTGCGACCTTTTTTGATGCCGGTAATGTGTTCATTAACACGAATAGAGAAGTTACGAATAGTGCGTCCCACATACTGCTTATTACATGGACATGTAATAAGGTATACAATAAAACTTGTAGTGCATGTGGTAAACTGTTTCATATGATATATGGTGGAGGTAGTAGAGGATGTAAAACTGGCACTTCTACTACGCCCAATGACATTGTGAATACACACATTACAGCGTCTACACGGATAATAGCCCTTCATATCAGGAAAAAGAGACGGACATGATTTGTCCGGAGGGTCTACTACATTAGAAGCAATCTGGTTGCGGAGAGATGGAGCTCCTCTATAAACAACACCTGCCCGATCTGGGAGCACTGGGCCCAGCAGGGAATCGTTCTTAAGAACTCCCCAGTGTCGGTTCAGAATATGCTTGATCCGTCTATGCTGTATAGAGAATTGGGTCACAAAGGACCACCTAAATCGTGGATCCGGTGGACGTTTAGGACGCTCAACAACTAGAGACTGTCTGTCTAGCAAAGACACCTTTGCGATTTCTGTATCAATAGCAGACGGAAGATATCCTTTCTCAACAAATCTTGACTTGAGGGTGTCTGCTTGTATGTAGAAATCGTCAAGGTGTGTACAGTTTCTCCTGACTCTAAGTAGTTGACTAAATGGTACAGATTTGAGCCAAGAGCTGTAATGACAGCTGTCGATTGGGATATACCCATTACGATCTGTTGGCTTAAAAAAAGTTTTTGTCACCAATCTTTGGTCCACAACTGAAATCTCTAAATCCAAAAAATGGATAGTGTTACGACTCATCTCATAGGTAAGCACAATGCCCATATCATTATCATTCAGGGTGACCATGAAGTCATGTAAAGACTCCTCATCACCCTTCCATAGGAGGAGGATGTCGTCAATATACCTTGCCCACAGAACTAGTTCTGGGCGTTGCAAGGCATAGACGACATCCTCCTCCCACAGGGCCATAAAAAGGTTCGCAAGACTAGGGGCGAACTTGGCGCCCATTGCGACACCTTTGGTTTGTAAAAAAAACTGGCCATGATACCAGAAATAATTGGACTGAGTGGCAAATGTTAACAAATCCATAATATAGCATTGTTGGACCTGAGGTATCAGACCAGACATGGCCATGAAATGTTTCACCGCGTGCAATCCTAGTCTGTGCGGTATGCACGTATATAGTGATGTTACATCTGCAGTAACAAGAATGCAATCTCCACTAAAATCAACATCTTCTAAAAGACGTATAGTGGCTCCCGTGTCTTTTAGAAAAGATGGAGTGGATTGAACAAGCGGTTGTAGATGGAAGTCAATGTAACGACCAATGCGGGACGTCACAGAGTCAATCCCGCTTATTATGGGTCTGCCAGGAGGGTGTAAAATGTTTTTATGGACTTTCGGGAGATAATACATAATGGGAATTCTAGGTGCGATCGGCACCAAGAAGTCTCTCTCCTTTTTGTCCAGAATTCCTAACTGGAATCCCTTATCTAGCAAATTATTCAGATCTTTCTTCAATACTTTACTGGGATCTCTATTCAGGGGCATGTAAGTGCTAGTGTCATCAAGGATTCTGCACATTTCGGTGTGATAGTCTAATTTATCCAACACAACTAGACCACCCCCCTTATCGGCAGGGCGGATTATGATGTCCTTGCGTTCACATAAGGTTTTTAAACCTGCCTTAATGTCTGGATGATCATAGATTTTGGCCTTAGGTAATGCCTCAAGGTCTCTAAGGACCAAATCTCTAAACACCCTAATAGATGGAGCAGAGACATTAGGAGGGTTAAATAAGGAGGGATTAGACAAGCCAGCATGAATGACACAATCAGTCCCTCCACTAATATCTCTGGGTAGGGATGGGTTAGCAATGAGGTGCCTCTGTATATTCAATTTGCGGACATATTTATGTACGTCCACAAATGTATTAAATTTATTCAAAGTCTTAGAGGGTGCGTATTTTAAGCCTTTGTCCAAGATACGCATCTCAGCTTCTGAAAACGTGGCTTTACTCAAATTGAAAATACCACTCATATTGGATATTAGACTTTCCTTCTTTTTCCTGGCCCGCCTCCCACCTCGGCTGCCTCGTCTGGTTCTCCTCTTCGTTTGGGACCCGCAAGAGCTCTGGGAAAATCCGAGTGGGGAGCAGTGTATGTATCATTGTAGGTATATGGTGATCTAACATATTGATCATATTCTCTTTGCATATAAGAATGATAAGGTTCTTGGTTGTTCCGTAATGGACCCTCTCTAAGGGGTGAGAACCTATTATGAGTACGAATAGGGGTGTGTTGTGAATAATAAGGTTCCTGATATTGGTCACCATAATTAGCATTATGGCCATAAGATGACCTATCATGGTAATCAAAATGCCTCGAGCCATCGTTCCTCCCGTGTTGGGTCCCTCTTCCCCTACTTCTCATATTGCTACCTCTCCCACGAGGAGGATTATTACCTCCATTGCCCCTATTAGGGACATGGTCATTAGCTCTCCGACCATTAGGAACATTAGGAGTGTGTGGATGTTCAATCCTATTCACCACAGGAGCTTGGGTGGGGGGTAATATAAATGTAGATGGCCCAGCCATTACTGGTGGAAGTGACATATCCATCTGCACAGAAGCAGAGGGATCGGACTGAGAGATAATGTCAATTTTTTGCCAATTGAAAACAAAATTGGTTTTGTAATCATTGACATCACGAGTATATTTCTTTTGTTTTTTGGTACGTTGGTCTCTTTCTTCCTTTTCAAGAAGTGTTTTGAGACTCGATGAAAGAGAAATATACTCGGATGTGGTTTTATGCGGGAGAAGTGAATCTCTTAGTTCCCTGATCTCCTTATCAATGATAGACATTTTAGTTTTTTTCCGGTCAACGAGAAAACTTAGGAAATTAATACCCGCCTCATTGAAATAAAGAAACCAAACATCTATGTCGGGATCGCCCTGTTGGGGATGTACATCCCAACGTAACCCTCTGGGTACCATGTGTTCCTTTGTATATTGTTCAAGGAACGCAATGTCCCATTCCAAATGAATCTCTGAGACCATAAGATTTTTAAGCCTCATAAAGAGACCACTGACCTCTGAATTGGCATTCAAAGGGACAAAAACCCCTTCCGTATTAAAGGAACGAGCTGTTCTATAATCAAACACATCCATTTCCAAAAAATGTGTGAAAGAAGCTGCAACAATAAATTAGTCTGAAGGGAAAATGCAAAAAAGAAAAAAGTTGCGCTACTGGGTGAATAAAGTGTAATCGTGGCTGCCAGCATCAGCAAATAGACATATTGCAAAAATAACATATAAAAACAAAAAATGCAGCGCCTAAAAAGTGTATGAAGGACCAAACACACAAAGGGATTGGGACAGACAACAAACAGTGAAAAAAGTATACAGCCCACAGAGAGGCCAAGAATAATAAATTCCAACTGTGCTTCACTCCAGATAATACCTACACATATATATAAAAACTCATATGTAGTTGTGTACAGTAAACTAATATAAAAGTCCAATGAGAGTGACAATGTGTGGACTGGAAACGGATGACAGAAATGTTACATGAATGTTGAAACATTAGAACATTGTCCCCATATAAGAAATCCAACGAGACTTCGAGATCATAGGACACGTATGTTCATAAATCCATAGCACCCGGGGACGTGACTCCAACACCAGGGATGGGGGAAAGAAATGGATACTCTTACCCCTATATGTGGACGCACACACCAGCGGTGGTGAGTCAAACAGGCAGAAGATATAAGTGTAGACCACACTGGATCTGTCCTCCTGGAGCAGCAGCAGATGAAGCAAACTCAGGGAATCCAATCCTCTCCAGGATACAGGCACGAAATTTCCAAGACGTCAGTATATCAAAGATCATATAAAAAAAATGGAACAGAGGAGGCTCCTCATAGTGCAGGATCAGATGGCAAGATAAAAATCACATTTATTCAGGAACAAGTCACAAAACACACATGGTGTAAAAAATAAAACAAGAAAACATGCAGGCTTCCATGCAGAGACTTGCAAATATGGTGATCACAAAATGGTTTCAAATAACGGCGTAGCAGCAAAGCAGATTCATGTACCCGACATGTTTCGCATAAGGAATGCATCAACTGGGGCATGAACCTGCAGGAAAATACCACGCCATAATATACATGTAACATAATTGCTTGGACTCATCACAGCTGATGTGTGACCTCCCCATAAGAGAGGCTATCCAATCGCAAACAAGAGTTACCCACCTATGTATTCGTCATTCAACACAGACTGACCAAGCGAAAGGGGCCGCGCACGGAGATGAGACATGACGTCTCAGCTGGCATGCGTCATCACGCCGCCAATCCGAGGAGTGAATGCGTTCCTTGTCCCACGTGCGTCGTATCATGTAAGCGACGCACGTAATGATGTCATCATACTGACGCTGGGGAACGTCATCACGCAACTCCTCCAGGAAATGCTTGCGTTCCATATCTCCATCGTGAGGTCCATATCATGAACCGCAACAGGAAGTGCGTCCAGAGACAGACAGCCAAGTAACAGCACCGATAACAGCCCCTCAGCGCTTTCAAAGTCAGCACAACCGCAAGCAGAGCTTGGCTAGTAGAAATGACGGACATAAAAGGGGGCAGACATAATTGATATACACTGAAAAGTATTGGTCTATAGCACCAGTACAATGCAGGGATCACTCATAGCACAAATGAGATCTGTACAAATAAATGTAAAAACATTCTGAAGAGTGAAAATAAAAAGAATGTACTTAAAAAAGGGTACAATATTGGCAATATATGACAGCTATACAGAAATGTAAAAAAAAGTCATTAATACCAAAGAAATGTGGATCAATATACTATTGTACCACTAGGTGCAAATAACCCACTACAGATAATCATCCACATCGTATAAATAGACATGAGATGTGTAGCAGGAATGAAAAACATAAAATGTTAAAAATAACCATACATAATATATATGAATAATAATATAAAAATCATGTATCTATATGAGGATATATGAGCCAGAAGTATACTCTAGCTAGCAGTGGTAAATGGAATATTGAAATAATGAATCCTAAAATGAGATGATCTATAACATAAACGGAACCAGGAAAGTAGACGGTAAATTACAAGTAGAAGAAAGGCATGGATGAACGCCCCCACATCAATATAAAAATAAGACATGGAGATAGATTAATCTAAATTAGGCCTTATTAATAAAGGAATTAATGTCCCAATCGATGTTAAGCCCAAACGGAGAATAGCATCGAAGTTGGTAAATCCAGAAAGTTTCCAATTGGGAAACACCCCTGACGCGAGACTCCCCTCTCCAGTGAGGGACAAAGTGGTCAATCACCTGGAATTTGGTACCTATAACCTTCTTATTATGAACATGAAGGTAATGTCTAGGTACACTATGGTTGGTGCGACCTTTTTTGATGCCGGTAATGTGTTCATTAACACGAATAGAGAAGTTACGAATAGTGCGTCCCACATACTGCTTATTACATGGACATGTAATAATGTATACAATAAAACTTGTAGTGCACGTGGTATAAACTGTTTCATATGATATATGGTGGAGGTAGTAGAGGATGTAAAACTGGCACTTCTACTACGCCCAATGACATTGTGAATACACACATTACAGCGTCTACACGGATAGTAGCCCTTCATATCAGGAAAAAGAGACGGACATGATTTGTCCGGAGGGTCGACTACATTAGAAGCAATCTGGTTGCGGAGAGATGGAGCTCCTCTATAAACAACACCTGCCCGATCTGGGAGCACTGGGCCCAGCAGGGAATCGTTCTTAAGAACTCCCCAGTGTCGGTTCAGAATATGCTTGATCCGTCTATGCTGTATAGAGAATTGGGTCACAAAGGACCACCTAAATCATGGATCCGGTGGACGTTTAGGACGTTCAACAACTAGAGACTGTCTGTCTAGCAAAGACACCTTTGCGATTTCTGTATCAATAGCAGACGGAAGATATCCTTTCTCAACAAATCTTGACTTGAGGGTGTCTGCTTGTATGTAGAAATCATCAAGGTGTGTACAGTTTCTCCTGACTCTAAGTAGTTGACTAAATGGTACAGATTTGAGCCAAGAGCTGTAATGACAGCTGTCGATTGGGATATACCCATTACGATCTGTTGGCTTAAAAAAAGTTTTTGTCACCAATCTTTGGTCCACAACTGAAATCTCTAAATCCAAAAAATGGATAGTGTTACGACTCATCTCATAGGTAAGCACAATGCCCATATCATTATCATTCAGGGTGACCATGAAGTCATGTAAAGACTCCTCATCACCCTTCCATAGGAGGAGGATGTCGTCAATATACCTTGCCCACAGAACTAGTTCTGGGCGTTGCAAGGCATAGACGACATCCTCCTCCCACAGGGCCATAAAAAGGTTCGCAAGACTAGGGGCGAACTTGGCGCCCATTGCGACACCTTTGGTTTGTAAAAAAAACTGGCCATGATACCAGAAATAATTGGACTGAGTGGCAAATGTTAACAAATCCATAATATAGCATTGTTGGACCTGAGGTATCAGACCAGACATGGCCATGAAATGTTTCACCGCGTGCAATCCTAGTCTGTGCGGTATGCACGTATATAGTGATGTTACATCTGCAGTAACAAGAATGCAATCTCCACTAAAATCAACATCTTCTAAAAGACGTACAGTGGCTCCCGTGTCTTTTAGAAAAGATGGAGTGGATTGAACAAGCGGTTGTAGATGGAAGTCAATGTAACGACCAATGCGGGACGTCACAGAGTCAATCCCGCTTATTATGGGTCTGCCAGGAGGGTGTAAAATGTTTTTATAGACTTTCGGGAGATAATACATAATGGGAATTCTAGGTGCGATCGGCACCAAGAAGTCTCTCTCCTTTTTGTCCAGAATTCCTAACTGGAATCCCTTATCTAGCAAATTATTCAGATCTTTCTTCAATACTTTAGTGGGATCTCTATTCAGGGGCATGTAAGTGCTAGTGTCATCAAGGATTCTGCACATTTCGGTGTGATAGTCTAATTTATCCAACACAACTAGACCACCCCCCTTATCGGCAGGGCGGATTATGATGTCCTTGCGTTCACATAAGGTTTTTAAACCTGCCTTAATGTCTGGATGATCATAGATTTTAGCCTTAGGTAATGCCTCAAGGTCTCTAAGGACCAAATCTCTAAACACCCTAATAGATGGAGCAGAGACATTAGGAGGGTTAAATAAGGAGGGATTAGACAAGCCAGTATGAATGACACAATCAGTCCCTCCACTAATATCTCTGGGTAGGGATGGGTTAGCAATGAAGTGCCTCTGTATATTCAATTTGCGGACATATTTATGTACGTCCACAAATGTATTAAATTTGGGGGCGTGGCCAGGATCGGCATGTGAGAAGCAGCTTCCTCACAGAGCTCCCGCTTGTCACCCTGTTATAATCCTGCTCCCGGCTTCTACATTGTGAAAAACGGCTACAGCCCGACTTCAGAACCTGAGGGGAACCCGCTGGGGTGCCTGTATTGACCGCATTAATGATGGGTCGGCGGGGAAAGAACAAAGAAGGGGAACAGAGCATGGAAATCCAAGATGGCGCCGCTGGAGGGTCTCAGCAGCGTGGGACGAGCGGTGCTGAAAAGAATAAGGACACAGTGAGTAAACCTCCCAAAACCCCTAAAAGCGCCAGCGGGGACCCTCTCCCTACAGACATTAGATATTATGCCCAAAAACTGTCAGGATCCTTGCACATAGCAGACTCGGCTGAGGAGGGGGGAGCTCCTGAGGGGGAACTCACTGCACAGGGAAACATGGAGGAAGGCTTTCCTGAACACACTGAGGTTAACAGTATGGCAGAGCAGGCAGGGGAGCAGGCAGAAGACAGTGGGGATGAGGAGCCTGCTCAGCCCACCCTTGCTGAGATCCTGAAAGCTGTGAATAGGTGCACTGCCTCAGTTAACACTTTGCAAGGAAGATTTGATGGTTTGGAGGAGAAAGTTTGCCTGATAAGGCAAGATATGCAGAAGATCAGAGAGAGGACCACAGCTGCAGAAAGCAGGATCAGTGACGTGGAGGATAAGCTCCCCCCTCTGATGAGAGATGCACAGCATAATGCTAGAATGGTGGCTGCAGTAGATCAACGCACTGATGACCTCGAGAATAGGATGAGACGCAACAATGTCCGCATAGTAGGTCTCCCTGAGAAAACGGAGGGTAGAGACCCCACTGACTTTGTTGAGAAGTGGCTGCTGGAGATATTTGGGAAAAAGGCGTTTACATCCCTTTATGCGGTCGAAAGGGCTCACAGGGTCCCCATGCGGCCCCTTCCCCCAGGGCATCCCCCGTGACCAATCCTGGCACGCATGTTGCATTACCGTGACAGAGAAATTATTCTTCGTTTGGCCAGAGAAAAACAGAATGTGCAGTTTAATGGAGCTCGCATCTCTTTTTATCCTGACTTTTCATCTGATGTGCATAAGAGGCGGGCCCGATTCACAGAAGTCAAGAAAAGGCTGCAGAAGTTGCAGGCGCCATATGCAATGCTATACCCGGCACGCCTCCGCATTACTGCGAGAGGCCAGGCTCACTTCTTTGAACACGCGGCAGACGCGTCGGACTGGCTGGAAGCAAATGAAAATGCCTTTCGCCTGCCAAGGGAGGGGGCAGGGGAAGGGGACTGACCTACTCTAGGTCCCTGAAGATGCCAGGCTCTTGAAAGGCTAGGGCGGCCCCCGGCTGGTGGGCTGCCTCGCTAGCTCACGTTGTTCTAAGCTACCTTCCATTTCGGCCGGGAGCACGAGTTGATTTATTGCTCTCTTTTCCCCCACTGAGAGAGTGTGCGAAGCTAAGCAAGTTTGTACGAGTGTCTGATCTGTTACGAGTTATCCACAGATACCTCCCGACTGGCGGTTGAGAGGCAGGCGGGAGACGGGACCTGTTGTCCCAGTGCCTTTTTTGATGTTCGACCCTTTCTACTCTGTTTGCTCCTGGGGGTCCTTGGTGCACTGACAGCAACTGGAGAACTAGATCACGGGCTGGTGGTCTTTTTCGAGATTGCACCCCCAGGAAGTGTTCAGGATAAAGTTAGAGTGCTGTTGCGCTCAGAGGTTCTAATAGTTTGGAGAGACTTCAGCAGTACGGTACAGCACTTACAACACCAGCATGATTTGACTTTATGGGTGGTATCTGACCTGCAGAATACCCGATCTAGGGGTGGGGGGACACGGTGTATACTGTCTTGGATTGTCTCACCCTTTAAATGTATAAATATCTATCTACTATGGCGGGAGGGTTAAATGTAATTAATGTGGTGTCATGGAATGTTAGGGGGCTTGGTGACCCCCTCAAGCGCACAATGGTCTCCACATCTTTGAAAAAATATCTTCCGGCTGTGTGTGCGTTGCAGGAGACTCATCTCACCCCCGACACTGTGTCATGCCTTAACTTTCGGTGGGTGGGCAAGGCTTATCACTCCACTCACACCTCCTTTTCCAGAGGGGTGAGTGTTTTGATACATGGGGCACTGGATTTTCAGGAATTTGACAGTGTGGTGGATGTTGAGGGCCGATTTGTTATACTGCATTGTCGCTTGTCTTCCCTGAAATGTATACTTGTCTTTGTATATATCCCGCCTCCGTACAGTCATCAGGTCCTACGGGCGATCCTGGACTTTCAGTTGGGATGCCCGGGAGTACCTTTGTACATTATGGGCGACTTCAACTGCTACCTGGATCCGCAGCTGGACAAGCACCCCCCAGTCTTGTCGGGGCGCGGTGCTTGCCGCACACCCCTGAGAAAACTGGTGGAGGAGGTGGGGTGGGTGGATTTGTGGAGGAGCAGGAACCCCGGGAAACGCCAGTTCTCATGTTTTTCGAAAACACATATGTCACTATCACGTATAGACCTGTGCCTGTGTTCGGACACGGCGGTGCGGGTGGTGGCGGAGATTTCATATGCAATACGAGGTATCTCGGACCATGCTCCGCTGACTCTGGGGTTGGAGGTTTCCCCTCCTTCGTCACTGCTCAGAGCCCCCTGGAAGCTGAATGCCTTTTGGCTTAATCTTTTGCCAGCCCCGGACCTGACAGCACGGAAAATTAATGACTTCTGGGGGGACCAGGCGGATTACCCAGATGTGGGGGTTGCTTGGGAGACTTTTAAGGCCTTTCTGAGGGGGTTGTTTATTACTGAGATCAATGCATTTAAGAGACGGTCGGGTGAACATCGGGAGGGGGTGGAGAGATTGGTGCTTGACCTGGAAGCCAAGTTTGTTGCTGACCCCACTGCAGACCATAGAGACGCCTGGGTTTCTGCTCAGGACGCCCTGAATAAAATTACCTTCTCGGCGGCCGAGCGGAAACGATTTTTCAGTAAGTTGGCCTTTTATGAGGAGGGTGAGCATACTGGTCGCCTGTTGGCACGGATTTCCCATGCTCAACAGACATCCCCATCCATTGGTGCTCTGAGAGCACCCGATGGAAAAATTACTAATTCCCCGGATGACATTATGACGATCCTTAGCTCATACTACTGTGACCTTTACCGCTCCCGACAGGACTATACTGATGATTCCCTTCAGGAGTATATTGAAGGGGTTGAACTCCCTACCCTGACCGACACTGCTCAAAAACAACTGGATGCTCCCCTGACGGTTGAGGAGCTCCAGGCGGCGACTGGTATGTTCCCCAACTCCAAGGCACCAGGGGAAGATGGAATTCCGGTGGAGGTGTACAAGCAATACGGGGAACAATTATTGCCTAGGTTGTTGGGAGTGTTTAATGGGGCCAGATCAGCCGGGTTCCTGCCTCTTTCTATGACCAAAGCCATAATAGTCTTGCTATTAAAACCTGGAAAGGACCCGTTAGACCCGGGTTCCTATAGGCCGATATCCTTGTTGCAGTCGGATGTAAAAATCTTGGCCAAGGTTCTTGCTATACGGCTGAACAATGCTATCTCTGCTATAATACATTCTGACCAGGCGGGGTTTATGCCTCAGAAGTCCACGGCTATTAATCTGCGCAGATTATTCATTAACATGCAATCCATCACCGATAACATGGGAGACAGGGCTCTGCTCTCCCTTGACGCGCATAAGGCCTTTGATAGCATAGAATGGCCCTACTTATGGGCAGTTCTGAGAAAATTTGGGTTTGGAGAGAATTTCATAGCATGGGTACAGCTTCTATACAATTCCCCGAAAGCAGCCATTAGAGAGTCAGGAAGAATATCCTCTTACTTTGATCTCTTTAGGGGCACCAGACAGGGGTGCCCGTTGTCCCCTTTACTGTTCGCGCTGGCCATAGAACCGCTGGCTGCTCGGATTCGTGCCCATACGAACATCAGAGGGTTTCAATATGGGGAGCAACAAGAAAAATGTATGATGTATGCTGATGACACCATGCTCCTTTTGGGTGACACGGAGTCATCTCTGAGGGAGGCAATGGAGGTTGTACGGACTTTTGGCCGGTATTCTGGGTTGGTGATTAATTGGACCAAATCCTCTCTTATGCTCTTAGACAAGACACCATGTCCACAGCGGACACACCTACTAGATATCCCTGTATCCACAGAATTCAGATATCTGGGGATCCAGGTTACACCCAATCCTTTATACTATCTTACCTTAAATTTGTCCCCATTATTGAATCGCTGCAGGGATCGGGTGAAGGTGTGGTCCAAACTGAAACTGTCCCCTGTAGGCAGAATAAATCTGATAAAGATGATCTTAATGCCGCAGCTCTTATATGTGATGCACAACTCCCCCATGGTTGTCCCTCTTAAACATTTCAGGGTTGTGAACACCATTTTCAGATCCCTTATATGGCTAAATTCTACGGCAAGGGTGAAACTGGAACAGCTTCAACGGCCGAAGGAGGCAGGAGGGCTCTCTCTCCCTAACCCATGGCTGTATTACCTGGCCTCCCAGCTCCAGCACATTGCTAGGGTGTTGAGGCCCCCTGGTAATCCGGTGTTGAACTTGGTGGACCCTGTGGCACAGCTGCTCCGCTCGGCATCTGGGGGGGAGGTGGAGGAGGGCCTGGAGGCGCTGAGATTTGCCAAGTCCAATAAGCTGTACCCTACATACAACTTGATGCAGAAAATCTGGAACAAGGTGAGAGCGTTGCAACAAGTGGAGGGTTTTACTAGGCATAGCCCCATCTGGGGGAACAAACGCTACTTGGAGTTGGAAAAATGACAATATGGTATGAGATGGCAACAATACGGGATTACCCATTTGGCACAATTTTTTAGGAACGGGCAGCTGCGCTCATTCTTGGAGCTGCAGGCTGAATTTCAGCTCCCTGCCTCTATGCAGTTTTTTTATTTCCAGCTCCAACATGCGGTCAGGGCCCAAGCGGAGGGAGACGGCTGGACACTAAGCCCCACGCCGATTTTTAACTACATGAGAGACGTAACCTCGTTTAAGGGTTTCATTTCGTGCAGTTACTCCATGCTCCTCAGCAGATTCCTTCCTGACAACATGGCAGGCATCATCTCAAAGTGGGAGAGAGACGTTGGAGCTTTTGAGGAGGACCAATGGGAAGACGCTCTGTTGGCCATTCCCTTGTGTTCTCTTAATGTAGCCCAAAGGTTGTCTCAGCTGTATATACTGCTGCGTGTACACTATACCCCGGCTAGGATGGTAAGTATGGGGGTCCGAGAGGACCCTGCCTGTACTAGATGCAAGAGGGACCATGGTGACCTGATCCACATGTTGTGGCGGTGTCCCAAACTGCATCTCTACTGGACGGAGGTCTTGGATACGATTAATACTGTTTTCCAGGTGCAGCTTGTTGCACACCCTAAATTATGTTTGCTGGGGATCATTGACAACATACCGGAGGAGGATCCCATCAGGGTGGGCATAGCGAGAGCTCTCTTCCAGGCCAGGAAGCTTATTTTACAACACTGGAAGTCAGAGGAACCCCCCACGGTGAGGGAATGGCGGAATCTCATGGGGGACACTATTAGGCTGGAAAAGTATATATTTCAGCATAGAGGGAGTGTGAGGAAATTTGACAGGATTTGGGCTCGATGGTTGGAGATTCCAGGTCTGGCCCCGGTTGATCTGGTTATGGAACGAATGCTAGTATAAGGGACGGAGGATCTGAGTGGGAGGGAACATGGCACTAGGGGTGATACTCCCCGCGTGGTGGTCTATTGCTCGGCTATGAGTCGGTCTATCTTACCCCGGTCTGGATACAACGACTATAAGTCCTATTTTCTTACATGGATGCCTGTGATATTTTTTGTACTGTGTTGCAGAAACTACACTATTGTATTGAGATAGATGTGGTACAGGGTTTGTGTGTTTTTGACTTAAAAGGGTGTATTTTTCTTATTATGTTGTGCCCCTATCTGTAGGGTATTGTCCCTTCCTTTTCCTGTGGACAGACAGAAGTATGTGCTGTATTGTGTGAAGTATTTATTTTGTATACCTATTGCTCTCTGAATAAACTCCTATTTGATTTAAAAACAAATGTATTAAATTTATTCAAAGTCTTAGAGGGTGCGTATTTTAAGCCTTTGTCCAAGATACGCATCTCAGCTTCTGAAAACGTGGCTTTACTCAAATTGAAAATACCACTCATATTGGATATTAGACTTTCCTTCTTTTTCCTGGCCCGCCTCCCACCTCGGCTGCCTCGTCTGGTTCTCCTCTTCGTTTGGGACCCGCAAGAGCTCTGGGAAAATCCGAGTGGGGAGCAGTGTATGTATCATTGTAGGTATATGGTGATCTAACATATTGATCATATTCTCTTTGCATATAAGAATGATAAGGTTCTTGGTTGTTCCGTAATGGACCCTCTCTAAGGGGTGAGAACCTATTATGAGTACGAATAGGGGTGTGTTGTGAATAATAAGGTTCCTGATATTGGTCACCATAATTAGCATTATGGCCATAAGATGACCTATCATGGTAATCAAAATGCCTCGAGCCATCGTTCCTCCCGTGTTGGGTCCCTCTTCCCCTACTTCTCATATTGCTACCTCTCCCACGAGGAGGATTATTACCTCCATTGCCCCTATTAGGGACATGGTCATTAGCTCTCCGACCATTAGGAGTGCGTGGATGTTCAATCCTATTCACCACAGGAGCTTGGGTGGAGGGTAATATAAATGTAGATGGCCCAGCCATTACTGGTGGAAGTGACATATCCATCTGCACAGAAGCAGAGGGATCGGACTGAGAGATAATGTCTTTTTTTTGCCAATTGAAAACAAAATTGGTTTTGTAATCATTGACATCACGAGTATATTTCTTTTGTTTTTTGGTACGTTGGTCTCTTTCTTCCTTTTCAAGAAGTGTTTTGAGACTCGATGAAAGAGAAATATACTCGGATGTGGTTTTATGCGGGAGAAGTGAATCTCTTAGTTCCCTGATCTCCTTATCAATGATAGACATTTTAGTTTTTTTTCGGTCAACGAGAAAACTTAGGAAATTAATACCCGCCTCATTGAAATAACGAAACCAAACATCTATGTCGGGATCGCCCTGTTGGGGATGTACATCCCAACGTAACCCTCTGGGTACCATGTGTTCCTTTGTATATTGTTCAAGGAACGCAATGTCCCATTCCAAATGAATCTCTGAGACCATAAGATTTTTAAGCCTCATAAAGAGACCACTGACCTCTGAATTGGCATTCAAAGGGACAAAAACCCCTTCCGTATTAAAGGAACGAGCTGTTCTATAATCAAACACATCCATTTCCAAAAAATGTGTGAAAGAAGCTGCAACAATAAATTAGTCTGAAGGGAAAATGCAAAAAAGAAAAAAGTTGCGCTACTGGGTGAATAAAGTGTAATCGTGGCTGCCAGCATCAGCAAATAGACATATTGCAAAAATAACATATAAAAACAAAAAATGCAGTGCCCAAAAAGTGTATGAAGGCCCAAACACCCAAAGGGATTGGGACAGACAACAAACAGTGAAAAAAGTATACAGCCCACAGAGAGGCCAAGAATAATAAATTCCAACTGTGCTTCACTCCAGATAATACCTACACATATATATAAAAACTCATATGTAGCTGTGTACAGTAAACTAATATAAAAGTCCAATGAGAGTGACAATGTGTGGACTGGAAACGGATGACAGAAATGTTACATGAATGTTGAAACATTAGAACATTGTCCCCATATAAGAAATCCAACGAGACTTCGAGATCATAGGACACGTATGTTCATAAATCCATAGCACCCGGGGACGTGACTCCAACACCAGGGATGGGGGAAAGAAATGGATACTCTTACCCCTATATGTGGACGCACACACCAGCGGTGGTGAGTCAAACAGGCAGAAGATATAAGTGTAGACCACACTGGATCTGTCCTCCTGGAGCAGCAGCAGATGAAGCAAACTCAGGGAATCCAATCCTCTCCAGGATACAGGCACGAAATTTCCAAGACGTCAGTATATCAAAGATCATATAAAAAAAATGGAACAGAGGAGGCTCCTCATAGTGCAGGATCAGATGGCAAGATAAAAATCACATTTATTCAGGAACAAGTCACAAAACACACATGGTGTAAAAAATAAAACAAGAAAACATGCAGGCTTCCATGCAGAGACTTGCAAATATGGTGATCACAAAAATGGTTTCAAATAACGGCGTAGCAGCAAAGCAGATTCATGTACCCAACATGTTTCGCATAAGGAATGCATCAACTGGGGCATGAACCTGCAGGAAAATACCACGCCATAATATACATGTAACATAATTGCTTGGACTCATCACAGCTGATGTGTGACCTCCCCATAAGAGAGGCTATCCAATCGCAAACAAGAGTTACCCACCTATGTATTCGTCATTCAACACAGACTGACCAAGCGAAAGGGGCCGCGCACGGAGATGAGACATGACGTCTCAGCTGGCATGCGTCATCACGCCGCCAATCCGAGGAGTGAATGCGTTCCTTGTCCCACGTGCGTCGTATCATGTAAGCGACGCACGTAATGACGTCATCATACTGACGCTGGGGAACGTCATCACGCAACTCCTCCAGGAAATGCTTGCGTTCCATATCTCCGTCGTGAGGTCCATATCATGAACCGCAACAGGAAGTGCGTCCAGAGACAGACAGCCAAGTAACAGCACCGATAACAGCCCCTCAGCACTTTCAAAGTCAGCACAACCGCAAGCAGAGCTTGGCTAGTAGAAATGACGGACATAAAAGGGGGCAGACATAATTGATATACACTGAAAAGTATTGGTCTATAGCACCAGTACAATGCAGGGATCACTCATAGCACAAATGAGATCTGTACAAATAAATGTAAAAACATTCTGAAGAGTGAAAATAAAAAGAATGTACTTAAAAAAGGGTACAATATTGGCAATATATGACAGCTATACAGAAATGTAAAAAAAAGTCATTAATACCAAAGAAATGTGGATCAATATACTATTGTACCACTAGGTGCAAATAACCCACTACAGATAATCATCCACATCGTATAAATAGACATGAGATGTGTAGCAGGAATGAAAAACATAAAATGTTAAAAATAACCATACATAATATACTGTATATGAATAATAATATAAAAATCATGTATCTATATGAGGATATATGAGCCAGAAGTATACTCTAGCTAGCAGTGGTAAATGGAATATTGAAATAATGAATCCTAAAATGAGATGATCTATAACATAAACGGAAACAGGAAAGTAGACGGTAAATTACAAGTAGAAGAAAGGCATGGATGAACGCCCCCACATCAATATAAAAATAAGACATGGCGATAGATTAATCTAAATTAGGCCTTATTAATAAAGGAATTAATGTCCCAATCGATGTTAAGCCCAAATGGAGAATAGCATCGAAGTTGGTAAATCCAGAAAGTTTCCAATTGGGAAACACCCCTGACGCGAGACTCCCCTCTCCAGTGAGGGACAAAGTGGTCAATCACCTGGAATTTGGTACCTATAACCTTCTTATTATGAACATGAAGGTAATGTCTAGGTACACTATGGTTGGTGCGACCTTTTTTGATGCCGGTAATGTGTTCATTAACACGAATAGAGAAGTTACGAATAGTGCGTCCCACATACTGCTTATTACATGGACATGTAATAAGGTATACAATAAAACTTGTAGTGCATGTGGTAAACTGTTTCATATGATATATGGTGGAGGTAGTAGAGGATGTAAAACTGGCACTTCTACTACGCCCAATGACATTGTGAATACACACATTACAGCGTCTACACGGAGAGATGGAGCTCCTCTATAAACAACACCTGCCCGATCTGGGAGCACTGGGCCCAGCAGGGAATCGTTCTTAAGAACTCCCCAGTGTCGGTTCAGAATATGCTTGATCCGTCTATGCTGTATAGAGAATTGGGTCACAAAGGACCACCTAAATCGTGGATCCGGTGGACGTTTAGGACGTTCAACAACTAGAGACTGTCTGTCTAGCAAAGACACCTTTGCGATTTCTGTATCAATAGCAGACGGAAGATATCCTTTCTCAACAAATCTTGACTTGAGGGTGTCTGCTTGTATGTAGAAATCATCAAGGTGTGTACAGTTTCTCCTGACTCTAAGTAGTTGACTAAATGGTACAGATTTGAGCCAAGAGCTGTAATGACAGCTGTCGATTGGGATATACCCATTACGATCTGTTGGCTTAAAAAAAGTTTTTGTCACCAATCTTTGGTCCACAACTGAAATCTCTAAATCCAAAAAATGGATAGTGTTACGACTCATCTCATAGGTAAGCACAATGCCCATATCATTATCATTCAGGGTGACCATGAAGTCATGTAAAGACTCCTCATCACCCTTCCATAGGAGGAGGATGTCGTCAATATACCTTGCCCACAGAACTAGTTCTGGGCGTTGCAAGGCATAGACGACATCCTCCTCCCACAGGGCCATAAAAAGGTTCGCAAGACTAGGGGCGAACTTGGCGCCCATTGCGACACCTTTGGTTTGTAAAAAAAACTGGCCATGATACCAGAAATAATTGGACTGAGTGGCAAATGTTAACAAATCCATAATATAGCATTGTTGGACCTGAGGTATCAGACCAGACATGGCCATGAAATGTTTCACCGCGTGCAATCCTAGTCTGTGCGGTATGCACGTATATAGTGATGTTACATCTGCAGTAACAAGAATGCAATCTCCACTAAAATCAACATCTTCTAAAAGACGTATAGTGGCTCCCGTGTCTTTTAGAAAAGATGGAGTGGATTGAACAAGCGGTTGTAGATGGAAGTCAATGTAATGACCAATGCGGGACGTCACAGAGTCAATTCCGCTTATTATGGGTCTGCCAGGAGGGTGTAAAATGTTTTTATGGACTTTCGGGAGATAATACATAATGGGAATTCTAGGTGCGATCGGCACCAAGAAGTCTCTCTCCTTTTTGTCCACTATACGTCTTTTAGAAGATGTTGATTTTAGTGGAGATTGCATTCTTGTTACTGCAGATGTAACATCACTATATACGTGCATACCGCACAGACTAGGATTGCACGCGGTGAAACATTTCATGGCCATGTCTGGTCTGATACCTCAGGTCCAACAATGCTATATTATGGATTTGTTAACATTTGCCACTCAGTCCAATTATTTCTGGTATCATGGCCAGTTTTTTTTACAAACCAAAGGTGTCGCAATGGGCGCCAAGTTCGCCCCTAGTCTTGCGAAACTTTTTATGGCCCTGTGGGAGGAGGATGTCGTCTATGCCTTGCAACGCCCAGAACTAGTTCTGTGGGCAAGGTATATTGACGACATCCTCCTCCTATGGAAGGGTGATGAGGAGTCTTTACATGACTTCATGGTCACCCTGAATGATAATGATATGGGCATTGTGCTTACCTATGAGATGAGTCGTAACACTATCCATTTTTTGGATTTAGAGATTTCAGTTGTGGACCAAAGATTGGTGACAAAAACTTTTTTTAAGCCAACAGATCGTAATGGGTATATCCCAATCGACAGCTGTCATTACAGCTCTTGGCTCAAATCTGTACCATTTAGTCAACTACTTAGAGTCAGGAGAAACTGTACACACCTTGATGATTTCTACATACAAGCAGACACCCTCAAGTCAAGATTTGTTGAGAAAGGATATCTTCCGTCTGCTATTGATACAGAAATCGCAAAGGTGTCTTTGCTAGACAGACAGTCTCTAGTTGTTGAACGTCCTAAACGTCCACCGGATCCACGATTTAGGTGGTCCTTTGTGACCCAATTCTCTATACAGCATAGACGGATCAAGCATATTCTGAACCGACACTGGGGAGTTCTTAAGAACGATTCCCTGCTGGGCCCAGTGCTCCCAGATCGGGCAGGTGTTGTTTATAGAGGAGCTCCATCTCTCCGCAACCAGATTGCTTCTAATGTAGTCGACCCTCCGGACAAATCATGTCTGTCTCTTTTTCCTGATATGAAGGGCTACTATCCGTGTAGACGCTGTAATGTGTGTATTCACAATGTCATTGGGCGTAGTAGAAGTGCCAGTTTTACATCCTCTACTACCTCCACCATATATCATATGAAACAGTTTACCACATGCACTACAAGTTTTATTGTATACCTTATTACATGTCCATGTAATAAGCAGTATGTGGGACGCACTATTCGTAACTTCTCTATTCGTGTTAATGAACACATTACCGGCATCAAAAAAGGTCGCACCAACCATAGTGTACCTAGACATTACCTTCATGTTCATAATAAGAAGGTTATAGGTACCAAATTCCAGGTGATTGACCACTTTGTCCCTCACTGGAGAGGGGAGTCTCGCGTCAGGGGTGTTTCCCAATTGGAAACTTTCTGGATTTACCAACTTCGATGCTATTCTCCGTTTGGGCTTAACATCGATTGGGACATTAATTCCTTTATTAAGAAGGCCTAATTTAGATTAATCTATCTCCATGTCTTATTTTTATATTGATGTGGGGGCGTTCATCCATGCCTTTCTTCTACTTGTAATTTACCGTCTACTTTCCTGGTTCCGTTTATGTTATAGATCATCTCATTTTAGGATTCATTATTTCAGTATTCCATTTACCACTGCTAGCTAGAGTATACTTCTGGCTCATATATCCTCATATAGATACATGATTTTTATATTATTATTCATATATATTATGTATGGTTATTTTTAACATTTTATGTTTTTCATTCCTGCTACACATCTCATGTCTATTTATACGATGTGGATGATTATCTGTAGTGGGTTATTTGCACCTAGTGGTACAATAGTATATTGATCCACATTTCTTTGGTATTAATGACTTTTTTTTACATTTCTGTATAGCTGTCATATATTGCCAATATTGTACCCTTTTTTAAGTACATTCTTTTTATTTTCACTCTTCAGAATGTTTTTACATTTATTTGTACAGATCTCATTTGTGCTATGAGTGATCCCTGCATTGTACTGGTGCTATAGACCAATACTTTTCAGTGTATATCAATTATGTCTGCCCCCTTTTATGTCCGTCATTTCTACTAGCCAAGCTCTGCTTGCGGTTGTGCTGACTTTGAAAGCGCTGAGGGGCTGTTATCGGTGCTGTTACTTGGCTGTCTGTCTCTGGACGCACTTCCTGTTGCGGTTCATGATATGGACCTCACGACGGAGATATGGAACGCAAGCATTTCCTGGAGGAGTTGCGTGATGACGTTCCCCAGCGTCAGTATGATGACGTCATTACGTGCGTCGCTTACATGATACGACGCACGTGGGACAAGGAACGCATTCACTCCTCGGATTGGCGGCGTGATGACGCATGCCAGCTGAGACGTCATGTCTCATCTCCGTGTGCGGCCCCTTTCGCTTGGTCAGTCTGTGTTGAATGACGAATACATAGGTGGGTAACTCTTGTTTGCGATTGGATAGCCTCTCTTATGGGGAGGTCACACATCAGCTGTGATGAGTCCAAGCAATTATGTTACATGTATATTATGGCGTGGTATTTTCCTGCAGGTTCATGCCCCAGTTGATGCATTCCTTATGCGAAACATGTCAGGTACATGAATCTGCTTTGCTGCTACGCCGTTATTTGAAACCATTTTTGTGATCACCATATTTGCAAGTCTCTGCATGGAAGCCTGCATGTTTTCTTGTTTTATTTTTTACACCATGTGTGTTTTGTGACTTGTTCCTGAATAAATGTGATTTTTATCTTGCCATCTGATCCTGCACTATGAGGAGCCTCCTCTGTTCCATTTTTTTTATATGATCTTTGATATACTGACGTCTTGGAAATTTCGTGCCTGTATCCTGGAGAGGATTGGATTCCCTGAGTTTGCTTCATCTGCTGCTTCTCCAGGAGGACAGATCCAGTGTGGTCTACACTTATATCTTCTGCCTGTTTGACTCACCACCGCTGGTGTGTGCGTCCACATATAGGGGTAAGAGTATCCATTTCTTTCCCCCATCCCTGGTGTTGGAGTCACGTCCCCGGGTGCTATGGATTTATGAACATACGTGTCCTATGATCTCGAAGTCTCGTTGGATTTCTTATATGGGGACAATGTTCTAATGTTTCAACATTCATGTAACATTTCTGTCATCCGTTTCCAGTCCACACATTGTCACTCTCATTGGACTTTTATATTAGTTTACTGTACACAGCTACATATGAGTTTTTATATATATGTGTAGGTATTATCTGGAGTGAAGCACAGTTGGAATTTATTATTCTTGGCCTCTCTGTGGGCTGTATACTTTTTTCACTGTTTGTTGTCTGTCCCAATCCCTTTGTGTGTTTGGGCCTTCATACACTTTTTGGGCGCTGCATTTTTTGTTTTTATATGTTATTTTTGCAATATGTCTATTTGCTGATGATGGCAGCCACGATTACACTTTATTCACCCAGTAGCGCAACTTTTTTCTTTTTTGCATTCTTTTCAAACTACCAGAGAGAAAATATAGTATCGGGACAGATTTTGAAGACTGAGAGATAACTTAAATACTATAAATGTAACACGTCAGGATAGCACTAATATTTAATCTGATATCATCTAAATTTGAACGTTGCTTTACACAGTTGGTTTCCACTAGTTGAGAGATATCAGCAATATGTCAGGTTATAAGGGTTGAAGAATCTTAGCAATGCACTAAATAAAAAGTCCTGATAAAAGTAATTGGTTTACATTGGTTGATAGATATGTTAAGATTGTGAGACGCTTTACATTATGTATCTTAAAACATATCAAGTAAGATGGATTACACTGGCTGAGAGACAATTGTTGTAGGTTTGGAAAAGCATTAATCAAATTATACATTAGCAATGAGGTAAGATTGTTTAATGCATAACACAAAATAGAGCACAATGTTATCAAAGCCGTAAATCGGTTCCTATTGGAGAACATTACAAACCAATATAGAAAGTAGATAAGATAACAGTGGGACAGTAATTTCAGCAGAATGTCAGGATTGCATGGAGATGGTTGATATTAATTAATTGATTTGTTGCATTACAAGAGTAAAAAGAAAATTAGCAGTAAAACTGTTTGTATTAGATGTAAGATTCGGCATAGCATAGCACATCTGTCAGACGGTTTACATTTGATTTGAAAAACATCGACAGAGTGTAATTGAGACAGACCGCATTGGTTGCAAGATAAGTTTAACTTAAGACAGGTAAACATTAAGTCAGTTTACAGTTTAATTTAACAGCGTGTACGTACTGCAGTTAAACAGTATACTTGGATAGTTAGTTGAATTATCTTCCAATATAAATAGTGGGCAAGTTTTCAATGGCTGGGTGATAGTTATATTACGCTAAAAGTAGCTACATTTATATAATTTGTTTTAGAGCCAGTTCACACCACATGCAGTTCAGTGCGTTTTTTTCTGCATTAAAAACGCATGGAAAGTAGGTTATATGGTTTTCAATGGCATAGTTCACACCAGTGCTTGCAGCTCCAGTGCGTTCCAGTTCCAGAAAAAAAGTAGAACATGCTGCATTTTGCCTGCACTGGACTGTACTGGAACGCTGTAAAATGCATCAAAAACGCACTGTAACGCACCTAAATGCACCAAAAACGCACTGAAACACACTTGTCCTTATCTAAGGTTAAAAAAAAGAGAGGTGAAAAAAAGCACTGGACTGCATTAAAAACGTACCAAAAACTTACCAAAAACGCACTGCAATGCATCAAAAATGCGTCAAAAACGCGTCAAAATGTGCATGCAAAAAAGCACCTGGAACGCATCCGGATTGCGTTTCTATGGTGTGAACTGGCCATTAATGTAAACCGTTTACTGCTATATTTGCAGTATTGTAATGCAACGTTAACGCTAAATTTAGCTAACTCCGAAACAATATAAATATTTAAAATACTGCAACGATCTTACATCTAAAGTAAGCTGTTTCACTGCTACACATATTTTTTGCTTGATTAAAAGTATTGTAACGATATTAAAACATAATTAAAACGACACAAGGCTATGCTGTCATTTTGTGTTGCAATTATTAAACCAACTCATTGCTATTACAACATTTTGTCTTAATTATGGTATTGCAATCTCTCAGCCAGTGTATTCCGTCTCACTGCCACTGATATGACACTAATATGGCTAAGCTGATAATGATTATACAAAATTTGATACACACCGTTTCACACGCTTAACACTTAGGGTTAGGGAAAAAAAGCTATGTAATTAGTCGCACTATTATCGTGACTTTTTAAGGTAAGGCAACCATGTAAACCGGTCATTATTCTTTCTACTGTCTTCAATGATGGGTAAGTATTCTTTGAACTGACGCCAACAATAGGATATTACTGCAATGATGGGTCAATCTTCCTTACATTGACACTAATGATGGCTTACTATTCCTTATATAGGCAGCAATGTTGGCTCACTATTCTTTGCACTGACACCAACGATTCCGTCTATTGACACCACTGATGGGTCACAATTCCTTTCACTTACACCAATGCTTGCTCACTATTCTTTCCTCCCAAACCAACAATAACTCCTCCCTTTGACACCAATGATGGGTCAGTATTATCTGAACTGACACAAACAATAGCATATAACTTCTTCAACTGACACCAATAATGGGTCACTATTCTTTCCACTATTCCTTCCACTGACACCAATGTTGGCTCACTATTCTTTCCACTGACACCAACAATATGATATTACTCCTCCCACTGACACCAATGATGGGTCACTATTGATGACACCAACAAGTGGGGTATTACTTCCACTGACACCAATGATGGGTGTATTCTTCCCACTGACACCAATATTTGCTCACTATTCCTTCCACTGACACCAATAATAGGGACTATTCCTTCCACTGACACCAACAATGGGGTACTACTTCTCCCACTGACACCAATGATGGGTCACAATTTCTTTCACTTACACCAGTGATGGGTCACTATTAATCACACTGACACCAATGATAGGTCACTATTCCTTCCTCTTACTCCAATGATGGGTCTCTCTTTTTTCCACTGACACCAATGTTGGCTCACTATTCTTTCCACTGACACCAACAATAGGATATTCCTCCTCCCACTGACTCCACTAATTCCATTGGGGGGGGGGGGTCCCACTGACATCAATGTTGGCTCACTATTCTTTCCACTTACTCACATAATAGGGACTATTCCTTCCACTGACATCAATGTTGGGTCACAATTCCTTCCACTTACTCCAATGATGGGTCTCTCTTTCTTCCACTGACACCAATGTTGGCTCACTATCCTTTCCACTGACACCAACAACTCCTCCCACTGACACCATTGATGGGTCACGATTCCTCCCACTGACACCAATGATGGGTCTCTCTTCCTTCCAACTGAAACCAACAAGTGGGGTACTCCTCCCACTGACACCAATGATGGGTCACTATTCTTTCCACTTACACCAATAATAGGGACTAATTCTTCCACTGACACCAACAAGTAGGGTACTCCTCCCACTGACACCAATGTTGGCTCACTATTCTTTCCACTGACTCCAATAATAGGGACTATTACTTCCAATGACACCAATGATGGGTCACTATTCCTTCAACTGACACTAATGATGGGTATCTATTCTTTCCAATGACACCAATGATGGATCACTAATGATGGGTCAATATTCATTTCACTTACACCAATGGTGGGTCAGTATTCCTCCCACTGACACCAATATTGGCTCACAATTCTTTTCACTGACACCAATAATAGGGACTATTCCTTCCACTGACACCAACAATGGGGTACTACTTCTCCCACTGACACCAATGATGGGTCACAATTCCTTCCACTGACACCAATGATTGGTCACTTTTCCTTCAACTGTCACCAATGATGGGTCTCTATTCTTTCCAATGACACCAATGACGGATCACTAATCCTCAAACTGACACCAATGATGGCTCACTATTCCTTCCTGGGTCAATGATGGGTCACTATTCCTTCAACTGACACAATGTTGGCACACTATTCTTTCCACTGACACCAACATAGGATATTACTCCTCCCACTGACATCAATGATGCTTCATTATTCCTTGTTCTTACTCCAATGGGGGGTCATTATTCCTCCCACTGACATCAATGTTGCCTCAATATTCTTTCCACTGACACCAATAATAGGGACTAATGCTTCCACTGACACCAATGATGGGTCACAATTCCTTCCACTGACAAAAATGATGGGTAACTATTCCTTCAACTGACACCAATGATGGGTCACTTTTCCTGAGTGGAAGGAATATTGACCCATCATTGGTGTCAGTGGGAGGAGTAATATCCTATTGTTGGTGTCAGTAAGAAGAATAGTTACCCATCATTGGTTACAGTGGAAGGAATTGTGACCCATCATTGGTGTCAGTGGAAAGAATAGTGAGCCAGCATTGGTGTCAGTGGGAGAAGTACTTGTTGCACTTGTTGATATCAGTGGAAGCATTAGTCTCTATTATTGGTGTCAGTGGAAAGAATAGAGAGACAACACTGACTTAAGTGAAAGGAAACGTGACCCGTCATTGGTGTCAGCTGAAGGAATAGTGAGCCATCATTGGTGTCAGTGGAAGGAATAGTCCCTATTATTGGAGTCAGTGGAAAGAATAGTGAGCCAGCATTGGTGTCAGTGGGAGAAGTACCCCACTAGTTGTTGTCAGTGGAAGCATTAGTCCCTATTATTTGTGTCAATGGAAATAATAGTAAGTCAACTTTGGTGTCAGAGAAAGAACAAGAGACCAATCATTGGAGTTAGTGGATGGAACTGACACCATCATTGGTGTCAGTGGGATGAATAGTGACCCCTCATTGGTGTCAGTGGGAAGAATAGTTACCCATCATTGGCTTCAGTGGAAGGAATTGTGACCCATCATTTGTGTTAGTGGGAGAGGTAGTACACTATTGTTGGTGTCAGTGGAAGGAATAGTTAGCCAACATTGATGTCAGTGGGAGGAATAGTGACCCCCCCATTGGAGTAAGTGGAAGGAATTGTGACCCAGCATTGGTGTCAGTGTAAAGAATAGTGAGCCAGCATTACTGTAAGTAGAAATAATGGTGACCCATCACTGGTGTTAGTTGTAGGAAAAGTGATCCATCATTGGTGTCAGTCGGAGAAGTAGTACCCTATTATTGGTGTTAGTGGAAGGAATAGTGACCCATCATTGGTTTCAGTGCGAGTAAAACAGTCTATGGATAGTGTTCGGAAGTTTATATTGTTCGAGAGCTTTAATGCACTTAATGTATTTTATTAGCACTGAGATGGCTGAAATTAGTTAAAATATCGTTGTATAGCATTTATACGGATGCAAGAATATTATTAATATTGATGACTAAATATAGCGGCGTTTCAGACGGATGAGAGATAGTTTTATTATTCTTAAAAGTATGGCAAAGTGTAAGTATGGCAGAGTGTTAGTATGGCAGAGTGTTAGTATGGCAGATAAATCTTTAACATTGGTAGAAATAGTTGCATTACTCTAAATTTAGCAATGTCCGGCTAGCACTGAGATTGCTGAAATCGTTGCATTACACAGACCGTTTCCAGAGTTAGAGCGATATCAGATAATTATCAGTATAGCAAAAAGACGTTTACATCGGTTAAAAAATAGTTGCATTACTCTTAATATTTCATGTTAGCAGTGAGACGGTTAACATGGTTGAGTGATTGTTGCACTACTCTAAATATAGTAAAATATAGTATTAAGAGCCCATTCACACAGGGGCAACACGACTTCCAGCGCGATTTTATGAGGCAACTCAGACACGACTTGAGAATGAATCACAGCGCGACCTGGAGCTATTTACAAGGCAACTCCAAGTTGCCTGCAGGACAGGAGACATTCCAGTGGCCAATCAAACAAGAATCAGCTCTGTGGGAGGGAGGGGGGAGGGAGAGCTTTGCCTGATAAATGTATGTTTTCTTCCTGGAGAGTTGCTCCTATTAAGACAGTGAGAGGCGACTCCCATTGAAATGAATGGTTACAGGTCGCCTAGGAGTCGGATTGAAGTAGTACAGGGACCTTTTTTGAAGTCGGAGCGACTGCAGTAGTGTGCATAAGGACGGCTCCATTAACTTACATTGATTTCTTCAGCCAGCGCGACCTGAGGCGACTAGGGGCGACCTGGGGCGATTTGGAGTCGGATCCAAAGACGCCCCTGTGTGAATGGGCTCTAACAGTGAAGTTGGTTAATTCGTCTGACACCCTAAATGTTAAAGTCGAGAGACGTTTAACATTATGATGTAAGCTAGATGCAGATGGAAAATAGTTGTAATATGTATAGCAGATAGTCAGGATAGTAGCTGCTCATCTGTTTAAAAAAAAAAGTAGCACAACCTAATTCAACAGGAGCGTGGTAGTATAGCAGTATGACAATTTATATTATGTGAGAGATTATAAATAGAGCACAATGTCAGCATCGCCATGAGTTGGTTTGTATTCAAGATCGTTACTTTAGATGTTTAGATGCAGGAAAATAAGATAGCTTAACCTAACTTTAGCACAGGTTAAGTTATCGTTGCAATACAAGATTGGAAACATAACAGAAATATGTTTTAAATTAGCCGAGTTTCTGCACATAGTTGACTTGCAGGCAACCATTACTTGCAAGGCACAATATAGCAGTGAGGTTTTATATATTGATTTTGAGATACCTTAAATTTAGCACAGTCTTAGTTATCGTTGCATTATAAGATTGGATATATAGCAAATATCGTTTTACATAACATATAGCGGAATTTTCCAAAACACAGCTTTCAGACGACAACAAAATAGTTGTCGAAAAGCATCACTATAGCTGACTTACAGGCAACAATACCGTTAAACAAGCAATAAACTTTAGCAGTGAAAGGCTTACTTTAGATGTTTAGATGCACTGTCCCACTGACACCAATGATGCTTCATTATTACTTCTACTTACTCCAATGGGGTGGGGGGGGGCACTATTCCTCCCACTGACATCAATGTTGGCTCACTGTTCTTTCCACTGACACCAATAATAATAACTGACACTAATGAATGCCTCCACTGACACCTATGATGGGTCATAATTCCTTCCACTGACACAAATGAAAGGTAACTATTCTTCCTACTGACACTAATGAATGAATAGTGACCCATCATTGATGTCAGTGGGAGTAGTAATATCCTATTGTTGGTGTCAGTGGAAAGAATAATGAGCCAACGTTGGTGTCAGTGGAAGGAATAGAATGCCATCATTGGAGCCAACGTTGGTGTCAGTGGAAGGAATAGTCCTATCATCAGATGGTAATGATATCTGACAACTATTTTGTTGTCGTCTGAAAGCTATATTTCGGAAATGAAACTACCTTATATGTAATGTAAACCAATCTTGTAATAGAATGATAACTAAAACTTGTGCTAAATTTAAGTTAAGTCAGCTATCTCCAAATCAATATAAAGTGTCTTACTTTACACTCTGCTATATTGTGCCTTACAAGTAATGGTTGCCTGTGTAAGTCAGCTATAGTAATGCAACTATCTCAAAACCGTCTAACAACTATGTGCTAAAACTCTGCAATTTTCCGGAAATTAAACTGTCTTGCATGTAATTTAAAACGTATTTCTGTTATGTTTCCAATCTTGTAATGCAACGATAACTTAACCTGTGCTAAATTTAGGTTAAGTCAGCTATCTTATTTTCCTGCATCTAAACATCTAAAGTATGCCTTTCACTGCTAAATTGTATTGCTTGTTTAACGGTATTGTAACGATCTTAAATACAAACCAACTCACGGTAATGCTGACATTGCTCTACTTCGCGTTTTGTCTTAATTAGGGTATTGCAATTGTCTCAAGCAATACTGTCTCAATTTTATCCAGAAGGATTGCTCTCACATAATATACTGTAAATTAATATAAATTGCTCCTGTTGAATAAGGTTGTGCTACTTTTTTTAACCAGATGAGCAGTAACTATCCTGACAATCCATCTTACTCTGCTATACATATTGCAACTATTTTCCATCTGCATTGAGCTTACATCATTATGTAAACCGTCTCACGCCTTTATTATTTAGGGTGTGAGACCAACTAACCAACTTCACTGTTATTAATATTTTTTTACTATATTTAGAGTAGTGCAACAATCACTCATCCATGTAAACCATCTCAACTGCTAACTTGACACTTGAATATTAGTAGTGCAACTATTTTTTAAGCGATGTTAACGTCTTTTTGCTATACTGATAAATATCTGATATCACTCTACCTCTGGAAACGGTCTGTGTAATGCAACGATTTCAGCAATCTCAGTTCTAGCCAGACATCTGCTAAATTTAGAGTAATGCAACAATTTCTACCAATGTTAAAGATTTATCTGCGATACTTACACTTTGCCATACTTTTCAGAATAATTAAACTATCTCTCATCCGTCTGAAACTCCGCTATATTCAATATCAATAATATTCTTACATCCGTAAAATTGCTATATATTTGTAATACAACAATATTTTAATTAATATCAGCTATCTCAGTGCTAACAAAATACATTAAGTACATTAAAGCTCTCAAACAATATAAACTTGCGAACAATATCCATAGACTGTATCACTATGTCTCACACAATCTTAACTGTCTAAATGCTGTCAAGGTATTCAAGGTAATGCAAACATTTCTCAACCGATGTGAAATTGTATTACAGCGTATATTAAAACTCTACTATATTTAGGATAATTAAACGATCACTAAACCAATGAATCTGCCTCACGATTATACACTCCCTATGCTATATTTAAGGTAATGCGAGTATAACGCAACTAATGTAAAACATAGCAATGACTACTCTGAACATCTACTATTATAAGGATAAACGGGAGACCAATGATGGGTCACTATTTTCCTTCCACTTACCTCAATGATGGGTCTCTCTTTCTTCCACTGACACCAATGTTGGCTCACTATTCTTTCCACTGACACAACAATAGGATATTACTCCTCGCATTGAAACAAACGGGACTATTTCTTCCACAGACACCAACAATAGTGAGCCAAAATTGGTGTCAGTGGAAGGAATAGAGACCCATCATCGGAGTAAGTAGAAATAATGGTGACCCATGACTGGTGTCAGTAGTAGTAAAAGTGATCCATCATCGATGTCAGTGTGATGAATAGTGTGATCAATCATTGGTGTCAGTGGGAAGAATAGTTACCCATCACTGGGGTCAGTTGAAGAAATTGTGACCCATCATTGGTGTCAGTGGAAGAAGTAGTACCCCATTGTTGGTGTCAGTGGAAGGAATAGTGAGCAAATATTGGTGTCAGTGACGGAATACACCCATCATTGGTGTCAGTGGAAGTAATACCCCACTTGTTGGTGTCATAAATAGTGACCCATCATTGGTGTCAGTGGGAGGAGTAATATCATATTGTTGGTGTCAGTGGAAAGAATAGTGAGCCAACATTGGTGTCAGTGGAAGAAAGAGAGACCCATCAGTGACCCATTATTGGTGTCAGTTGAAGAAGTATTAAGCCTCGTACACACAATCAAATATCCTATGGATTCTAATCCGATGGTTTTGTCCATCGGAAATCCGATGAAGCTGACTTCCATCAGTCTTGCCTACACACCATCAGTCAAAAAACCGACCGCACCAAAACGACGCGACGTACAACACGTACGACGGCACTATAAAGGGGAAGTTCAAATCTAATGGCGCCACCCCTTGGGCTGCTTTTGCTGATTTTGTGTTGCCGTGTGTTAGTAAAAGTTTGGTGAGAGCCGATTCGCGCTTTTCAGTCTCCGTGCTTTTCAGGTCGTTACTGTTTTGCAGTGCCTTCTTGGCCGCTCGTTACTGTTTTTCAGGTCGTTCTTCTCAGGCCTTGATGTTCCTCGGTGCGTTCTGTTTGAGTTCGTTCTGACCAGTCTACCGGTTTAAAACCATGTTTGAATTACGTTCTCATTCTAGAGCTCGTGCTGGCTATGGGCTTGGTGTTGCGGTTAACACTGTAACCCGAGTTCAGTCCGTGAACAGGGTGAGGAGTTCATGGACAAAGAATTGGTTGCTCCAGCGGGACCAATTCTCTCATATGGCTCTGCTGTGGGAAATCCATGAGAATAATCCTGATGATTTCAGGAACTATCTCAGGATGACCCCGTTTTTCTATTGGATTTGCTGTCCCCCTATATCACGAGGCAGGACACTGTGATGCGCCAAGCCATCACTGCCGAGCAGAGGCTTATTGCCACGTTGAGATACCTGGCGACTGGGAGAAGCTTGCAGGACCTCAAGTTCTCGACAGGCATCTCCCCCCAGGCTCTTGGAATCATTATCCCGGAAACGTGTTCTGCCATCATCCAGGTCCTGCAGAAGGACTATATGAAGGTAAGTTTTCTCCTTTAACATCACATTCAAGTTTTTGAATGTTTGCTAATGTATTGTATTTCTTTCCTCCTTCCCAAATTACCCTGATTGTAATATGCTGGGAACATCCCCTTTCTCCCCATGCATGTTTTTACTTATAATGGCTCTTTTTTTGGCCTACATGCCTATTTCCCTTCACTAACCTCTCCAGCATGCTATCCTGGGCCCAAACACACCTAGCCTGGTTTTCTCTTAACAATGTTTTTTGTCAGCGCCATAGTAGTTTTGAACCCCTCCCCCCCTAAAATGTGTCCAAATGTTTTAGTTCACATTCAAGTTCAGCAGAGTGCCTTTTTTTGGGGGGCACAAAATCAGCTATAACCCCCCCCCCCTTAGAATATTTTCAAATGGCCCATCAGCGGCGGGTGAATCATCTGATAAGTGGGCCTTCTAGTTTTGTGTTTAAATACTCCTTCAAATAATAAATGTTATACTGATGTTGGCCAACAATGTCTTTGTGTAATCTGCTTGCAATGTAAAGTGCAAAAGTACTAATGTATTCTTTTTGTTTGACTACACAGTTTCCTTCAACACCACAGGAATGGCAGACTGTGGCTGCCCAATTTGCCCAGCGGTGGGACTTCCCCAACTGCGGAGGGGCAATTGATGGCAAGCACGTCCGCATAGTGCCGCCACCCCCGTTCGGGATCATACTATTATAATTATAAAGGTTTTAATAGTCTAGTGTTAATGGCTGTGGTGTCGGCACGGTATGAGTTCCTGTATGTGGACGTGGGGAAGAATGGCCGGATGTCCAATGGCAGAGTATTCGCGCAGATGGAGTTCGCTCACCGTCTGCAGTCTGGGGGCCTGGCACTGCCTCCAGATGCAGACAATGTGGATGGACTTCCTTTTGTTTTTATCGCGGATTAAGCTATTGGACTGGGACCACACCTGATGCGGCCGTTTCCCCAACGCACCCTTACCCCGGAGAGGAGTGTTTTTAATTACCGGCTGGCCAGAGCCCGGAGGGTTGTGGAGAATGCCTTCGGGATAATAACCAGCCGGTTCCGCCTGTTTCAGACAGCTATCCACATGGCGGAATACAAACTCAATCACCTAATTTACTGCTGCTGCATATTGCACAATTTCTACAGTTGGGCCTGAAGCCGGTCTATCTGAGATGAACATTCTGACCGGCCTGGACACTGCCCGTACTGTCTTGGCCCCCCAAAGTGCCCATGAAGTACGTGATAAATACGTTGAGTACTTCACGGGTAGGGGGGCCATCACAATGCCAGACCATATCTAACTTTTTATACAAAAAATAAATATATATTTGAAAAACTTGTTTTGTCATTATTGCTTTTTTACTTTTTTTATTATGTGTCTCCCAGGTTCTTGTAGTGCCAAGTGTATTTGTCTTTAGTAAATAGCCACAATTGTCACAGTAAAAAAACATGAATTTGGCATTTTCTGAACTGCTATTGAGCATAGAAAGAAGAAGCCACACATTTTTGAGTGTCCAAAATATTTTTTACTCTGTGCACCACAGGTGCGTTTTTTTTTTTACTAAATACAATGTAGAATTTTTTTGCTCCACATTTTGGAGAATAATAATATTTTTTGCTTCCTTTTTGTTTTGCATAAACATGCATGGGTCAAAATAGCAAACATATAAAAACAATGGAACTTACAAAGTTCAACATGAAAACGATAAACCTGAGATGGGGTGATGTCACCCCTGAACCATCCCAAATTTGAAGATGCACACAGTTTATTGGTTGCCAAATGGGTCTTTTCAAAGTGATCCCATGGCTAAAGTCAACATGTGCTATCTGCCATCATGGGGGATCAATGGACGTGCTTTGGGGGTGCAAACCCTTCCTCTCACCTACTTGAGTAGCGAGGAAGAGGTTGCACCCCCAAAACAGGGACATAGATATCCTGTGACGGCAGATAGCACATGTTGACACACTGTGTGCATCTTCAAATTTTGGCTGGTGGGAAAACAACTGCAAATGTTTGTTTCCAAAAAATAAAAAATAACAGACTATTCGCCCCAAAATATCTATAATGTTTTTATATTTTTGCTCAATCACATTCATCCTATTCCTCATAATGGCCATTTCGCTACTACATTCCATTATTTCTTGAATAAGTATTTTGGCACTAGCACTTGAGAATGGAGGAGTTGGAGTTTCTGACACACCACCTAAAAAAAAAGGGATTTAGAAATATGCAGGCCTACATCTGTTTTTACCTTGAAGTTGTGGTGACAGACACTGACCTGTTGTGGTGATAAGCTCCACCTTTCCTTCCTCCACCTCTCCTTCCTCCACCTCCGCTTCCTCCACATGCTGATCTTGGGGTGCTTTTGGATCTTGGGGATGTTTATGTGCTCTGTGCTTCCTAGGCTCCTCAGATTGGTGTCCTCCCAGTCTCCTCTCCCCTATGAGAATGAAACAAACAAAAGGTATCCTTTAGCACACAGAGATTTGAGGGCATAAATTGTAAACTTTGCTTGGAAGTGGGGTCCAATTGTTAGTTTTGGCTGAGTTCCAAGATGAACACATGAGATTTAGTGAATTCAACAAAGCAGGAATACTTTTATTTTTGGCCCAAAATAACACACATGGAGACACCCCAAGGTATCCACTGGAGCACCTGTGTGTGACACCCTAAAAAGGTTGTTCAGGTGGCCCACACTATAGTGCTCCTGAGTTAAAAGCTGTGTAACCAGCTGCTTGAGTGTCCTCTCCTTTACACAGAATCCAGGTTAGCATTTCACATTCTACTTACTTACAACACATCATCTAGCCAACAATGTTTATAAACGTTGTTTTAATAAAAATAGGCATGACCACATGTGGTTTACGTGTATATGTGCAAAACATGTTTTTTTGAAGACGATCTGTGTTTACTACGAAACATTACCAAATAAGTGGACACATAAAAGTTGCCATTTTACAATGTGAAACCAGTCAATCCAAGCCCATGGAGCAAAACATGCAAGAATAAATATTATAATTTGAAATAACACAGGAAATAAACTTACTTTTTTCAAGGATTTTTTTAAGATTCCTATACTGCTCCGGCTCCCTCAGCTTCAGGTCAGACCACCTTTTACGGAGCTGCTCCTTGGATTTCCTGACCCCAAATTTCTGATAGAGACTCCTCGCCACTTTGTCCATTATTTGAGACTTCCGGAGATTAGGGGTGTCGCATGACCCATGCTTCCCATCGTAATCTTTCCTCCGCAGGATGTCCACCATCTCCGCCATCTCAGCAAATTACATATTAGTCGTCTTGTACCTTTTATTCCTGGATCGTGATATTCCCGCCTCCGGGCTTTCCTCGTCGGTACTTAATAATAAAGCACGCACCTGTGTCACCGACATGTCGTCGTCTCCCACTGTGCGCCAAACGAGAAGAGGCGGGGAAATACAGAAAAAGAACGTCATGGACGGGCGACGCGGGCGGAGTTACACGCATGCGCAGGGTATATAAATGGGAAACGAGGTTATGGTTGCACAGAGTAAGAACGACCGGAAGTGCCGAAAAAAAACAACTAAGGTAAGAATGAAACTTGGGCCTGCAGTGGCCTATAATGGTTCTTGATTGTAAAGGCCTATATTGGGATAAGATTAGGACAATTGAAGCTGACCTCTACTGTTTTTTTCTTGTGTTTTATCTTCTGAGTGGAGCTCCTGTGAGCTCACTTCCTGTGGAGGAGGTCACATGTTGTGACATCACTTCCGGCTGGGCGTTTAATAAAAAGCTTTTATGGGCGTCGGCATGGCAGTAAGGCTGTGATGACGAGATGAGAAGGACAGGGTGGTGATGCTTCCTTCTTTGAATGAATGGCAAATCGAATGAATGGTGAGTGGAACTTTAACTTAAGAAGCATTAAGATGAAATCTGTGATATTTAGCACAGGAGAAATAGGCTGCGCGCTCTGCATACAATCTTTTTTTCCACGACACTAGTGCCCCATAATTGGTGTCAGTTGGAGGAGTAATATCCTATTGTTGGTGTCAGTGGAAAGAATAGCATTGGTGTAAGTGAAAGGAATGGTAACCCATCAATGGTGTCAGTGGAAATAATAGTGAGCCAACGATGCTGTAAATGGAAGGAAGAGTGATCCATCATTGCAGTAAAATCCTTTTGTTGGTGTCAGTTCAAATAATACTGACCCATCATTGGTGTAAGTGAAAGAAAAGGTGTCTCATCAATGGTGTCAGTGGAAAGGAAAGTGAGCAAGCAATGGTGCAAATGGAAGGACTAGTGACACATCATTGGTGTCAATAGAAGGAATAGTGACCCATCATTGGTGTCAGTGGGAGGAATAATGCCCCATCATTGGAGTCACTGGAAGGAATAGTAACCCATAATTGGTGTCAGTGGGAGGTGTCAGTGGAAAGGATTGTTGGTGTCAGTGGAAAGGATTGTGAGCCAACATTGTGTCAGTGGGAACAATAGTGACCTATCGTTGGTGTCAAAGGGAGGAGTAATATCCTATTGTTGGTATCAGTGGAAAGAATAGTGAGCCAGCATTGGTGTCAATGGAAGGGATAGTGACCCATTATTGGTGTCAGTGGAAGGAATAGTGACCCCTCATTGGTGTCAGTGGGAGGAATAGTGCTCCATCATTGGAGTCAGTGGAAGGAATAGTGACCCATAATTGGTGTCAGTGGGAGGTGTCAGTGGAAAGGATTGTTGGTGTCAGTGGAAAGGATAGTGGGCCATCATTGGTGTCAGTGGGAATGACAGTGACCCATCATTGGTGTCAGTGGATGGAATAGTCCCTATTATTGGTGTCAGTGGAAAGAATGGTGAGCCAGCATTGGTGTCAGTGGAAGGAAAAGTCCCTATCATTGGTGTCAGTGGAAAGAATAGTGAGCCAGCATTGGTATCTGTGGAAGGAATAGTCCCTATTATTGGTGTCAGTGGAAAGTATAGTGGAGCCTACATTGGTGTCAGTAGGAGGATTACACTCATCACTGGTGTCAGTGCAAAGAATAGTGAGCCAGCATTGGTGTCAGAGGGAGGTGTAGTACCCCATTCTTGGTGTCATTGGAAGGAATAGTTCCTATTTTACTGTCAGTGGAAAGACTACTGAGCCATTATTGGTGTTAGTGGGAGGAATAGTGCCACATCATTGGTTGGAGGAATAATATCCTATTGTTGGTGTCAGTGGAAAGAATAGTGAGCAAACATTTGTGTAAGTGAATGGAACGGTTACCCATCAATGGTGTCAGTGGACAGAATAGTGAGCCAACATTGCTGTCAATGGAAGGAATAGTGAACCATCATTGGTGTCAGTGGGAGGAGTAATATCCTATTGTTGGTGTTAGTGGAAGTAATAGTTCCTAATATTGGTGTTCGTGGAAAGAATAGTGAGCCAACATTGGTGTCAGTGGGATCAATAGTGACCCATCATTGGTTTTAGTGAAAGGAATAGTGACCCATCACTGGTGTCAAACATCTTATTGTTGGTGTCAGTGGAAAGAATAGTGAGCAGACATTGTGTCAATGGAAGAAATACAGACCAATCATTGGTGTCAGTTTGAGAATTAGTGTTCCATAATTGGTGTTATTGGAAAGAATAGTCCCTATTATTGGAGTCTGTGGAAATAATAGTGTTCCAACAATGATGTCATTGGAAAGGATAGTGACCCATAATTGGTGTCAGTTGAAGGAATAGTGACCCATAATTGGTGTCAGTGGGATGAATAGTGACCAATCATTGGTGTCAGTAGGAAGAATAGTTACCCAACATTGGTGTCAGAGGAAAGAATAGCGAGCCAACATTGGTGTCAGTGGAAGGAATAGAGACCCATCATTGGAGTAAGTGGAACGAATAGTGACCCAGCATTGGTGTCAGTGGAAAAAATAGTGAGCCAGCATTACTGTAATTAAAAATAACGGTGACCCATCATTGGTGTCAGTGGTAGGAATAGTGACCCATCATTGGTGTCAGTGGAAGAAAAAGTCACTATTATTGTTGTCAGTGGAAGCATTGGTAAACTGACACCAATGTTGGAGTGAGACAATATTAGTGTCAGTTGGAGGAAAACATGCATCATTGATGTCAGTGTAAGGAATAGTGAACGGTCATTGAAGTAATATCCTATTGTTGATGTCAGTGGAAAGAACAGTGACCCATCTATCTAAGTTATGCAACTAATGTAAAACATAGCAATGGCTACTCTGAACATCTACTATTTTAAGGATAAATGGGAGACCAATGATGGGCCACTTCCACGTACTCCAATGACAGTTCTCTCTTTCTTCCACTTACACCAATGCTGGCTCACTATTCTTTCCAATGACTCCCATAAGAGGGACTATTCTTTCCACTGACACCAATGATGAGTCACCATTCTGTCAACTGACACCATTGATGGGTCTCTATTCTTTCCAATAACACCAATGATTGATCACTAATCACTAATCCTCAAACTGACACCAATGATGGGTCAATATTCCTTTCACTTTCACCAATGATGGGCCACTATTCTTTGCACTGACATCAACAATAGGATATTACTCACTGGGTCACTATTCCTTTCATTGACGCCAATGATGGGTGTTTTCCTCCCACTGACACCAATATTGGCTCACTGACACCAAAAATGGGGTACTACTTCTCCCACTGACACCAATGATGGGTCACAATTCCTTCCACTGACACCAATGATGGGTAACTATTCTTACCACCGACACCAGTAGGGATGAGCTCGGTGTTCGAGTCGAACATAGGTTCGACTCGAACATCGGCTGTTCGCGCGTTCGGCGAACAACGAACGATTTGGGCCGTTCGCGCCAAATTCGAGTGACGCGAACGGCCCACAATACACTGCGCCATCGCAGTGTAATCCCGGCGCTGTGATTGGCCAAGCATGCACTGTGACCCTGCATGCTTGGCCAATCACAGCGCCGGCAGCGAGGAGAGCAATGATTGGCCACAGGCAGGATGCCTGTGGCCAATTATAGCTGAGGGGGTTTAGTACACGCCCCACACTATAAAAGGCCGCCAGCGCGGCGGCCTTGTGTAGTGTGTTCCGGAGCAGGGAAAGTGAAGGATAGGCAGGGACAGTGTCAAATCTTGTCAAATCTATTCTTTGCTAAACCTTGTGTGTAGGGACAGAGAAGGATAGGCAGGGAGAGTGTCAGTGTCATATTCTTTGCTAAACCTTGTGTGTAGGGAGAGAGAAGGATAGGCAGGGAGAGTGTCAGTGTCATATACTTTGATAAACCTTGTGTGCAGGGACAGAGAAGGATAGGCAGGGGACAGTGTCAGTGTCATATTCTTTGCTAAACCTTGTGTGCAGGGAGAGAGAAGGATAGGCAGGGAGAGTGTCAGTGTCATATACTTTGATAAACCTTGTGTGCAGGGAGAGAGAAGGATAGGCAGGGGACAGTGTCAGTGTCATTGTTGCTAAGCCTCCTGCACATTATACACCTGAAGTTAGCCCGTATTGCTGCTTTTTCCTGGTGTGTTACACCAACAGGATTTTGCAGCACTTACAGCGGGCGGAGTGTGCCTCCTGACCATATTACACCTTAACTTAGCCTGTATTGCTGCTTTTTCCTGGTGTGTTACACCAACAGGATTTTGCGGCACTTACAGCGGGCGGAGTGTGCCTCCTGACCATATTACACCTTAACTTAGCCTGTATTGTTGCTTTTTCCTGGTGTGTTACACCAACAGGATTTTGCGGCACTTACAGCGGGCGGAGTGTACCTCCTGACCATATTACACCTTAACTTAGCCTGTATTGCTGCTTTTTCCTGGTGTGTTACACCAACAGGATTTTGCGGCACTTACAGCGGGCGGAGTGTGCCTCCTGACCATATTACACCTTAACTTAGCCTGTATTGCTGCTTTTTCCTGGTGTGTTACACCAACAGGATTTTGCGGCACTTACAGCGGGCGGAGTGTACCTCCTGACCATATTACACCTTAACTTAGCCTGTATTGCTGCTTTTTCCTGGTGTGTTACACCAACAGGATTTTGCGGCACTTACAGCGGGCGGAGTGTGCCTCCTGACCATATTACACCTTAACTTAGCCTGTATTGCTGCTTTTTCCTGGTGTGTTACACCAACAGGATTTTGCGGCACTTACAGCGGGCGGAGTGTGCCTCCTGACCATATTACACCTTAACTTAGCCTGTATTGCTGCTTTTTCCTGGTGTGTTACACCAACAGGATTTTGCGGCACTTACAGCGGGCGGAGTGTACCTCCTGACCATATTACACCTTAACTTAGCCTGTATTGCTGCTTTTTCCTGGTGTGTTACACCAACAGGATTTTGCGGCACTTACAGCGGGCGGAGTGTGCCTCCTGACCATATTACACCTTAACTTAGCCTGTATTGCTGCTTTTTCCTGGTGTGTTACACCAACAGGATTTTGCGGCACTTACAGCGGGCGGAGTGTGCCTCCTGACCATATTACACCTTAACTTAGCCTGTATTGCTGCTTTTTCCTGGTGTGTTACACCAACAGGATTTTGCGGCACTTACAGCGGGCGGAGTGTACCTCCTGACCATATTACACCTTAACTTAGCCTGTATTGCTGCTTTTTCCTGGTGTGTTACACCAACAGGATTTTGCGGCACTTACAGCGGGCGGAGTGTGCCTCCTGACCATATTACACCTTAACTTAGCCTGTATTGCTGCTTTTTCCTGGTGTGTTACACCAACAGGATTTTGCGGCACTTACAGCGGGCGGAGTGTGCCTCCTGACCATATTACACCTTAACTTAGCCTGTATTGCTGCTTTTTCCTGGTGTGTTACACCAACAGGATTTTGCGGCACTTACAGCGGGCGGAGTGTACCTCCTGACCATATTACACCTTAACTTAGCCTGTATTGCTGCTTTTTCCTGGTGTGTTGCACCAACAGGATTTTGCGGCACTTACAGCGGGCGGAGTGTGCCTCCTGACCATATTACACCTTAACTTGGCCCGTATTGCTGATTTTCCCATTTCCCTGCAGGCCATTAGAATGTCTGGAAGGCAAACAAGGAGAGGCAGACAGTCAGGAGCCAATAAAAGAGGGCAAGCAGGCTCTGTGTCTAGAGACAACAGTGCTGGTCGTGGACGCGGTGCATCGCCATCAGCACGTGGCCATGGGACACGCTTGTCCTTCTTTTCGGCAGCTGGACGTGTTGAGCCGCATCATGCCGAAGACTTGGTAGAGTGGATGACCAAGCCCTCCTCATCCTCCTCATCCTCTCTCACCCAGGCTCAGGGTACTGGCAAAGCAGCTGCCAAAGCGTCCTCTTCCCTGGTATCAATGTCATCATCAGTCACTCCTTCCCTAGACCAACCGTGTCCTCCTGAGGAGTCCCCCAAACTGTTTGAGCACAGTGTTGGGTACATGCTGCAGGAGGATGCCCAGCGTTTCGAAGGGTCTGATGATGATACCCAGCTAGAGGAAGGCAGTAGCGTGAGAGCAGAGAGAGGGGATGCTCAAGAAGGACACCAATCTGGCAGTCATGTTCCAGCAGCTGCAGCATACTGCCAGATTGGCTCCAGTGATGAGGAGGGAGGGGATGATGAGGTCACTGACTCCACGTGGGTGCCTAATAGGAGAGAGGAGGAGGAGGAGGAGGATGAGGAGAAGGCACATCTCCAACGAGGCAGGATGCCCTCGGGGGGCCAGCGTAAGGGCAGCACACCGACGGAATCACACCGCAGAGCTCCGCCTGTGCAGGGCGCTGCCTCTGCCCGTTATTCAAAAAGTTCTTTGGTGTGGGCCTTTTTTGAGTCGAGTGCATCAGATCGCACAGCTGCTGTTTGCAACATATGTCTCAAGCGTATATCGCGTGGCCAAAACATCACCCGCTTGGGCACCACATGCTTGACCAGACATATGTTGACCTGCCATGCAGCTCGTTGGCAAACCTACCTTAAAGACCCACACCAAAGAACAAAGCTGACCTCTTCTTGCACCGCATCAGCTGGGATCTCCAACCCCACTATACCTTCAGTCCTCTCTGAAACCTGCTCTGAGAGGAATGAAGGTGTAGAATTAGGTGTGTCACAGCCAAGTACTTGCGGGCACTCTGCTAGCAGTACACCGACGTCCGATTCTAGCAGGCAAATTTCCCTGCCCCAGCTGCTGGACCGTCGAAAGAAGTTCACTCCCAGCCATCCACATGCCCAGCGGTTGAATGCTAGCTTGGCTAAATTACTAGCGCTTCAACTGCTGCCTTTTCAGTTGGTAGACTCGCCCCCCTTCCGTGAGTTTGTGCAATGTGCGGTTCCTCAGTGGCAGGTTCCCAAACGCCACTTTTTCTCACGGAAGGCGATTCCGGCTCTCTACCGGCATGTGGAAGGCAATGTCTTGGCCTCGCTGGACAGGGCGGTCAGCGGTAAGGTGCATATTACCGCTGACTCATGGTCCAGCAGGCATGGACAGGGACGTTACCTTTCTTTCACGGCCCATTGGGTCACTCTTTTGGCAGCTGGGAAGGATGCAGGACAATGTGCAGTAGTGTTGGAGGTTGTTCCACCGCCACGCCTCCAAAATGCTACTACTGGTTGTGACACACCTCTGTCCTCCACCCCCTCCTCTTCTTCTTCCTCCGTGGCCTCTTCCTGTGCTTTGTCCTCGGAACCAGCGGTGCTCCGTAGGCGTTCAAGGGGCTACGCAAGTACGCAGGCAAAAAGATGCCATGCCGTGCTTGCGCTGGTGTGTTTGGGGGACAGGAGCCACACTGGGGCAGAGGTTCTGTCTGCTCTGCAGGGGCAGGCCGAGAGGTGGTTGACGCCACGCCAGCTTAAGCCAGGAATGGTAGTTTGCGACAAAGGCACCAACCTTCTCTCCGCTTTTCGACAGGGACAACTGACCCATGTGCCCTATGTGGCTCACGTCCTTAACCTGGTGGTGCAGCGGTTCTTGGGCAGGTACCCGGGCTTACAGGATGTCCTGAGGCAGGCCAGGAAAGTCTGTGTGCATTTCCGCAGATCTGATAATGCCAGTGCTCACCTGGCTGAGCTGCAAAAGGAGTTGAACCTGCCCAAGAACCGCCTTATATGTGACATGCCCACCAGGTGGAACTCAACGTTGGCCATGCTGCAGCGGCTGCACACGCAGCAGAGGGCCATCAATGAGTACCTGTGCGACTACGGCACCAGGACAGGGTCAGGGGAGCTTGTTTTTTTTTCACCACGCCAGTGGAGCATGATCAGGGATGCATGCACTGTCCTGGCACCATTTGAGGAGGCCACGAGGATGGTGAACAGTGACAGTGCATGCATCAGTGACACTGTACCTCTTGTCCACCTGTTGGAACATACGCTGCGTGGAATAATGGACAGGGCACTTGAGGCAGAACAGAGGCAGGAAGAGGAGGACTTCCTTGCCTCTCAAGGCCCCCTTTACCCAGACAGTGTTCCTTCTGTCCCACCCATCACACAGGAAGAAGAGGATGAGGAGGAGGAGGAGGATTTTGTCAGCATGGAGGTGGAGCCTGGCACTCAGCATCATCAGCAGCAGTCTTTTAGGGATGATTTACAGTCCCAAGAAACTAGTGGACTTGTACGTGGCTGGGAGGAGGTGGCTGCGGATCATGTCGTCCTTAGTGACCCAGAGGACTCCGGACCGAATGCCTCAGCTAACCTACGCTGCATGGCCTCCCTGATCCTGGAAAGTCTGCGGAAGGATCCTCGTATTCTTCGGATCAAGGAGAGGGACCATTACTGGCTGGCCACTCTCCTTGATCCACGGTACAAGGGTAAGGTTGCGGACCTTATCTTACCGTCGCAGAGGGAGCAGAGGATGAGACAACTCCGGGAGGCCTTGAAGAAAGGTCTGTGCAATGCGTTCCCAGAGACTGGGAGGTTACAAACTCCTGGTCCTGGACAACGAGTTGCTGAGGCTTCAGTCAGTCAAAGAAGGAGCGGTGGGGAAGGTGGCCGTCTGACCGATGCGTTCAGACAATTCTTTAGTCCGCAGCCCCAAGGTATGATCGGTTCCAGCAACCATCGCCAGCGTCTGATATACATGGTGCAGGAATACCTAGGGGCAAGGTCAGACTTGGACACCTTCCCCACCGAAAATCCTCTGGCTTACTGGGTCTTGAGGATGGATCACTGGCCAGAGCTTGCACAGTATGCAATTGAGCTACTGGCCTGTCCTGCATCCAGCGTTCTTTCAGAACGCACATTCAGTGCTGCTGGAGGATTTGTCACGGATCACAGGGTGCGCCTGTCCACCGACTCTGTTGATCGACTGACCTTCATAAAGATGAACCAGTCTTGGATCACCACCAGCTACCAAACACCTGAAGCTGATATAACAGACTAATTTATTTTCAAATGTCACATCCCTTCAAGACTGATGCTGATGCTGAGAGACTGTCCTGTTATGTTGACTGACTATCCTCCTCCTCCTCAATGATCCGATTGACGATGATAGCTTGGAAGAACATTTTTGTTTCTGGCTGCCGCCACCAGTAGCTAAGGCCCAATTTTTCAGCCCCTGTTTAACAGGGGTGTGTTATTACAATTTTTTATGCAATGCTTTGCAGCAGGGCTCATTCCTGCACTCCAACTAGAGTATCTGGGAGTGGTTGCAGTGTCGTGGCACCAGCACCTGTGGCTAAGGTCCAATTTTTCAGCCCCTGTTTAACAGGGGCGTGTAATTACAATTTTTGATGCAATACTTTGCAACAGGGCTCATTGCTGTGCTCCAAGTACAGTATCTGTGAGGGGTTGCAGTGTTGTGGCACCAGTGCCTAAGGCCCAATTTTTATGCCCTTGTTTAACAGGGGCATGTAATTACAATTTTTGATGCAATACTTTACAACAGGGCTCATTGCTGTGCTCCAAGTACAGTATCTGTGAGGGGTTGCAGTGTCGTGGCACCAGCACCATTGGCTAAGGCCCAATTTTTCAGCCCCTGTTTAACAGGGGCGTGTAATTACAATTTTTGATGCAATACTTTGCAACAGGGCTCATTGCTGTGCTCCAAGTACAGTATCTGTGAGGGGTTGCAGTGTTGTGGCACCAGTGCCTAAGGCCCAATTTGTATGCCCCTGTTTAACAGGGGCATGTAATTACAATTCTTGATCTAATAATTCACAGCAGGGCCCATTCCTGCGCCCACCAAGACTAACTGTGAGGCCTTACAGTGTTGTGTCAACACCACCACCACCACCAAAGGCCCAATTTTTCAGCCCCTGTTTAACAGGGGCATGCAATTACAATTCTTGATCTAATAATTCACAGCAGGGCCCATTCATGCGCCAACCAAGAGTAACTGTGAGGGCTCACAGTGTTGTGGCAACACCAACATGTAAGGGGCAAATTTCAGCTGAGTATATACAGCAGGCCCCTACTTTCAAACATCCAACTTACAAACGACTCCTCCTTGCAAACGGAAGGATACAACAGGAAGTGAGAGGAAATCTACCCCTAGGAAGGCAAATTCTCTCCTGTAAGAGTTAATATAGGGAAAAAAAGGGATTTTTATAACAGCTTACCTGTAAAATCCTTTTCTTGGAGTACATCACGGGACACAGAGCGACTTAGTCATTACTAATGGGTTATATAGATTACCTTCAGGTGTTGGCACTGGCCAATTCCAAACCGGAAGTACCCTCCCCTATATAAGCCCCTCCCATCCGGGAGCACCTCAGTTTTGTAGCCAAGCAATAAGTGTCCCAAAAAGAGGGGTGGGAGCTCTGTGTCCCATGATGTACTCCAAGAAAAGGATTTTACAGGTAAGCTGTTATAAAAATCCCTTTTTCTTTTTCGTACATCACGGGACACAGAGCGACTTAGTCATTACTAATGGGACGTCCCAAAGCAATGCCAAATGAGGGGAGGGATACATAAGCTGGGCGCCATCAGGCATGAGGCTCTTTTGCGGCCTGCAACACACTGCGCCCAAAGGCGACATCCTCCTGACTTCTGACGTCTACCTGGTAGAATCTAGTAAACGTGTGTACTAAGGACCATGTTGTGGCCTTACAGACTTGAGCCAGGGAGGCTTGGTGATGCACTGCCCATGAAGTTCCAACTGCTCTTGTGGAGTGCGCCCTAACTTTGAACGGAGGCGGTCTCCTTTTCAAGCCATAGGCTTGTATTATGACCTGTCGAATCCACTTGGCTAAAGTAGATTTTTGATGCTGCCTGACCCTTTCTGGGGCCTTCCGGCAGAACAAACAAAGTATCCGTTCTACGAATCTGAGCAGTGGCTTTAAGATAAGCTTTAACTGCTTTTACTACATCCAAAGAATGCAATAACTTTTCCTCTACCGAACAAGGTTTGGGGAAAAAGGAAGGAAGAACCACATCTTGGTTCAAATGGAACCTCGATACCACCTTAGGAAGAAGGCTGGATGAGGACGTAATACTAATCTGTCCTTATGGATAACCAGATATGGCTCCTTACAGGACAAGGCGGCTAATTCCAATACTCTTTTAGCCGAACAAATGGCTACTAAGAAAATCAATTTCCTGGTGAAAAGAACCAAGGAAATGTGCCGCAATGGTTCAAATGGTTGTTTCTGTAGAACCGACAGAACCAGGTTTAAGTCCCATGGACATATGGGAATACTAACCGGAGGGCTAATACGCATCACTCCTTGTATGAAAGCTTTGACTAATGAATGCAAAGCCAAGGGGCTTTGAAAAAAATATTGACAAGGCCGTCTGACCCTTGATAGTACTCAAGGCAAGCTTCCTATGTACAGCCCACTGTGGGAAGTCCAGAATCCTACCTATTACGTACTTACGTGGATGCCATTTCCTGGCCTCACACCACGTGATGTACGCCTTCTAGATCCTATAATAGATCTGCCTGGATACCGGCTTCCTGGCATTGATCATGGTAGATACCACAGGATTAGAGAGCCCTCTCTTTTTTAGAATGTGGGCTTCAATAGCCAGGCCGTCAAACCTAGGGCTGGTAAGGAAGGGTAGTATATCGGTCCTTGCGAAAGCAGGTCCGGACGATGTGGGAGGGTCCAAGGACTTCCCACTGACATTTTTACAATCTCCGCGTACCATGCCCTTCGGGGCCACGCTGGAGCCACCAGAATCACTGGTTTCTTTTCTACCCTGATTCTGCGGATTAATCGCGGTGGGAATGCATATATCAGCTTGAACTGATCCCAAGGGAACACTAGGGCATCCGAACCGCAAGCTAGGGGATCCTTTGTGCGAGACACAAATCTGTCCACCTTTGCGTTGAATCTGGATGCTAGCAGATCTACATCCGGTGTTCCCCACCGCTGGCATATTGCCTGGAAAACCTCGGGGTGAAGAGACCATTCCCCGGGCATAATTGCTGGCGACTTAAAAAGTCCGCTCTCCAATTTTCCACTCCTGGGATGAAAACCGCGGATATGGCTGTGACATACCTTTCTGCCCATTCCAGGATGCAATTCGCTTCCCTCTGGGCTGCACGACTCCTGGTGCCACCCTGGTGATTGATATATGCCACTGCTGTGGCATTGTCTGATTGAATTCTGACAGGTGACCCTTGGAGTTTGGATGTCCATGCTACTAGGGCATACCGGGCTGCTCGTATCTCTAAGAGATTGGTGGGCAGGGCCTTCTCTGCTTCTGACCACTTGCCCTGGAGAGACCATTGCTCCAGTACTGCCCCCCAGCCTATGAGGCTGGCAACTGTAGTGACCACCTTCCAAGAAACCGGACTGAAGGGTTTCCCTTTTTCCAGATTCTGGGGCACCAACCACCAATGGAGGCTCTTGCGAACGGAAGGGGACAGGGACATTGGTAAGTCTAAAGCCTGAACTTTTTTGTTCCAGGCTGACAGTATGGCCCTCTGCAAGTTCCTTGAATGGAATTGACCGTAGGGTACCGCTTCGAATGAAGCCACCATTTTTCCCAGCAGCCTTATACACAGGCGTATGGATGGTTTTTCTTTTTTGTACCCACTAAGTGGGTCAAATCTTTCAAAGACGACACCTTCTCTGGAGGTAAGAAAATCTTTCTCTGATTTGAATCCAGTCTTAGCCCCCAAGTATTCCAGGCTTTTGACTGGTTTTAGGGCTGACTTGTCTCGGTTGATAATGCAACCGTGAGACTCCAGATACTTGATTATCTTGTGAACGACCACTTCTAGTTTTTTTCACTGAGTGGTCTATCAGCAACAAGTCGTCTAGATATGCCATTATCGTTACACCTTGTGTTCCTAGTTTGGCCAATCGTAGGGCCAGAATTTTTGTGAACACTCGTGGTGCCGTGGCCAGACCGAAAGGTAAGGCTCTGAACTGAAAATGGCGCCCTTCTCCTGCAAGGCGTAGAAATTTCTGGTGGGCCGGACAGATGGGAATATGCAAATAAGCATCCCTTATGTCGATCGAGGCTAACCATTCCTGCCCTTGTAGGGCGGTGGCCACCGATCGGATCGACTCCATCCGAAAAAGTCCTGATATGTAGGAACTTGTTTAGCCCTTTTATATTTAATATGGGCCTCATGTCCCCATTTGGTTTGGGGACTGTGACAAGGTTCGAGTAAAACCCGAACCCGTTTTCTTCCAAGGGAACCTTCATGATTACCCTTGGGGCAATAGTTGCTCTAGTGCCAGAAGGAGGGATCCACTCTTCTGGGGATCGCTTGGCACGTTTGACCTTATAAAATGGGCAGGAGGAATGTCTTTTAACTCCAGCCTGTATCCCAGACTTACTGCGGAGATCACCCATCTCTGATGGTGTCCCGCCAGGTCTCTGTGAACAACTGAAGTCTTCCCCTCACCCGACTGAGTGGGGGCAACCCTTCATGACTTAGGGGGAGGTTTTGTACCTCTCTTGACCCAGGGTTTCTTGTTACCCTGTGATTGTCCCTGATTTCTGCCCCCTGGATTTGACCGCGGAGGCCGTCGGAACTGTTTCACAGCCGATGTGCCAGGGACTGGAGAAGTAGGCCTCTTAAAAGAAGGACTTCTACCCTTGTTCTTAACCGGTAAGAGTGAACTTTTACCGGCAGAAATTTTCTGGATATATTTGTCCAGATCTTCTCCAAATAAGCGTTCTCCATGAAATGGGAAGCTAACCAGCAGTTTTTTACAGGGAGCTTCAGTAGACCAGTTTTTGAGCCACAGAAGCCTACGCATATGTACTATAGACAGCGTAAAGCGGGAGGCCTGTTGGATTGTATCCTTTATGGCGTCCACCGCAAAACACAAGGCTCTAGGCAGGTCAGCTAGGGCAAGAGCCTGCTGATCTGGTAAGTCCCTTAAGACTTGTTTCAACTGATCTTTCACTGCTTGGCAGACTCCAATCGCTGCTACCGCAGGTTGTGTCACCATGCTTGCTGTAGAGAAAGCAGATTTTAGTAAAGACTCCAATTTTTTATCTATTGGGTCTTTGAACATTGGAACATTATCTACTGGACATGTCAGTGATTTGTTAACAGAAGAGATGGCTGCGTCCACTGTAGGGACCCTCCATTTTTTTATGAACTTATCCTCCATGGGATAGATCACCGGAAATCTCTTGGGGGGAGCAAATATTTTATCAGGATGCTCCCAATCCTGGTAAATAAGCCCTTCTAATAAAGGGTGGATTGGGAAGGAACAGACAGCCTGGGGAGCTTTTAGCGACCCCAGCGAGGAAACCGTAGTGGATGGTGGTTCCGCCAGAGGCATTTTAAATGCTGATCGGACCATGTTAGTCAGAGACTGAACCCATAATCTTTCAGCCTGAGATGCTGAGAAAGGTTCTTCCACTGTTGATTCCTCCATAACTGAATCAACCTCATCCTGATCCCCTTCAGGTAGGTCGATCTCTGTGTGGGGCTGTTCCTCCACTAACAGGCACTCTGAAGGAGGAGACGGAGATCGGACGCGCTTTTCCTGTGACAGGGAAGCAGCGATCAATGCTGTTAATCTCTCTTCCAATCCTCCCAGAGTTGAGGATAAAACCTCCTCTGTTATATATACAGGAGCAGGTGGACTGGGGACAGCCGCAGCACCAGGCACTCCTGCGGGGTTTCTACGGCTACTGACCTCTGAATTCTCAGGGGAGATTGGTGCAGTACAAGCATGCCCAATATCCTCAGAGCCCGATGGAGACCCCTTTGGCTTCCTGGAAGACCTATTTCCGGAGCGTCTGGACGACATATCCTTTAAGCACAAAGCTGAGGTATTCCCGTCGTCATACACCAATTTTTGCTGGTAATAGTCTAACACAGTTGCTGCTATATACCAGCTGGTGTCCACTAAAGTGCCTTTCTATGGGGATGCCTGCATCAACCGCCTCTGTGTGCCACTGTTTGTTGCTAGCTCTGTTTGCATCCAGCTGACACTTGTACTGTGTCTTTTAACCATGCTGGGATGCCTGCACATGCGCAGAAGCGCCGCGGCGCGCATCGAGCGTCATCCACCCGCCCCGCCCCTTTTTTTTCATAGGAGGCGCGTGCCCGTGCGCCATTGGCGCCCTTTTCGAAATCAAACAGGGACTAGGAGCCAGGGCCCTTTTTGCCGGAGGGCCTGTGCGGTGGATGAGCACAGCAACAGGGCAGAGGAAGTGGATTCCCACAGAGAAACTTACCAACTGCCTGGATCTTTTGACTTGAGAAAACCAAAGATCCACATGACAAGAAAAATGGACTACAGCGGCCTCTAGTGGTTTAACACAGGTACCGCGGTCCCTTTTTTTTTTCTTGACTACTATTAAAATTTTACATTTTCAGTAGTTACAGGCAAACACAGATATTAGCGGGAATACCGTTAGGTAACAGACAGAAAGACAAATTAGGCTTGGGGGTCCCCCAATAGAACCAAGTTCCTGGGGGGCCCCACTTACCTGATCCCCGCCGCAGGACTTTGTTTGGTCCACAGAAGTCCAAACTTCACCTATCACGGCAGGCATTGTAATTAAACCTTCAGGGACCGGGTTCCCAAGGATTCCACTCCCCTGGACCTGTATAGCACCCTGCACAGACAACATCTTGGTCGTGGGTATGACCAGAGCTCTGGATCCCAGGGTCCAGCCCTCCTAAGAGAGGCATTACAGGCAAAACCTTGCTCTTCTGCTGCAAGGCCCGGGTACCGACCGTTTAGCTATGAAGCTTTTTTGGTGGGATCCGGAACAGCTTACTAAGGCCCAAAAGAACCTGTACGCAAGCCCAGTGAAAACACATGTTACTCTTTGGCCAACACCTTAGACACTGGCAAAAAACTGAGGTGCTCCCGGATGGGAGGGGCTTATATAGGGGAGAGTACTTCCGGTTTGGAATTGGCCAGTGCCAACACCTGAAGGTAATCTATATAACCCATTAGTAATGACTAAGTCGCTCTGTGTCCCGTGATGTACGAAAAAGAAAAGTGTCTCCTCTCCACTGATGCTTTATCACCAATTCTTGTTTCAATAAAAACCTCAAATTTTCAAAAAACATTTGTCATTAGGACGGAAAGTGAGGTGAACTGTTCTGAACAGGTGCACACTGCACAGACAGCAAAACAAATGTTACAGGGGTGATAACCCTTCCCTATGTTTTCCAAAAAGCTTAAAAATAGATTTTTTTGCCTGGAGCTACACTTAAACAATGTACCTGTTCAAAATTACAAACAGATTCTACATAAGAACAAACCTACAGTCCCTGTCTTGTATGCACCGCCTGTATACGGCTGTTCAGAGTATATAGGGCCTTTTTTATTTTGTGTGCGGGGTTCCCCTTAATATCCATACAAGACCCAAAGGGGCTGGTAATGGGCTGGGGTAGGGGGGGGGGGTGTGATGGGGTAGCTATGCCATTTTTCTTAAAGATTTTCATCCATATTACCGGGACCAGACATTACATTAAAGCCGCAAGCAGTTTTAAATGGCTTTTTTTCCTTTAGAAATGTAATTTTGTGCAGGGACAGTTCTAAACACGGGAAACACGTGGCACTTCACAGGCATACTTTAGACACCCCCGGGTACGATATTTAAAGGAATATTTGACTTTTTTTTTTTCACTTTAGGCATCATTAACCACTTAACGACCGCCCACTGTAAATATACGTCGGCAGAATGGCACCGACAGGCAGAATCACGTACATATACGTGATTGCCTTTGTATAGTTGGGGGGTCCGATCGGACCCCCCTTCTTTACAGTGGGTGGTCGTTTTACCTTCGGGAGCGATCCGGCATGAGGGGACGGCCGTTAGATTCCGGCCACCCCCTCTCGATCGCTCCCGGCGAATGAGAGAGCTTCCCCTGCCTGCCAGGAAGGAGGAAGTGATGTCATCTCTCCTGCGGCGCTCACATATACCGAGCGCCGTACAGGAGAAGATGCAGGTTAGTACACAAAACAGCACACTGACATCAGGACACATAGGCACATAAATCGCCCCCCCAGGCCCCCCCAGACACCCCCAGATCACCCCCAGCCCCCCCCCCAGCCCCCAGTCACAGTGTCACTGATTGCAGTGACCATTTATTTAGTGATCACTGCAATCAGTGACATTTGTGACTGTAAAAGTGTCACTACATTTAGTTTTAGGTCCAGTGTAGCCCCCTAACCCCCCCTAATAAAGGTTTAACCCCCTGATCACCCACCAGATAACCCTTTCACCCCCTAGCACCACCGTCGCTAAGCAATCATTTTTCTGATCGATGTCATAGCGTCGGTGATGCTGATCGGTAGCCAGTAATTTTTTTTAGGTTCGCCGCAGGTTTTTATAGCGTCGGGTACCCCCATATATTACCTAATGAAGGTTTAACCTCCTTGATCGCCCCCCAGGTAACCCTTTCACCCCTTATCACCACTGTCACTAAGCGATAATTTTTCTGATCGATGTCTTAGCGTCGGCGATGCTGATCGGTAGCCAGTAATTTTTTTTAGGTTCGCCGCAGGTTTTTATAGCGTCGGGTTCCCCCATATATTACCTAATAAAGGTTTAACCCCCTTGATTGCCCCCCAGGTAACCCTTTCACCCCCTATCACCACTGTCACTAAGCGATAATTTTTCTGATCGATGTCTTAGCGTCGGCGATGCTGATCGGTAGCCAGTAATTTTTTTTAGGTTCGCCGCAGGTTTTTATAGCGTCGGGTACCCCCATATATTACCTAATAAAGGTGTAACCCCCTTGATCACCCCCCAGGTAACCCTTTCACCCCCTAGCACCGCCGTCACTATGCGATCATTTTTCTGATCGATGTCTTAGCATCGGTGATGCTGATCGGTAGCCAGTAATTTTTTTTAGGTTCGCCGCAGGTTTTTATAGCGTCAGGTACCCCCATATATTATCTAATAAAGGTTTAACCCCCTGATCGCCCCCCAGGTAACCCTTTCACCCCCTATCACCACTGTCGCTAAGCAATCATTTTTATGATCGTTGTCTTAGTGTCGGTGATGCCGATAGGTAGCCAGTAATTTTTTTTTAGGTTCGCCGTCAGGTTTTTATAGCGTCAGGTACCCCCATATATTACCTAATAAAGGTTTTAACCCCCTAATTGCCCCTAGTTAACCCTTTCACCAGTGATCATCATATAAGTGTTACGGGGGACGCTGGTTAGTTAGTTTGCTTTTTATAGTGTCAGGGCACCCGCCGTATATAACCCAATAAAGGTTTAACCCCCTGATCGCCCGGCGGGTGATATCAATTAGGTTTTAGCGTCAGAGAGGGTCTGCGTCACACCCCAGGCAGCGTCAGGTTAGTGCCAGTAGCGCTAACACCCACACGTGAAGCATACACCCCCCTTAGTGGTATAGTATCTGATCAGCTCAATATCTGATCTGATCAGATCTATACTAGCGTCCCCAGCAGTTTAGGGTTCCCAAAAACGCAGTGTCAGTGGGATCAGCCCAGATACCTGCTAGCACCTGCGTTTTGCCCCTCCGTCCAGCCCAGGCCACCGAAGTGCAGTATCGATCGATCACTGTCACTTGCAAAACACAACACACATAACTGCAGCGTTCGCAGAGACAGGCCTGATCCCTGCGACTCCAGTGCTGTAGGAGGTGATTTCACCACCACAGTTAAAAAAAAAAAGCATATATGCCGAAGCATTGGGGCAGCAGGAGCGCAGGAGCGATTTTGCTCCTAATGCCGCGTATATACGGTCGAAATTCCGACGGAGGCTTGCCCGTGGAAAAGTCTGACCATGTGTACGCGGCATAACTTTTGCTAGAAGATGCCCCCATGCTTCGGCATATATAAATGGTGCATGTATGCCCATCATTAGAAGTGGGTGGATGAAGGGCGGTATTCTAATGGTGGGCATACCCACCGATCAATCTTTTTTTTTCGTTCAGCCAACAGGCTGCATGAAAAAAAAGATTACAATACATGTCCAACAAGGACCAGCAACGTACTGGTATGTTGCTGGACTTTGAATGTTTATACCAGAATGATGCCTGCGGGTTTAGGTATCATCTTGGTATCATTCTTTTCAGCCAGCGGCCGGCTTTCATGTAAAAGCAATCCTAGTGGCTAATTAGCCTCTGGACTGCTTTTACAAGCAGTGGGAGGGAATGTCCCCCCCGGATATAAAAAGCGCCATTGGGAAATTGGGAAAGCATTTTATCACACCGATCTTGGTGTGGTCAGATGCTTTGAGGGCAGAGGAAAGATCTAGGGTCCAATAGACCCCAGTTTTTTCAAAAAAGAGTACCTGTCATTACCTATTGCTATCATAGGGGATATTTACATTCCCTGAGATAACAATAAAAGTGATAAAAATAAATAAATATGGAAGCAACAGTTTAAAAATAAAATAAAAAAGCAAAATTAAGAATAAAAAAAATAAATAAAAAAAAAATCACCCCTGTCCTGCCCTGCTCTTGCCCAATGGCGAACGCAAGCGTCGGTCTGGCGTCATATGTAAACAGCAATTGCACCATGCATGTGAGATATCACCGCGAAGGTCAGATCGAGGGCAGTAATTTTAGCAGTAGACCTCCTCTGTAAATCTAACGGGGTAACCTGTGAATGCTTTTAAAGGCTTTTAAAAATGTATGTAGTTTGTCGCCAATGCGCGTTTGTGCGAAATTTTAAAGCATGTCGTGTTTGGTATCTATGTACTCAGCCTAAGATCATCTTTTTTATTTCATCAAACATTTGGGCAATATAGTGTGTTTTAGTGCATTAAAATAAAAAAAAAGTGTATTTTTTCCCAAAAAAATGTGTTTGAAAATCGCTGCGCAAATACTGTGTAGAAAAAAAAAATGCAACACCCACCATTTTATTCTGTAGGGCCTTTGCTTTAAAAATATATATAATGTTTGGGGGTTCAACATAATTTTCTTGCAAAAAAAAATATGTTTTCATGTAAACAAAAAGTGTCAAAAAGGGCTTTGTCTTCAAGTGGTTAGAAGAGTGGATGTAAGCTTCCTAATGTTGTGTATAAAATGCCAGAACAGTTCAAACCCCCCCCAAATGACCCCATTTTGGAAAGTAGACACCCCAAGCTATATACTGAGAGGCATGTCGAGTCCATGGAATATTTTATATGTTGACACAAGTTGCGGAAAAAATATTTTATTTATTTTTTATTTTTTTGCACAAAGTTGTCACTAAATGATATATTGCTCAAACATGCCATAGGCATATGTGGAATTACACCCCAAAATACATTCTGTTGCTTCTCCTGAGTACGGGGATACCACATGTGTGAGACTTTTTGGGAGCCTAGCCGCGTACGGGACCCCAAAAACCAATCACCGCCTTCAGGCTTTCTAAGGGTGTCAATTTTTGATTTCACTTCTCACTGCCTATCACAGTTTCGGAGGCCATGGAATGCCCAGATGGCACAAAACCCCCCCAAATGACCCCATTTTGGAAAGTAGACACCCCAAGCTATTTGCTGAGAGGTATTGTGAGTATTTTGCAGATCTCGCTTTTTGTCACAAAGTTTTGAAAATTGAAAAAAAAAAGAAAAAAAAAAATTTTCTTTCTTCATTTTCAAAAACAAATGAGAGCTGTAAAATACTCACCATGCCTCTCAGCAAACAGCTTGGGGTGTCTACTTTCCAAAATGGGGTCATTTGGGGGGGTTTTGTGCTATTTTGGCATTTTATGGCCTTCAAAACTGTGATAGGTAGTGAGGAGTGAAATCAAAAATTTGCGCCCTTAGAAATCCTGGAGGCGGTGCTTGGTTTCCGGGGTCCCGTACGTGGCTAGGCTCCTAAAAAGTCCCACACATGTGGTATCCCCGTACTCAGGAAAAGCAGCAAAATGTATTTTGGGGTGTAATTCCATATATAATCATGGCATGTGTGAGCAATATATCATTTAGTGACAACTTTTTGTAATTATTTTTTTTTTTTGTCATTATTCAATCACTTGGGACAAAAAAAAAAAATATTCAATGGGCTCAACAGGCCTCTCAGCAATTTCCTTGGGGTGTCTACTTTCTAAAATGGGGTCATTTGGGGGGGGGGGGTTTGTGCTATTTTGGCATTTTATGGCCTTCAAAACTGTGATAGGTAGTGAGGAGTGAAATCAAAAATTTGCACCCTTAGAAATCCTGAAGGCGGTGCTTGGTTTCCGGGGTCCCGTACGTGGCTAGGCTCCTAAAAAGTCCCACACATGTGGTATCCCCGTACTCAGGAGAAGCAGCAGAATGTATTTTGGGGTGCAATTCCACATATAACCATGGCATGTGTGAGCAATATATCATTTAGTGACAACTTTTTGTAATTTTTTTTTTTGTCATTATTCAATCACTTGGGACAAAAAAAAAATATTCAATGGGCTCAACATGCCTCTCAGCAATTTCCTTGGGGTGTCTACTTTCTAAAATGGGGTCATTTGGGGGGGTTTTGTACTGCCCTGTCATTTTAGCACCTCAAGAACTGAGATAGGCAGTCATAAATTTAAAGCTGTGTAAATTCCAGAAAATGTACCCTAGTTTGTAAACGCTATAACTTTTGCGCAAACCAATAAATATACGCTTATTGACATTTTTTTTAGACATGTGGCTGAATACATTTTGGCCTAAATGTATGACTAAAATTGAGTTTATTCGATTTTTCTTATAACAAAAAGTAGAAAATATCATTTTTTTTCAAAATTTTCGGTCTTTTTCCGTTTATATCGCAAAAAATAAAAATCGCAGAGGCAATCAAATACCATTAAAAGAACGCTCTATTTGTGGGAAGAAAAGGATGCAAATTTCGTTTGGGTACAACATTGCATGTCCGCACAATTTACAGTTAAAGCAGCGCAGTGCAAAATTCTGAATTCACCTCTGGTCCTTTAGCTACCAAATGGTCCGGGGCTTAAGTGGTTAAAATGACTGCTCCAGAAAAACGGCCGTTTTTAAAACTTCTTTTTGCATTGATACATGTCCCCTGGTTCAGAACCCGGGTTCCCAAACCCTTTTTAGGACAATAACATGCATAATAGTCGTTATAATTAGCACTTTAGATTTCGAACGTTCGCATCTATTGTATTTAATAGGGTTCTAAAGTTTGTGCGAACTTTCAGTCCGTTCGCGGGTTCTGGTGCGAACCGAACCCGGGGGTGTTCGGCTCATCACTAGACACCAATAATGGGTGATTCCACTTACTCTAATGAAGGGACTCTATTCTTTCCACTGACACCAACGTTGGCTTACAATTCTTTTCACTGACACCAACAATAGGATATTAATCCTCCCACTGACACCAATTATAGGAACTATTCCTTCTGCTGACACCAACAATTGGGGTACTTCTCCCACTGACACCAATGGTGGCTCACTATTCTTTCCAATGACTCCAAGAATAGGGACAATTCCTTCCACTGACACCAATGATGGATCACTAATTCTCAAACTGACACCAATGACACCAAAATTCCTTCCACTTACTCCAAAGATGGATCTATATTGCTTCCATTGACACAATGTTGGTTTCCCTATTCTTCCCACTGACACCAACAATAGGATATGACTCCTCCCACTGACACCATTGATGGGTCACTATTTCTTCCACTTACTCCAATGGGGGGGTCACTATTCCTCCCACTGACATCAATGTTGGCTCACTTCTTTCCACTGACACCAATAATAGGGACTGGTGCTTCCACTGACACCAACAAGTGGGGTACTTCTCCCACTGACACTAATGCTGGCTCACTATTCCTTCCACTGACACCAATGATGGATCACTAATCCTCAAACTGACATCAATGATGGGTCAATATTCCTTTCACTTTCACCAATGATGGGTCACTGTTCTTTCCACTGACATCAACAAAAGGATATTACTTCAATGACCGTTCACTATTCCTTACACTGACATCAATGATGGATGTTTTCCTCCAACTGACACTAATATTGGCTCACTCCAACATTGGTGTCAGTTTACCAATGCTTCCACTGACAACAATAATAGTGACTTTTTCTTCCACTGACACCAATGATGGGTAACTATTCCTACCACTGACACCAATGATGGGTCACCGTTATTTTTAATTACAGTAATGCTGGCTCACTATTTTTTCCACTGACACCAATGCTGGGTCACTATTCGTTCCACTTACTCCAATGATGGGTCTCTATTCCTTCCACTGACACCAATGTTGGCTCGCTATTCTTTCCTCTGACTAGTGATGAGCCGAACACCCCCGGGTTCGGTTCGCACCAGAACCCGCGAACGGACCGAAAGTTCGTACGAACATTAGAACCCTATTAAATACAATGGATGCGAACGTTCGAATTCTAAAGTGCTAATTATAACAACTATTATGCATGTTATTGTCCTAAAAAGGGTTTGGGAACCCGGGTTCTGCACCAGGGGACATGTATCAATGCAAAAAGAAGTTTTAAAAACGGTCGTTTTTCGGGAGCAGTCATTTTAATGATGCATAAAGTGAAAAAAAAAAAGTCAAATATTCCTTTAAATATCGTACCTGGGGGGTGTCTAAAGTATGCCTGTGAAGTGCCACGTGTTTCCCGTGTTTAGAACTGTCCCTGCACAAAATGACACTTCTAAAGGAAAAAAAAGCCATTTAAAACTGCTTGCGGCTTTAATGTAATGTCTGGTCCCGGTAATATGGATGAAAATCTTTGAGAAAAATGGCATCGCTACCCCATCACCCCCCCCCCCCCCTCTACCCCAGCCCATTACCAGCCCCTTTGGGTCTTGTATGGATATTAAGGGGAACCCCGCACACAAAATTAAAAAGGCCCTATATACTCTGAACAGCCGTATACAGGCGGTGCATACAAGACAGGGACTGTAGGTTTGTTCTTATGTAGAATCTGTTTGTAATTTTGAACAGGTACATTGTTGAAGTGTAGCTCCAGCCCAAAAATCTATTTTTAAACTTTTTGGAAAACATAGGTAAGGGTTATCACCCCTGTAACATTTGTTTTGCTGTCTGTGCCCCTGTTCAGAACATTTCACCTCACTTTCCGTCCCAATGACAACTGTTTTTGAAATGTGGTGTTTTTCTTGAAACAAGGATTGCTGATAAAGCATCAGTACAGAGGAGACACCTTTCTCCCATATTTATTCTTACAGGAGAGAATTTTCCTTCCTAGTGGTAGATTTCCTCTCACTTCCTGTTGTCTTCTTGCGTTTGCAAGTAGGAGTCGTTTGTAAGTTGGATGTTTGAAAGTAGGGACCTGCCGTATATACTCTGCAGAAATAGGCCCCTTAGTTGTTGGTGTTGGCACAACACTGTAAGCAGTCACAGTTACTCTTGGTTGGTGCTGGAACGCCCTGCTGTCAACTATTATATCAGGAATTTTAATTACATATAATTGTTGAACAGTGGTAGTAAAAATTGGGCCTTTGATGGTGGTGCTGGTGCCACAACACTGTAAGCCCTGACAGTTACTCTTGGTGGGTGCAGCAATGGGCCCTGCTGTGAATTATTAGATCAAGAATTGTAATTGCATGCCCCTGTTGAACAGGGGCTGAAAAATTGGGCCTTTCGTGGTGGTGGTGGTGGTGGTGGTGTTGCCACAACACTGTAAGCCCTCAGAGTTACTCTTGGTGGGTGCAGGAATGGGCCCTGCTGTGAATTATTAGATCAAGAATTGTAATTACATGCCCCTTTTGAACAGGGGCTGAAAAATTGGGCCTTTCGTGGTGGTGGTGGTGGTGGCGTTGCCACAACACTGTAAGCCCTCAGAGTTACTCTTGGTGGGTGCAGCAATGGGCCCTGCTGTGAATTATTAGATCAAGAATTGTAATTACATGCCCCTTTTGAACAGGGGCTGAAAAATTGGGCCTTTCGTGGTGGTGGTGGTGGTGGCGTTGCCACAACACTGTAAGCCCTCAGAGTTACTCTTGGTGGGTGCAGCAATGGGCCCTGCTGTGAATTATTACATCAAGAATTGTAATTGCATGCCCCTATTGAACAGGGGCTGAAAAATTGGGCCTTTCGTGGTGGTGGTGGTGGTGTTGCCACAACACTGTAAGCCCTCAGAGTTACTCTTGGTGGGTGCAGCAATGGGCCCTGCTGTGAATTATTACATCAAGAATTGTAATTGCATGCCCCTGTTGAACAGGGGCTGAAAAATTGGGCCTTAGGCACTGGTGGCACAACACTACAACCCCTCACAGATACTGTACTTGGAGCACAGCAATGAGCCCTGTTGCAAAGTATTGCTTCAAAAATTGTAATGACACGCCCCTGTTAAACAGGGGCTGAAAAATTGGGCCTTAGGCACTGGTGCCACAACACTCCAACCCCTCACAGATACTGTACTTGGAGCACAGCAATGAGCCCTATGGCAAATTATTGCTAAAAAAATTGTAATTACACGCCCCTGTAAAACAGGGGCTGAAAAATTGGGCCTTAGCCACTGGTGGCGGCACCCATAAACAAAAATGATCTTCCAAGCTATCATCATCAATCGTATCATTGAGGACTCGGAGGAGGAGGATAGCCAGTCAACATAACAGCACAGGCACTCAGCATCAGCATCAGTCTTGAAGGGATGTGACATGTTAAAATCAATTAGTCTGTTATATCAGCATCAGGTGTGTGGTAGCTGGTGGTGATCCAAGACTGGTTCATCTTGATGAAAGTCAGTCGATCAACCGAGTCGGTGGACAGGCGCACCCTGTGATCCGTGACAAATCCTCCAGCAGCACTGAATGTGCGTTCCGAAAGAACGCTTGATGCAGGACAGGCCAGTAGCTCAATTGCATACTGTGCAAGCTCTGGCCAGTGATCCATCCTCAAGACCCAGTAAGCCAGAGGATTTTCGGGGGGGAAGGTGTCCAAGTCTGACCTTGCCCCTAGATATTCCTGCACCATGTTTATCAGACGCTGGCGATGGTTGCTGGAACCGATCATACTTTGGGGCTGCGGACTAAAGAATTGTCTGAACGCATCGGTCAGACGGCCACCTTCCCCACCGCTCCTTCTTTGACTGGCCGAAGCCTCAGCAACTCGTTGTCCAGGACCAGGAGTTTGTAACCTCCCAGTCTCTGGGAACGCGTTGCACAGACCTTTCTGCAAGGCCTCCCGGAGTTGTCTCATCCTCTGCTCCCTCTGCGAAGGTAACATAAGGTCCGCAACCTTACCCTTGTACCGTGGATCAAGGAGAGTGTCCAGCCAGTAATGGTCCCTCTCCTTGATCCGAAGAATACGAGGATCCTTCCGCAGACTTTGCAGGATCAGGGAGGCCATGCAGCGTAGGTTTGCTGAGGCATTCGCTGCGGAGTCCTCTGGGTCACTAAGGATGACATGATCCGCAGCCACCTCCTCCCAGCCACGTACAAGTCCACTGGTTTCTTGGGACTGTAAATCATCCCTAAAAGACTGCTGCTGATGATGCTGAGTGCCAGCCTCCACCTCCATGCTGACACAATCCTCCTCCTCCTCCTCCTCTTCCTCTTCCTGTGCGATGGGTGGGACAGAAGGAACACTGTCTGGGTAAAGGGGGCCTTGAGAGGCAAGGAAGTCCTCCTCTTCCTGCCTCTGTTCTGCCTCAAGTGCCCTGTCCATTATTCCACGCAGCGTGTGCTCCAACAGGTGGACAAGAGGTACAGTGTCACTGATGCATGCACTGTCACTGCTCACCATCCTCGTGGCCTCCTCAAATGGTGCCAGGACAGTGCATGCATCCCTGATCATGCCCCACTGGCGTGGAGAAAAAAAAACAAGCTCCCCTGACCCTGTCCTGGTGCCGTAGTCGCACAGGTACTCATTGATGGCCCTCTGCTGCGTGTGCAGCCACTGCAGCATGGCCAACGTTGAGTTCCACCTGGTGGGCATGTCACATATAAGGCGGTTCTTGGGCAGGTTCAACTCCTTTTGCAGCTCAGCCAGGCGAGCACTGGCATTATAAGATCTGCGGAAATGCACACAGACTTTCCTGGCCTGCCTCAGGACATCCTGTAAGCCCGGGTACCTGCCCAAGAACCGCTGCACCACCAGGTTAAGGACGTGAGCCACACAGGGCACATGGGTCAGTTGTCCCTGTCGGAGGGCGGAGAGGAGGTTGGTGCCATTGTCGCAAACCACCATTCCTGGCTTAAGCTGGCGTGGCGTCAACCACCTCTCGGCCTGGCCCTGCAGAGCAGACAGGACCTCTGCCCCAGTGTGGCTTCTGTCCCCCAAACACACCAGCGCAAGCACGGCATGGCATCTTTTTGCCTGCGTACTTGCGTAGCCCCGTGAACGGCTACGGAGCACCGCTGGTTCATAGGACAAACCACAGGAAGAGGCCATGGAGGAAGAAGAAGAGGAGGGGGTGGAGGAGAGAGGTGTGTCACAACCAGTAGTAGCATTTTGGAGGCGTGGCGGTGGAACAACCTCCAACACTACTGCACCTTGTCCTGCATCCTTCCCAGCTGCCAAAAGAGTGACCCAATGGGCCGTGAAAGAAAGGTAACGTCCCTGTCCATGCCTGCTGGACCATGAGTCAGCGGTAATATGCACCTTACCGCTGACCGCCCTGTCCAGCGAGGCCAAGACATTGCCTTCCACATGCCGGTAGAGAGCCGGAATAGCCTTCCGTGAGAAAAAGTGGCGTTTGGGAACCTGCCACTGAGGAACCGCACATTGCACAAACTCACGGAAGGGGGCCGAGTCTACCAACTGAAAAGGCAGCAGTTGAAGCGCTAGCAATTTAGCCAAGCTAGCATTCAACCGCTGGGCATGTGGATGGCTGGGGGTGAACTTCTTTCGACGGTCCAGCAGCTGGGGCAGGGAAATTTGCCTGCTAGAATCGGACGTCGGTGTACTGCTAGCAGAGTGGCCGCAAGTACTTGGCTGTGACACACCTAATTCTACACCTTCATTCCTCTCAGTGCATGTTTCAGAGAGGACTGAAGTTATAGTGGGGTTGGACATCCCAGCTGATGCGGTGCAAGGAGAGGTCCGCTTTGTTCTTTGGTGTGGGTCTTTGAGGTAGGCTTGCCAACGAGCTGCATGGCAGGTCAACATATGTCTGGTCAGGCATGTGGTACCCAAGCGGCTGATGTTTTGGCCACGCGATATACGCTTGAGACATATGTTGCAAACAGCAGCTGTGCGATCTGATGCACTAGCCTCAAAAAAGGCCCACACCAAGGAACTTTTTGAATGACGGGCAGAGGCAGCGCCCTGCACAAGCGGAGCTCTGCGGTGTGATTCCGTCGGTGTACTGCCCTTACGCTGGCCACCAAAGGGCATCCTGCCTCGTTGGAGATGTGCCTCCTCCTCATCCTCCTCCTCCTCCTCTCTCCTATTAGGCACCCACGTGGAGTCAGTGACCTCATCATCCCCTCCCTCCTCATCACTGGAGCCAATCTGGCAGTATGCTGCAGCTGCTGGAACATGACTGCCAGATTGGTGTCCTTCTTGAGCATCCCCTCTGTCTGCTCTCACGCTACTGCCTTCCTGTAGCTGGGTTTCATCATCAGACCCTTCGAAACGCTGGGCATCCTCCTGGAGCATGTACCCAACACTGTGCTCAAACAGTTCGGGGGACTCCTCAGGAGGAGGACATGGTGGGTCTAGGGAAGGAGTGACTGATGATGAGTCTGACATTGATACCAGGGAAGAGGACGCTTTGGCAGCTGCTTTGCCAGTACCCTGAGCCTGGGTGAGAGAGGATGAGGAGGAGGAGGAGGGCTTGGTCATCCACTCTACCAAGTCTTCGGCATGATGTGGCTCAACATGTCCAGCTGCCGAAAAGAAGGACAAGCGTGTCCCATGGCCATGTGCTGATGACAATGCACCACGTCCACGACCAGCACTGTTGCCCCCAGACACAGAGCCTGCTTGCCCTCTTTTATTGCCTCCTGACTGTCTGCCTCTCCTTGTTTGCCTTCCAGACATTCTAATAGATGGCCTGCAGGGAGATGGGAAAAAAGCAATAAGGGCTACCTTCAGGTGTCCTTCTCTGTCCCTTTACTTAAGGATTTCTAAATATGGTTGAGGATTATTGCTTTTGCACAGAATAGCACAACGACAATTTCCCTGACTGTCCAAAAAACAAGGATTTCAAAGATGGTTGATGAGGAATGCTTTTGCACACTATAGCACAAGGAGAATTCCCCTCACTTTCCTTCTTTGTCCCTAGAAACAAGGACTGGCACAGTGAAAGAAACTGACACTCTCCCTACCTACAGTTTTCTGTCCCTAGAAAAAATGTTTTTTTGAAGCACACTATAGCACAAGGAGAAATCCCCTCACTTTCCTTCTTTGTCCCTAGAAACAAGGACTGGCACAGTGAAAGAAACTGACACTCTCCCTACCTACAGTTTTCTGTCCCTAGAAAAAATGTTTTTTTAAAGCACACTATAGCACAAGGAGAAATCCCCTCACTTTCCTTCTTTGTCCCTAGAAACAAGGACTGGCACAGTGAAAGAAACTGACACTCTCCCTACCTACAGTTTTCTGTCCCTAGAAAAAATGTTTTTTTTAAAGCACACTATAGCACAAGGAGAAATCCCCTCACTTTCCTTCTTTGTCCCTAGAAACAAGGACTGGCACAGTGAAAGAAACTGACACTCTCCCTACCTACAGTTTTCTGTCCCTAGAAAAAATGTTTTTTTAAAGCACACTATAGCACAAGGAGAAATCCCCTCACTTTCCTTCTTTGTCCCTAGAAACAAGGACTGGCACAGTGAAAGAAACTGACACTCTCCCTACCTACAGTTTTCTGTCCCTAGAAAAAATGTTTTTTTAAAGCACACTATAGCACAAGGAGAAATCCCCTCACTTTCCTTCTTTGTCCCTAGAAACAAGGACTGGCACAGTGAAAGAAACTGACACTCTCCCTACCTACAGTTTTCTGTCCCTAGAAAAAATGTTTTTTTAAAGCACACTATAGCACAAGGAGAAATCCCCTCACTTTCCTTCTTTGTCCCTAGAAACAAGGACTGGCACAGTGAAAGAAACTGACACTCTCCCTACCTACAGTTTTCTGTCCCTAGAAAAAATGTTTTTTTAAAGCACACTATAACACAAGGAGAAATCCCCTCACTTTCCTTCTTTGTCCCTAGAAACAAGGACTGGCACAGTGAAAGAAACTGACACTCTCCCTACCTACAGTTTTCTGTCCCTAGAAAAAATGTTTTTTTAAAGCACACTATAGCACAAGGAGAAATCCCCTCACTTTCATTCTTTGTCCCTAGAAACAAGGACTGGCACAGTGAAAGAAACTGACACTCTCCCTACCTACAGTTTTCTGTCCCTAGAAAAAATGTTTTTTTAAAGCACACTATAGCACAAGGAGAAATCCCCTCACTTTCCTTCTTTGTCCCTAGAAACAAGGACTGGCACAGTGAAAGAAACTGACACTCTCCCTACCTACAGTTTTCTGTCCCTAGAAAAAATGTTTTTTTAAAGCACACTATAGCACAAGGAGAAATCCCCTCACTTTCCTTCTTTGTCCCTAGAAACAAGGACTGGCACAGTGAAAGAAACTGACACTCTCCCTACCTACAGTTTTCTGTCCCTAGAAAAAATGTTTTTTTAAAGCACACTATAGCACAAGGAGAAATCCCCTCACTTTCCTTCTTTGTCCCTAGAAACAAGGACTGGCACAGTGAAAGAAACTGACACTCTCCCTACCTACAGTTTTCTGTCCCTAGAAAAAATGTTTTTTTTAAAGCACACTATAGCACAAGGAGAAATCCCCTCACTTTCCTTCTTTGTCCCTAGAAACAAGGACTGGCACAGTGAAAGAAACTGACACTCTCCCTACCTACAGTTTTCTGTCCCTAGAAAAAATGTTTTTTTAAAGCACACTATAGCACAAGGAGAAATCCCCTCACTTTCCTTCTTTGTCCCTAGAAACAAGGACTGGCACAGTGAAAGAAACTGACACTCTCCCTACCTACAGTTTTCTGTCCCTAGAAAAAATGTTTTTTTAAAGCACACTATAGCACAAGGAGAAATCCCCTCACTTTCCTTCTTTGTCCCTAGAAACAAGGACTGGCACAGTGAAAGAAACTGACACTCTCCCTACCTACAGTTTTCTGTCCCTAGAAAAAATGTTTTTTTAAAGCACACTATAGCACAAGGAGAAATCCCCTCACTTTCCTTCTTTGTCCCTAGAAACAAGGACTGGCACAGTGAAAGAAACTGACACTCTCCCTACCTACAGTTTTCTGTCCCTAGAAAAAATGTTTTTTTAAAGCACACTATAGCACAAGGAGAAATCCCCTCACTTTCCTTCTTTGTCCCTAGAAACAAGGACTGGCACAGTGAAAGAAACTGATACTCTCCCTACCTACAGTTTTCTGTCCCTAGAAAAAATGTTTTTTTAAAGCACACTATAGCACAAGGAGAAATCCCCTCACTTTCCTTCTTTGTCCCTAGAAACAAGGACTCGCACAGTAAAACACACTGACACTCTCCCTACCTATCCTTCTCTTTCCCTAAACTAAAGGAATCCAGGTTAAGCAAGAAAGAAATAAATGTCACTGTCCCTGCCTATGCTTGTCTTTCCCTGCTCCGGAACACACTACACTAGGCCGCCGTGCTGGCGGCCTTTTATAGTGTGGGGCGTGTACTAAACACCCTCAGCAATAATTGGCCACAGGCATCCTGCCTGTGGCCAATCATTGCTCTCCTCGCTGCCGGCGCTGTGATTGGCCAAGCATGCGGGGTCACAGTGCATGCTTGGCCAATCACAGCGCCTGGATGACACTGCGATGGCGTAGTGCATTGTGGGCCGTTCGTGTCATTAGAATTTGGCGCGAACGGCCCAAATCGTTCGATCTTCGTCGAACGATCGAACAGCCGATGTTCGAGTCGAACGTATGTTCGACTCGAACACGAAGCTCATCCCTACCTCTGACACCAATGTTGGGTAACTATTCTTCCTACTGACACCAATGATTGGTCACTATTCATCCCACTGACATCAATTATGGGTCACTATTCCTTCAACTGACACCAATTATGGGTCACTATCCTTTCCAATGACATCATTGTTGGAACACTATTCTTTCCACAGACTCCAATAATAGGGACTATTCTTTCCAATGACACCAATTATGGAACACTAATCCTCAAACTGACACCAATGATTGGTCTGTATTCCTTCCATTGACACAATGTCTGCTCACTATTCTTTCCACTGACACCAACAATAAGATGTTTGACACCAGTGATGGGTCACTATTCCTTTCACTAATACCAATGATGGGTCACTATTGATCCCACTGACACCAATGTTGGATCACTATTCTTTCCACGAACACCAATATTAGGAACTATTACTTCCACTAACACCAACAATAGGATATTACTCCTCCCACTGACACCAATGATGGTTCACTATTCCTTCCATTGACAGCAATGTTGGCTCACTATTCTGTCCACTGAGACCATTGATGGGTAACCGTTCCGCTCACTTACACAAATGTTTGCTCACTATTCTTTCCACTGACACCAACAATAGGATATTACTCCTCCAACCAATGATGGGGCACTATTCCTCCCACTAACACCAATAATGGCTCAGTAGTCTTTCCACTGACACTAAAATAGGAACTCCACCAAAGCACATGGCAGCAAACATTTTAACCATCAGCTACACTCTCACACAACAGGCATCTCTCATACCACAGGCACACAGACAAACGATCCATGACAAAATCACACACATACGATCGGATTCACAGACATCCACACACATCTCTCTCCCAACAAAATCACACACACACACAAACATACTGCAAACTTACAGCATTATTTCAAAAAGACGAAAAATTCGTTCTTTTACAGAGCAGAGCCCCCACGCATCGGATCGTGCATCCATACTCCCCCCATCTCGATCCGATGCCTAAAGGGGGGGCCCCATCTAGTTCCTTCAGAGTCGCCATTTTACTGTCGTGGAAAAATAGGTTGTATGCAGAGCACGCAGCCTATTTTTCTTGTGCTAAATATCACAGATTTCATCTTAATGCAATAATGCTTCTTAAGCTAAAGTTCCACTCACTATTCATTCGATTTGCCATTCATTCAAAGAAGGAAGCATCTTTCCACTAACACCAATAAATAGGGACTAGTCCTTCCACTGACACCAACAATTGGGTACTACACCTCCCTCTGACACCAATGCTGGCTCACTATTGTTTCCAATGACACCAATAATAGGGACTATTCATCCCCCTGACACCAATGTAGGCTCACTATACTTTCCAGTGACACCAATAATAGGGACAATTCCTTCCACAGACACCAACGCTGGCTCACTATTCCTTTCACTGACACCAACAAGAGGACATAACTCCACTTTGACATCAATGAAGGGGTCACTATTTCTTCCACTGACACCAATCTTTGGCTCACATTTCTTAACATTGACACCATTGATGGGTTTAGATTCCTTTTACTTACACCAATGATGGGTCAGTATTATTTGAACTTGCACCAACAATACTGCAATGATGTGTCACTCTTCCTTCCATTGGCACCAATGACGGGTCACTATTCTTTCAACTGACACCAACAATAGGATATTACTCCCCAAACTGACACCAATGATGGATCACTATTCCTTCCACTGACTCCAATGATGGGTCACTATTATTCTCACTGACACCAATGATTGCTCACTATTCTTTCCACTGACACCAATAATAGGAATTATTCCTTCCACTGACACCAATGATGGGTCACTACATATCCCACTGACACCAATGTAGGTTCACTATTCTTAACACTGACACCATTGATGGGTTACCAATCCTCTCACTTACACCAATGATGGGTCACTATTCTTTCCACTGACACTAACAATAGGATATTACTGCAATAGGGGTCATTATTCTTTCCATTGACACCAATGATGAGTCACTATTGCTTCCATTCACAGCAATGTTGGTCACAATTCTTTCCACTGACATCATTGATGGGTTACCAATCCTTTCACTTACACCAATGATGAGTCACTATTCTTTCCACAGACACCAACAATAGGATATTACCTCTCCCACTGACACCAATGATGGGTCACTATTTCTTCCACTGACTCAAATGATGGGTCAATCTTCCCACTGACACCAAAGATTTGTCCCTATTCTTCCCCCTGACACCAATGCTGGCTCACTATTCTTTCCAATTAAACCACTGACACCAATGTAAGCTCACTTATGCTTTCCACTGACACCACTAAGAGGGACTATTCCCAGAACAGACACCAACGCTGGCTCACTATTTTTTCCACTGACACCAATAATAGGGATTATTCCTTCCACTGACACTTACGATGGGACACCAATGTTGGCTCACTTTTCTTCCATCGACACCAATGATGTGGCACTATTTCTTCCATTGAAATTAATGCCTGCTTATTACTCCTAACAATGATGCCAATTAGGGCTCACTATTATTTTCATTGACACCAATAAGAGGAACTATTCCTTCCACTGACACCAACAGTGGGGTACTAATGGCTTACCATTCCTTTCACTTGCATCAATGCTGGCTCACTATGCTTTCCACTGACACCAATGTCAATGTCTTGGTGACCCCACCCCCCCCGAGTCGATTACCTGGCCATTCGGGTCTGGTATGAATATTAATGGGAACCCCGGGAAAAAAACTTCAAAACAAAAATAAATGGCGTAGGGGTCCCTCCCAAAATCCATACCAGACCCGTATCTGAGGATGAGAGATGAGAGATGAGTTGTTGGGTCTCGGCAATACAGATAAAACCCATCAATAAAAAAGTCTTCCTTTCCGCCCCCCAGAGTCCATTACCTGGCCATTCGGGTCTGGTATGAATATTCATGGGAACCCTGGGCCAAAACTTCAAAACAAAAGACAAATGGCATAGGGGTCCCTTCCAAAATCCATACCAGACCCATGTCCGGAGATGAGAGATGAGTTGTTGGGTCTCGGCTATACAGATAAAACCCATCAAAAGGAATGTCTTGATTTCCTCCCCCGAATCCATTACCTGGCCATTCGGGTCTGGTATGAATATTAATGGAAACCCCGGGGCCAAAACTTCAAAGCAAAAAAAAAATGGTGTAGGGGTCCCTCCCAAAATCCATACCCAACCTGTGTCCGGAAATGAGAGATGAATTGTCGGTTCTCCGCAATACAGATAAAACCCATCAAAAGAAATGTCTTTGTTTCCTCCCCCTGAAACCGTTACCTGGCCATTCGGGTCTGGTATGAATATTAATGGAAACCCCGGGCCAAAAATTCAAAACAAAAAAATAAATGGCGTAGGGGACCTCCTAAAATCCATACCAGATCCGTATCCAAGGATGAGAGATAAGAGATGAGTTGTTGGGGCTCAGCAATACAGATAATACCCATCAAAAGAAACGTCTTTGTTTCCTCCCCCCCGAGTCGATTACCTGGCCATTCAGATCTGGTATGAATATTAATGAGAACCCCAAGCCAAAACTTAAAAAAAAAAAAAAATAGTGAAGGGGTCCCTCCTAAAATCCTTACCAGACCCGTATCCGAGGATGAGAGATGAGAGATATGTTGACGGGTCTTGGCATTACAGATAAAACCCACCAAAAGAAACGTTTTGTCCCCCCCCCCCCCCCCCATGAGGCGATTACCTGGTCATTCGGGTCTGGTATAAATATTAATGGGAACCCCCGGGCAAAATCTTCAAAACAAAAAAAATGCCATAGAGGTCCCTCCCAAAATCCATACGAGACCCGTATCTGAGGATCTAAGATGAGAGATGAGAGATGGAGTTATCGGGTCTCGGCAATACAGATAAAACCCATCAAAAGAAACGTCTTGGTTTCCTTCCCCCGAGTCCTTTACCTACCCATTCGGGTCTGGTATGAATATTAATGGGAATCCCGGGCAAAAACTACAAAACAAAAAAAAATAAGACGTAGGGAACCTCCTAAAATCCATACCAGACCCGTATCCAAAGATGAGAGATGAGTTGTCGGGGCTCGGCAATACAGATAATACCCATCAAAAGAAATGTCTTGGTTTCCTCCCCCCCGAGTCGGTTACCTGGCCATTCGGGTCTGGTATGAATATTAATGGGAACCCCAAGCCAAAACATAAAAAAAAAAAAAAAATAGCGAAGGGGTCCCTCCTAGAATCCATACCAGACCCGTATCTGAGGATGAGAGATTAGAGATGAGAGATGAGTTGTCGGGTCTCGGCAATACAGATAAAACCCATGAAAAGAAAAGTCTTGGATTCCTCCCCCGAGTCCATTACCTGGCCATTCGGGTCTTGTATGAATATTAATGGGAACCCCGGACCAAAACTTCAAAACAAAAAAAGAAATGGTGTAGGGGTCCCTCCTAAAATCCATACCAGAGCCGTATCCGAGGAAAAGAGATGAGAGATGAGATGTCGGGTCTCGGCAATAAAGACAAAACCCATCAAAAGAAATGTCTTGGTTTCCTCCCCCCCCCGAGTCCTTAACCTGGCCATTCGGGTATGGTATGAATATTAATGGGAACCCGAGCCAAGATTACAAAACAAAAAAAAATGGCGTAGGGGACCACCTAAAATCCATACCAGACCCGTATCCGAGGATGAGAGATGAGTTGTCGGGGCTCAGCAATACAGATAATACAAATAGGTATCAAAATATAACCGCTCCTAATATCTTGCACCACCACTGCGCTAATGCAAAAAAATGTGAATAAAAAATATATTAAACTAAAGCTGCCACTTAAAATGATAAATATGAAAACAGAATTTAAACCTAAAAACACACAAGTGAAAAATAGGAAAAAATGTAGCGCTAATAAAAGAAAATCACTAAACGAATATAATAGCATTCACTAGTGACACTGTGATAATCAAATTGTACCTCAGATGACATGTGATAAAATTCAAAAACAATAGTCCATAAAGTGAAGTAATGTTCCAAAGAAGAAAGAAATATTCCAAAAAGAGAGATGTAGTCTTCTTAATAGAGAATATCTTCCACCACACCGTGCACGTATCAGCTCCCCTTTGAAAATGCACTCATCAGCTGTATATGCCTCCCACTCTCGTGTTCGGCTCAAAGGCTTGCTAGTTAACCACTAGAGGGTGAACGACCATCAATTGAAAGCTTGTGTGTCAACACAGGATATTCCATACATGTAAAAATGAAAAGATGCTCCAATAGTGTAAAATAGTAACGACCAAATTTATTAAAATACACAACCACACTTCAAATATTGCACTCACATGATATGAAAATAAAACCAGCCTTAAATCAATCACAGCAAGCAGAAAAAAGTGTAAGAAGGCACTGCAGTCATTTGCGGTCACGGCGGACCCAAGGTATATGCTCGGTGTAGGTCTCTCACCCCCTCCTGAGCTCTGGGTCACAAAAGCCGTGTAGCATTCTTAGCCTCAGCGTGTCACGATAGTGTCAATGATAATGCAGCCACGCACCCGACGTTTTGTCACTTGGACTTATTCATGGAATTGGCTGCTCATTCCCTCACAACTTCCTTTTATGCTCTCCCACCTGCCTCTCACCAAAACTTCAATCCTGCACCAGCACACATCCTGTGTCCCTATAACCGCAAAGCGCTGACATGCCGATGCCCGGTGACACACAGACATAACAGCTCGCGCTTGTTAGTGTGTTAAAAATGCAAAAAAATAATTTAAATGGTTTAAAGCCTCACTGTTGAGAGTATGGTGTGCAGCAAACTAATAATAATAAAAATAAAATAGAACACAAATCCATTTCAAATTTAAAAATCATACCTGAGAAGAGAACCACTATAATTTGGTATAATAATTAATGGGGCTTAAGAAGCATCTATTCAGCAGGTCATAATGACTGCTAAAAACGAATTTAACTGTGCAATGGCGATAGTGTCAATGATAATGCAGCCACGCACCCGACGTTTCGTCACTTGGACTTATTCATGGAATTGGCTGCTCATTCCCTCACAACTTCGTTTTATGCTCTCCCACCTGCCTCTCACCAAAACTTCAATCCTGCACCTGCACACATCCTGTGTCCCTATAACCGCAAAGCGCTGACATGGCGATGCCCGGTGACACACAGACATAACAGCTCGCGCTTGTTAGTGTGTTAAAAATGCAAAACAATAGTTTAAATGGTTTAAAGCCTCACTGTTGAGAGTATGGTGTGCAGCAAACTAATAATAATAAAAATAAAATAGAACACAAATCCATTTCAAATTTAAAATCATACCTGAAAAGAGAACCACTATAATTTGGTATAATAATTAATGGGGCTTAAGAAGCAGGTCATAATGACTGCTAAAAACTAATTTAACTGTATCAAAGATACAGGAAAATAATAAAATTTATTAAAATTATTAAGATCTCCTCTAACAAAATAAGGAGGGCTGTCACATACATGATGTGACAATGGATGGTCTTGAGGCGCATGCGCGTGGTTAACTGAGCAGGACATGACTGCTTAGAGCTCCGTGAACACCGGGACCCGTTAGCCTCATAAAGCGTGTCATAGCTGAAATTTCATCTCCACACGGTAACTATATTGCTGCTGGAACTCTTGGGCACAATTCAATATAATGTACAGTGGGAAAAAAACAAAATCTAAGCCAGTTAAGAGTCTTGAAACTCTGACTAGAACTGCATCTAAAATGGCGGCAGAATCAGCCACCCACACAGCCCTGTCACAGAAACAATCACAAACAAGGATTTCTCCTTCCTCATAGAGAGGTGAGCTAGAATTTGACTTTGGGATGACTCCCATTACATTAAAGAATTCCCCCCCCCCCCCCCTGGCACTGACCTTCTCTGTCAGTTTGAGAAGGTTCTACAAAAGGCATTACAAATCACCTCAGATACCATTACTGAAAAGCTCACAAAAGAGATTCGTGAGGTGGGACACCGCGCATCTGTTTTGGAACAGAAAATGGATGAACTTGATATTATCACAAATAATCATAATGATGAACTGGAAGCCCTTAGGGAGGAAAATTCTACTCTCTATTCTCGTCTTGAAGACTTTGAGAACCGGGCCAGGAGGTCTAATCTCTGTGTCCGTGGCATACCTGAGGCAATAGAAGACCTCCAATCTACCATTACGACGCTTTTTCAGGAATTAGCTCCATCAATACCCATAGTACACATAGAAATGGACAGGATTCATAGAACCCTGGCTCCCCGAAGAGATGATGGCCCACCCAGGGATATAGTAATAAAGCTACATTACTTTCGCACTAAAGAACAATTAATGGAAGCTGCCCGCAATAAGGATTCTTTAACCTTCCAGGGATACCGCTACCAAATCTTCCAGGATCTCTCGCAGCAAACCCTATTGAAAGGAATGGCGATGAAACCCTACTTACAGACTCTTCAACATCATCGCATTTCTTACCGTTGGAGCTTTCCCTTTGCCATCCGCTTTGCCCATAAGGGCACCTCTTATAACTGCAAAACTGTTGATGATCTTATTGAAGTGATACAGGATCTTCGCTTGTCAACACCTGAAACAACTATTGAGGGATCCAAACGCCGAGCAAATTCGGGTTCTCCCAGGAACCCCCAGAACATTCCCGACCCACAAGGACATTCCAGTACCTAGGAGTAGGTTTGCCTCCCCGCCACCAGCTCCAGAAGAAGTGATGGACTGATGTTTACTTCTAGGTGATGTCTGACCTTACAGTCTTCATTCTCCTCTTTATTTTCACACATACTGTGAAATAATTTATACTATGACAAGCCTTACTGTTTGTCACAAATACTGATGGTGAAGGTTAAAATTACATGTTTTTTTATATATATTTTTTCTTCTTTTCTTCCCTTTTTTTGTCTCATTGCCTTCCGCTATGCATGCGGGGCAGGGTTTTACTACCCTGGTCTGCATGCATTTGGAGGTTGGAGTTTGCGACTAAGTTCCCTTACAGCCTTCATTCATAGCCCTTTCTACAACCTCCTGCTGTGAATTTGGTTGTTGCTCCTCACTTATTTCAACCCACCAGTTCCCTGCCCCTGTGCATTGTTCATCACAATTGATTAATACAGTATTAACAACTCGCTTGCAGGGGAATCACTAAGTTTGTTATATGCTGTTTTTTTTGCCTTGCCTAATATTGTTAGATTGTTTTGTTGCACTTTTCTTCTACATTAACTACACTAATAATGACTCGCTTGCTATATTGTTAGCATAACATTAGTCATGGCTGTCGCAAGTCCCGGTGACAGCCCACTGTGCCTCCCATTTGATCCTCGAGTACCCGACATGGTTATTCGGATACTCTTTGGACTTTAGGTACCCATTGGATGGTGATTTTTTAACCATCCATTAGATACTCGCTCCATATAGGAGCTACTCTTTTTTCGTTTCCTTTTTTATTACTTTTTTCATTTTTTTTTATTCTTTTCTTTCTTTTTTAGTATTGTTACAGAGCTTCTCTTAAAACTTTTAACTACCAAGTATTACTTATACCTTTCAATACCTACCTTGCTGAACTCTTAATTGTATTCCTTAATCTTCCCCCCCTCCCCTCTTTCCTGTTCCTTCAGATAATTATTTAAACTATAACCTCAACACTCCCTAATCCTAAACATACTAAATAGTGATGGCTTTAAATGTTCTTACTCTTAATGTACAGGGTCTTATTTCCCTTCCTAAAAGAACTAAAGCTTTCCACTCCTTTTCTACACTCTCAGCACATGTGGTATGTCTACAAGAGACACATTTTTCATTGCAATCCTTCCCCAAATTTTTTAATCACAAATACCCCCAAGTTTATACGGCCTCGGCCTCCACCAAACAAAGAGGGGTTTTAATTGCCTTTCACCATTCTACGCCATTTACTCTTCACAAAGAAATCGCAGACCCTGAGGGGTGATACCTAATACTCACTGGTCTCCTACTAGATAATGAAATTACGGTCATCTCATATTATGCCCCCAATAAAAACCCTCTGTCCTTTCTTTCCCATTTGTTCTCTATGGTAGAATCTCACAAACAAGGAACCCTCATAATATGTGGTGACTCTAACCAAACGATATATCTGATACTGGATAAATCACTGACACCTATTAATGCCCAACGCCACAATTATCAACAGCTTCTTAACCAGCACTCCCTACTCGACACCTGGCGTGAACATAATCCTACAAGAAAACAATACACACATTATTCTTACCCTCACAAACAGTTTTCCCGTATAGACCACCTCTTAGTAAGTATAGGCACTTCACCCCTAATTCTTGACTCTTTAATTATACCGTGCTCCTGGTCAGACCACAATGCGGTAATGACGACCTTTTCCTCTCTGGTTCCAAGACCCGACTCCAGATCATGGTGTATGAATGACAGACTACTGTCTGACCCGAACTATAGACAAAACATAGAAAAAGCTATTCAGGACTATCTAACAAATAATACATCCTCAGAGATTGATCCCCTCACATTATGGGAAGCCCTTAAACCATCCATAAGGGGGGTATGTATCAGCCAAACGTCACACCAACGTAAATTACAGAGACAAATACATAAACAACTTGACAAAGCATTTTTTAAAGCCTCTGAGAATTTTCAAACCTTGCCCTCTCCGTCTAATAAACAAATCTATGAAAAAGCTTGCTTAGAACTCGATCTATTTCTGACAGATTCGGCCAAAAAAACTCTCCGTAAATCCACACATTCTTTCTATATGAAAGCGAATAAGCCAAATAGTTTTTTAGCATTAGCCTTACGTAAAACTGACTATACCCTTAAACCAATTCGACTGCAACTTACTAAAGATACCTTCACCAGTAACCCCAGGAAAATACTCCAGGAGTTCCGTAGGGGACTTGCTCATTTATATCGGAATACTCATAAATATGACCAAAAACAATTTGATACCTTATCGGCTGCTCAAAAAGATATACTGGATAAACCAATCTCTGATTTAGAAGTTCGCACTGCAGTTAGAACTTTAAAACCTCGTAAACGACCAGGCCCCGATAGCTTCTCAGCAACCTACTATAAAAATTTACTACTATACTATCCCCCATTATGGTCGAAACCTTCAATTCCCTCCTCTCAAATCATTCCTTCAGATCTGAATCCCTCCTAGCATCCATAGCTATGATACCTAAACCTAATACTGACAACACCTCCTGGTCCAATTATAGACCTATATCAATTCTCAATTTAGATATAAAGATACTTGCTAAAATTCTTTCCAATAGACTTAACCCAATAATAGGATCCTTAATCCATAAAGACCAGACTGGGTTTACCCCATCAAGACAAGCGGGAGACAACATTCGACGCGCTACCCTTTTAGCTCATATGGCGCGTTCCCGTAACATCCCCGCCTGCTTCCTCTCCATTGACATTCAAAAGGCGTTTGATTCACTTTCTTGGCCATATCTAAACTCAATCCTATGCCGTTGGGGTTTCGGAGCAAATTTTTTTCACAATGGATCACCTCTTTATATCAAAATCCTACGGCTTAAGTCTCCTATTCTGGATACCGCTCTGACCCCTTTGTCGTTGAAAGAGGAACCAGGCAGGGATGCCCCCTTTCCCCGCTTCTATTTGCTTTGGCAATAGAGCCCCTAGCCCAATTGATATGTTCTAATGAGAATATTAAAGGCCTTGAACTCGGAGGTTATCAACATAAATTGTGTATGTTTGCTGACGATGTCCTAATATTTCTCACTTCACCCCTAATATCGGCTCCGAACCTCATCTAAACTCTTACCAATTTTGGATTAATTTCAGAACTCAAAATTAATCCTCATAAGTCCAAAGCCCTAAACATCTCCATTCCACCAGATTTGCAGGCACAGTTACAGAACTCCCTTCCATTCACCTGATCATCGACACAACTTACATATTTAGGAATCACATTCACAGCGAATCCAGCCAATTTATATGCAGCTAATTACCCACCCATGCTAACCCGACTCACTAAACTTATGAAGAGCTGGTCCTCCTTATCGTTAGCTTGGATGGGTAAAATCACAGTTATCAAAATGTCTGTCTTACCTAAAATTTTATATTTTTTTAGAGTACTCCCGATACAGGTGCCGGCATATTTTCTATGTATATTACAAAGAAAAGCACACCAATTCATTTGGGGGAAAATCAAACCCAGTCTTCCACTTCCTACATTATATGCACCCCGTATCAGAGGTGGATTAGGTGTTCCTAATTTCTCCAAGTATTACTATGCAGACCAACTGGCCCAGCTACCAAAATACCATGCCACTAAAGAAACTCCCCTTTGGGTAATGATAGAAGCTGTCGACTGTAATCCCTTATCAGTAGCAAATCTCCTATGGCTTTCACCTGCACAATGCCGAACACTAACAAACCCCGTTACGAAGCATAGTCTCTCAATCTGGGATAGATTACGATCTCGTTTTGGTCTTCAATCTAGTCATAATCCCCTTCTTTCTTTCCTTAATAATCCTTCCTTTTACCCAGCTTGGACACTCCCTTCATCTTTCAAAGTTTGGTCAAAAAAAGAACTTACTCAAGCCCATCACTTTTACAAATCCACAACCATTACTCCCTTCACTACACTACAAGAAACACACTCTCTGCCACATACAGAAACATTCCGCTATCTACAAATTAAGAACTTTCTATCCCAGAATGTCCCCTCAGACTCACCTTCCCCAAGTTTGACAATTTTCGAACAAGCCTGTAACTCTGATCCTCACAGACGTGGACTTATCTCTGATCTCTACGCGCTACTTCTATCACACACATCTGCTTCCCCCCTATCTTACATCGCAAAATGGGAAGCTGATTTCAACCTTCAATCAGACACTCTAAATTGTACCCAAATATGGCAAAATACTAAAACGGGCACTCCAAATATAGTGGCCTTAGAGACCAATTACAAGGTGATCACCAGATGGTACCTAGTACCGGCCAGGATGGCAAAGTTTTCTCCCCAATACCCCTCTCATTGTTTTCGAGGTTGCTCTGACCTGGGCACATATTTACATATTTGGTGGGACTGTCCCAAAGTTTGAACCTTTTGGTTTGAAATATTCAAGATTCTCTCTACCATTTTCAATACTGACTTACCTCCTGATCCAACCGTAGCAATCCTAAATAATAAGCCGCAATCACTGACACACCGCCAGTTCAAACTTTTACTCCAAATAACCACAGCTGCAAAACAGACCATTGCAAATGCTTGGAAAACATCTACATTATGCATAGTATCTGTTAAACATCGAGTAACGCAGGCAATGATCCATGCCAAAACAGAAGCTCTCTTACTCGACAAAATAACACATTTTGAACTATTATGGCTCCCATGGATCAAGCACTATCTTCCACCTGATCTTGACTTTTCCTTTGTATTGTCCTAAGGTTATATATCCACCCCACTTGATGTCTCTTACCCAACACTTTTGATTTACTGTACCACTGACACTGTTTGAAGATACATGCCATCCCCCTTTCTTTCGCCAAGCCCTTCCTATACCTCCCCTTCCAACCCCCCTTATTACATATTGATTTTTTTATATAAACTGTTATTTTAATTCAAATTTCATTTACTCACTTTTATAGAATATTTCAAGTTAGGAGATTTATGTGATAGCTAGTTCGCTATTCTTTCTCACCAGGATAAGCCAAGCTACATGGTTAGATCTTGGCCCTGGATTAGAAACATGTTTTACCTCTATCCCTTTTACATGTAAGAACTTTTTTTTCTCAAACTATGATAAACCCGCTCTTCTTAGCATTTACTAGTGTGAGGGGGTTAGCTCGGCAGCGGGTGTGTGTGACCCCCGGGATGGGCTCCCCACACAAAAACAGGCCCAGCAAACGGAGGTTGTGGTTTTCAAAATCAAAAAGGTGCGGTTTATTTTCTATTTACAGTGACAAAACACAGCAAAGCAAAAGAAACATAAACAAAATAAATCCTGGTCAACTTGACCTCTGACTAAACATACAGGTTTCCTAACTAACAACTGGGATCAGCCTAGTGCTGTCCTAGTCCCTAAGTCCCTGGTTTTAAATGTCCAAGCAAATAGCCACACAGGCTTTGTCTCACCGCACAGGGGTTCACTCTCCCTAGACAGTCCACACAGGTCTGGGTCCAGGCATGAGCTAACATCTAATGAAGCTGGGAGTTCTTATAGAGGCCTAAATGAGCTGACAAGCTTCAGCTGGTCTCATCAACTCCCTGTCTGCACGACGCCCCACACTCTCCCTAGAGGTATGAGTCATCCATGAGCCCACTAGCCCCAGCTGGGCTTATACAACTCTCCACCTAGTTGTATAAGTCGGCGTAAAGCCTGAATCTGGGCGAAATATATCTACCCCCCTGGATGCAACCAGGTGACTTTACCTTCCTGCTGTCACATACCCCCCCCTCTTGTTTTAACCTCGGGGTTGGAACACCAGCAATCAGGCATTCATGTACTCGAGACAAAGCATCCACATTCCCCATTTGAACGCCAGGGCGATGCTTTACTGTGAAGTTGAATTCCTGGAGGGCCAGGAACCACCTATTCACTCTTCTATTTGTTTCCTTGTTTTGAGCCATCCACTTTAACGGAGCGTGATCCATAACCAAGTCAAAGTGCCTACCTAGCAGGTAGTACCGAAGGGAATCTAGAGCCCACTTCACCGCTAAACACTCCTTTTCAACGGTGGCGTAATTTACCTCATGGGACTTCAACTTCCTGCTGAGGTAAATGACTGGGTGCTCTTCCCCGTTCCAGACCTGGGACAATACTGCTCCTAACCCCACATCTGACGCATCACTTTGTACGACAAAGTCTTTAGAGAAGTCGGGTGAGTACAACACTGGCTGGCTACATAAGGCTTGTTTCAAGAATTGGAATGCTGCCTCAGCCTCGGGGGTCCATTTAATCATGACCGACCCTTTCCCCTTCGTCAGGTTGGTTAGGGGCACAGCCTTAGAAGCAAAGTGGGGAATGAATCGCCGATAATACCCAGCGATTCCCAGAAAGGCTCGTACCTGCTTCTTGCTGTTGGGACGTGGCCAACTCTGGATGGCCTCGACTTTGTTGAGTTGGGGTTTTATTACTCCCCTCCCAATGGTGTACGCAAGATATTTGGCCTCTTCCTGCCCAATGGTACACTTCTTGGGGTTAGCCGTAAACCCCGCTTCCCGAACAGAGTCCAGGACTGCTTGCACTTTTGGCAGATGTGAGGCCCAATCTGTGCTATGGACAATTACGTCATCCAGGTAAGCCGCAGCATACTTCCGATGGGGCCTCAGCATCTGGTCCATTTTCCGCTGGAATGTGGCCGGCGCATTCTGTAACCCGAACGGCATTCTTTTATATTGGAACGCCCCGTCTGGGGTTACAAATGCGGTTTTCTCTTTGGCCGACTTGGCCAGGGGGATTTGCCAATACCCTTTTGTGAGGTCAAGAGTCGTCATGTATCGGGCTGTTCCCAGCCGGTCGATCAACTCATCTATACGTGGCATGGGGTAGGTGTCAAATTTTGTAACTTTGTTCAACTGACGAAAATCGTTACAAAATCGCCAGCTCCCATCCGGTTTAGGCACCAACACAATGGGACTAGACCAATCACTTTGGGACTCCTCTATCACCCCTAAGTTCAGCATTTTCTGTACTTCCTCCCGTATTGCCTCCCGTCGGGCCTCTGGGATCCGATAGGGTTTTAACTTCACCCTTTCACCGGGCGGGGTAATGATGTCATGCTCTACCCCAGATGTTTGTCCCGGCAGCTCAGAGAATACCTCCTTGTTGCGAAGCACAAACTCCTTAACCTCCTGTTGTTGGGGTTGTGACAAGGTGGCTGCTATTCCAACCTCAGGAATCACGCAACCAGTTTGAGCTGGTGACCAAGTGTCTGCGACTAGGGACTCTCTATCCCTCCAGGCTTTCAACAGATTAACGTGATAGATCTGTTCGGGCTTTCGCCTTCCTGGTTGTCTGACCTTGTAATTCACTTCGCTCACTTTTTCCATTATCTCGTAGGGGCCTTGCCATTTGGCAAGGAATTTACTTTCAACCGTAGGGACAAGTACCAGTATCCTATCCCCCGGGGAAAAGGTACGGGTCTTGGCTCCATGGTTGTACACTCTCTGCTGTGCTAACTGCGCTTGGGCCAAATGTTCCTTCACGATGGGCATTACCTGTGCAATTCGGTCTTGCATCAGGGCGACATGCTCAATCACACTCCTGTGGGGAGAACTCTCACTTTCCCAAGTTTCCTTGGCAATATCCAACAGCCCTCTTGGGTGTCTCCCATACAGTAACTCAAAGGGGGAGAATCCCGTAGAGGATTGGGGCACCTCCCTAATAGCAAACATCAGATAAGGAAGTAGACAGTCCCAATCCTTTCCATCTCTATCCACCACTTTCTTCAACATTTGTTTTAGGGTTTTGTTGAATCTTTCAACCAGCCCATCGGTTTGGGGGTGATACACAGATGTACGTAATTGCGTCACTTTGAACAATTTACACAGCTCCTTCATAACCCGGGACATAAAGGGTGTACCTTGGTCCGTAAGCAGTTCTTTACAAATACCCACCCGGCTAAACACAAGAGATAGCTCTTTGGCTATGGTTTTGGCCGAGGTATTTCGGAGAGGGATCGCTTCTGGATAACGGGTGGCATAGTCCATTATAACTAATATGTACTGGTGCCCCCTAGCGGACTTGATTATAGGACCTACCAAATCCATGGCGATCCTCTCAAACGGGACCTCAATGATGGGTAGAGGGACCAGCGGGCTACGGAAATGTGGCATCGGGGCCGACCTCTGACACACAGGGCAGGAGGAACAATAATTTTCTATGTCCTTCATCACCCCCGGCCAATAGAATCTCTGTAATACCCTCTCTCGGGTTTTCTCTGTCCCCAGATGACCTCCAAGAATGTGCCCATGGGCCAACTCCAACACCAACTTCCTGTAAGGTTTGGGCACCACAAGCTGCTCAACGGTTTCTTCTTGCCACCCGATACAGTAGGTCCTTCTCTACGCTGAAGTATGGGTAAGTGCAGGTATTATCTGGGTTCACTAACTCGCCATCTATTTTCACTACGTTTTCCCGTGCCTTTATTAGGGCGGGGTCTTTCAACTGTTCTGTGGCAAAGTTTTCCCTGTGAACCTCAAGATCAGAAAACTCCACAGACGGTAGGTTTTCGTCTGAGGAGGTGGGCTCCTCTCCAGTTTCTTGAGTCTCCCCTGCCAATACTGATAAGGGAAATTCCGGAGAGTCCTCACCACTCTCAGGGGAGTTCTGGCTATCACATTCCTGGTACATAGGGGCACCAGTGGGGGGCTCAGGATCATCCCACAGTTCCCAGAACTTCGGAAAATCCCTTCCCACAATGGCGTCATGCGGTAACTGAGATACTAAGCCCACTGGATGAAAGAGGGTACCTTTGGGGGTCTCAAAACACACTGTAGTCACTGTATACTCTCGGGTGTCCCCATGCACACAAATAACAGCTACCTTGCTATTCCCAGAGACCTCTGTTTTAACTAACTCAGCCTTTATCAGGGTCACAAGGCTACCTGAATCCAGCAATACCACAACATTTCTACCATTAACACACATTTTGCATAAATGTTTCTCAGTTCCTCGAATGGCAGTGCATGCGACTGTCGCACACAGCGACTGACGTCTGCCCATCAGAAAGTCACACTGCATGGGTTCCTCCACAACCGGGCAATTGGCTGCAATATGTCCCGCTTGCCGGCAGCGGTAGCAAACGATCCTTCTTGCCGCCTCTTGAGCCGCTGATTTCCCAGGCTGTTCTCGCCAAACTTGGGGTAGAGCTCCCACCCTCTCACTCTCTCCACCCTCACCCCTTGGAATCCTCTTATCCGCCCCTGGGGATGGTCTGGTCTTAGGGTGGAAAGTCCGAGTGTCTCTGGAAGAGGCCGTCAGGTTCTCTGTAGCCAAGTATTTCTCCACACGATCCACAAGACCATCGGCCGTCTCTGGGTCTCCATGGCTTACCCACTTTTGGATGGCAGTAGGAAGAGCTCTCAAAAACCGATCCATTACAACACGTTCCACAATCTTTGGTGCGGACAAAGTCTCTGGCTGTAGCCACTTTCTGCTCAGGTGAATGAGATCATACATTTGAGACCTGGGGGGTTTTCCAAGCTGGAAAGTCCAGTTATGCACACGCTGAGCCCGGACAGCCAGGGTGACACCCAGCCTTGCCAATATTTCAGCTTTTAGCATCACATAGTCTTTTGCTTGGTTAGGCTCTAGGTCATAGTAAGCTTTCTGCGATTCACCAGTTAACAGAGGAGCCACCAGTCCAGCCCACTGCTCCTCAGGCCACTTTTCTCTTTCAGCGGTCCTTTCAAATGTGGTCAAAAATACCTCTGGATCATCCTCTCCAGTCATTTTTGTCAATAAACGACTCACCCCAAAGGACGCGGTATTAGTGGGACGGCTTTCCTCACTGGTCTGCGGACGTTGCTGCATTACTGCTTCCATCTGTTGTTGTAGTCTCTGCTCTTGCTTCTGCAACAGGTCTATGAAGCGGGCCTCAGATTGCTGCTGGGCTTGTTGCTGAGCCTCCAGACTCTGTTGCAAAGTTGCGTTTGTCTGCTGCTGGGCTGCAAGGCTCTGTTGATGAGCTTGCTGCTGGGCTGCAAGGCTCTGTTGATGAGCTTGCTGCTGGGCTGCGAAGTTCTGTTGTTGAGCTGCAAGGCTCTGTTGCAAACCTGCATTTGTCTGCTGTTGATTGGCATTTGCTAGAGCCAGCTGTTTCAGTATCTCCTCCATGCTGGCTTAAAAAAAAACTGCCACTGGTTCTCCACCAACTGTGAGGGGGTTAGCTCGGCAGCGGGTGTGTGTGACCCCCGGGATGGGCTCCCCACACAAGAACAGGCCCAGCAAACGGAGGTTGTGGTTTTCAAAATCAAAAAGGTGCGGTTTATTTTCTATTTACAGTGACAAAACACAGCAAAGCAAAAGAAACATAAACAAAATAAATCCTGGTCAACTTGACCTCTGACTAAACATACAGGTTTCCTAACTAACAACTGGGATCAGCCTAGTGCTGTCCTAGTCCCTAAGTCCCTGGTTTTAAATGTCCAAGCAAATAGCCACACAGGCTTTGTCTCACCGCACAGGGGTTCACTCTCCCTAGACAGTCCACACAGGTCTGGGTCCAGGCATGAGCTAACATCTAATGAAGCTGGGAGTTCTTATAGAGGCCTAAATGAGCTGACAAGCTTCAGCTGGTCTCATCAACTCCCTGTCTGCACGACGCCCCACACTCTCCCTAGAGGTATGAGTCATCCATGAGCCCACTAGCCCCAGCTGGGCTTATACAACTCTCCACCTAGTTGTATAAGTCGGCGTAAAGCCTGAATCTGGGCGAAATATATCTACCCCCCTGGATGCAACCAGGTGACTTTACCTTCCTGCTGTCACACTAGGTATATTATTTTATATGGTCTACATTTTGATATTACAATTAATTTACTTCGTATATTGGTCTTAACCCACTATTTGATTTTAATTTATATTTTGACCTATATAAGTATACATAATATATACTTTCTGTTATGCTTTTGAGAAGCCCTGTCTTTGAAATGTATATATCTTGTATTCATATAAAACATTGTATAAATAACTTGTACTGAATTACTCTCAATAAAATATTTAAAAAGAGACAATGGATGGTCTAATCAAATGGGTCGTAAATGAGCCCTCTACCGCAACACCACAAATCCGAGAGCCATTCGGCACATGATGGCAACTGTGCCTGTAAATATACCTGAATCCGGGGTTAATTTGAAGCACAGTTGCCATCATGTGCCGAAGAAATTGGAAAAATTGGACAGGGAAATACAGAAGAAAAAGGTAAAAAAATATTTGCGTGACTCAAATGATTTCCAAACCAATGGTATATACGCATGGCAAGTATCTAGAATTGGCAAGGAAGAAGTGATTAAAGAGGGCGGTGAACCCATCACCACCGAGGCTCAATCTACCAATAATAACAATAAAAAACCTATTGGGAAGGAAGGAGCGATTAGAAATGAAAGGGTGGCTGGTGCAACTGCAGAAAATGGTGGTCCACAAGGAAGTAGGACTGGACAACCAATTCAACATCAGCAACCAATAAGATCTAACATACAAGAAAGGGATGGTTATCAATACCAACAATATCCTTCCACACATCCGAAAAAGTCAAATAATCACTTTTATTATCAATCACCAAGAGTAGGTAGGGGGAATACTCCACAGAATAATTATTATCCCCCACGGGATCACCAACAATGGTACCAACACCATCCCCCATATTACTACCCGGATCCAAGGAATGAACCACCTATGTATAATAGGTATCAAGCCTTGGCTGATAGTGATTACTATGAAGATTACCCTAACCGGTATCCAACCTCCTCTTTTTTAGGACATCGAGGGAGGGGGAGGGAGGGTGGGGGAACATCAAGGAAGAACCCCCAACTCAACAAACACAAGGGAGGCGAGAAAGGAGCACCCCCATACCACTTGAACAAAGATTTGGCACCCACTCTAAGAGAAGAAGGGGATGCAGATCAGGCCGACGGAAACAACACAAAAAAGCGGATGCAAAATCATTGAATGCGGGGATATATAATCTGAGTAAGATGGATCTAGGCCCAAATGAATTAAACATAATCCAATTGGGATTAAAATGTGCCTCAAAAAAATGTTATATAAGTTTGATGTCTATATAGACACGCACAAATTTATTCGAACTTTAAACATGAAAAAAAATGTTTTGAGCCAAACAGCGGAAGTTTTGCAAAAGGACACTTACACTACTGAGAGAATTGATAGCGGATTTAAAAATAAATCCACATTCAATCCCCAGAATCCAAGTAACCATTTCATTGAAGTCTTCAAAAGCCTGGTGCTGAAGGATGTTGAAGAACTGGCTCCTAAGAAAAGAGTCAATCCTGAATATATTAAAGAGGGCATCATATCACTTGAAAAAAGGAAGGACATCATTGTGCGCCCCGCTGATAAGGGGGGGGTGGTAGTGATGGTCAACAATTGAGTGAATTATTGGAAAATAACATGACATACAAAAAAACTTGGAAGTGATCCAACAGATTCTTTCTCTACCCAGTTGGATTTATTAGTGGAGTGGGGCTATGGCATTAATGCCCTAAACTCCAAGGAGAGACGATATTTGGTACCCAGTGCATGTAGAATTCCCATCATCTACACGTTACCTAAAATCCACAAGAACAGTCAAAATCCTCCAGCCCGCCCTATAGCTAATGGAATAAGGTCGGTAACAGCCAGATTGGGTGAATTTCTAGATAAGTTCCTCCAGCCTAGTGTAAAGGCAACCAAGGCCTACTTGAAGGACACTTCAGAACTACTGCAACTGATGGAAGATATTCAACTGAGCACCACTGCTGAAACATATTTGGTGACAGCTGATGTGTGCTCTTTGTATACCATCATCCAACATGAAGATGCAGCATTAGCGCTTAACTGAGCCTTGAGCAAAAGGGATGATACCCTGTATACACAAAAAAGGTTCTTGGGACATGCATTAGAATATTGCATGTCACACAATTACTTTTGGTGGCAGGGACAATTCTATTCGCAGCAGGTTGGTGTGGCTATGGGAGCCAAATATGCTCCTAGCCTCGCCAATCTGTTCATGGCTGAATAGGAGGACAGGCAGGTGTTCAGTTAACAGCTCCCACAGTTGAAGTTTTACCGCAGGTTCATTGATGACCTCCTGTTTATTTGAGAGGGAACACGTGAATCTGTTGTGGACTTCTTAGAGGGTCTAAATCATAATGTGAATAACATTAAATTTGAATATCAGATAAGTGATGAGTCTGAATTTTCTGGATTTAACCATTGAAAAGGATAACAATAGACTGAATACTAAAGTATTATTTAAGCCGACGGATCGGAATAGTTATCTGTCAATAGGAAGAGGACATCATCCATCATGGATTAGGAATATTCCAAAAGGACACATGTTGAGGGTCCGTCGTAACTGCACAAAGTTGTCTGATTACCAACTACAATACCAACTATTGAAGACGAAATTTCTGCAGAAGGGATATACAGAAGGATCTTTAAATGAAATAATCCAGAAGGTATCCGTGATACCAAGAGAACAATGGCTGAGAAAAAAATCTACAGAGGCGATACCAAAAACTGAACACCAACTGGGGTTCATTTCTAACTTCCATTGCCAGTATAAAGAGATCGAAAACATCTACAAAAAACACTGGCATATACTTGGGAGGGACAGACATCTTGGGCAAATAATAACTCAACAACCAAAATTTATATACAGGCGTGCCCCCAATTTCGGTGACCAAGTAGTAAGGAAGATTTTGGACCCCCCAGATAAGCAATTTCTAAAGATTGACTTAAAAGGTTTTTTTGCCTGTAGAAAATGTATTTGCTGTAGGACTGTTAGGGTAAGCAATAGAGGAAAAACTGAAGTCTCTAGTAGTGATGGGGAGTCCTTTGACATTAATGAATTCATCACGTGTAACTCCACACATGTGGTGTATTTAATGTGGTGTCCATGCGGATTATTGTATGTAGGAAGGACCAAAAGACTTCTGAGGGTACGAATATCTGAACATTTATCAAATATAAGAAAGGGTTTCCGTTTCCATAGTGTGCCATTGCACTTTAAGGAAAAGCACAACCAGGATCCGTCTTTATTACAATTTTGTGGGATAGATGTTGTCTATCCAGCCTGGAGGGGTTCCAACAGGGTGAGAGACCTGTCCCAAAGGGAAACCCGCTGGATTTTTCTGCTCAAGTGTCTTAGCCCTAGAGGGTTAAACATTGAAGTCAACTTAAACTGTTTTATTAATAATTTCTGACCAGCTTTGTAGCAATTATAGTGATCATTTTATTTTTCCTACTTTTTTAGAATGATTTTTTCTATAATAATTGTCTACTGTACCTGTTCCAATAAGATTTGGTGTTTTTTATTATTCTTCATATTATGTATAATTAGGGTCATTTGATTAGTGAGCATCTAGTCTCATGTGGGTTGACACTCTTTGGGATTGTGCAGTAACTTGCACGTTTCTATACAGTGACTTCTCCTCGCCTATTGCGGTTGTGACGTTTTTATTTAAAAGAGGGAGGTCTTACAGACAGCAGTAATTTTGCTTTACCAACTGCCTGTAAATATACCTGAATCCGGGGTTAATTTGAAGCACAGTTGCCATCATGTCCCGAATGGCTCTGGGATTTGTGGTGTTGCGGTAGAGGGCTCATTTACGACCCATTTGATGAGACCATCCATTGTCACATCATGTATGTGACAGCCTTCCTTATTTTGTTAGAGGAGATCTTAATAATTTTAATACATTTAATTATTATCCTGTATCTTTGATACAGTTAAATTCGTTTTTAGCATTATGACCTGCTGAATAGATGCTTCTTAAGCCCCATTAATTATTATAATGGTTCTCTTTTCAGGTATGATTTTACATTTGATATGGATTTGTGTTCTATTTTATTTTTATTATTATTAGTTTGCTGCACACCATACTCTCAACAGTGAAGCTTTAAACCATTTAAACTATTGTTTTGCATTTTTAACACACTAACAAGCGCAAGCTGTTATGTCTGTGTGTCACCGGGCATCGGCATGTCAGCGCTTTGCGGTTATGGGGACACAGGATGTGTGCAGGTGCAGGATTGAAGTTTTGGTGAGAGGCAGGTGGGAGAGCATAAAAGGAAGTTGTGAGGGAATGAGCAGCCAATCCCATGAATTAGTCCAAGTGACGAAACGTCGGGTGTGTGGCTTCATTATCATTGACACTATCGTGACACACTGAGGCTAAGAACGCTACACAGCTTTTGTGACCCGGAGCTCAGGAGGGGGTGAGAGACCTACACCGAGCGTACACCTTGGGTCCGCCGTGATTGATTTAAGGCTGGTTTTATTTTCATATCATGCGAGTGCAATATTTGAAGTGTGGTTGTGTATTTTAATAAATTTGGTCGTTACTATTTTACACTATTGGAGCACCTTTTCATTTTTACATGTATGGAATATCCTGTGTTGACACACAAGCTTTCAATTGATGGTCGTTCACCCTCTAGTGGTTAACTAGCAAGCCTTTGAGCCGAACACGAGAGTGGGAGGCATATACAGCTGGTGAGTGCATTTTCAAAGGGGAGCTGATACATCCACGGTGTGGTGGTAGATATTCTCTATTAAGAAGACTACATCTCTCTTTTTGGAATATTTCTTTCTTCTTTGGAACATTACTTCACTTTATGGACTATTGTTTTTGAATTTTATCACGTCACCTGGGGTACAATTTGATTATCACAGTGTCACTAGTGAATGCTATTATATTAGTTTAGTGATTTTCTTTTATTAGCGCTACATTTTTTCCTATTTTTCACTTGTGTGTATTTAGGTTTAAATTCTGTTTTAATACAGAAAATACCCATCAAAAGAAACATCTTGGTTTCCTCCCCCCGAGACGATTACCTGGCCATTCAGGTCCGGTATAAATATTAGTGGGAACCCCGGGTCAAAACAAAAAAAAATGGCGCTGGGGTCCCTCCCAAATTCTGTACCAGACCCGTATCCGAGGATGATAGATGAGAGATGAGTTGTCGGGTCTCGGCAATACAGATAAAACCCATCAAATTAAACGTCTTGGTTTCCTCCCCCGAGTTGATTACCTGGCCATTCGGGTCTGGTATGAATATTAATCGGAACCCCGGGCAAAAACTTTAAAACAAAAAAAAAACGTCGGAGGGGTTCCTCCTAAAATCCATACCAGACCTGTATCCGAGAATGAGAGATAAGAGATGAGTTGTCGGGTCTCGGCAATACAGATAAAACCCATCAAAAGAAATGTCTGGTTTCCCCCCCCCACCCGAGTCGATTACCTGGCCATTCGGGTCTGGTATGAATATTAATGGGAATCCCGGGCAAAAACTTCAAAACAAAAAAAATGGCGTAGGGGTCCCTCCCAAAATCCACACCAGATCTGTATCTGAAGATGAGAGATGAGTTATGAGAGATGAGTTGTTGGGTCTCGGCAATACAGATAAAACCCATCAAAAGAAAAGTCTTCCTTTCCGCCCCCCAGAGTCCATTACCTGGCCATTCGGGTCTAGTATGAATATTCGTGGGAACCCTGGGCCAAAGCTTCAAAACAAAAAAACAAATGGCGTAGGGGTCCCTTACAAAATCCATACCAGACTCGTATCTGAGGATGAAAGCTGCGTTGTCGGGTCTCAGCAATACAGATAAAACCCATCAAAAGAAACATCTTGGTTTCCTCCCCCGAGTCCATTACCTGGCCATTCGGGTCTGGTATGAATATTAATGGTAACCCCGGACCAAAAATTCATAACAAAAAATGAAATGGCGTAGCGGTCCCTCCTAAAATCCATACCAGACCCGTATCCGAGGAGAAGAGATGAGAGATGAGAGATGAGTTGTCGGGTCTCGGCAATAAAGATAAAACCCATCAAAAGAAACATCTTGGTTTCCTCCCCCTGATTCCATTATCTGGCCATTTGGGTGTGATATGAATATTAATGGGAACACCGAGCCAAGACTTAAAAAAAAAAAAAAAAAGGCGTAGGGGACCTCCTAAAATCCATACCAGACCCATATCCGAGGATGAGAGATGAGTTGTCGGGGCTCGGCAATACAGATAATACCCATCAAAAGAAATGTCTTGGTTCCCCCCGAGTCGATTATGAATATTAATGGGAACCCCGGGCAAAAACTTCAAAACAAAAAAAAAATGGCATAGAGGTCCCCCCCAAAATACATACCAGACCCGTATCCGAGGATGAGAGATGAGTTGTCGGGTTGTGGCAATACAGATAAAACCCATAAAAAGAAACGTTTTGGTTTCCTCCCCTGATTCCATTACCTGGCCATTCGTGTTCTGGTATGAATATATTCCCCCCCCCCCACCCTATTTAAGATTTATTGCATATATATATATATATATATATATATATATATATATTGTGACAGCAGGAAGGTAAAGTCACCTGGTTGCATCCAGGGGGGTAGATATATTTCGCCCAGATTCAGGCTTTACACCGACTTATACAACTAGGTGGAGAGTTGTATAAGCCCAGCTAAGGCTAGTGGGCTCATGGATGACTCATACCTCTAGGGAGAGTGTGGGGCGTCGTGCAGACAGGGAGTTGATGAGACCAGCTGAAGCTTGTCAGCTCATTTAGGCCTCTATAAGAACTCCCAGCTTCATTAGATGTTAGCTCATGCCTGGACCCAGACCTGTGTGGACTGTCTAGGGAGAGTGAACCCCTGTGCGGTGAGACAAAGCCTGTGTGGCTATTTGCTTGGACATTTAAAACCAGGGACTTAGGGACTAGGACAGCACTAGGCTGATCCCAGTTGTTAGTTAGGAAACCTGTATGTTTAGTCAGAGGTCAAGTTGACCAGGATTTATTTTATTTATGTTTCTTTTGCTTTGCTGTGTTTTGTCACTGTAAATAGAAAATAAACCGCACCTTTTTGATTTTGAAAACCACAACCTCCGTTTGCTGGGCCTGTTTTTGTGTGGGGAGCCCATCCCGGGGGTCACACACACCCGCTGCCGAGCTAACCCCCTCACAATATATATAAATATATAGATATCCAATGTTGAATTTAGTAATTTAATATTAATATTCATTTAATATTCCCCCCACCCTATTTAAGATCTCTTGCATATATATATTTTTAGGTATCTAATGTTGAATTTATTAATTTAATATTGATATTTATTTAATAATAATGGTTCATATATATATATATATAGTATTGATTTAATTTAATCTAATTTAATTTGATTTATTATGAGTTGGATTAATTCAATTTAGGAGTCATTACTAGAATTTAGACATGAAACTGACCTATTTGATAATAATACTGGCATGCATTCCCTCTGTCTTGATGCAAAATGGTCACCATCCGTTTATTTCATTTATTTTTACCATTGCTTCTGTCAGGTCACCTGTGGCCAGATGACAGATGCACACCGTAGGGGGTCAGGAGTGCACCACAAGGTAGTGAACCCTATGGATTACTGCTGCAGATAGGAAACTAGGTGGTTGTGGAAAGCAGGACCAGAGGAGCACAACCGGGATCCTACAGGAAGCTAGAGCCGAGATTGCCCAGGGCGCGGAGTCTAAGATCCAGCAGATCTTCTCCAGAGCCTCTAGTGGTGAGGATGTTACGCTGCAGCTAGGTCCAGGTCGCGACCCTTAGAGTCTCCTAGCTCACGCCTCATAGGGAAGGAGGAAAGAGGGGAAGCAGCAGCTCAGGATACAAGAATAGCGAAGGACAAGCCGAAGGTCAAGGGTCACAAGCAGACAAGGATAAACGAAGGACAAGCCGAAGGTCAAGGGGCACAAGCAGACAGGGATAGTCAGGAACAAGCCAATATCGTAACAGAGAGACAGACGTAGCACACGGCAGGCAGGAACCCAAACACAGAATGCTTAACAAACACGTTGATCAGCAAAGCAGGCTTGCAGTGCACAGGTTAATATAGTGTTCTGTGATAGGGCCTGGGGTGGAGTCAGGCTGGGAGGAGATTATAAAGGAAGCCAGGTGAGAGAGAGTCTGGCCTCTAAGATGAACACATGCATATCCATGACAGTACCCTCCCTCTTATGGGCCCTCCCCCGCCTGGGCCCAGGCTTAAAGGGAAATCTCAGATGAAACCTCCTCAACAAATGAGGTGCAACGACCTCAGATGCAGCGATCCAAGGCGCCTCCTCAGGACCAAAACCTCTCCAATGCACAAGGTACTGAAGAATACCTCTGCAGAGCCGAGAATCCAGAACTTGTCTAACCTCGTACTTTAGATTGTCCTCAGAGACCAGAACCGAGGTAGGGAGATGACAAGAAGATCTATTGAGGACCAAAGGCTCTCTATGAATAAGCAAGGGCATGAGAGGATCAACAGGAATCTGAGGAGGATCCCCTAGACCCTTAAAGATGAACTGGTCATTTAGCACAGGACCATCAGACTGGGCAGATGTCAGTGGAACCCTGAAGTCAGGTTGGTTAGAAGGTGATGTAAGGTATAAGAAGATCATGAACCAATATTCATGGTTAGAGTTCTCCTCAAATATATATATATTTTACAGAAAATGTTTCTCTGACATGAGTGTGAACAAGATGTGACTTTTGTGGTCAAGCTAATCTATCTTCTGTTTAACTGACAGGCATGTACCCTGTTAGGTTGAAATGTGACTTTGTGGTTAGGCTTTTTCCGGGAAAAAGTTTATCTCACTTCTGCTTTTAACTGACAGGTTGACCGCACTGACATCTGGCGTTTCTTATCTTCTTGTTTCAAATGTCAGAACATGTTTAGTTTGACCACAATTGACGTATGTTAACTGACCGCTTTTGCAGAAGTCAAAAAACCTGTTAGAATTTATTTTTGTCTAACTCATGACGTTTTTGCTTATTGCTGATTGGTTCAGACGAGGGAGGCAACTTTCCTTGGTTTGCATAAAAAGGACATGTAACCATTAAACGATATATTCTTGTATACCTATTCACTGTGTATTGGTGTCTTGAATATCCGACCGGTCAGAGAGACTTCCACAGATCCTGAGTCCAGCTCGAGCCAAGAAGGTCCAACAGAACCAAACAGAACCAGAACCTTTCAGTGGTGTCAGAAGTGGGGTGATCCAATTGAACAGGTAAGACCCCCTTTAATTATTATTGGGAACAACAGTCTTGCCTTGTCAATTGGTTCACCATAAAGAAGACTCTCGAGAAAACTACAAGTTTTCTGGGACTATGTTAAGATTGAAAGGTAGATTTAGAATAGATACAGAGGGTCTCGCTGGGTTGGCCAGACCAGGTTATTAGATTGAGAAAGAATCTTAAATTCTTCTCTACATAGGACGGATCTGTGGAAACTCTATATCTAAAGGTGTACACAAAAAGGGTTACCTTTTTAAATGTCAACTGTATATTGTTGTCCTGAATGTAAAACTGGTTTATTGTTTGCTTACAAAGGGAAGACCACGTCATTAGTGGCAATTGTTCCAGGGGGTATCATGTCAAAATTGGCAAGAATCCTATGTTCCAGGGATCAAAACAACATATGTTAAGATTTAATATACATAATTCTTTATCATATAGTTTGACACTCGAGGGCCTAAGTGTGGCTGAAATCCAGTGTCTAATTATATACCAGAAGAAGGAACATTGGGTTCCCTGTGCCTTACCTATAAATTGTCATAAGTTTAAGGACATTTTCCGCCCCTGGAACGAAATGGAGAAAGCAAGACAGAATTTTTTTAATTTTAAAGTATAAGTATTATTGTTTGCTATAATGGGTAATCAAGCAGGAAAGGAAGCTAAAGGTAAGCAGCACCAACCCTCTCCGATTGATTACATTAAAGTCAATTATGGGAAAAATTATACTGATCCTTTTTGGTCACTAGTTTTAAAAAGAGCACATCAGTTAGAAGTGCCATGTTTGGGGGAATACGGACCATGTTCCGAGGAAGAGTGGGAGGAAGTGACCAGAATATGTGGCCAACATAAACAGTATAATTATCCCATAAAAGACCTTGACAAAGATTACATGACTAAATGTTGTAAGATTTGGGCAAAGGGTATGAAGGAATATAGAAAGAAATATACAAGTGTAAAAATGGAAAAGAAAGAGCAATTAGAAGACGCAATAGGAAGTCCATCAGCTCCCCCTAATTTTTATCAAGAAAAACCCCCTCCATATGCTAGGGTAAAAGATGAATCCCTTGTCCCAAAGAAAATATACCCCTCGTTAGATCCAAATGTTATAGCAGGAGTATTAACCATAGCTAAACAAAAGGGAACTAATTGGTTACGGGAGGGGGAAGATAGAAGACTAATACAGGTAACGTTTAAGTCAATTAGTAAAGGAGGAAGAACAGTGTATTAAAAAAAGAGGAAGATGAAGAAAAGGTGATAGAAGGAAAGCTGAGGAGGATAAGGATGATGAGGCAGTGGGTGGCTTGACCTCGGGGATAGAAGCCCTGAAATTCCCCGTTATTCACATGGGAGAAACCCCGGTCCATATCCCACTCCCCCTCGGGACGTTAAGGGATATTAAAGATCTTTGCCCAAAGCCACGCAAACACCCCAGAGAGGCAGCTCTGTTCTTACAGAGACATTGCGCGGGCACTGGCATGAATGCCGATGACTGTGAAATAATAATACAGACAGTGGATCCAGATCCCATCTGCGATGTAGAAGTTAAGACATTATTTGCTGATAATGACCCCTTTAAAAAGGCAAAGGGATGGGAATCATTTTGGGCAGCTGATGCAGCTGTTTGGCAGTAAAGTTACAAAGGAGAGAGCGCTTTGCAGATAATGTGCACTGCAAAGCAGGGACCGGGAGAAAACTTTTATTCATTTTGTAAACGGGTACACCAGTTATACAAAGATACAGGAATGGAGAACCCTGAACTGTATGTGAGCACAGTCATGTCCGGGGGAGATCCCAAAACAACACAGTTACTTAAATTAATTACCCAAAATTGGTCAACATTAAAACCTGATGCCTTTGTCGAAGACATTAAAAAAAAGCGTGCATCCTCAGGCTTATTCACTACAAAAGGATAGGTATTTCCCTCATTTAACCCCGAACAGATAGAAAGCCCGCAGTTAGCTGCTGCACAAATGGTTGTCCCTTATACAAAACCAGTTCCCCAACAATCCCAACAAGCACAATACCAAGCATATCCCCAGGATAACCAGCAGGGTTGTTTCACATGCAGGGACATGGGACATTGGAAGTCAGAATGCCCCCTTAGGAGAGGAACAAGTAGGGCAGCTAACCGCAGGTGTAAAATGGGAAGAGGCAGATTGCCCGTTGGTACAGTTCATGACCAACATCTTTTTAAATAAGTTTTGCCATTCTAACTGACCACTTCCTCTGGGAAGAGACTTAATGTCAAGTTTAAACATTCACATCAAATTTACAAAAGATGGGGGCCTGCTAGCTACATCAGAAATCTGTGATTTGTCTAACCCAAAAAAAGACAGGATTTTAGAGGGTACTTTATGTTACTATCGGCACACCTTGAAACACACCCTATATGGGCACTGAATACATTGTACACCATACAAGCCCATCATTGGGGAAGGAGCAGTAGTACATTACCAAAAACAATATCCCCTGTCAGAAGGAAAAATTGCAGGCATAGCACCACAAATAAAGCAATATTTAGCAGAAGGAATACTGAAACATACAATCAGTTCCTGGAACACCCCCATTCACCCAGTCAAAGCCAGTGGAGAATGGCGCTTTGTACAGGACCAAAGGGCCCTGAACAAAGCTATTGTCCCCCTTCCACCTTTTGTTGCGGATATTGCTACAATATTTTGTGAGATACCGGCAACGTCCAAGATCTACATGGTCATTGATTTAAGTATCGCGTTCTCTTCCATACCTGTTGCAGAGGAAGCCCAAAATTACTTTAAACCTGGGCTAGGCTCCCGCAAGGCTTTGCGAACAGTCCTGCAGCGTGCTCCATGGTCTTGAATCGATCTTTGAGCGATTGGGTACCAAAAGAAGGCTCAGTGTTGCTTCAGTATGTGGATGTCCTATTGCTGTGTAATGAAAATGAGGTCAGCTGTGCGGAGGAGTCAGAGCACCTACTAACTCACCTCGCCTCAAAAGGTCACTTGGTGTCTCGCAAAGAGATCCAGTGGTGCAGGTCGCAGGTTGAGTACTTGGGGTGTATAATCCGAACGTTTGGTGTCACCAGCTCGAGTCAAGGCACTGTCCTCCTGGAGTCCACCAAGATACAAGTCAGCGCTTCTCTCTTTCCTAGGGTCCATAATATACTGCAGGCAGTGGATACCTGATTGCTCTTATTATGATTCTATCCTAAGGTCTGCTACCCTGCAGGATGCCCCAAAGTTTATTGATTGGACAACAGAGAGGGTTAAGGCTTTCACAGCATTAATCAGCTCTCTAAGGCAAGCTGATTGCATTGGGACTTATAGAGTGCGCAGGGCCTTTTTCATTGTACTGTGTGGTATCTGGACCTACGGTTGCAGCGGTCCTAGCACAATCACATGGGAATTCTCTGAGACCCGTATCATACATCTCAAAGAAACTTCCAGATCAAGTTCAAGGTATGCCACATTGCTTACAGGCCGTAGCAGCCTGTGCAATGGCAGTAAAAGAGGCTTCAAAGGTGGTTCTGGGACATGACCTCACACTGTATACTACACACCTCATGACAAACATGAACACACAACACATGACAATGCAAAGGTGCAGCGGCTATGAGATTATCTTGCTAAAAACACATAATCTAACCATAAAATCATGTTCAGAAACCTCAAAGCCCATTAGGTTTTTACATTCAGGAACACGATTGCACTGAGGTACTTGCAGAAACTACCCTCCCTAGACCAGACCTCACAGATGTTCCGTATCCAAATGCGGAAAATGTTTATGTAGATGGCAGCTGCTCCCGACCTGATGACAAAACTTATCAAACTGATTATGCCATTGTTCAATTGCCAGATGTAATGATTGAAGCCAAATCTCTGAATGCTAGTTCAGTCCAGATTGCAGAACTCAATGCTGTAACTATGGTTTGTCAGATTTTTGAAGGAAAAGATGTAAACATTTACACTGACAGCAGATATGGGTACACGGGTTGACAAAAGATCCTACTGGACTTTGGTCAACCAAGGAGGGAATAATAGGGAATAAAAGGGGAGCACCACATGATAGAATCCCTAGATTACACACAAGTCCCCACACAGAAGGGCAATTTAGAATATCTTTTGGTTATAGTTGACAGATTTACAGGATGGGTAGAAGCAATCCCTACCACAGGAGAGACAGCTAGAGTACTAATAAATTAGTGGATCTGTAGGTTTGGCCTTCCGGCCACTATATGGTCAGATCAAGGTCCAGCATTTACCTCGGCCTTAGTGAAGGAGCTCAGGAGTAGAGGAAAGAATGAACAGAACCATAAAAGACAAATTGAAAAAAGCAACAGGTGGCACAATGAAAAACTGGTTAGATTACTTGCCAGCAGTCTTATATCAAATCAGGACTACCCCCTACAGAACAGGAATATCTCCTTTTGAGATACTTATGGGTAGGCCAGCACAGAGGAAACCTGATGAGGGAGAGGAGGTTAATCTTTATTCTTTACAGGAAGAGTACGTGAAACATCTGGTAAGTAGCCTTAGTGAAACAGAGGACAAGGTTGCTGTCACTTTCCCTCCTCTCTCCACAGAACCTACACATCCGTATATCCCAGGAGACAAAGTACTGATAAAATAACTTGCTGTCCGGAAACAACCAGGCCCTATCTTCCAAGGACCATTTGAAATTCTGAAGGTTGCCAGAACAGCCGTTCTTACAGATCAAGGACCACAATGGATCCATGCATCCAGACTAAAGACATTTCCGAAGGGAAACTGGAAGAAGGTGAAGGAGAAGACAAAGACCTCTGTTCTGGAGAGTATTCCAGAAAAGGATCCGGAAAATACTCCCTAGTGGACCATAAAAAACAAGAAACTCAGAGTTCCATACCCATAGACACTAATGGTCAAAAAGGAGGGGTCACTTCGGCAAAACTTTTTCTTTTTTCCTTAATGATTACATTGTTTATTTTAATGCTCATAATCGTAGGACACTGTTGGTCAGATAATTCTAACAGACCAAAAAGAAGTATGGAAGACAATTTTAGTGGTAAAATGCTGCTGCTTAAATTTAAGTATGCTTATGCTCAAAAATCAGGATATGAAAAATGTTGGATATGTAGTAAACTCCATCCTAGCACTGCTAGGATCCCCCTAATGGCAGTACCTCTAAACTTCACCCCTCTCCTAAACGGCACACCACCTGTCGTCCTTACAAATGTCGCAAGAACGCTTTCAGATAATAACCTTACTTTCCAAATTATTGGTAGAAGTCATTCCCCAGACTGGTGTTTTAGGTTGGGAAACTCCACAAAGGGAGCTAAAGTGTGCCAACAAGCTACAATTAACTTTTCAATGACTTCAATTGAAAGCCCTTTCTTTCATACTTCAGAACCTGCCCTAAACTGCACTCTAATAAACTTTCTTAACTCCAGTTCCACTTCCACAGTAGGAAAAGTATTGTCAAGTTTAACCTTCTCTGGTTTTTCTGATGAAATGATGACAATATTTAACAAACGACCTTTAGCTCTAGGAGACAGTATTTATATTTGTTGTGGAAAAAGTTGTCACCCTTGGATCCCCACTGAACCCCAAGGATGGTGTTATCTTGCATCCCTAGTCCCCATTATGGACATAGTAGGAGATAGCAAGGGAACACACCTCCTTGAAGCTAGCATGCATCCTAGGTACCCCCTCAAACACAGAAATAAAAGGGAGATATTTTTCGAAAAAGATATGGCTTGGGCCTGGTTCCCTTCCTGGACAGGTTGGGGGATAGATTTAATGAAAAGGCTTAATAATTATACAAATATTCTTGAAGCCATGATCATAAGATGGGGTTGTAAGGTATAAGAAGATCATGAACCAATATTCATGGTTAGAGTTCTCCTCAAATATATATATATATATTTTACAGAAAATGTTTCTCTGACATGAGTGTGAACAAGATGTGACTTTTGTGGTCAAGCTAATCTATCTTCTGTTTAACTGACAGGCATGTATATTTAGGTTGAAATGTGACTTTGTGGTTATGCTTTTTCCGGGAAAAAGTTTATCTCACTTCTGCTTTTAACTGACAGGTTGACCGCACTGACATCTGGCGTTTCTTATCTTCTTGTTTTAAATGTCAGAACATGTTTAGTTTGACCACAATTGACGCATGTTAACTGACCGCTTTTGCAGAAGTCAAAAACCCTGTTAGAATTTATTTTTGTCTAACTCATGAAGTTTTTGCTTATTGCTGATTGGTTCAGACGAGGGAGGCAACTTTCCTTGGTTTGCATAAAAAGGACATGTAACCATTAAACGATATATTCTTGTATACCTATTCACTGTGTATTGGTGTCTTGAATATCCGACCGGTCAGAGAGACTTCCACAGATCCTGAGTCCAGCTCGAGCCAAGAAGGTCCAACAGAACCAAACAGAACCAGAACCTTTCAGGTGACATGTCACAGGAGTCAAGCTGAATAGCTGAAAGACAAGCAGAATGTCCTGAACAAGAAAAAGTAGGAGGCTCACTGGACATAGGCTGGACTGGCATAACTAATACAGAGGCCGAGTGAATAGCAGAGTCAGGTGTAGCGACTACCTGTATCGCATCGCAAGACGTAGCGACTGCAGAACTTGTAGACAAGCTAGCCTGGCTGTGCGTCCAAGGGTGATTAGGGACAGACAAATGTAAATGGTTATGCAACCTGGAATGAATGACCGGCTCAGGTTCACAGAGGGCAACCTTGGGTAGGCAGGATGAGGAACAGGAGGAACCCCAAGCCAGGATCTGTCCAGTAGTCCAGTCCACGTGAGGAGAATGGAGCCGTAACCATGGGAGACCCAAAATGATAGGAGTTGAGGCCTTGGGTAAGATAAGGAAGGATATCCACTCCTGGTGGAGTGTCCCTACCGACATCTTAACAGGGAGGGTGTGGAAGCGGATAGGTCCCCCTGGGAGAACAGTACCATCAATCGCCAAGACCACCAATGGCGTGGTGAGGGGCAAAAGAGTAAGTCTCATGGACGATGCGATTTCCCAGTCCATGAAATTACCAGCGGCTCCGGAATCCAGATATGCTGAGACCGAATGAGAAGAAGCACCAACATGAAGGAACACAGAAAGCAGAAGACGAGAAGGGGAAGGTGATATTTCTGGGTCCAATACTACACTTTCCAGATGAAGTGGACCCGAACGTTTTTCTGGACAAAGAGAGCAAGTGTCACGAAAATTACCTTTGCCCCCACAGTAAAGACACAGACCAAGAGTTCTGCGCCTAGCACGTTCCTCGGCGGATAGCCTGGTCCGACCCAGCTGCATGGCTTCCTCAGCTGGTAGGAGATGCTCTACGGGTCGAAGAGAGGGGAGCTCAGGCTGACTAAGAACCAAGGAGTGCTGGCGTTGCTTTTCTAGGGTCCTCTCCTGAAAGCGAATATCGATCTGGTTACACAAGGAGATAACTTCGCCCAGATCAGTGGGGATGGTTCTTCCTGCTAATTCATCCTTCACTCCATCAGAGAGGCCATGCAAAAAGGTTGCGACTAAGGCCTCATTGTTCCAGCTCAACTCAGCCGACAGTATGCGGAAATGAAGGGCATACTGTCCCACTGAAGCAGACTCTTGGCGGAGACGTAGAAGGGCGCTGGCCGCTGAAGAGACACGAGCCGGTTCTTCAAAGATATTCAGAAAAAGTTTCAAGAAGCCAGACAGGCTAGAAACCACTGGATCATTCAGTTCCCACAGAGGGGCTGCCCAGGCTAAAGCTTCACCGGAGAGGAGGGAAATTATATAGGCTATCTTTGCCCTATCAGACAGAAAGTTTTGAGGCTGAAGCTCAAAATGAATCGTACAATGGCTAAGGAACCCCCGGCAGGCCTTGGAGTCCCCAGAGAAACGGGACGGTAATGAATGTGTGGCTGTGACTGTGACCGGAATAGGTGCAGCCGCTGGTAGTGGTTGAGGTTGTTGAACCGGGGGTCCTAATGAGGCCTGAACCTGTTCAAAAAGGGAGGCCAAATCCTGAAGGAATCGCATGACCTGGGTCTGATTAGATTCCTGGGTCTCAAGTCTGCGGACTATGCCCTGCAATGGATCATCTGCGGGGAGCGGCACATCAGCCGTGTCCATGGCTGATCAAACTGTCAGATCACCTGTGGCCAGATGACAGATGCACACCGTAGGGGGTCAGGAGTGCACCACAAGGTAGTGAACCCTATGGCTGACTGCTGCAGATAGGAAACAAGGTGGTTGTGGAAAGCGGGACCAGAGGAGCAAAACCGGGATCCTACAGGAAGCTAGAGCCGAGATTCCCCAGGGCGCGGAGTCTAAGACCCAGCAGGTCTTCTCCAGAGCCTCTAGTGGTGAGGATGTTACGCTGCAGCTAGGTCCAGGTCGCGACCCTTAGAGTCTCCTAGCTCACGCCTCATAGGGAAGGAGGAAAGAGGGGAAGCAGCAGCTCAGGATACAAGAATAGCGAAGGACAAGCCGAAGGTCAAGGGTCACAAGCAGACAAGGATAAACGAAGGACAAGCCGAAGGTCAAGGGACACAAGCAGACAGGGATAGTCAGGAACAAGCCAATATCGTAACAGAGAGACAGACGTAGCACACGGCAGGCAGGAACCCAAACACACAATGCTTAACAAACACGTTGATCAGCAAAGCAGGCCTGCAGTGCACAGGTTAATATAGTGTTCTGTGATACCTGGGGAGGAGATTATAAAGGGGGTGGAGTCAGGCTGGGAGGAGATTATAAAGGAAGCCAGGTGAGAGAGAGTCTGACCTCTAAGATGAACACATGGGAAGGAAGGTAAGCTGACAGACAAACACTACTGCATATCCATGACAGTTTCTCATTGTACCTAATTGATTTATCATTTATAATTATTGTTATGCATGGACTTTTCTATTTATCATATGTTACTTATTTATGGTATGTTTTTCCGCTGGCATTGTGTCTTTTAATGTTTTTCTCCCTATAATCTGCTGACTTTTTTCTGGCCCCACCCCCGTCAGACTATAAAAAACTTTGCCTCATGTCCTCACACCTCATGCTTAAAAAAGGAGCGCGGCTATTTCTCCACCAATAGCAAGCTAGCTCTGAAACGCGTTGCATAGTTGTGACGTCACAGCCCGGCGCCGTGCTGTGTTTACTGCCAAGTCAGACGAACATTGTCAGCCACGGCGCTGCCAGCCATAAGCTCTGACGTCTGTTCTCTCCCACTCATCACAGTTTTGGAACCCATATCCTTGCCAGATGGACCCTTTCTGACCCCACCTGACCACGATATGCTAAGCCTGGACCACTGAAGGAGACCATGCTGTGCTCAGCCATCCCACCCTATCCTGCCTGGATCTGATGTGGTGCCAGCCAAACGGTTCTGCTGTGACTTGCAGTCCCATCTCTTCAGCCCAGCAACGGATCCGAATTCAACTCTACTTTCCCTCATGTAAGTGGATATTGTTTCAATAAATGTTTTTATGATACAGTATATACTCAGAGGCGCCTATCTCCTTGTTTTATTCTAGCTCACTGGAACCCGCTTCTGGTCTTCTTGGTGGCCGCCCTGACTAACCCATTGACATACATGTTTATGTGTGTAAATGTGTATACATATACATCTCTAATCCCTGCCCTTGGACTATTGGGTACTACACTGAACTATCATATTGAGGTATCTGTGCACTTCGCCTTTTTACTTGTTTAATGTGTTAGCTCTTCATGTCATTTACTCTCACCTCTATCATATTTTTTCTTTAAGATCCTGGTAGGAGTGTGTATATGTTCTGCCAATCTGTGTTCAGATTCAGAGTGCTCAGCAAGTGATATGTGTCCAGCTATTTACGGTCTGGGTTTCACAAGTTCCACTTATGTTGTGTCATACAAATGCTTCCCTTGGTTGTGGTCGCATAGGTTTAGACAGGACTTGGACATTAGGCGGGGTGGTATGGCTAATTGGAGGTTGGTTTGGGGCTCACGTCCATTAGAGCCTTAAAGGGACACTAAAGCTTCCCTTTTTTTTGCTAAAAAATAACAAACAGTTTATACTTACCTCCACTGTGCAGCTCGTTTTGCACACAGTGGCCCCGATCCTGGTCTTCTGGGGTCCCTCGGCGGCTGCCTTGGCTCCTCCCCGCAAGGACTCCACACCATAATGTGAGCTTGCATGGTGTGGAGTTATTGCGGGCGCGCTCCCGTGATACAGCGGCGGCCATAGCTGCCGACTGTATCACTCGGCCCCGCCCCCCGGCGCACCGCGTCATTGGATGTGATTGACAGCAGAGCCAGCCAATGGCTGCGCTGCTTTCAATCCATCCAGTGTAGCCAATCGGCGGCCAGGCAAGAACCAAAGAGGATGACGGGGCGAGCGCGGGACTTTCGAGGGGCCAGGTAAGTAAAACGGGGGCTCGGGGGGGGGGCGGTATTGTCGAATGTTTTTTCACCTTAATGCATAGGATGCATTAAGGTGAAAAAACATGTACCTTTACTACTCCTTTAAGGTCTCACATTGTTAATGGCCACATGGGGGGGTTGGTGTGGCAGCGTGTGTTTATACTTGCTAGGTCATCAGCGCAGGGCTCACTGCCACAGTCGTTGAGTAGTCATTTCTTAATTGGGGCGTTGGGGCAGGATGGCTTCCACCTTCCTACTATCCGCACGGCCATATTCCATCATGTCACGTGGGGTTGGCGAGTGAAGGGCACCTGGCAGGGGTACCTGGGCATCTCACAGATCGGTTGGCAGGTCATTTATGAATGTCTTGTCTGGCCCTCCTCCACTCAGAGGTCACTCACTGTGTCTACGTGTCCATTAGTCATGTGATGATTTGTTGCAATGATGTTTCATTAACTACCCGATTTTCATACAGTCCATGCGTCATTCAGAGTGTTAGCTTTGGTATGTTTTTATTCCTTTTTCCTGTAGTTGTTATTCCTGCTTAGCAACAAAGCGTCACAAAGTATCATTCTTCGGGTTCAGTCCAGCTCAGGTAGGTTATTGTGAGTTCATCTTATACCGGTTATCAAAGCTCATACATGGGTTCGTGGGCATTCCTTCATGTACTAGGCCTTACGATATTCATACCACTTCGGGGTCACCGATCACATTTATGGGTGTTAAAGGGATTGATATGTTCTGTTTCTCATTGGCTTGTGCAGTGGCAAGTCTTCTCATCCGTTTATCATACGTTCATGCAGCATGACATTTCACCGCTCGTTACAGTTGCCGGACATGTCTTCAGGTTTTTCGTAGGTTCGGGTTACGTTAATTTACCTGCTATGCTTCAGGTTGCTCGGTCGCTGTTTCAGGGGTCTGACACGTTTTCAGTCCCGCTCATACGTTGTATTTCAGGGTTGGCATCGGTCGCCAGGTGTTGAAGGTTTAGTGAGGAAACCAAGGTCGAAGGTAAGTCATGGTTGCTTTATGTATAGTGCTTGCTCAGATATCAGTACTTCTTGGGCTGTTGCTTACCGTTTTTTGTCATGTTCTGCCTTCACGTTTTAGATCACTTTTCGCCACTGCAATATTTATCTATCACGTTTATACAGTAGGTGACAACGGGTTGAGATGATCATTTCTTATTGGCTTGTGTGGTGGCAAGTCTTCTCACCCGTTTTTTCATTCAGCATACATTAGACCATTTCATACGTTGTTGTCATTAAACTACTCATCACATTGGACCTGGCACGCCTTCAGGTTCTGTAGGCCTGAGTGGATGTTTTTATCTCTTTTATCTCTATATCTCATATGGTAACCACTTTCTTAGGCTCATAAATGCATATTTCATTATAAAAAAAAGGGGGGAAAAGGGGTAGTTGGAGGGGTTAAAGAGGGTTGTTCCGGGAAAGAATAGGTGCAGTTGGTGTGTTAGGTTTGCTTATGATAGTTTGTTTGGTAATTTAGGTCATGTCACAAGCAGCGGACATTGAAGACTTTGCCTCCATTCCTCCTTCTCTAGCTAGGAGTTCTGAACATAAAAGCATGCCCTCTCTAAGGACATGGACTGTCCTGAGACTGATGGCGGAGTTACGGCTTAGGGGTACTTCATATCCAGCTTCAGCTCGCAAGGTGGAACTTTTCAGGTTTTTGTTTCCCAGTAATAAAAAATATGCTGCGTAAAGATAAAAACGTGATAGTGACAATGAATGCTAAAATGAACAAAACTTCCAATAATCTCTGTAGGTTTGATCCCACATCTAAAAGGACCTTTTTAGGTTAGGTCCGAAGTAATGTCCACAATATACTTCTCCTGTAGGGCTATCTAAAAAATGACCGATGTGGATGGCATAGAAAGTCTTATAATACAAATAATATAAAACATGTATGATAAAAATGCATGTCCAATCTTCTAAACATGCATCCGTGACATCAAACTGGAATACCACAGAACAGTGCTGATTTGGAATAGTAAAGAATCCACCACCTCTATTTAAACTGGCCGCTTACCGAAAGTACTGATCCCTGTATGAGATCAGTGCAGGCATGCGGCTATTATCCCTGCCAAGGGCTCTTTAAATCAGCTCTCCTGGTTCCTCTGATGTTTAAATAGGTGAACTCCCGGTGTCCCAACGGACCATGATAAGACAGAAAAGACATTCCATAGCGGAATCCAGTATAGGACTTTTTATTCAAATAATTTAAAAAATGCACTTACAATGTACATCAGGTATATAAGCGGGTGGTATGTTAAAAAGCCGGCCGGCTCTCACTGCCCATCGCTTCCGGGACTTGTGCTATAGTAAAGTGTGGTGACGTCAGCACGCCGCTCTTCCCTACGTCGTTTCAACAAAGGTGTCGTCATCCAGGGGCACGGGCGGCGTGCTGACTCACTGCACTAAATAGCCTGTGTACGGCAATGGGATCTGCCCTGATCTGACCTCTCGGCATCCCTGCTGCACCGTTCACAATCTTGAAGATGGGCAAATTGCCCATACTTGATTCCCTAATGGCAACCTAGACAATCTGTGGGCTAAAAATCGTAAAACGCTCACTCAGCGTCTGATCCACCTATGGTCATCAATCCAAGGGGCGTGCCAAAATGAACGATTAGTTAACTATGCCTGCATATTATATGTGCTAAACAGACCCTTGCTAAAGGATGTGAATACACATAGAGAATAAACAATACGCAATATATCTGACCACACTTTACTATCGCACAAGTCCCAGAAGCGACGGGCAGTGAGAGCCGGCCGGCTTTGTAACATACCACCCGCTTATATACCTGATGTACATTGTAAGTGCATTTTTTAAATTATTTGAATAAAAAGTCCTATACTGGATTACGCTATGAAATGTCTTTTCTGTCTTATCATGGTCCATTGGGACACCGGGAGTTCACCTATTTAAACATCAGAGGAACCAGGAGAGCTGATTTAAAGAGCCCTTGGCAGGAATAACAGCCGAATGCCTGCACTGATCTCATACAGGGATCAGTACTTTCGGTAAGCGGCCAGTTTAAATAAAGGTGGTGGATTCTTCACTATTCCAAATCAGCACTGTTCTGTGGTGTTCCAGTTTGATGTCACAGATGCATGTTTAGAAGATTGGACATGCGTTTTTATCATACATGTTTTATATTATTTGTATTATAAGACTTTCTATGCTATCCCACATCAGTCATTTTTTAGATAGCCCTACAGGAGAAGTATATTGTGGACATTACTTTGGACCTAACCTTTTTTCCTTTTAGATGTGGGATCAAACCTACAGAGATTATTGGAAGTTCTGTTCATTTTAGCATTCATTGTCACTATCACGTTTTTATCTTTGCGCAGCATATTTTTTATTATTTGCATTGTTGTGTGTGTCTCACATTTTTGGTTGCAGCACAGATAAATATTCATTATTGTTATACAGACTGCGCAGTATACAAACCCCATTATTTTTTGTTTCCAAGTGCCTCAGGCTCCAATGCTAAACAGGTCACCTTACAAACTGTCGCTACATCCCTTACACAGATTCATTCCACTCTGAACTCTCTGGCGACCTCGTTTCAGGACTTGCGGGCCAGGGTGGAGATTTTGGAAGTCCATCTAAGTCCAGCCCTGGTGGCTCCTACCATTCCAGGAACATCAGCAGGTTCTGGGACCCTCGTGGTTTCAAGCCCTGGGCCTTTAGCTTTAAGTTATAGCGCTAGTGCTCCCTCCGTTACCCCGGCACATTTTATTCCCGGGAATATCAGGAAAGACATCTCAGATGGCAAAGACGTCAATTTGGCATCTCTGTTAAGTGCAACCCACGATGTGGCCCTTAATAAGTCATATGCCCAACATTTCAGCCAAAAGTGTTCTCCACATGTTAACTGATAAGAGATTCATACAGGAAATGAAGCAGAAGACTACTAACCAATCTACACAGTAGTGCGGGGCTGTCAACATGAACTGTAAGTGTTCAATAATAAGAGGATCAGTGTGGAGGGAAGCTGGAACCCTTCTCATGAGTTTAGTCCATTCCCTTAAAGTGGCTGTAAACCTCAGACATGAAATATGAACAAAGCCTATCCCTCTATATACTAGTGTCAATTAGGAGCACTAAGTTTCACTTTTATCTGTCATTCTTGTACTATCAGCATGAATCACTTTCCAGTTTTCCTGACACCAAGAGAAAAATGGTGATAGGGGAGAGACCTTCAGCTGATTGACAGCCTTAGCTCTCTTCGTGTGTGCTTTGTGAAGCTCTAAGCGCTCTCCTCACTGAGCTCTGCAGATTGTAACTTTAACTCTCCGCCTCCTTTTTTCTGGACTTTCAGACAAACTTTATAACTCAGCACTTTGAAGAGATGAAGAGAAGAGAGGGCTAAAGACAGACATGTACAACTTATGTAGGAGGATTTATTTAATCTCTGTGCATCACCTGAGGCCAGTCACTTCACTGGGTATGTAAGGATTTACAACCACTTAAATGTTTGAAAAACGAACATCATCTTCATAGCAGGTTGCAATAAAGAGTCTGCTAAAGAAAAAAAAAAGGTTTTGGAGCGTCTCCAAACATTTAGAGCCAGTTCACCACACCACACCACATGCAGTCCAGTGCATTTTTTCCTGCATCAAAAACGCATGGAACATAGGTTATATAGTTTCCAATGGCATAGTTAACACCAGTGCAATCAGTTCCAGTGCATTCCAGTTCCAGAAAAAAAAAGTAGAACATGCTGCATTTTTCCGGCACTGGACTGTACTGGAACGTGGTAAAAAAACATCAAAAATGCACTGGAATGCATCAAAAAAGCACCGGACCCCAGTACAGTGAAAAGAAAAGCAGCAAAAAAAGCATCTGGAATGCAATCCGAAAACGCATAAAAAACACACTGGAACGTGTCAGAAATGCGTTGAAAATGCGCTAAAAACCACACATGCAGGAATGCATCCGGCACAAATCTGGAGTGCCTTTTGGTGGTGTCAACCAGCCCTTAAAGAATATGTTACATCAACAATTCATATTCCTGATACGAGTCTGTTGTACCATGTACTTGTGTTAAAAAGTATCCTGTTCTCTTTGTATTGCTTTTGAATAAAATACCGGGTGATCCTGCCAGCTCCCCTGCTTTGCTATTTCAACCTCCTCCCAGTGTGGTCAACTTTCTGTACATATAATTACAAACACACACACACACACTTTATTTCCATTTTAAACTAAATGGGTTGTTTTACAAGGTAAGGGTTCACATATATACTTTAACCACTTAAGAACCGCCGCCTGTACATATACGTCAGCAGAGCGGCATGGACAGGCATAACCACGTACCTGTACGTGGCTGCCTTCCAGCGGGTGGGGGTCCGATCGGACCCCCCCGGTGCCCGCGGCGGTCCGTTTCGCTTCAGGAGCGATCTGTGATGAGGGGGCGGCCATTGATTTCTGGCCACCTCCTCGCGATCGCTCCTGGCGAATGAGAAGTTTCCCCTGCCTGTGAACTGTAAACACAGGCAGGAGGAAGTGATGTCACCTATCCTCGTGGCGGTCTTTTCGTCCGGCGCCGGCGTCTAATAGTAAGTACACAACAGTACACTGACACTAGTACATGTAGGCACATAAAACACCCCCAGATCACCTCCTGCACCCCCAGTCACAGTGTCCCTGATTGCAGTGGTCATTTATTTACTGATCACTGCATGCAGTGTCATTTGTGACTGTAAAAAGTGTCAGGGCAGTTAGTTTTAGGCCCCTTTAGGTCCAGGGTACCCCCCTAATAAAGGTTTGACCCCTTGATCACCCCCCAGGTAACCCTTTCACCAGTGTCACTAAGCAATCTTTTTTCTGAACGCCGTATTAGTGTCACTGGTGCCGCTAGGTAGCCAGTTCTTTTTTTAGGTTCACCGTCAGGTTTTTATAGCGTCAGGTAACCCCATATATTGCCTAATAAAGGTTTTAACCCCCTGTTTGCCCCTAGAGTTAATTATTTCACCAGTGATCACCGTATAAGTGTCACTGGTGACGCTGGTTAGCCAGTTAGTTATTTAGGTTCACCGCCAGGTTTTTATATAGTGTCAGGTACCCCCATATATTACCAAATAAAGGTTTTAACCCACTGATAGCCCCTAGTTAACCCTTTCCCCAGTGATCACCGTATACATGTTACGGGTGACGCTGGTTAGTTAGTTTGCTGTTTATAGCATCAGGGCACCAGCCGTATATAACCCAATAAAGGTTTAACCTCCTGATCGCCCGGTGGGTGATATCAATTAGGTTTAGTGTCAGATAGGGTCTGCGTCGCCCCAAGCAGCGTCAGGTTAGTGCCAGTAGCGCTAACACCCACGCACGAAGCATACACTTCCTTAGTGGTATAGTATCTGAACAAATCAATATCTGATCTGATCAGATCTATTCTAGCATCCCCAGCCGTTTAGGGTTCCCAAAAACGCATTGTTAGCGGGATCAGTTCAGATACCTGCTAGCACCTGCGTTTAGCCCCTCCACCCAGCCCAGCCCGTACCACTTAAGTGCAGTATCGATCGATCACTGTCACTTACAAAACACTAAACACATAACTGCAGCGTTCGCAGAGTCAGGCCTGATCCCTGCGATCGCCAACAGTTTTTTTGGTAGCGTTTTATACAGTTGCTGACAGTCAGGTGCTTTTTTACCTGTGAATCTTACTAGTGAATCAGTAAATTTAGAGCCCAAAATGGCAAATCGAAGGTACACTAGTAAAGAGGCCTATGAGTTTCTGAGCATGACAGATAGTGAAGAGGAGGTCACGCATCTGTCAGATTCAGGCTCAGAATACGATCCCGTAGACAGCGGCTCCATGACAAATAGCTCTGGCGACGAAGGTGAGGTCCCTGCTAAGGTCAGGTGTACCCGACCCCATTCTGCTGTTGTTGAAGTGCAAGAACCGCAGGGCTCTCATATGGAGCAGAGAAGTACTAGTGCCGCTCATCCTTCTGGTGAACTGGCAAGCACCAGCGGCCTAGTACACCCTGGTCGTACATCCAGCACTGCAGTAACACTTGGTGACGTGGCAAGTCCCATAAGTGCAGTTCAAGCTGGCGAGGTGGCAAGCACAAGTAGTGTCCCGCTGCCACCAAGAAGACAAAGACAGGCCCGTCGTGCCCATAGTGTCCTTCCTGCAGAAATAGGCAATCCTGATTGCAGAACCCGTACTTCCCCCATTTGCTGGCCAACCCGGAATTCAGGTGGAAACAGCTGATTTTACACCACTTGATTTTTATTCGCTGTTTTTCACGGAAGATCTCTATAGATCTATTGTGGACCAAACTAATTTGTATGCTGGTTAATTCACTGCCGCTAATCCCCAGTTGCCCTGCCTTGCCAGAGATTGGAAACCAGTTACGGTTTCCGAATTTAAGACCTTTCTGGGCCTTTCCCTCAACATGGGCATACATAAATTGATGAAGTTGCTGATGTATTGGTCCAAACGCCCAATTCACCATATGCCCATGTTCTCTGCCTCCATGGCCAGGGCACGATACGAGCAGATCTTGCGGTTCATGCACTTCAACGACAATTAACTTTGTTGTCCTCGTGGAGACCCTGAATACGATCGGCTCTACAAAATTCGGCCCCTCATAAACCACTTCAACTAACGTTTTGCAGCCTTGTTCACTCCCCATCAAGTTGTCTGCGTTGACAAGTCCCTGATTAAATTTTCTGTCCGGTTGTCTTTCAAACAGTACCTTCCCAGCAAGCGTGCCAGATACGGGGTCAAGCTCTAATAGGTTCTGTGACAGGGCAACAGGCTATTGTGACAGACCTAGCCGTGACAGAGGCTTTTGGAGAGGACTGAATGCCAGCCTCTTGCCTTCCGATTTATGGGCCAGGGCCTCAAGACAGGAATGCGGATGGGTTATCCCGGCAGACAGACCTGGAACCTTAAGACTACTTTTCCAACATCCTCGAGTTGACCCGTTTGGGGTCCCACTGTGGCTGTTGGACTGTTTCCCAGGAGGGAGTATTGTCATGGACCTTGGAATACTGAAGTATTTCTCCTTTGAATCTATTACACAGTGGGGGGTCTTCTGCCCTGTCTTAAGGCTAACCCCCCCCCCTCCAGACGGCTCCATGGTCTAGAAGAAAAGCATTGTTCTGTGTTTGACTGTTTGTTTATGTACTTTAATTACCCCCTGGGGCTTCTGTGTCAATACACATCTCAGTTCTCCTATTCAAGCTATCGGACCAATCCCTGCTGACCCTGTTTCAAGTCCTTATTTGCATGGCCAAGAGAAGCTAATTGCGAACTACAATGTACTTTACAATTGACCAATAGGAAAGTGGTTGTTGGGGGCAGGGTGTTCAAACTGCTGTATAAAAGTGTGTGTGTGTGCATCCAATAAAGAGAGATTCCTGTGTGAACTTACATACAGCCTGCCTGGTGTTTGTTCTGAACTATCACAAATGGATTAGAATGTCACATAGCTGTAGTTTGGATCCTGGAGCATCGGATGGCCAAACCATCAGACGTTGCGATCTGCAATATGATCCAATAGTAGCAGAGGAGTGTCGGGAGAGTGGAACCGAGCGAGCAAGGGGCTTGTTACAGCTATGTATGGAGCTTTACGGTTTATGAGGGAAAAGATAGTCACGTAGAGACTGGGAACTGCCCAGATTACATAGGGAGTGCTGGCAAGATTGTGTGGGACTTGGTGTCACCCTTATTCAGAAAGGGGTACCACTTGTAAGTAGACAATAATTACACGAGCGTGCCACTTTATTCACTTGTTTGATCATGAGATTGGCACATGTGGCACTGTGCGATCTAATCGCCAGGGGTTTCCCCAGCGGCTTGTAGATTCCCGTCTTAGGCTGGGGGAGTGAGCCTGCTTGAAGTGTAATAATTTTCTCGCTGTGAAGTGGAGGGATAAAAGGAATGTTTTCGTTCTTTCCTCCCTTCATGCAGACACGACAGTCCAAATTCCTACGGCGACTGGTGTTGTGGAGAAACCCCTCTGTGTCCACGAATGTAACCTTAACATGGGAGGGGTGGACCTCAACGACCAGTTGTTGGCACCATACCTAGTTGCCCGTAAGGCCAGACGCTGGTACAAAAAAGTGTCTGTTTACTTATTTTAATTGGCTTTGCTGAACGCTCATGTGCTATACAGAGCTTCAGGATAGACTTTATCCTTCCTTGAATTCCAGGAAGAGATCGTCACAGACCTCGTGTATCCAGGCGGTGCTGCACCTCACCATTCCCAACCAAATGCAGTAAGCCGGCTGCATGGGAGGAATTTTCTGTATGTCCTCGAGAGTACCCCTACCCAACGAGCCCCCCAAAGAAGATGTTGTGTCTGTAGCAAGCACGGATATAGGCGTGACACCCATTTCTATTGTCCACGTTGTCCTGAAAATCCTGGTCTTTGCATTGGTGAATGTTTTGAACGCTACCACACACTAGTGAAGTTTTAGCGTAGGGTACAGCATTTCACAGACTAGGACAAACTCCCAAGATGCCATCGCATTTTGAGAGACCTGAACCGTTACAGTTACAAAAAAAAGTGTAAAAAAAAAACGTAAAAAAAACCCACAAAAAAAAATTAGTTGTGGTTTTATTGTTCTCTTTTTCTATTATTCTGCTCTTTTTTACTGTATTCTATTTTGCAATGTTTTATTGTTATTATGTTTTATCATGCTTGCTTTTCAGGTATGTAATTTTATATACTTTACGGTTTATTGTGTTTTATTGTTAACCATTTTTTTTGTTTTCAGGTACGCCATTCAGCTGCAGCGCGGATTTATTTATCTTGACAGCAAGATGCTCCCACGATACATAAAGCCATGACTCCAACGCTGTAGGAGGTGATTTCACCACCACAGTTAAAAAAAAAAGCATAAATGCCGAAGTATGGGGGCAGCAGGGGCGGAGGAGCGATTTTGCTCCTAATGCCGCGTACATTCGGTCGAAATTCCGACGGAGGCTTGCCTGTGGATAACTCCGACCGTGTGTACGTGGCATAACTTTTTTGCGGGAGGATGCCCACATGCTTCGGCATATATATATTTTAGGCACAGGTTGCGTTAAAAAATGTTAAATTTTTTACTATGTTTTTTTTGGTATTTGCTTTGCAGGTATGGTATGGTAAGGTCTTACTGTTATACTGTAATGTTACTTTGTTTTAATGTTAACCATCATTTGCTTAGCAGGTGCGCCATTAAGTTGCAGCGCGGATTTATTTATCTTGCCAGCAACAGCGTTTTCTCCCACGATACATAAAGCCGTGACACCAACGCTGTAGGAGGTGATTTCACCACCACAGTTAAAAAAAAAAGCATATATGCCAAAGCATGGGGGCAGCAGGGGCGGAAGAGCGATTTGCTCCTAATGCCGCGTACACACGGTCAAAATTCCGACGGAGGCTTGCCCGTGGAAAAGTCTGACTGTGTGTACGCGGCATAACTTTTTTGCGGGAGGATGCCCCCATGCTTCGGCATATATAAATGGTGCATGTATGCCCATCATTAGAAGTGGGTGGATGAAGGGAGGTATTCTAATGGTGGGCATACCCACCGATCAATCTCTTTTTTTCGTTCAGCCAACAGGCTGCATGAAAAAGAAGATTACGATATATGTCCAACAAGGACCAGCAACGTACTGGTATGTTGCTGGACTTTGAATGGTTATACCAGAATGATGCCTGCAGGTTTAGGTATCATCTTGGTATCATTCTTTTCAGCCAGGGATTGGCTTTCATGTAAAATCAATCCTAGCAGCTAATTAGCCCCTAGACTGCTTTTACAAGCAGTGGGAGGGAATGTCACCCCCCGGATATAAACAGCGCCATTGGGAAATTGGGAAAGCATTTTATCACACAGATCTTGGTGTGGTCAGATGCTTTGAGGGCAGAGGAGAGATCTAGGGTCTAATAGACCCCAATTTAAAAAAAAATAGTACCTGTCACTACCTATTGCTATCATAGGGGATATTTACATTTCCTGAGATAACAATAAAAATGGTAAAAAAAAAAAAATGTCAAAAATGGAAGGAACAGTTTAAAAAAAAAAAAAAAAGCACCCCTGTCCCCCCTGCTCTCGCGCAAAGGCGAACGCAAGCGTATGTCTGGCGTCATATGTAAACAGAAATTGCACCATGCATGTGAGGTATCACCGCGAAGGTCAGATCGAGGGCAGTAATTTTAGCAGTAGACCTCCTCTGTAAATCTAATGTGGTAACCTGTAAAGGCTTTTAAAAATGTATGTAGTTTGTCGCCACTGCGCGTTTGTGCGCAATTTTAAAGCATGTCATGTTTGGTATCCATGTACTCGGCCTAAGATCATGTTTTTTATTTCATCAAACATTTGGGCAATATTAGAATTTAAAAAAGTGTATTTTTTCCCCAAAAAAGCATTTGAAAAATTGCTGCGCAAATACTGTGTGAAAAAAAATGCAACACCCACCATTTTAATCTGTAGGGCCTTAACTTAAAAAAAATGTATAATGTTTGGGGGTTTCAACATAATTTTCACGTAAACAAAAAGTGTCAGAAGGGCTTTGTCTTCAAGTGGTTAGAAGAGTGGGTGATGTGTGACATAAGCTTCTAAATGTTGTGCATAAAATGCCAGGACAGTTCAAAACCCACCCAAATGACTCCATTTTGGAAAGTAGACACCCTAAGCTATTTGCTGAGAGGCATGTCGAGTCCATGGAATATTTTATATTTTGACACAAGTTGCGGGAAAAAGACACATTTTAAATTTTTCTTGCAAAGTTGTCACTAAGGAGAAGCAGCTGTGTATTTTGGGGTGTAATTCCGCATATGCCCATGGCATGTGTGAGCAATATATCATTTAGTGACAACTTTGTGCAAAAAAAAAAGAAAAAAAGTTTGTCATATTCCCGCAACTTGTGGAAAAATATAAAATATTCCATGGACGCAACATGCCTCTCAGCAAATAGCTTGGGGTGTCTACTTTCCAAAATGGGGTCATTTGGGGGGGTTTTGTGCCATCTTGGCATTTTATGGCCTTCAAAACTGTCATAGGTAGTGAGGAGTGAAATCAAAAATTTACGTCCTTAGAAATGCTGAAGGCGGTGCTTGGTTTTCGGGGCCCCGTGCGCGGTTAAGCTCCCAAAAAGACCCACACATGTAGTATCCTCGTACTCAGAAGAAGCAGTAGAATGTATTTTGGGGTGTAATTCCACATATGCCCATGGCATGTTTGAGCAATATATCATTTAGTGACAACTTTGTGCAAAAAAAAAAAGTTTGTCATATTCCCGCAACTTGTGGCAAAATATAAAATGTTCCATGGACTCAACATGCCTCTCAGCAAATAGCTTGGGGTGTCTACTTTCCAAAATGCGGTCATTTGGGGGGGGGGTTGTGCCATCTTGGCATTTTATGGCCTTCAAAACTGTCATAGGTAGTGATAGGTAGTGGGAGTGAAATCAAAAATGTATGCCCTTAGAAATCTTGAAGGCGGTGCTTGGTTTTGGGGGAGCCCGTACACAGCTAGGCTCCCAAAAAGTCCCACACATGTGGTATCCCCGTACTCAGGAGAAGCAGAAGAATGTATTTTGGGGTGTAATTCCACATATGCCCATGGCATGTTTGAGCAATGTATCATTTAGTGACAACTTTTTGTAAAATTTATTAAATTTTTTGTCATTATTCAATCGCTTGGGACAAAAAAAATTATTCAATGGACTCAACATGCTTCTCAGTAATTTCTTTGGGGTGTCTACTTTCCAAACTGGGGTCATTTGGGGGGGTTTTGTACTGCCCTGCCATTTTAGCTTCTCAAGAAATGAAATAGGCAGTCATAAACTAAAAGCTGTGTAAATTCCAGAAAATGTACCCTAGTTTGTAGACGCTATAACTTTTGCGCAAACCAATAAATATACGATTATTGACATTTTTTTTTACTAAAGACATGTGGCTGAACACATTTTGGCCTAAATGTATGACTAAAATTTAGTATTCGATTTTTCTTACAACGAAAAAGTAGAAAATATCATTTTCTTTCCAATATTTTCGGTCTTTTTCCATTTATATCGCAAAAAATTAAAATCGCAGAGGCAATCAAATACCATCAAAAGAAAGCTCTATTTGTGGGAAAAAAGGACGCAAAGACATGAGACTGGTGCATCAACTTACTTCTTAATAGGCCTTCTCAAATGGTTATGAAAACAAAAAGGGAAAGGAAGGGCATATATATGTGCACGAAGCACGGTAATATTAACTACTTCGTGCACTGTGTACCCAATGTGGGCGGTGTCTCTCTGGTCGTAAAATAGCATATAAACCAAAAAAGGGTGTCCCATACCAACCAGTAGGGGACCAGAAGACCAAATGAGTGACACCAAAGTCAGTATGTAAGAGTGAAAAAGGTATAATTTATTAATGAGTAGAAAAAAGTATTACATAAAACACCGAATAAGCGAATAATGCTTGAATCCTGACATAAAGCACATGAAAAAATGAAAGCATAAACCAATCTCCATGTGGAGCCTCTCTCCTCCCCTCTCCCTCCTTTGTACTTTACCATTACTTTGTTCCTTTGAGTTTATTTACATTCTTCAATCCAAGAGAATGCATACTCTTTATAGAAATGTTTATATTACTGCTACTTACGCCACTACTTTGAGCAATTTCTTGCTTTGGGAATGAAACAATGATTGCCAAGCACTGGACTATTACTCACAAGTGTTGTTCCTTTAAAATTTTTCAAGGGGCGGCTACTCTGGCATAATGCCATTAAAAGGAACCATCAGAGGCCCGCCCGTACGTTCAGACGAAGCTACGCAAATCCCCCTTTGCGAAACGCGTTGACGTCACCTACGTCACGTGACGCCCTTGCTCCACCGCTTCCCAGAAGTAAGCCCTTGGCGGGCACGGGGAACTCGGAGGGATCCAATTTCAGCCTCACACAAGCGGTGACTATAACCATGCATAGCGGTACTACCGTTGCCTATCAGGAGGGACAGTTATAATACTTCACCATACCACTTTTCTTGTGGTTACCTACCGACATAGGAGATCCGGATCGTATATGGACACAGTGACGCTATATGGGTTGTGACCAGCAGATGTCTTTCGCTTCCAGGCTCCCCAAATACGGGTATCGTATGCTGTGATTTTGAAGCTACTGATTAGTCTGATGTGTCTGCCGCAGCCCTCTCCTCATTAGCATTCATATCGCTGTGTCTGGATTGTCACCGTATGTGATTCCGTTCTGAAGATTTCCATCTGTCAGCCATCATTTTATCTGTTACATGAGGATAATTATTTTCTACAATTTTTTCCTTCATCAATTATGTTTTCTCAGTTACATCATGGAATTTGACAGTACATGTTTGGTGGTGCTAGATTTTGTCATTTATCACTCTCTTCCCTCCAATTAGATTGCTGCATCTTTGGGGATCCCTCCCTCACACACAAGTTCTCCTGAGGCCCATTTCCCTGTTCCCCCAGTCTCCTTCTCCCCTTCTTTCCCTCCCCCCCTTTTTTTCCCCCTTCCCCTTCCCCCATGGGCTATAGCCTTCCAGGGACCTATATATGGATTAACTGTTTTATTTCATGATTTATAGAGATTTTGCAACCTTTTGTCGTAACAAACTATCCATATAGAGACTCCTGGCGTCCGGACAATCAATATTGTTTTATGTTGTTTGTTCATTGTCCCGTGCCCATTTTTGTTGTGTCCGTGGCTCCACATGGAGATTGGTTTATACTTTCATATTTTCATGTGCTTTATGTCAGAATTCAAGCATTATTCACTCTCTTATAAAGAGAGGTGTTTTATGTAATATTTTTTTCTACTCATTAATAAATTATACCTTTTTCACTCTTACATACTGACTTTGGTGTCACTCATTTGGTCTTCTTCTCAAATGGTTACTGGATTGAAAAATATTTTGGAAACATAACAATTTACTAGGTAATGTACAGGATGTGTAAACGTAAGAAAGGAAGCACTCACATCGCCACATCCGTAAATTAGGAGGGAACAAGAAAAAAGGGGTACTTGAAAAGTAACCCTAGGTCGGAATTTATAGACAAAGAAAACAATGGAGAAGTAGAAAAAATATTACAATATTTATTGAAAAAAGTACATAACATACATTGAGCATTAAATTTTTTTAAAATCATATAAAACCTCTAGATTGTCCATTACATACTCCTGCACTATATTTTCTATTACACATTTCTGCACTATATATGCTATATTGTACATTACACACTACTACACTGCATTGTCTATTACTAGGGATGAGCCGAACACCCCCCGGGTTCGGTTTGCACCAGAACCTACGAACACACCTAAAGTTCGCGCAAACTTTAGAACCCTAAAAGGGACCCCCAGATCCCGGCCCCCCCTATGTGAATTGGTAAAGGGTACATTGTAAATCGAAGGTACACTAGTAAAGAGGCCTACGAGATTCTGAGCATGACAGATAGTGAAGAGGAGGTCACGCATCTGTCAGATTCCGGCTCAGAATACAACCCCGTAGAAGACAGCGGCTCCATGTCAGATAGCTCTGACGACGAAGATGAGGTACCTGCTAAGGTCAGGCGTACCCGATCCCGATCTTCTGATGTTGTTGAGGAGCAAGAACCGCAGAGCTCTCGTATTATGGAGCAGAGTAGTACCAGCGCCGCTATTCCTTCTGGTGAACTGGCAAGCACCAGCGGCCTAGTACACCCTGGACGTACATCCAGCACTGCAGTATCACTTGGTGACATGGCGAGTCCCATAAGTGCAGTTCAAGCTGGCAAGGTGGAAAGCACAAGTAGTGTCCCGCTGCCACCAAGAAGACAAAGGCAGGCCCATCGTGCCCATAGTGCCCTTCCTGCAGAATTTGCCTATCCTGATTGGGTGCCCAACACTTCTGCAGAACCCGTACTTCCCCCATTCACTGACCAACCCGGTATTCAGGTGGAAACAGCTGATTCTACGCCACTATATCTATAGATCTCTATAGATATATTGTGGACCAGAGTAATTTATATGCTGGTCAATTTATCGCCGCTAGTCCCCAGTTGCCTTCCATTGCCAGAGATTGGAATACGGTTTCCGAATTTAAAACCTTTCTGGGCCTTTCCCTCAACATGGGCACACATAAATTCTCGTTCATTGTGCGCCTAGTGGTCTACGCGCCCCTCTGCCTCCATGTCCAGGTAACGATATGAGCATATCTTACGGTTCATGCACTTCAACGACAATGAACTTTGTCGTCCACGTGGAGACCCTAAATTTGATCGGCTCTACAAAATTCGGCCCCTCATAGACCACTTCAACTAACGTTTTGTAGCCTTGTTTACTCCCGATCAAGTTGTCTGCGTTGATGAGTCCCTGATTAAATTTTCTGGCCGCTTGTCTTTCAAACAGTACCTTCCCAGCAAGCGTGCCAGATATGGGGTCAAGCTCTATAAGTTCTGTGACAGGGCAACATGCTATGTATGGAGCTTTATGATTTATGAGGGAAAACACAGTCACGTAGAGCCGGAGAACTGCCCATATTACATAGGGAGCGCTGGCAAGATAGTGTGGAACTTGGTGTCACCCTTATTCGGAAAGGGACATGTATGTGGACAATTATTACACGAGCATGCCACTGTTTAGTCACTTGTTTGATCATCGGATTGGAGCATGTGGCACCGTGCGACCAAATCACCGGGGCTTTCCCCAGCGGCTTGTAGATTCCCGTCTTAGGCTGGGGGAGAGAGCCTGCTTGAAGTGTAATAATTTGCTTGCTGTGAAGTGGAGGGATAATAAGAATGTTTTCCTTCTTACCTCCCTTCACGCAGATATGACAGTCCAAATTCGTACGGCGATTGGTGTTGTGGAGAAACCCCTCTGTGTCCAGGAATATAACCAAAATATGGGAGGGGTGGACCTCAACGACCAGTTGTTGGCGCTGTATCACATTGCCCGTAAGGCGAGATGCTGGTACAAAAAAGTGTCTCTATCCTTATTTCAATTGGCTTTGCTGAACGCTCATGTGCTATACAGAGCTTCAGGCGGGACTTTATCCTTCCTCAAATTCCAGGATGAGATAGTCACAGACCTCCTGTATCCAGGCGGCTCTGCACCTCACCATCCCCAACCAAATGCAGTAAAGCCAGCTGCATGAGAGGCATTTTCCATATGTCCTCGAGAGTACCCCTACCCAACGAGCCCCCCAAAAAATATGTCGTGTCTGTAGCAAGCGCGGATTTAGGCGTGACACCCATTATTTTTGTCCACTCTGTCCTGACAATCCTGGTCTGTGCATTGGTAAATTTTTTGAACGCTTCCACACACTAGTGAAGTTTTAGCGTAGGGTACAGCATTTCACAGACTAGGACACACTTACACAGGGTCTCCCAAGATGCCATCGCATTTTGAGAGACCCGAACCGTTACAGTTGTAAAAAAAAAAAAAAACACAAAAAAATATAGAATAAAAAAAATAAATAATTGTCGTTTTATTGTACTCTCTCTCTATTTTCTCTCTATTGTTCTTATCTTTTTTACTGTACTATATTCTGCAATGTTTTATTGTTATGTTTTATCATGCTTGCTTTTCAGGTATGTAATTTTTTGTTTTCAGGTGCGCCATTCAGCTGCAGCGCGGATTTATTTATCTTGACAACAACAGCGTTTGCTCCCACGATACATAAAGCCGTGACTCCAACGCTGTAGGAGGTGATTTCACCACCACAGTTAAAAAAAAGGCATATATGCCGAAGCATGGGGGCAGCAGGGGCGGAGGTGCGATTTTGCTCCTAATGCTGCGTACATACGGTCAAAATTCCGATGAAGGCTTGCCCGTGGAAAAGTCAGACAGTGTGTACACGGCATAACTTTTTATGCCACATACATGCGGTCGAAATTCCGACAGAGGCTTGCCCGTGGAAAAGTCCGACCGTGTGTACGCGGCATAACTTTTTATGCCGCGTAAATACGGTCGAAATTCCGACGGAGGCTTGCCCGTGGAAAAGTCTGACCGTGTGTACTCGGCATAACTTTTTTGCGGGAGGATGCCCCCATGCTTCAGGATATATATATATTTTAGGCACAGGTTGCATTAAAAAAATGTTTTATTTTTTTACTAGGGTTTTTTTTGGGATTTGCTTTGCAGGTATGGAATGGTAAGGTCTTACTGTTATACTGTAATGTTACTTTGTTTTAATGTTAACCATCATTTGCTTAGCAGGTACGCCATTCAGTTGTAGCGCGGATTTATTTATCTTGACAGCAACAGCGTTTGCTCCCACGATACATAAAGCCGTGACTCCAACGCTGTAGGAGGCGATTTCACCACCACAGTTAAAAAAAAAAAAAAGAGCATATATGCCGAAGCATGGGGGCAGCAGGGGCGGAGGTGCGATTTTGCTCCTAATGCCGCATACATACGGTCAAAATTCCGACGGAGGCTTGCCCGTGAAAAAGTCAGACCGTGCGTATGCGGCATAACTTCTTTACGGGAGGATGCCCCCATGCTTCGACATATATAAATGGTGCATGTATGCCCATCATTAGAAGTGGGTGGATGAAGGGAGGTATTCTAATGGTGGGCATACCCACCGATCAATCTCTTTTTTTCGTTCAGCCAACAGGCTGCATGAAAAAAAAGATTACAATACATGTCCAACAAGGACCAGCAACGAACTGGTATGTTGCTGGACTTTGAATGGTTATACCAGAATGATGCCTGCGGGTTTAGGTATCATCTTGGCATCATTCTTTTCAGCCAGTGGTCGGCTTTCATGTAAAAGCAATCCTAGTGGCTAATTAGCCTCCAGACTGCTTTTACAAGCAGTGGGAGGGAATGTCCCCCCCCCGGATATAAACAGCGACATTGGGAAATTGGGAAAGCATTTTATCACACCGATCTTGATGTGGTCAAATGCTTTGAGGGCAGAGGAAAGATCTAGGGTCTAGACCCCATTTTTTTTTAAAAAGAGTACCTGTCACTACCTATTGCTATCATAGGGGATATTTACATTCCCTGAGATAACAATAAAAAAAGAAAGCACCCCTGTCCACAAGCGTCGGTCTGGCGTCATATGTAAACAGCAATTGCACCATGCATGTGAGGTATCACCGCAAAGGTCAGATCAAGGGTAGTAATTTTAGCAGTAGACCTCCTCTGTAAATCTAATGTAGTAACCTGTAAAGGCTTTTAAAAATGTATCTAGTTTGTCGCCGCTGTGCGTTTGTGTGAAATTTTAAAGCATGTCGTGTTTGGTATCCATGTACTCGGCCTAAGATCATCTTTTTTATTTAATCAAACATTTGGGAAATATAGTGTGTTTTAGTGCATTAAAATCAAAAAAAGTGTATTTTTTTACCCAAAAAATGCGTTTGAAAAATCGCTGCGCAAATACTGTGTGGGAAAAAAAATGCAACACCCATCATTTTAATCTGTAGGGCCTTTGCTTTAAAAAAATATATAATGTTTGGGGGTTCAACGTAATTTTCTTGCAAAAAAAAAATGTTTTCATGTAAACAAAAAGTGTCAGAAAGGGCTTTGTCTTCAAGTGGTTAGAAGAGTGGATGATGTGTGACATAAGCTTCCTAATGTTGTGCATAAAATGCCAAGACAGTTCAAAACCCCCCCAAATGACCCCATTTTGGAAAGTAGACACCCAAAGCTATTTGCTGAGAGGCATGTCGAGCCCATGGAATATTTTATATTTTGACACAAGTTGCGGAAAAAAGACAATTTATTTTTTATTTTAATTTTTTTTGCACAAAGTTGTCACTAAATGATATATTGCTCAAACATGCCATTGGTATATGTGGAATTACACCCGAAAATACATTCTGTTGCTTCTCCTGAGTACTGGGATACCACATGTGTGAGACTTTTTGGGAGCCTAGCCGCGTACGGGACCCCAAAACCCAAGCACCGCCTTCAGGCTTTCTAAGGGTGTAAATTTTTGATTTCACTCCTCACTGCCTATCACAGTTTCGGAGGCCATGGAATGCCCAGATGGCACAACCCCCCCCCCAAATGACCCCATTTTGAAAAGTAAACACCCCAAGCTATTTGCTGAGAGGTATGGTGAGTATTTTGCAGATCTCGCTTTTTGTCACAAACATTTGAAATTTGAAAAAAGAAAAAAAAATTTTTTTTCTTCATTTTCAAAAACAAACGAGAGCTGTAAAATACTCACCATGCCTCTCAGAAAATAGCTTGGGGTGTCTACTTTCCAAAATGGGGTCATTTGGGGGGGTTTTGTGTCATCTTGGCATTTTATGGCTTTCAAAACTGTGATAGGTAGTGAGGAGTGAAATCAAAAATTTATGCCCTTAGAAATCTTGAAGGCCGTGCTTGGATTTCGGGGTCCCGTACGCGGTTAGGCTCCCAAAAAGTCCCACACATGTGGTATCCCCGTACTCAAGAGAAGCAGAAGAATGTATTTTGGGGTGTAATTTCACATATGCCCATGTCATGTGTGAGCAATATATCATTTAGTGACAACTTTGTGCAAAAAAGAAAAAGTTTGTCATTTTCCAGCAACTTGTGGCAAAATATAAAATATTCCATGGACTCAACATGCCTCTCAGCAAATAGCTTGGGGTGTCTATTTTCCAAAATGGGGTAATTTTGGGGGGTTTTGTGATATTTTGGCATTTTATGGCCTTTGAAACTGTGATAGGTAGTGAGGAGTGAAATCAAAAATTTACACCCTTAGAAAGCCTGAAGGCGGTGCTTGGTTTTTGGGGCCCCGTACGCGGCTAGGCTCTCAAAAAGTCCCACACATGTGGTATCCCCGTACTCAGGAGAAGCAGCAAAATGTATTTTGGGGTGCAATTTTTCATATAACCATGGCATGTTTGAGCAATATATAATTTAGTGACAACTTTTTGTACATTTTCTTTTTTTTTGTCATTATTCAATCACTTGGGACAAAAAAATAAAATATTCAATGGGCTCAACATGCCTCTCAGCAAATAGCTTGGGGTGTCTACTTTCCAAAATGGAGTCATTTGGGGGGGTTTGTTCCATCTTGGCATTTTATGGCCTTCAAAACTGTGACAACCCCCCCCCCCAAATGACCCCATTTTGTAAAGTAAACACCCCAAGCTATTTGCTGAGAGGTATGGTGAGTATTTTGCAGATCTCGCTTTTTGTCACAAACATTTGAAATTTGAAAAAAGAAAAAAAAATTATTTTCTTCATTTTCAAAAACAAACGAGAGCTGTAAAATACTCACCATGCCTCTCAGAAAATAGCTTGGGGTGTCTACTTTCCAAAATGGGGTCATTTGGGGGGGTTTTGTGTCATCTTGGCATTTTATGGCTTTCAAAACTGTGATAGGTAGTGAGGAGTGAAATCAAAAATGTATGCCCTTAGAAATCTTGAAGACAGTGCTTGGTTTTCGGGATCCCGTACGCGGCTAGGCTCCCAAAAAGTCCCACACATGTGGTATCCCCGTACTCAGGAGAAGCAGCAGAAAGTATTTTGGGGTGTAATTTCACATATGCTCATGGCATGTTTGAGCAATATATAATTTAGTGACAACTTTGTGTAAAATCTTATTTAATTTTTTTGTCATTATTCAATCACTTGGGACAAAAAAAAATATTCAATGGGCTCAACATGCCTCTCAGCAATTTCCTTGGGGTGTCTACTTTCCAAAATGGGGTCATTTTTTTAAGGGGGGGGTTTGTACTGCCCTGCAATTTTTGCACCGCAAGAAATTAGATAGGCAGTCATAAATTAAAAGCTGTGTAAATTCCAGAAAATGTACCCTAGTTTGTAGACGTTATAACTTTTGCGCAAACCAATAAATATACGCTTATTGACATTTTTTTTTACTAAAGACATGTGGCTGAATACATTTTGGCCTATATATATTTTTTCAAAATTTTCGGTCTTTTTCCATTTATATCGCAAAAAAATAAAATCGCAGAGGCAATAAAATACCATTAAAAGAAAGCTCTATTTGTGGGAAGAAGAGGAAGCAAATTTCGTTTTGGGTACAACATTGCATGTCTGCGCAATTTCCAGTTAAAGCAGCGCAGTCCCAAATTGTAAAAACACCTCTGGTCTTTAAGCTGCGTATTGGTCCGGGGCTTAAGTGGTTAATATATAATTTATCTCCTATTCTCACCAAATGCTAACTTAGGAGCACAGCGTGGATCAAGCTGCCGTTATCGGTGGTGGGCCGAGTAAACCTTATAAAAATGATTTGGGCCCCTGAATTATTATACGTCCTTCACAATTCCCCAATATGGATACCTCTTACATGGTTAAAAAAAAAAAAAACATTATTTCGCAGGCTATTATGAAAAGGAAAAAAAAACCTAGGATTAGACTATCAATTCTCCAACGAGCTAGGGATGGGGATGGATTGACGGTGCCTCAGCCCAGACTTTATTTCAAAGCCTCCCAACTTAACCATTTTGCTGGTTGGGGAGTTGTGAATTGGGAAGATCCTATTCAGACCCTATTGTTAAGTAATTGTTCTTGTTACAATCTTCTGGCTCAGCTGGAATCTGGAGCTTTCGCTTATACCTGTAAAGGTCCAACATTGACACTTATGAATTGGGTCTGACAAAAAATGAGGAGTATAATGACATTTTAAGGGGCCTCGGAGTACTCACCACTTTGGAGGAATAGGCATTATAAAGAACTATGTAAATTGGAGGGATTCAAGCGTTGGTGTTCCCAGGGGCTTCAATATATAGCCCAGCTTTATTCACATAATGTTTTATGCTCCTTTCAGCATCTGCAAGAATCTTTTCAATAGTCTCATTGTAACTTTTTAAATATCTACAATTAAGGCATGCAGTACAGTCTCAGTTTAGAGGGGAAAAGAAAGTGATAAGATCAGTGCCACTCTAAAGCCCTGTACACACGATCGGTTTTACCGATGAAAACAGTCCATCGGACAAACCGATCGTGTATGGGCCCCATCTGTCTTTTTTCCATCGGTGTGAAAAAATAGAACATGTTTTAAATTTTTCCGATGGAAAAAAAACCGATAGCAAATTCCGATCGTCTATGGGCAAGTTCATCGGATAAAAAACCCACGCATGCTCAGACTGAATTATGAGACGGGAGCGCTCATTCTGGTAAAACTAGCGTTCCTAATGGAGAGAGCACATTCGTCATGCTGTAACGGACTGAAAAGCACAGAGACTGAAAAGCGTGAATCGGCTCTCAAACTTTTACTAACACGCGGTAACACAAAATCAGCAAAAGCAGCCCAAAGGGTGGCGCCATTAGATTTGAACTTCCCCTTTATAGTGCCGTTGTACGTGTTGTACGTCACGTCGTTTTGGTGCAGTCGGTTTTTTGACTGATGGTGTGTGGGCAAGACTGATGGAAGACAGTTTCATTGGATTTCCGATGGAAAAATCCATCGGATTAGAATCCATAGGATATCCGATCGTGTGTACGGGGCTTTAATTTCATTAGCAGTGGCGACTGAGAAAAAAGGCATTATCACCTGCACAATATTTGTATCAATTATTCATAATATATAGGGTATATAGAACACCAGTAAAGTTATTTAAGTGAGGCAGGCGTGATTCCCCGAATTGTCCACGGTGCCAAAAATCTCCCGCTGATTTAATACAATGTTGTTGAGGTATCCTAAATTGCTTAGATACTGGCGAGAGGTGGTGACTACAATTAATGAAGTTTTTTTTATAGTCATATCGATATGGATCCTAAGACGTGCTTATTGGGTTATCTCGACAAAGAGCTTTTCCCCATTGAGATTTTGATATCAGTTAGTAGACTAGTGTTTATAGCACGAAAGTTAATTGCCCTAAAATAGATGACTCAGAGGAAACCCTCATTTGAGGAATAGCGTTTCCAAGTTAACTATAACCTTCTGATAGAACAACAAATCTATTGTAATAGGGCATACCTAATAACTTAAACAAACTGTGGAAACTGTGGATATTGGCCCCATCTTCATTGGCTTCCGTTGTTTCTTTGTAGGGTGGTCAATTGTAGTTTATGATAGTAAGTATGGTTTCAGAAAGAAAATGGGGATGGAGAGCCACACCAGTGGGTAGATAACAAAGAAAAAATAATCCACCTGTAGTAGTAGCTTTTCTCATAGACTTAGGTATATAGCTCATTACATCATGAGAATATTGGATTAGTGGCTTGATTTATCTATCGGTGTGTGTTTTTTTTTTGTTCCTCTTTTTTTGTTTTGTTTGTTTTTGTATGTTTGTGTATTATTTGTAGATGTTTATAATGCTTGTTATGTTGTAGGCCTCATGCCCACTGGCGTTTTTACAGCTGCGTTTTTTGCAGCTTAAAAACGCCTGTCCATGTTATTGTAAATTTATTTATTTATTTATTTATTTTTTAAAATAAGTCGGAGCTAAAAACGCGACCACGCGTTAGTGCGCGGTTTTTGCGCGTTAGTGCGCGTTTTTTGACGCTCGCGTTTTTTTCTGCCTAATTCTGACGCTGAGGAACGCACAGGTCCTGGGTTTTTTTTACAGCTTACAAACGCCTATGCTCTTTACAGCTCAAAAACGAATAGGTGGGCATGAAGCTATAGACTAACTTGGACAGGCGTTTTTAAGCTGTAAAAAACGCTCAAAAACGCGGCTGAAAAAACGCCCGTGGGCATGAGGCCGTATAGATGATATGTGTAAGAAAAAGAAAGAACATTTCAATATTTGCTTTGGATTGACCTTATGTGATGTTTTGGAAATAAGGAATTTTTGTAATCGTTTAATACTGAGATATGTGCTACATTCTCCTATAAGAATGTAATTTGGTCTGTAATGATGAAAACTTTTAATAAGGAAATATAAAGGAAAAAAAAAAGATATGGAACAAACACACACACTGGCCAGGGTGGGAAATTTAAGGTGGCTGTGTGGGGCCATCCAGTAGGGATCTGCCCTTATCAGAATATATCAACATGTTCCAGGAAAGACACGTTTTCCTATAAAGTTCATGTTTATTTTGTGCAGTTAGCACTAGGTCCTCTGTTTTATTAACCACTTCCATACCGGGCCTATTTCGGCACTCCTCTCCTACATGTAAAAATCATAATTTTTTTGCTAGAAAATTACTCAGAACCCCCAAAAATCATTTCTTTTTTTTTAGCAGACACCCTAGGAAATAAAATGGCAGTCATTGCAACTTTCTATGTCGCACGGTATTTGCGCAACAATTCTTCAAATGATTTTTTGGGAAAAAAAAACTGTTTCATGAATTAAAAAATTAAAAAACAGTAAAGTTAGCCCAATTTTTTTGTATAATGTGAAAGATGATCTTACGCTGAGTAAACCCAACGTGTCACGTTTTAAAATTGCACACACTCATGGAATGGCGCTAAACTTTGGTACTTTAAAATCTCTAGTGGCGACGATTTCATTTTTTTGCAGGTTACCAGTTTAGACTTACAAAGGAGGTCCACTGCCAGAATTGTTGCTCTTGCTCTAACACACGTGGCGATACCTCACTTGTGTGGTTTGAATGGCGTTTACATATGTGGGCGGGACTTAAGTGTGCGTTCGCTTCTGTGCGCTAGCACACGGGGATGGGGGCGCTTTAAAAAAATATATATATTTTTTATTATTGTTTATTTTACGTGAATTTTTTTTATTTAAACACTTTCTCTTTAACTTATTTTTTTTTATCACTTTTATTTCTATTACAAGGAATGTAAACATCCTTTGTAATAGGAATGATGCGTGACAGGTCCTTTTTATGGAGAGATATGGGGTCTATAAGACCCCACATCTCTCCTCCAGGCTTGAAATCAAAAGATCAAAAAAAAATGAACGATCCTATGCTTTCCAGCCGAGATCGCGGCTTTGTTTACAACCACGGCCCAGGCATTACGTCATACATTGCGCCCGGGCCTCCGACGGTAAGAGATGACACAGGAAATATCTATGCTCTTCATCCAGCGGCACAGGAGAGCCCGGAGAAGCACCGGAGGGAGGCCTGTAAGAACGATCAAGCGGTGGAACTGCCACTATGATCGTTTCTATAGTGCACAGAATCGCTGGCTCTAAAAGATGATATCTGAATGATGCCTGTAGCTGCAGGCATCATTTAGATATCCCCACTGAAATTTAAAGACGTCATATGACGTCCTTGGGCTGGAAGTAGTTAATGTCCTCAATATTTTTAAGCCACATTTGCATAGACGGCAGGTCAGACTCTTTCCATCGCAAAGTGATGCAGTGTTTGGCAGCGTTAAGTAAATGACGTTGCACTGATTTTTTGTACGTTGAAGAGGGAATGTCAAAGCAATGCAGTAGAAAGTAGGCAGGATCCTATGGAACTGGGTAGTCCGTAAATTGTTTTGTAAGTCTGCGCACTTCTTTCCAGAAAGTCTCTAAACTTGGGCAAGCCCAAAATATATTCAAGAGCGTCCCTCTTTCTGTCCGGAATCTCCAGCAGCAATCCAATGTCTCTGGGAAGAAGCGTCTTAAGACAGATGGAGTATAATAACATCTGGTAAGCACCTTATAGTTGCATTCTTGAATACGCGTGTACACAGAGGATTTAAGGGCAAACTGAATGATTTGTCTATCCTGGTCTGGTGCAAAAGTCTGTCCCAATTCTGTTTCCTATTTAACGAGACCTGGGAGCCTAAAATCTTTAGGTGGAGAGATCAGTAAGGAGTACATTATGGAGAGGGTGCAGGGGTAGTGTGCCTCCCTGCAAGCAATGGGACTCAAATGGGGTTAGGTTCTTTTGTAGTCTGTCGTGGGGCCTAATGTACAGAAAAAATGATGGAGTTGCAGTGCTCCCCAAAAATCGAATACAAATCGACTATCCAGTTGCATCAGAGACGAAATGGAGGGCCACCCGTGCAAGTTTAGAAAATGTGATACTTGGAAGCAACCTGCATCTAACAAATTCTGAAACTGCCCACCACCTAGTCCTGAGGGGAAGTTAGGGTTACCCAATACCAGGTATATGCAATTCCCCCGAAAATTTTGGGGAGGGTCAGAAGACGTCGTCGGATCCTGGGTCTCTTATTAGCCCATATAAATTTAGTGAAAAGAGTGTTTGTCTAAAGTAGGCTGAGGGGATATGGATAGGTAGAACCTGAAATAGGTAAAGGAACTTGGGCAAGACCACTCATCTTTATGATGTTGCATCGGCCGAACCCTGAGTGTAGGCCTTGTTGCCATTTATCCAGCAGTTAACGTACTATACCAAGGAGAGGTGGAAAGTTTAATTTAAAGACAATGGCCAGTGATGGGGGGATATATGTCCCTAAAAATTTCAGAGCCAGGGAGGTCCACTTAAATTTAAAGTTGCACTATAGGTAATATAGTTGTGGGGAAGATATCCCCACACCCATGGCTTCTGACTTTGAAAAATCTTCAGGTTTAACCGGGTGCCATACTGCCCAAGTTCCTGTAAGAGATTGGGCAAAGAGATAATTGGATTTAGGAGGGAAAAGTGTAGGTCGTCCACATATGCAGAGACTTTTTTAATGGGAGTTGCCCATTCGTAGGCCCTTGCTGTCGTCGTTCAATCTGACCCTACTCAAGAACGGTTTCAGAGTAAGCGTGAATAACTATTGCGAGAGAGGGCATCCCTGACGGTTTCCGTTCTAAATTGTGATCGGATCTGAAAACAGACCGTTAACCTTGACTGAGGCTGTCAGGGTAGTATATGCTCCGGCATCCTATTGTATCATACTGCCCCCCACCCCGAAGCCTTGAAGGGTTGCAAACATGAAGCTCGAGTTCACCCTATCAAACACCTTCTCGGCGTTGGTTCTCAGGAAGACACAAGGGACTTGGGTATGGTTGGCTGTTTAGAACTTTCGTGGTGTTGTCTCACGCCTCGCGAGTGGGAATAATTCCCACTTGGTCTAAATGGACTAGTTGGGGAAGATATAGTTGAAGTCGTGTGGCTAATATTTTGGTGAAGAGTTTCAGATCCACATTGAGTAGTGAAATTGGTCCATAGCTACTGCACAGTGAAGGGTCCTTGCCCTCCTTGTGTATAACTGAGATGTCAGCTAGTAAGGTCGTGGGCAGGAAAGAGGATGATTGTCCCAGTGCATTGAATGTTTTGATCATGTGATGGCCTAGAAGGAGTAACAGGGCTTTATAATATTGGATGGTGAATCTACATGGACCTGGTGCTTTCCCGTGCTTGACCAAGCCCAACGCCGACTGCAATTCCTCGATGGTTAAAGGAAGATGAGGTAGGAGGGCTGAGGAGAGATAGTTGTTCAGTCGTGTCTGCGATAGGGAATTATATCTGACAGATTGTATAAGGAGGAGTAGTAATCCCAAAAGCACTGAGCTATGTGTTTTGGGAGTGTAGCCTTTTGTCCCGTCGGACACACCACTTGGGGAATATAGGAAGCTGCTCTCTGATCTCGGTGGGCCCTTGCAAGTTATTTGTCACATTTGTCACCGGACTCATAATGGAGTCTCCTACAAGTTTGTATTGCTGCCTTAGCGAGATATCGTAGAACCTCAGACACTTGACAACGCAAGTGTATGAGGTTGTGCTCTACAGAAACGTCTGGGGCCTGTTTATGGCGGAGTTTGAGCGCCTGTATGTCTGTAAGCAGTGTTGTGAGTTTAGCCTCTCGGGCACGCTTGATACGGACACCATGTTTAATTAACACTCCTTAAATTACAGTTTTGTGCGCTTCCCAGACAATCCCAGGGTCACTCTGAGGAGTGTCATTAAATTGGAAGTACGTAGTAAGTTCTTTAATTACATCCATCAAGACATCAGGGTCTTGTAATAGACTTTTGTTTAAATGCCATCGCTACTCCTGGGAGGGGGGAGGGGTCTAAGTCTATACCGCAATGTGATAGGTAATATTACCTGGTTACAGCATTCACCTATCGATACCTCTATGATGTCCGAGAGATGTTGAGGAAGGGGGGGGGGGTCAAAAAAAGGTCTATCCAGGAATTGAAGTGGTGTGGGTTGAAGAAAAAGGTATATTCCGGTTCGCCTGGATGAAACAGGGGCCATGTATCAATTAGCTGGTGCCTATGAAGAGCCTGGAGTATACGTCTGTGAATGCCAGGGAGAACGGTGGAGGTGCTAGTAGATGTGTCGACTTTCAGGTCCAGAGGAATATTTGAGATCCCCCTCTAGTATCAGCTTTCCTCCTGCAAACTCCGCGAGATAGGATAGGGTATTACAGAGGAAAGTATCTTTATGTAAATTTGGAGAGTAAACTGTGGCCAATGTCACCATAAGGCTGCCAATGTAACCTTTAAAAGAAAAGAACCTCCCCCCCTCATTGGCGCATATATCTAGATAGGGAGGAGCGACGTGCTGACATCACCGCGTTCACGCAGGTCCTGGAGTCACGGGCTGCAATCAAGAGCCGGCCGGCTCTGAGTTTATGCTTCATTTGTTCGTCTAATTGTAAGTGCAATACTTTTTACTTATTAAAACCACCAAAAGGTTTTACACTATGGAAGTTTTTATTTCTTCATGGGGACCATCTGGCAATATGTATCTTTGAGGGATAACACCTGGGAAGACGCTGGGACCATTGCTTTACATCTTAAAGGCCCGAGCTGGGTATTAAGCCAAAAGCGCGTGTGATCTCCCGAAATAGGAGATCATTTGGAGTCGAAAGCGGCATTGTGTGTAGAGGTGGAAGTCACTTCTTTTCTCATCACAATTCTTGGGTGTATCGTGTGTCAGTCTCACATTGGAAATTCATCTTCAATATAATGGACTATTTACAGTTTGATAACCAATGAATTTTTTATTGCACAAATTCAATTTATATGGAAGTTTAGCACAATCAATTTTTATTGCACAGATTCACATTATATGGAAGTTTAGCGCAACTTAATATTGAAAGTTGATTTTGTGTGTATCTCACAGGAAGTTGCAGCTTGACTTTCTATAATAATTCCTTTTTTATATTTCATCTATTCACCATTTCACTTGACCTCTATGACAGCGCAGTAATTTTAATTTGTTTATCTAGAAAGGGCCAGGGAAGGCGGCTGGTAATCAAAATGGAGACCTCCTTGGATTTAGCTAACTGGTTTGAGGCGTGGTACACAGAGGGATAAAACCTGTTCTGGAGAAAAGGGGAGTTTTCTTGCTTTGAAATGGGTTTCTTGTATAAAGCCATGTCAGAACAGGTACGTTTCAGATCTTGTAAGATTATCCTTCTTTTTCCAGGGACATTTAGCCCCTTGACATTGAGCGATGTGATGGTTACTGAATCTATCACGGTGGCCAGTGAGACAAAAATAAATTAAAAAAAAGGGGGGTAGGGAGGAGAGGATTAAGAGCTAGGGTGGAGCAAAAGTAGTAGGTAGAGAGAAGGGGAGAAGCTAAGTGGAGAGGAAGTTTGGAAAAAGAATGAGAGTAGAAGAGGGAAACAAAGTGGTTCAGGGTTCAGGACCCTAAAGCCCAATATACAACTATATATATATATTGTGGGAGATTAGCTTGTGGGGATCAACTTTCTGAATCACAGTCCGCAAACAGGCACTTTCTTAAAAGTCTGGCGGATGCCAGGTTTTATTTATAAGAGGTTTGCAGGTATAAACAAACAAAACAGTAAATAAATCCTTGCCGTCCGGCGCTAAACTAAATAAAATAGTATCCTCTCTATACAGTGCGGGACTGGTCCCCGTCACCCACAAAACATGCGATAAAGCAAACCTTTTCTTTTTGATCCACTCCAACAGAGCTCTCACTCAGGTTCCCTCCTGAGTCTCCAAAACCAGAGCAATCCTGTGCTCTCTTCCTGGATCTTTAAAGCCCAGCTGACTGTGGATTCTAGTGAACCCGAACAACTGGACCAGAACCCAGCCGACCACAGAGGCTGGAAAAACCTGGGCCGGATTCTAGTTCCTTCCCTTACAATGGACCGAATGCGAGGTGAAATGTAGCGATTATCATGTATCTCACCTTGCATACCATCACATATCCTCCCCCTCTGCTCAAGCCCCTGCGGCTGAGCACTTGACCCAGCCATACAGTGAACACGGGAGAGGGCATCAGCATTATCCTGGAGCTTGCCCGGCCTGTGCTCAGTGACCAGCCTAAATGACCTCCTGAGTAGATAATACCTCAGGGAGTCTAAGGCCCATTTAATGGCGAGACACTCCTTCTCCACGATGGCATAGTTCCTTTCGTGTTTGTTCAGCTTCCGGCTCAGGTATACAACTGGGTGCTCCTCACCATTCCTGACCTGCGACAGTACGGCCCCTAGGCCCACCTTAGAGGCGTCTGTCTGTACGACAAACTCCTTTGTGAAGTCCGGGGTCACCAGCTCCGGTAGTGCACAAAGGGCCTGTTTTAATTTTTGAAATGCCTTCTCTGCCTCAGGGTTCCATTTGACCATGACTGACCCTCTGCCCTTCGTCAGGTCAGTCAGAGGGACGGCAATGGTGGCAAAGTCGGGTATAAACCGTTGGTAATACCCCGTAATGCCTAGGAAGGCCCGAACTTGTTTCTTGTTTACGGGTTGGGGCCACTTTTGAATTGCCTCAATCTTATTGGTCTGAGGCTTGACAAGTCCCCAGCCAATAACGTAGCCAAGATACTTGGCCTCCTCTAGGCCTATGGCACACTTCTTTGGGTTAGCCGTGAGGCCTGCTTTCCTAAGGGAATCTACCACCGCCTGTACCCGGGGCCGGTGCGATTCCCAATCTGGGCTGTGGATGACCACATCGTTCAAATAAGCAGCCGCATACGGGCGATGTGGTCTCAAAGTTTTGTCCATCATTCGTTGGAATGATGCAGGGGCCCCATGCAGACCAAAAGGCATCTGCTTGTACTGAAACGAGCCCTCAGGAGTGGAAAAGGCAGTCTTCTCCTTTGCCAATTCAGATAGCGGTATTTGCCAATAGCCTTTTGTCAGGTCTAGGGTCGTTATATAGCGAGCCTGTCCCAACCTGTCCACAAGTTCGTCGACCCGGGGCATCGGGTATGCATCGAACTTGGATACACTGTTGAGTTTCCGAAAGTCATTACAAAACCTGATAGTGCCATCAGGTTTTGGGACCAGCACTATGGGGCTCGACCATTCACCGTGGGACTCTTCTATCACATCCAACTCCAACATGGTTTTAATTTCTTTCGCGACTGCCTCACGCCTGGCCTCTGGGATTCTATACGGCTTCGCATTTACCCGAACCCCTGGTTCCGTCACTATGTCATGTTGGATCACTTGGTCAGTCCAGGTAAGGGGGAGCTAAAGTCTCTATTTTTATGCACGAACACCCAGGGTATCCGTAATAGGAACGTCAGGTGTCACGGGTACCCGGTCGGTTGGATGCGGGGACGTGGCCAGTAAAGTCTCTCGGTCCTTCCAGGGTTTTAAGAGATTCACATGGTAAATTTGGTGTAGTTTCCTCTTCCCTGGCTGGTAGACTTTGTAGTTTACCTGCCCCACACTTTCGACAACTTCGAAGGGACCCTGCCACTTGGCTAAAAACTTACTTTCCACCGTGGGGACCAATACCAACACTCTGTCCCCAGGGCTGAAAGTACGGACCCTGGCACTTCAGTCATAGACCCTCCTTTGGGCCTCCTGGGCTCGCTCCATATGTTCTCGCACCAGGGGTAGGACAGCTGCGATTCGATCCTGCATCAAGGAGACATGCTCTATGATGCTTTTATATGGGGTTGCCTCACCTTCCTATGTTTCCTTGGCAACATCTAGCAGCCCCCTGGGATGCCAACCATACAAGAGTTCAAAGGGGGAATAGCCTGTGGACGCCTGCGGAACCTCACGTATTGCAAACATGAGATATGGCAGCAAAAAAATCCCAGTTTCTCCCATCTTTGTCGACCACCTTTTTCAGCATACTTTTCAAAGTTTTATTAAATCTTTCAACCAGACCATCCGTTTGGGGGTGGTAGACAGAGGTACGGAGATGGGAGATTTTGTATAACTTACAAAGCTCCTTGGTAACCTTGGACATAAAGGGGGTGCCCTGATCGGTTAAGATCTCTTTTGGGATCCCCAGTCGACTAAAGACATGGACCAATTCCTTGGTGATAGCCTTAGCAGAGGTATTGCGCAAGGGTATGGCCTCAGGATAGCGGGTCGCATAGTCCAGAATCACCAGAATATGCTGGTGACCGCGGGCAGATTTCACAACCGGCCCCACCAGGTCCATGCCAATCCTCTCAAAGGGGACCTCGATTATTGGCAGAGGAACAAGGGGGCTGCGAAAATGGGGTGACGGTGCCGACATTTGGCACTCGGGGCATGATTCGCAGTACTCCTTGACATCTGCATGCAAGCCGGCCCAGAAAAATCTCTGGGCGATTCTCTCCCTGGTTTTTTCAACACCGAGATGCCCCCCCCCCATTACATGACCATGGGCCAGGTCTAGCACCACCCTGCGGAAGGGTTTGGGGACTAGTAGCTGTTCTACCTCGTCCTCTCCATGTTTTATCACTCGATACAATAAATTGTTTTTAATTGCCATGTAAGGGAAAGACACCACCCAATTAGGATCCACCAGTTCCCCATCCAACATCTTAACGTTTTCCCTGGCTCTCATGAGGGTGGCCTCTCGTAGTTGCTCGGTACAGAAATCCTCTCTCCTGACCTCTAAATCGGGTACCACATTTTGGCTACTCTCAATGTCAGGGTCAGAGGGGTTCTCCTGTTCATTACCCTCAGGCTGGGAGCTAGCTTCCAGGTCCTCCGGCTCCCCAGCCATGACAGGGAAAGGAAGAGGGTCTCCGGCTTCCTCGATTCCACCAACCGAATCCTCTGCCCTTTGGCAAAAAGGGTCTGGCGAGAGTTCCCGTGCTTCCCCAGCAGGGGGAGATCTATCTACCAGCCTCCCCTTGTTTTCCCATAATTTCCAGAAATGGGAAAAATCTCTTCCCACTAAAGCTTCGTGAAGCAGTGAAGGTACCACCCCCACTGAATGTGATACACTGCCCCAGGGGGTATCAACCTCAACCACCGCTGTCTGGTAGTCTCGAGTGTCCCCATGGATGCAAATTACCCCAATAGTACTGGGGTGTAGTTTTGTGGGGTTCACACAATCACTCCTGACTAGGGTCACCACACTACCAGAGTCTAGCAGGACTGTCAGTGGCTTTCTATCCACTGAAATAACACACATCTGTCTTTCAATGAGACTCTGACATGATGCAGTACATGCGACCTGTGCAAATAAAGAAATGCGTCTTTTCATATGAGCATAATCGCATTGCATAGGTTCATCATTTATAGGACAGTTCGCAGCAATATGCCCTAATGCATGGCAACGAAAACATGTTATATGCTCAACCCCCAGTCCTCTCAACGGTCCCAAAGACCTTCCTGGCTGCTTTGGCCAGCCTTCAGGTCTAGGAACCACAGTCTCATCAGTTGGAACAACAGTCTTCTCAAATCTCCCCAAGCTCTTGGACCCCGGAACAGTTTTACCAGAACCGCCGGGAGATCTCGCACCCCTAGACACACCGAAGTGGGGCGTAGATGGATTCACCAAGTCCTCAGTAGCACTGTACCTCTCCACTAGGTCGACCAGTTGGGCTGCAGTTTTGGGGTCACCCTGTCCGACCCACTTCCTCAGAGCAGCAGGGAGCGCACGCAGATACCGTTCCATTACCACACGCTCTATGATCTGCGGGCCTGTCAAGGTCTTTGGCTGCAACCACTTCTTGGTGAGGTGGACCAGGTCAAACATTTGCGAACGGGGTGGCTTGTTGCTGGAGAAGGACCACTGATGCACCCGCTGGGCCCGGATTGCCATGGTGACACCCAAGCGTGCGAGTAGTCCTGGCCCTATCAGATTCTAGGTCAAAATAAGCTTTTTGGGGTTCTCCTGTTAGAAATTGGGCCAAGAGACCTGCCCACTGCTCTTTTAGCCATCCTTCGTGGACAGCAACTCTCTCAAAAGTTGCAAGGTATGCCTCAACATCATCAGCAGATGTCATCTTTTGTAGGTGGTAGGATGCACGTATCATCTTTGCTTCCACTGGTGCAGGAGGTGCGGACCCCTTTTTCAGTTCTAGCAGAGCCTCTGCGAACTGCCGGTTCATCTCCTGCTGGGCCGCCTGTTGAACTGCAGCAGCGTCCTGTTGTGCTGCGACTTGGCGGCTCATCTACTGCTGAGCCTCCCGTTGTGCTGCAGCGGCCTCTGCGACTTGGCGGTTGGTTTCCCGCTGAGCTGCATTGGCCTGTAGCAGGGCCTTTAACATTTCCTCCATCTTCAGAAAGTGCCCGCATTCTCCACCACGTGTGGGAGATTAGCTTGTGGGGATCAACTTTCTGAATCACAGTCCGCAAACAGGCACTTTCTTAAAAGTCTGGCGGATGCCAGGTTTTATTTATAAGAGGTTTGCAGGTATAAAACAAACAAAACGGTAAATAAATCCTTGCTGTCCGGCGCTAAACTAAACAAAATAGTATCCTCTCTATACAGTGCGGGGCTGGTCCCCGTCACCCACAAAACATGGATAAAGCAAACCTTTTCTTTTTGATCCACTCCAACAGAGCTCTCACTCAGGTTCCCTCCTGAGTCTCCAAAACCAGAGCAATCCTGTGCTCTCTTCCTGGATCTTTAAAGCCCAGCTGACTGTGGATTCTAGTGAACCCGAACAACTGGACCGGAACCCAGCCGACCACAGAGGCTGGAAAAACCTGGGCCGGATTCTAGTTCCTTCCCTTACAATGGACCGAATGCAAGGGGAAATGTAGCGATTATCATGTATCTCACCTCGCATACCGTCACAATATATATATATATATATATATATATATATATATATATACACACACACACACAGTGTCAGGTCCATAAATATTGGGACATCGACACAATTCTAATCTATTTGGCACTATACACTAGCACAGTGGATTTGAAATGAAACAAGCAAGATGTGCTTTAACTGCAGACTTTCATCTTTAATTTGAGGGTATTTACATCCAAATCAGGTGAACGGTGTAGGAATTACAACAGTTTGTATATGTGCCACACACTTTTTAAGGGACCAAAAGTAATGGGACAGTTGGCTGCTCAGCTGTTCCATGGCCAGGTGTGTGTTATTATCCTCATTATCCCATTTACAAGGAGCAGATAAAAGGTCCAGAAGCCCTCACTGCGACACTTTGTTACGTTAGTGAATGCAGGCCTAACAGGGGGAAGTGGTAAGAGACAGCAGGTAGCGAGCATCCTGTACTTCCCAGCGGTTATAAAGTGAATGATTGTAAGGCACCAGTGGGAGATGAGATAAAATAAGGAAACGGGAGAGAGGGATCCCTGAGTAGTGCAATTATAAAGAAAGATCATCTGCCCTACTTACTCATAGTGAGTAAAATAACAGTCCATATTACCAACATTCAGATCACCAACAGTGTGTCGGGTAGAAATGCAGTCCCAGCAAAGTCCCCCGGCCACCCCGCCGCGAGGCATAGCCACACGGCCATGGTCGCATCTAATTGAATGCGTCATAAGCTGCACCCCGCAGTGGGACGGCCGGAGGCAGCACTGGGTCAATAGATTAAGCTTAGTCTGTGAAATATAAACCAGTCAGCAGAAAGACCATGAACAGCAACAGAAAAAAAAAATTACATATAACACAATAAACATTGGAGAGGGATCAGCAATGAAACTGGAGGCTGATGATTTCCAATGACATGGTGATTTTGGGACAGTTCAGCCAGCACCCCATTGTTCTTCCATAGGAACCAGTGGAACAAAGGGTAGAAGGAAAGGGGGTGCAGTCCAATAGTTTAACTGGAACACCCAATAGCATAATTATACTACCCTAAGGAAGCTGAAAAAATTGAGGTGCAAAGCCCTCCAAGCTTGGAGACGGGATCCATGCAGGGTAAATAGGCATTTGGTATCAAGCCTTCTGGGGTGGCAAATGTATTGACTGGTAAACTGGGGTGGAACCCATAAAAATGAAGGAGCTAAGCCCTTGGCAACAAAGTAGGTCAACAGCACAGTAGTTCAGTTCACTTGAGAAAGTGCATGTACCATACCTCGGCAGCAGGATATTACAAAGACTACATGGAGAGATTTAGGAAGAGCTCCAGGAATCAAGGTTCAGGATAGGATGAGCGTGGCGGATTTCGGTCGGCCTGGGAGGGAGGCCAGCAGGACCTGGAGCAGCACCGGCTCTTCTGGTGGGTCATAGTAGTGCTTGCAGCCAGTTAGGGATCGCTATGGCGGCAGCTTCAAGGAAGGTGAACAGTGGCGGCAGGTAATCCGGGTGATGAAGCATGAAAGATGAAGAGCCTATCCGGACCATCAGCGACAGGGGAAATCCCCATCTGTATGCGCAGCCCAATTGTCCCAGGTTATCCAGTAGAGGACGAAGTAGCACCCGGCACTGGAGGGTTGCCCTGGAGAGATCTGGAAAGATTTTCACTGATGCCCCAAAGTCCACTGCTCCTTGCTCCCATGCCTTTCTAAGGATCAGTTCTTTGTGCGTGTACCGGTTGAGGAGGCAGGTCACGTCTAGTGGTCTATTAGGATCCGAGGAGCGGGGGCCCAGAGCTCTGTGTACCCTATCCATCTCCAAGTTCAGTGGGGAGGTCGAGTCTAGGAGCCTATTGAAGATTGGCAGCACAGTGTCCTGCAGGTGCTCAGGCCCAGTAGCCTCCGAGAGGCCTCGGAGCCGTAGTTTGTTAAGTCCTCTAGGTCTTCCAGGTGGAGCTATAGGGTAGACACATGGGTCGTCTGAGTGGTCTGCACTGCCTCCAGTTGTGAGATGCGGGCTTCCAGGGCAATGATAGAAGACTCCCCCGCGGAGACCCAATCCACTATCTGGACTGCTTGCAGGTCTTGTTGGTGTGACTCTTCCAGCCGGTGAAAGAGTGCCTCGATGTTCGCCTTGGTAGGTAACGCTTGGATGAGGGTGCACTAGTCTGAGTCTCCGGGGTTCGCCAGAGACTCCATCTGCTCACAAGCTGGGGACAATGTTCCAGGTTGTCAGTGTCAGAGTCTTATAAGGGCACACTGCTGGCCGCCCCAGAACTATTAGTGGATTGTGAGTGGGAGGAACCCATTTCAGCGGGAAAACTAGCTCTAATGCAAGGTAAAAGTACTCCTCAAGCTGACCGCTGTAAGAAGGAGCTAGTGGGAGAAAAAAAAATGGATAGTAAAAATGGATAAACTTTCCTCGGTACAGAAAAGACATCTATCCTCCTGGGACTCCTAGCAAAAAAAAATGGGCTTTCTGGTAGTGGGAGGGGTTTTTACCAGGCTGGTCACTTATTTTTACCATTCTTTTTACCAATGTCCAATTCCTCCTGTGGGCACAATTGACTCCTGTGTTCCTCGAGGAAGAAACTGTAATTAAAGTGGAACTTCAGTCATTTTTTATCTTTCCATCTATTAAATCCTCTGTCCTTGTTGTTTTAACTTTGAATAGTAAAACATTTTTTATGCCAGTAAATACCCTATACAGCCCACTTCCTGATTCTTGTCTGGTAAAAATCCTAGGCCTATGCACAGCTCTCTCACTCTCATGAGAGTTTGCCAGGAAGGGAGGGGGATGAGTCATAAGAGTGCCAATGAGAGCTGCAGAGCTGGAGGTGTGCCTCTGTGTGTCTGTGTAAATCCAGGAAGTGAACAGGCAGCAGCTTCAGCTGCCCACAGTTAAAATGGTTGCAGCCAGATTCAGTGGAGGATGATTATTGCAGCATATTTGGCAAGTACAGAATCACAGTATAGGTCTATAAAATAATATGCAAAGTGGTTGAAGGGAAGCTTCAGAATGGCAAGGATGTTTTTATTACAAATTATGTGAGCAGACTGCAGTTCCTTTTTAAAGGCAGAGTTAGGACTTGATTTATGAAAATAAACTATCCCGTGACTTCTAAATGTATAAAGTTGTATTTTATTATTTATGTATGCACAATTATATTTAAAAAAAACAAAACATATAATTTTGCAGAAAAAAGAGCATCTGAAAACTCATTCTCCTGGTATATAGCTATCCAAAGTATAATCCTCTAATAGGTACAATTTGCAGAGCTTCTTCTAGAGACCATATTCATCTTTGGAGAAATCTTGGAAAATTTCGGTAAAAGTCAGTTATACTGGCACACGGTTATCCTTGCCCCATTTCTTCATTATTCGGATGATATATTCTACCTGAGTACTACCTGTACTTCTCAGCAAGTGAAGCACTTCTGTCAGCGTCTCTCTAAAACAAAATAACAATGACGAACACATAAAAATGTTAAAATCCAATCATTTCAATCTGTTGTAGGTTTACTGCTGTTAAATGCATTTTATATACAATTTAAAGAGAAAGTAAACCCTGATAATTTCACTTTACACATTAGGTGACACTTACGTGCAAACAAAGCCCACGCCGTCCCGCTGCAGGCCGCATCCATGTCTGCAGCCCCTCTTCCTTCCGGCTCTGTGACTGGTCAGAGCTGTGTGACGTAACTCCCGCGCATGCGCGCGTAGCCGCCGGTCACGGCACGCGCTTGTGAAGAAACGTCACAGGGGTCGTTTCTTCACAGCGCATGTGCCGATGACATAATGAGCGCAGTATATAGTAAATATCTCCTAAACAGTGTACGTTTAGGAGATTTTACAGTACCTATAGGTAAGCCTTATTCTAGGCTTACATATAGGTACAACTTAAAAAGGGAGGTTTGCATTAAAAATAAAATATTAGACTTTAATTTGGATAGTGCTTTTTACAGTACAGTACTTCAACTGCTATCAAATTGTCGTATCCAAGCTGTCTTTTTGTACTGCAGATTGGACCAAAAAATTAGTTCTTAGTCCTTATTTCACGAACTCTTTTACTGTCTCACAAACCAGGAGGAATAATAGGAAGTAATGGAGGAGTTTTCTATAAATAACCTGAAGGCTGAGGTAATGCATATCCTAGAATATAAAGAAAGCTTTTACTTTTCTGCAACAGAGGTACATTATTTGTTATATTGGTACCTAGGGCAGCTAGAATTTGAAAGGTGAACTTAGCCTTTATTTTGTTTGCAAACTCCAACAATTAACTTTTCTTATTTTTTTTTTTTATCTATAACAAGTTCAAAATTAAAAAAATGGTCTTACTACCTGACATTAAAAGTGGAGTGCAGGGCCTAGCAGCAAAATGGTTAAAATAATGTATCAAAGCTGTATATAAATTATACAGAATGCGAAATTTAAAGGTAATTATTTAAATTACAGCACTGCAATTTGCACATTTCATGCTGCCCTATAGTTACATTTCCTCAAAGCAATAATGCTTTGTAATTGTTAGGATTACCTGCTACAAACAAAAAGTAAAAATTACAGATTCTGGCCTGCTATATCATGCTATACTCACTTTGGTTCCCGGCCTGCTAAAATCATCTGAAAGATTCCAACACATGCACCACGTTTTCCTTCCCAGTATTCAGGACTTGGATCTAGCCTTTCCAATACATCAAAAGCCTTAGCTGCATAATAGAACTGACCCATCTATTAAAAAAAAATAAAAGAACAAGAAATGACTAGGCAGGTACAACACTTGCAAATTTAAATTAAATTTTGTTATAGGAATACGGTACATAGATTATTGAGTATGTCATGCTTGGTATTGCACAAAGAATGATTTGCAGCTTTAGGACTACATTGGATATTTATTAGCGCAAATGCTACCACAGTAAGGTGACCAGATTTTTAAAATGAAATCCGGGGACATATTTTTTTTTTACTAGTCCCGTCGCCACCAACCTCACAGCCTATCAAGTCTTACTCTCCAGGCCCCGGCTACTACTGGGTGGGGAGCGGAGGATGATCACTCCGCCAAGGAAGGCATGGAGATAAGCAGACAGGTGGCTGGCTGGGACTTGAGCCAAGGCAGAAGAACATGCAAGCGGAGCTGAATGGGAATGCGCCTGAAACTGAAGAAATATTCCCTCCGCTCCGACCAGCACATGGTCATCAGAAAGGGGCACAGATAATGGGAAAAAAAACACCCCCCTAAGCTAGTAGGAGCGGCGGAGTGGGGGGGGGGGGGTGTAATTCCGATTTTTTTTTTATTCTGCACTGACTGTCTTTGAAATTGCCCCAGCCCCTGTTCAAATCCAATCTGGGGACAAAACCGGGGACAGATTTGGTCCGGGGACAGTGTCTTCAATCCGGGGACAGTCCCCAGAAACCGGGGACGTCTGGTCACCCTATACCACAGTCCTTGTAGCACCCCAGCCAGTGATGTAGGATCAGGTAACTCCACAGGGGACCTATTCCCCTTCCTGTATATTATCACTATGCAGGTGTCCCTGCAAACTTGTGAGTAGTGTTGCTCAAGGCTCTGCAGGACCAACTGTATTAATAATATTGTGGCTGTCAGATCCCAGATACAAAGCAGCACTGAACCAAGGGAAGCTCTTCGAGGCTCCTCCATGGTTCTGATGTGTCATATGACACAAGGTCGAGGGGATGCCTAGAAGGACTTCTCCTTTATTTGGTTCAGGTGCCTCTCAGCTTTAATGCCTTGTACACACAACCGTTTTTCAAGATGAGAAAACTGCCATTTTTTATATTGGTCATGAAAACCGGACGTGTGTATGCTCCCTAGCAGTTTTCTCGACGAAAAAACTGCCCACAAAAAAATTAAAACCAGCTGTCTCTTTTCTCGTCGTGTTTCCCGTCAGTCTTTTTCTCGTCGCGAAAAACGGTCGTGTGTATGCTTTTCCAAGGGGAAAATAAACGCGCATGCTCAGAATCAAGTATGAGACAAGAGCGCTCGTTCTGGTAAAACTAGCGTTCAGAATGGAGATTGCAGATTCGTCACGCTGTAATTGACTGAAAAGCACGAGGCTGCAAAGCGCGAATCGTCCCTCACCAAACTTTTACTAACACGAGGATCAGCAAAAGCAGCCCAAAGGGTGGCGCCATTTGAAAGGAACTTCCCCTTTATAGTCCCGTCGTACGTGTTGTACGTCACCGCGCTTTGGTCGGACGTTTTTTTGCATGAACGTGTGTATGCAAGTCAGGCTGGAAAGGAATCACGTTGGGAAAAATGACGGCTTTTTGCATGTCAGGAAAAACAATGGCGTGTTCAAGGCATGAGTTTTGTATGGTTTTTGCATTCAAGGAAGGAAGGTAGTTGGTTGTGAGGAAAGGGAAATATATGTTTCTAGTAAAAGGAAGATTTGGTGGGGTGGAGAGGGGAAAGGGATCCACTTTGATTAGGAGGGAAAGAAGTTAGACATTTTTAATTTTTTTTATTTTGTGGGTAGCTGAATAGGTGCTGAGGGGTTACTCTTGAACTCTGTACTCAGTACTTAGGGCCTTACATTACAAATGGCTGAACGCTGTACTCTGGACTGTACTGGCTCCTTTAGTGGTCAGGATTATGCAATGCACAGCACATGCAGGATGGTGCAATGAACTATTGCAATGTTCATTGCAACACAATTCACAAAACATGTGGAATAGTGCAGTACTGCCTTCCCTTAATTTAATCATTGCTATATATGCTGGAGAATCTCAAGGATTAATGTTAGGCCAGGTAAACAAAGAGCCGAAACTGGATGGAATGAAATCCTTGTTGCTTTCGGTTTCCGGGGTCACAGAGAGCGAGGAACAATGTCCGTTATTCTCTCTTTGTGTAGTGTCTCCGCCGCCTGCAGTGGTCTTGGCCTCCACGATCGGACATGATCGGACAGGTGAGTCCAGGAAAGGCGGCGGTGGTAGCGGCCTTCTGACTAAAAGAGAATTGGATGGGGATGTGGCTTGACTATGGAGGAGTGAGGACGTGCATCTCCTCGGCTCTGTGCCCACCGCTGCCTAATTACTAGCTTACAGGGAGAAAAGAACATGTCCCAGGGACAGCGGACACTCACCCAGAAAACAAAGGCTGATGGGACCCGGCAGGAGCAGCTGGAGGCATTTTTCAGCGGGACTTGCGGATTGGGACATGAGGCTTCCAAGGTGGTGCCGGAGCCAAAAACAGTTGGTGAGTGACTCTGCCCCCCCAGTCTCACCGGGATCCTCGGCCTCATATGACATTCTAACATGGCAGACCACTTAGAGGATGAGGACATTAAACGCCACATCTGGTCTCTCCCTACTCGGGAGGACCTGGATAAATTTGCTACCAGGGTGGAGAAGGCCTTTAACGCCGATATACGTCGGCAGAATGGTACGGGCAGGCAAATGGGCCACCCAGTGGTCGGCAAAGGCAGAACAGGGGGATGCCTTTGTAAACAAGGCATTTCCCTGTTCTGCCTAGTGACACGTCAGGGATCTACTCTTCCCTTTGATCGGGAACAGTGATCGCTGACATGTCACTGGTAGCTCCTCCCCCTTACAGTTAGAATTACTCCCTAGGACACACTTAACCCCTTCAGCGCACCCTAGTGGTTAACCCCTTCACTGCCAGTGTAATTTTTACAGTAATCAGTGCATTTTTATATAAATGACAATGGTCCCAAAAATGTGTCAAAAGTGTCCGATGTGTCCGCCATAAAGTCGCAGTCACGATAATAATTGCAGATCGCCGCCTATTTTGTAGACGCTATCAATTTTTTTTTTTTTACCAAAAATATGTAGAAGAATACGTATCAGCCTAAACTGAGAAAAAAATTGCTTTTTTTTAAAAAAAAAATGGGGATATTTATTATAGCAAAAAGTACAAAATATAGTTTTTTTTCAAAATTGTTGCTCTATTTTTGTTTATAGCGCAAAAAATAAAGACCACAGAGGTGATCAAATACCACCAAAAGAAAGCTCTATTTGTGGGAAAAAAAAGGACGTCAATTTTGTTTGGGAGCTACGTCGCACGACTGCGCAATTGTCAGTTAAAGCGACGCAGTGCCGAATCGCAAAAAGTGGCCTGGTCATTTGGCAGCCAAATGGTTCGGGCTGAAGTGGTTAAGCTCAAGTCTGATACCAATCAACTGGGGGCTAGGCTGGAAACGTTGGAACAGAGATTTGATGAGACCCTGCCTGCCATCTCTATGCTCCAGGATAGATGCAGCACTCGGGATCAGAAAATTTTGACTTTATTATGTCAGTTGGATGACTTTTGAGAACTGCAGCCGGCCAGGGGCGGATCCAGAGTCTTTTCTCGGGAGGGGCACTGCCAAAAAATGTTTTTTTTGTGGGAAATTTATCGGGGAAATGGTTGGTGTCGGCGCTTCAATCATCCTCGGCACCATGGTTGTTCTGGTGTCAGGATGATTGAAGCGCATTATTTCTATTATTACATTGTAATATAAAATTAAAAAGTTCAATGCAGAATCAGTGGGAGCCCCGAGTGTGTCACTTGCCACCGTCGCCTGCAATTAGTGAGAGCCCTGAGCGTGTCACTTGCCACACGTTGCGGATTGTCACTTGCCACGTCACCTGCCACATCTTGTGGATTGTCACTTGCCACATCACCTGCCACACCTTGCTGATTGTCACTTTTCTGCCACCAGATGCAGATTGTCATTTGCCACGTCACCTGCCACACCTTGTGGATTGTCACTAACTTGCCTGCTAAGGTGTAGTTTTGGTTGTCTCTTGCTGTGTCCCAGACTCCCAGAGTCAGGCAGCAGAGAGATAATGTAATCTCTCTGCTGCCTGCACAGTGAGGGCGGATGTCACTGCAGGAATGCAGGGCAGGCACGGGCGGTGAGAAATGATCTCATCTCTCTGCTCCCCCGCTCCTGGCTAGCTGATTGGCCAGCTGCCACACTGAGCCTGCTCTCTCACTCTCACCTGCGCTGCCAACACACTGAGCAGCACGGTCTGCCCACGAACCGCGCCGCCCCCCGACAACAAACAGCGCCGCAAGCGGAGCCGCCCGCTTTCTTACCCGTCTGTGGAGCCGCACGCTATCGCACCTGCCCGCAGTGCGGCCCGACGTGACTCACTGACGTCACTCGTTGCTAGACGCCAAGCGGCCCAGGCGTTAGCAACGAGTGCAGGGAAGAGGCTCCACCCACCTCCTCCTCCGCTTTTGGTATCGTGTCAGTGCGCCGTGTAACTACATTAGACGAGTCTCTCTCTCTGCGCCGCTGATCGGCTGATGTGAGAAACTGAGAGAGAGACTCAGAGAGGCAGCGGCAGCTGCAGAACAAGTACTGTATATACTCGAGTATAAGCCAACCCGAATATAAGCCGAGGCACCTAATTTTACCCCAACAAACTGGGAAAACGTATTGACTCGAGTATAAGCCTAGGGTGTCCATCTGCATGCCTCACTGTGCCTCACTTTGCCTCACTGTGCCCATGCCTCACTGTGCCCATGACTAGACTGATGTTTAACATGGGAGTCTATGGAAGGAGTGCCCGGCTTTGAAAAATCGGTTCTCCCCGGCCGTAGGTCTTCCAGACACCAAACTTTGCACACTTGTAGAGGACACCTGGGGCTACATGTGTGCCAGGATTGGGGTCCGAGGACCTATGGCCGGCCGGTAACGGGTCCCCAAAGTTCGAGAGATCAGGCGCAAAAAACAAACAAACAGAGCAAGCGAGTGTGACAGATGATCTCGGGGGGGCAATTGCCCTGTTGCCCACCCCCTGGATCCGCCCCTGAGCCGGCAGGCAAACATCCGCATTCGCGGCCTGCTGGAAGCCATGGCCCCTAAAGATATTGTCCCTACATTGGAGGACATATTGCCTGCTACAACACCCATTGAGATTGATCGCGCCCATAGGGCACTCAGGCCTCCTTCCCAAGATGTGGATAACCCAAGAGATGTAATTTGTTAAATGGAAGATCCCTCAAGGTTTTTTTTAGCAGCGAGATTGTATTAGAAACAGGTAACAATTAATTTCTATAAAAATGTAGTGTTTATTTAATGTATCACAATATCAAAAAGTATATGGGCATAGATACATAGGAGTCATAAAAAGAAATTCTGGCAATGACATAAAAACATAACTCATCAGTATCGGAAAATTACACAAACTCAAATTGTAGAAACAATGAACTTATATGAAATTTCACAAATTTCATAATTTAGAAAACTGCGGGTGGTCTTCGGGACGCCCCCCCCCCAACCCCCTCTTCCCCTAGCTCCACAAGGGGGTGATTTCTTGCAAGTTGTGTGGAGGTGGGGCTTCCCCTCGTGGGGGACGAGAAAATCATGTGGGGACACTCCGGGATCGTCAAGGCTTGATGTGCTTTTAGATGAGCAGCAATTCGTTTGGCCATGGAATGCAACTTTCTCGCCGGGAACTGGTAAACACATCTCACATTATTACCAAAAGAATAGAATGACTATGTAAAATAAAATAACTATGTATTCATTGACAGTATAATTCAAAAAATATTTTTCTTTTTACATAATAAATAAATTGCCCTGAAGAAGACCGTTAATCAAATTGGTCGAAACGCGTAGTTCATTGTTTATACATCTTGAGTTCATGTGTAATTTTCCGATACTGATGAGTTATGTTTTTATGTCATGGCCAGAATTGCTTTTTATGACTCCTATGCATCTATGCCCATATACTTTTTGATATTGTGATAAAATAAACACTACATTTTTATAGAAATTAATTGTTACCCGTTTCTAATACAATCTTGCTGCTAAAAAACCCCTTGAGGGATCTTCCATTTAATTCTACAAATCGGGGTGTGCAGCACCAACAACTCATATATATGTGTTATCCATTCTAGAGATGTAATTTGTAAACTTCACAAATATACACTTAGGGATCGCATTATGCAAAAAATGCGTGGGAAACCGTACTTTTATTTGGATGGGGCGCACCTTTTCTTTTACCAGGACATATCCAGGCATACCCTAAAGCAACATAGAGCTCTCCGCCCCCTGCTGGAGGCCGTCGAAAAGGCAGGCCTGCCCTATTGCCTGGGCTTTCCCTTCTACCTCCAGGTGACCAAGGATGGCAGACAGGTTATGCTGCGTTACCAAAGATGACCTCCCATATTTCCTGTCCACTCTAGGGCTAGATTCAGTTGACTTTCTGGACTGGAGAGGATCACCCGACTACCCCCCCATCCAACTCCCTCAGCCATGGCTTTCAGCTAAATGCAGGAGCCGCAAGAGAGAATGTCAATGTTCGCCCTCCGTTTCTCCCCCAGGCCCATTGTCTCCAAGAGACTGAAAAGACCTTTTTCCGCAAACTTCTCCCTGTGTGTTTTTTCTCTGGGAGGCGATCTGGCCCCCATAACGTGTGCTTCTGAGATTATTCCTAGTGGAATACATGGCACTACAAGTTAAATGGACTGTGATCTGCCTTGTTGCCTTTACAGGGATGGTCTGAGGCGGGAGTCCCTGTCTATTGCATTCTCTGGTCACTACTTTAGCCATGGACAGAACCCCCCAGTTATTCTGCAGTGCTCTCCCCCCTATCACTGGAAAAGCAGATGGTGGGATGTGGTGGACAGGGGCTGAACCTCACAGCCTTCCCTCTCATGTTGGCCCATGTTCCCCACGTAGGCCATACCTTACTGGGTATAACTTCCTTTTAGGATATTGGGCTGGGGCCCAGGGACTTCTCACTAGTAGAGCTGTGTCCTGCGCCCGCCTCACAGATGGTGCTAATAACATGTTATGATTTTTATGTTTTATTCTGACATTTCTCAAAGTTTTTTCTTCTTTTTCCCTTCATTCCCTTTTTCTCACTCCATGTTTCTTCACAAGAACTGCCTCTCACTCCGCCTCTCGTGCCGTGCCCGCCACCATCGCACACGACTTATCCATCCTCTGGATCTCCTATGGTGTCCCTTAAGGTAATTTCTTACAATGATTTTTCTCTGTTCCCCATGCAAGCGTAGCAAGCTGTGGTGGGAATTGAAGGAGTCAGGGGCACAGGTGGTTTTTCTACAAGAGACACATTTCACCCCCCAGTCAATTCCCAAGTTGCCCACTCACCTGTTTAGCCAGAGGTTTGCTAAGTAACTCCCTGGTAGCGAAATCCAGGGGTACGGCCATTGCGATCTACAAATCTTGCCCCTTTCAGGCCGCTGGCAACAGGGTGGAACATCAGGGCTGTTACATCTTTTTAAAAGGGACCATTGCAGGGCACAAGTTCACATTTGTTACTATTTATGCCCCCAATACTAACCAACTTACTTTTATAAAGTCCTAGATAGTTTGGCAGAATTCAGAGAGGGCTCTTTGATTCTGGGAGGTGACTTCCACGTTAGTCCAAACCCAATGCTTGACACGTCTCACCGGTGTCCCTCTCACTCCTATGCTTTTCTCAAGCACTTTCGCAGAGCCTGCCAACATCACCTTCTGATAGATAGCTGGTGAGTGCTTCACCCCTCAGATAGGGACTATATACCTATATAGATCTCCTTTGTAAGGATCACTCAACCCTGGAGCTTTTGCAGGCTTCGTTCATCGGGAATATAACTATCTTGGATCATGCCCCAGTGACGGTCATGCTAGCTTTGTTGCCAGGCGACCACAGAGCTTGGTCGTGGCGTCTGAACGAAAACCTGTTGGACGATGCTGCGGTAGTTTCTGGCCCACTATTTTAAAGAAAATAACACAGAGGGTATAAGTAAGGGGATTATCTGGGAGGATCATATGGTGGGGGTGAGGGGGGAGCTGATCTCTTTGGGCTCCAAGCTCAAGAAAGCCCGTCAAGCTGACTTCCACAGGGTTCTTCCGGCTCTCCAACAGGCTGAACTTTGGCATTAACATGGCGGAGACCCAAGGGCACTAATGAGGCTGACTGAACTGAGGGAGCTATTCCTACGCTTACTAGATCTACAGGCACAACTACGTTACATGTCGCATAAATATTATGAGCACGACAACAAATTTGTCTGAATGCTTGCAAGGGCTCTCGAGAAGAAACGTGCAATAATGTATATACATAAGCTGCTCTTACCTTTTGGGGAGCTCTCCGTCGAGTCCTCTCAAATCGCCTCTGGATTTCGTGATTATCATGCTGCCCTTTATAACTTAAGCTCCGACCCATCCCCAGATACTCAGACAGCAAAACTATATGCCATTTGAGATTACTTGACCACTTCTGGCCTTCCCCCACTGACTGACGAACAGTGCTCTACTTTAGAGTCCCACATTACCTCTACTGAGATTGAGTTGATGGTGAAGTCCTTGCCTAATGGGAAAAGCCCTCGCCCTGATGGGTTCACCAAAGCATACTATCGGTTATTCCTACCTCTGCTGTCGGAATCAATGTGTAGCTACTTTAATTCTATAGCAGATGGTGCTGCAATTCCCCCGGAGGCACTGTTGGCTTATATCTCAGTGATCGCAAAAGACGGAAAGGACCCTTACCTTGCCCCAAAGTTACTGACCCATATCCCTCCTTAATGTGGATATAAAAATCTTAGCGAAAAATCCTCGTGACCAGACTGAAGCACCGTATACCGCATATCTTTCAGCCTGATCAGGCAGGGTTCATTACAGGCCAGGAAGCTAGAGACAACTCCATTATAGCAATACAACTTATTCACTGGGCACATACCTGGCCAGATTCCCCGCTTTACATGATTTTGTCCACCAATGCAGAAAAAGCTTTCGATTGGACCCATCTGTGAGCAGTGTTCTGACCCGAGTGCGTAGGTTAAGGTTAACTGACTTCTCTCCTCCAGATTCTCAATCAGGAATGGCACAAGACAGGGGTGCCCCCTCTCACCCACTCTTTTCGCCCTGGTGCTTGAACGTTTACTACACACTGTGAGGGCGAATATATATATATAAAGGGTTTGAAGGTCGGTAACACGGAGCACAAGCTCTCGGCATATGTTGATGATGTGCTATTTCATCTCACGGACCCCCCCTAACCTGATTCGAGAACTCCTGCTTTTTGGGTCACTTTCTAATTTTAAAATTAACTACACAAAATCTGAGATACTCCCTATACAGTTATCGTCCTCCCAGGCTAGTAGGTTACAAGCGGCCTTCCCGTTCACTTGGGCTAGGACATCCTTAAAATACTTAGGCATTCAGTTGACAAATAGATTTGACACTTTATACGCCGCAAATTACCCCCCTTTGTTGGCAACAGTGAAAAGGGATCTTGCCCACTGGACCAAGACAGCCTTCACCTGGTTGGGGCGTGTGCACATTATAAAACTGAATATTCTACCAAAAATACTTTTTTTACATGCAGATGATACCTGTGCCCTTGCCTAGAGGATGCTTTACCCAGGTGTCCAGCCTGCTATCAGGATTTGTCGGGAATAAGCGGAGACCACAAATCACGCTTAGAGTGCTGAGCTGCCCAAGAGCCGCAGTAGGTCTAGGCCTACTGGACATGGTATTATAGGGCAATTGTCCTCCAGAGGATACTCAATTGGCATTTTCATACTCAGTCTAAACTCTGGGTCTCCCTAGAGAAATACATGGCAGGTACATGGCAGGTAGGAATTCGTCATACGCCCCAGGGCTGTTTCGGGAGCACAGGTGGTTGTCAGATTCTACCTCCCCATTGACGACTTATGCTCTGGCAGTATGGGATCGCATCAATCCAATGTTGGACCTGGCACCCTGTGTTCCTGTTAGCTCCATTGAGGGGGCCTTTTTCTGGTTCCCTCTTGGGGAGAAAATTACTTTTTTTGGGCCTTGGGTGGATGACGGTAACGCCAGTTGCGATAAGCTTCTGTAGAACGGTAAACTGTTGACCTTTGAGATCCTGCGGGACCAACGCGGGGGGGGGGGGGGGTTTCCCTATGGACTTCTGGAGGTAAAGACAACTCTAGAGGATGACCGATATATCGGACGATATTTGGCGTTTTTTAATTAATCGGCATCGGCCGGTTGTTTAAAAAAAAAAGCCGATTTAAACTTCAGCGCGACTTGCAAATAGCTTCTGTAATAGAAGTCAATGCAAGTTGCCTGAGAAGTTTCCCCGTGAAGAGACTTCTGGGCAGCCTGCCAAGTGTGAAAAAAGAATACAATGTTTAAACTTCAAAGGACTGAACTCCGTGTGTAGAAGTTCTCAGTTTAACCATTTAAATACTAAATCTTTTTTGACACTTGTTGCTTACAAGTAAAAATCCTGTATTTTCTGCTAGAAAATCACTTAGAACCCCCAAACATTATATATTTTTTTTTAGAAGAGACCCTAGAAAATAAAATACGGATTGTTGCAATATTGTATTTCACACGGTATTTGTGCAGCGGTCTTTCAAATGCAATTTTTTGGGAAAAAATACACTTTAACGAATTTAAAAAAAAAAAAAACAGTAAAGTTAGCCCATATTTTTTTTTCGTCCAAGAGTTTTGATTACCTATTTTTGTGTATTTAAGATCATTTATATATATATAAAAAAATTTTTTTATCTAAATTATACATACAAGTGCACTGATTGGAGGCTTTTTTAAGAAATTTTCTGTATCACTTATTACTTAGCGGAGTGATAATGGAACTTCCGCTTTTTGGATCCCCCCCCCCCCCCCTCTGTTGTCACATTTGGCACCTTTCAAGGGGAGGAGGGAGCAGATACCTGTATAATCCAGGTATTTGTTCCCTCTTCCGGGCATAGATCACTGCGGTGACTGCGGTGACCTACGCCACATCTGGCCCCCACTCTGCCCCCCCCCCGCTGTCTTCTGGGAGACACACAGGTCCCAGAAGACAAAAGGGACCAGTGGGATCGCGCAGCGTGACTCGCGCATGCACAGTAGGGAACCAGGAAGTGAAGCCGCAAGGCTTCACTTCCTGTTTTCCTTATCGAAGATGGCGGCGCAGGAACCCGTGGGAGAGATCGGCTTCGGGTGCCGACATCGTGGGCGCCCAGGACAGGTAAGTGTCCATATAATAAAAGTCAACAGTTGCAGTATTTGTAGCTGCTGACTTTAAAAAAAAAATTTTTTCGCGGAAATCCGTTGCTTTCACACTGGACCGTCATTCTAGCGGCGCCATTTGGCTGCTAGCGGGGAGCTTATATCCCAGCTAGCGGCCGATGAAAGGATTGAATGCTCCAATGTAGCGCCACTGCAGAAGTGCTTTGCAGGCGCTTCGGCAGCGGTGCCAGTTCATTTCAATGGGCAGGAGTGGTGGAGGAGCGGTATACACCGATCCAAAGATGCTGCTTGCAGGACTTTTTTTTTACGTCCTGCCAGCGCACCGCCTCAGTGTGAAAGCACACAAAGGGGTCTAACTGTTAGATTTTATGAGATGAAGGGGGGAAAAAAATTAAAAAATTGGCCTAACATATCGGCCCAAAAAAAAAACGGCATCATATATCGGCCATCGGCCGCTGCGATTTCTAAATATCGGCATCGGCCAGAGAAAAACCCATATCGGTCGACCTCTAGACAACTCCACCACTTTTTTTGAGGTTAATGGATGCTCCCATAAGAGATATCCATACCCTTACGCCCTTTGAGCGCCTTTTTAAAGAAGAGAAACCAATACCGCATATGGTCTCCGAACTATACACACTGATTGGCTCTGCCACTTTCGAAGCTAAGCCCGCATACATAAGGACCTGGGAATGGGACCTGGGGTTTGACTTTACCCCAGCCCAACTGACCCACCTTTATCAGCTTACTTGTTCCAGCTCGATTGATTCCAAAACCCAGGAAAGAAACTATAAGATTCTGTCACGTTGGTACCGTGTACCCGCAGACTTAGCGCAAATTTACCCCTCTACTTGTTATTTTAAATCAGATCTTTTTTTATTTTTATATGTAAACACCATTGGGACAATACAGACAAATTGTACAAACAAAATCACATTAAACAAAACACAACCCCAAAAAAAAAAAAGACCCAAAACCACCCCAGCTCAACAAAACCCCGCCTATCCCCCAACTCCCCCTGCTCTTGGAGTATATATGAAAAAAAAAAAACCTCTACTTCTGACCAGTGTTAAAGGGGCTGTGGTCACAGGGGTACACGCTTGCATCTCTGGTGGTATTGCCCGGTGATTAGACCCTTTTAGGTGGATATTAGGTCCCAGATTAGGGACATCATGGGTCTGGACATGCCTCTCTCCCCAATTCACTTCCTTTTGCATATTCCCCCCATGCCAGTTAGCCAATATAAGAAAAGAACATTACCTCATGTATTGAATGCAGCTAAGCACCTGCTTCCAATCTATTAGAAGCGATCACAAATCCCTAGCAGGGAGGAATAGATTCGCAAGGTGGGTGAAATAAACAAAGTGGAGGACTGGATTGCTACCTGCAGGGGTGCCCGTGATTGCTTCTCCAGCACCTGGTCACCTTGGATAGACTATGTTTCTGACCCAGGACAAGTGTCCTTATAGTCTGGACTTGGCTTTGCTGGAGCTGGCAGAGCCATTCCTTAGGCATCGCCCTCAACCTCTACAACAAAGAATATAGACATAATATGGGTGCATGAGGTTATTTTTTCTTTCAGCTGCACAATTTGTTTTGCTATGGCATTACGGGCTGGGTGCGAGAGGAGGCGCCAATTACGAGATTCAAGGTATGTTCCTGGTCTCTTTTTCTTGTATACGTTTCCTTTATTTTATTATTTCTCATTCTCTCATCTCCTGACCAATGGTTTATCATTTGTATATGCATCAGGAAGTTGGTTATAAGATGATGTGCTAGCTAGACAGGCAGGCTGGATAGTTTGTCGCTATGGTGCGGACCAGCTCATTAGGGGTTGGAATTGTTTTGTCCCCATTGCGCAAATGCTCTGCCTTAGGGTGGCCCCGGTATGGGTGGCGTGCAGGGGGTGGTTAGTTGGAGGCGGTTTTTATGCCCCCCTCCCCTTGCGCCCCACCCAGAGGACCCAGCCCGGAAAATCTTTAGAACACTGTTATTGCACTCCATTCCACTTTCGCATTGCAATTATTCCTCATATGGCATTTATATGTAGAAGATAGGGCAGTTGGAGGGGGGTGGCCCGCTTTCACCCTGCTACATGACTGTTGCTCCTTTTATACTTCCTGATATACCTATATTTTATGTGTTTTGCACTTTGGTATATATGACTCTTGCTACATATGCTCTTTATGCCAATGGCACTGCTCATTGAGTTGTGATGTGGAAAGTGGAAATTAGATGCGCAACCAAATACCAGCAAACAAAAATGCAATAAATATTAAAAAAAAGTCCTCTTATCAACTTTGAAAAATTATCTTCATTAAAATACTTCCACAAAGCAGATATAAGAAAGGGCTGCTTACCAGATTCGTAGGATCACTATTACAGAGATCAAATCAGTTCAGCACAGATATCATCAGCTGTTCATACCCTTCCCCCAATCCTCTCCTCCGCTGACAGTCTGGAGACGGCAAAAGATCTCCTGCAGGTTCCTTATGTGAGTGGGATCGTTCTCAGAGCATAGTGTGGAAGCATATTATGAAAGGAAAAAAAAGTGCTTCATAGTGCAGTAGGTTACTTAAAAAAGTCCTTTAATTCCAATTGCTGGACAAACTGACATCTCAAGGCTTCAGCAGTTTCAAAGTTTCAAAAACAAAGCAAAAAACAAACCAGCCGTGGCTTGAGCCAGCCAGCTGGGGGCTTGGTGACGTCAGATCCTATCGCTCCACCCGACGCTGCGTTTCTCCCTATGGGGCATCAACTGGGAAAGGAGGCATAGAAGCGGACCTCACACACCACGCTTTTAAATAGGTATATGCAGGAGAGTGACACCGGAAATCCAATTGAGCTCATCTGTCAACAGATCACTAAGTGTATAGAGATAATACCTTCTCAGCAAACAATGCAAAAACACATTCGCCAGCAAGGTATATTCATCTAACAGGATCCTTAATAATAAAAAATGATTAATGTTAATACACAACACATCATTAGCATATTAATAATAAAAATAAATTAAATAAAAATATGACAAATATATATATTCGAAATATACATAAGAATGTATTTATATATAGAATATATAAGTTTAAAGGGGAAATTAAAAATTAAGAATGGAGCATATATATATATATATATATATATATATATATACGGACAAAAGACTCAATGACTGATATGCATACAGCCATGTGAACTAATGTGTACTCTAACTCACAGCCTCACAATAACACGATTGAACACTCCTATCTGTCCCCCAAGTGTCCGTTGATACAAACGGGCACTATCGGGGCTTGCATATGAACGAAATACATACATAACTGTAACACTTCATTCTATATAGCATACAGATAACACGTCATTTACAGTTTAAAAACCCTTGTTATAAAAATAAAAATATTAATATTACTAGCAAAGGGGGCCTAATCCCAGGAACCAACACCCCAATGGAATGGAGGTCTAAATCCCTCTGTAATTATGTTATTGGTCTGGGATAAGGAGAAGACAAGAAAGAGAGGAAAAAATGGGGGGGAGCAAAGGAAGAACATGGAAAGAGCCAACAGCCAGTGAAAACATATTAGTTGGTGTATGTATTCAACTACTGAGCAAGGAGCAGATATATTGTAGGGAAAATTAACTATATTAATTAGCTGTTATTAATGTAACAGTTAATGTCCCACTCGATGTTGAGGCCCAGGGGGGTGTAGCACTGCATATCGAAAATCCATCGAGTTCCCCTGCGCGATATATTGCGTTTCAAATCATTCCCTCTAAAAGTGTGGGGTATATCTCTCAATGCCTATGACTTCCAGTACTGATGGGTCTCGGTTATGATATTCCCGAAAACTTAAAGAAACACTGTGTCCAGTAAACCCCCTGCGTATATTGGAGAGGTGTTCTCCTATTCTGACTTTGAGCGCACGGGTGGTCCTCCCAATGTATTGGAAGCCACAAGGGCACCATAACAAGAAAATCACCCCTATGGTGTCACAGGTAATGAAATCTATTATGGAGTATACTCTAGAGGTAACATGCAATGAAAACGTAGAGGTTTTACCAGTTTTGGATGAAGCGCATACCTTCCACCTCTTGCAAGGAAAAAAACCTTTCATGTTACCAAACATGTACGTTTTAGAAGGAGGGTCAACGACACTCGGTGCCACCAAATCCTTAAGGTTATTGTTTCTTCTGAATAGGACCTAAGGGTTGTCAGTGAGTAGGAGTCCCATAACCTTATCACATTTCAAGACCTGCCAGTGTTTTTGTATGATTTTGTTGATCCACCAAAAATGGGATGAAAAAGTGGTCAAAAAGGACCATTCCAAGTCTTTATTTGTGTCCTCTTTGTTTTTACTTTTGGGAACCAGCAGATTTTGCCTGTCCAGTAGTGCGACATCTCTTAAATCATTGTCCAGGCTAAGTGGCTTATACCCCTTCTCCACAAAGCGTTTTTTCAGCACTGCGGCCTGTGATTCAAAATCTTCCAAGCGAGAACCGTTTCGCCTAATACGTTGAAACTGTGCCCTCGGTATGGCTTTGAGCCAGTTGGGGTGATGACCACTATTCATTGGGATGTACCCGTTTGTCAGTGCGTTTAAAAAAAGTTTTAGTCAGAAGAGCACCTTGTTCTTTAAAGATTACGAAGTCTAGGAAGTTGACAGATGAAGCACTATATTTGTATGTAAATTTGATCCCCCAGTTATTGGTGTTAAGATTTGTCATGAGGACACACAGAGACTCCACATCCTCCTTCCACAGAAAGAAGGCGTCGTCGATATATCGACACCATAGGGGGAGGCAGGGCTCTTCCAGGGAAAATAGTTTGTCATTTTCCCAGAGGACCATAAACAGGCCTGCGAGACTGGGGGCAAATTTCGCCCCCATGGCTACACCAGTGCTTTAAAATAAAACTGACCTCCATAATAAAAATAATTATGCTCCATGGAAAAAAAAGTAATTTCATAACGAATTCCAGCGTGGAATATTTAAGTGAAAGCTCCTTTTTGAGAAAAAATTTGGCTGCCTTATATCCCAAATCATGGGGTATTATGGTATATAAGGAGGCAATGTCTGCTGTTACCAGCAAGATGTCCTCCTCCACCTTAAACTCTGACAATTCCTTGATAATCTGCATCGAGACCTTCAGAAAAGCTGGTGTTTTTGTCACTAACGGCTGAAGGAAGCAGTTCACAAACTTGCCCACCCTTGATGTAAGAGAATCTATGCCTCTTACTATGGGGCGGCCTGGGGGTTGGACAGGATTTTTATGGACTTTGGGGATATAATAAATAATAGGGGTACGTGGGGCCAAAAGTATGAGATAATCCAACTCCTTGTCATTGATGACCCCTTTCCTGTATCCTTCTTGTACGATACCATTAAGGGATTTTTTATACTTGTCAATTGGATCCTTTCTAAGGACAGTATAAGTGTCCCTATCTGATAGTAAAACATCCATCTCCTTTAGATAGTCAGCCTTTTTTAAAACAACGATCCCCCCCCTTGTTCGCAGGTCTTATGATGAGGTCCTTCCTCTCGCAGAGTGATGCAATTCCCTCCTCTGTGCTTTTCTGTCTCTCCTTTTTAAAATGGACTTGGGATAAATCCTGTAAAACAAGTTCCTTAAATACTGTGATGCTCGGGGCTGGTTTCCCTGGAGGATTGAATAATAGGATTTTTATAACAGCTTACCTGTAAAATCCTTTTCTTGGAGTACATCACGGGACACAGAGCGACATAGTCATTACTAATGGGTTATATAGATACCTTCAGGTGCTGGCACTGGCAACTTCCAAAACCGGAAGTACCCTCCCCTATATAAGCCCCTCCCATCCGGGAGCACCTCAGTTTTGTAGCAAAGCAATAAGTGTCCCTAAAGAGGGGTGGGAGCTCTGTGTCCCGTGATGTACTCCAAGAAAAGGATTTTACAGGTAAGCTGTTATAAAAATCCTATTTTCTTTCTCGTACATCACGGGACACAGAGAGACATAGTCATTACTAATGGGATGTCCTAAAGCAATGCCCAACGAGGGGGGGGATACACCATACATAAGCTGAGCGCTATCAGACATGAGGATCTTTTGCGGCCTGCAACACACTGCGCCCAAAGGCGACATCCTCCTGACTTCTAACGTCCACCTGGTAGAACCTAGTAAACGTGTGTACTGAAGACCATGTTGCGGCCTTACAGATTTGAGCCAGGGAGGCCTGGTGATGCACTGCCCATGAAGTTCCAACTGCTCTCGTGGAGTGTGCTCTAACTTTGAACGGAGGCGGTCTCCTTCTCAAGCCATAGGCTTGCATTATGACCTTTCGAATCCACTTGGCTAAAGTAGATTTTGACGCTGCCTGACCCCTTCTGGGGCCTTCCGGCAGAATAAACAAAGTATCCGTTCTGTGAATCTGAGCAGTGGCTTTTAGATAAGCTTTAACTGCTCTTACTACATCCAAAGAATGCAATAACTTTTCTTTTTCGTACATCACGGGACACAGAGCGACTTAGTCATTACTAATGGGTTATATAGATTACCTTCAGGTGTTGGCACTGGCCAATTCCAAACCGGAAGTACCCTCCCCTATATAAGCCCCTCCCACCCGGGAGCACCTCAGTTTTTTGCCAGTGTCTAAGGTGTTGGCCAAAGAGTAACATGTGTTTTCACTGGGCTTGCGTACAGGTTCTTTTGGGCCTTAGTAAGCTGTTCCGGATCCCACCAAAAAAGCTTCATAGCTAAACGGTCGGTACCCGGGCCTTGCAGCAGAAGAGCAAGGTTTTGCCTGTAATGCTTCTCTTAGGAGGGCTGGACCCTGGGATCCAGAGCTCTGGTCATACCCACGACCAAGATGTTGTCTGTGCAGGGTGCTATACAGGTCCAGGGGAGTGGAATCCTTGGGAACCCGGTCCCTGAAGGTTTAATTACAATGCCTGCCGTGATAGGTGAAGTTTGGACTTCTGTGGACCAAACAAAGTCCTGCGGCGGGGATCAGGTAAGTGGGGGCCCCCAGGAACTTGGTTCTATTGGGGGACCCCCAAGCCTAATTTGTCTGTCTGTTACCTAACGGTATTCCCGCTAAATATCTGTGTTTGCCTGTAACTACTGAAAATGTAAAATTTTAATAGTAGTCAAGAAAAAAAAAAAAAAAAAGGGACCGCGGTACCTGTGTTAAACCACTAGAGGCCGCTGTAGTCCATTTTTCTTGTCATGTGGATCTTTGGTTTTCTCAAGTCAAAAGATCCAGGCAGCTGGTAAGTTTCTCTGTGGGAATCCACTTCCTCTGCCCTGTTGCTGCGCTCATCCACCGCACAGGCCCTCCGGCAAAAAGGGCCCTGGCTCCTAGTCCCCTGTTGATTTCGAAAAGGGCGCCAATGGCGCACGGGCGTGCGCGCGGGCGCGTGCACGCGCCTCCTATGAAAAAAAGGGGCGGGGCGGGTGGATGACGCTCGATGCGCGCCACGGCGCTTCTGCGCATGTGCGGGCGTCCCAGCATGGTTAAAAGTCACAGTACAAGTGTCAGCTGGATGCAAACAGCTAGCAACAAACAGTGGCACACAGAGGCGGTTGATGCAGGCATCCCCATAGAAAGGCACTTTAGTGGACACCAGCTGGTATATAGCAGCAACTTTGTTAGACTATTACCAGCAAAATTGGTGTATGACGACGGGAATACCTCAGCTTTGTGCTTAAAGGATATGTCGTCCAGACGCTCCGGAAATAGATCTTCCAGGAAGCCAAAGGGGTCTCCATCGGGCTCTGAGGATATTGGGCATGCTTGTACTGCACCAATCTCCCCTGAGAATTCAGAGGTCAGTAGCCGTAGAAACCCCGCAGGAATGCCTGGTGCTGCGGCTGTCCCCAGTCCACCTGCTCCTGTATATATAACAGAGGTTTTATCCTCAACTCTGGGAGGATTGGAAGAGAGATTAACAGCATTGATCGCTGCTTCCCTGTCACAGGAAAAGCGCGTCCGATCTCCGTCTCCTCCTTCAGAGTGCCTGTTAGTGGAGGAACAGCCCCACACAGAGATCGACCTACCTGAAGGGGATCAGGATGAGGTTGATTCAGTTATGGAGGAATCAACAGTGGAAGAACCTTTCTCAGCATCTCAGGCTGAAAGATTATGGGTTCAGTCTCTGACTAATATGGTCCGATCGGCATTTAAAATGCCTCTGGCGGAACCACCATCCACTACGGTTTCCTCACTGGGGTCGCTAAAAGCTCCCCAGGCTGTCTGTTCCTTCCCAATCCACCCTTTATTAGAAGGGCTTATTTACCAGGATTGGGAGCATCCTGATAAAATATTTGCTCCCCCCAAGAGATTTCCGGTGATCTATCCCATGGAGGATAAGTTCATAAGAAAATGGAGGGTCCCTACAGTGGACGCAGCCATCTCTTCTGTTAACAAATCACTGACATGTCCAGTAGATAATGTTCCAATGTTCAAAGACCCAATAGATAAAAAATTGGAGTCTTTACTAAAATCTGCTTTCTCTACAGCAAGCATGGTGACACAACCTGCGGTAGCAGCGATTGGAGTCTGCCAAGCAGTGAAAGATCAGTTGAAACAAGTCTTAAGGGACTTACCAGATCAGCAGGCTCTTGCCCTAGCTGACCTGCCTAGAGCCTTGTGTTTTGCGGTGGACGCCATAAAGGATACAATCCAACAGGCCTCCCGCTTTACGCTGTCTATAGTACATATGCGTAGGCTGCTGTGGCTCAAAAACTGGTCTGCTGAAGCTCCCTGTAAAAAACTGCTGGTTAGCTTCCCATTTCATGGAGAACGCTTATTTGGAGAAGATCTGGACAAATATATCCAGAAAATTTCTGCCGGTAAAAGTTCACTCTTACCGGTTAAGAACAAGGGTAGAAGTCCTTCTTTTAAGAGGCCTACTTCTCCAGTCCCGGGCACATCGGCTGTGAAGCAGTTCCGACGGCCTCCGCGGTCAAATTCAGGGGGCAGAAATCAGGGACAATCACAGGGTAACAAGAAGCCCTGGATCAAGAGAGGTACAAAACCTCCCCCCAAGGCATGAAGCGTTGCCCCCACTCAATCGGGTGGGGGGAAGACTTCAGTTGTTCACAGAGACCTGGCGGGACACCATCAGAGACAGATGGGTGCTCTCCGCAGTAAGTCTGGGATACAAGCTGGAGTTAAAAGGCACTCCTCCTGCCCAATTTATGAGGTCAAACGTGCCAAGAGATCCCCAAAAGACAGGATCCCTCCTTCTGGCACTAGAACAACTATTGCTCCAAGGTGTAATCATGAAGGTTCCCCTGGAAGAAAGCGGATTCGGGTTTTACTCGAACCTTTTCACAGTCCCCAAACCAAATGGGGACGTGAGGCCCATATTAAATCTAAAAGGGCTAAACAAGTTCCTAAATATCAGGACTTTTCGGATGGAGTCGATCCGATCGGTGGCCACCGCCCTACAAGGGCAGGAATGGTTAGCCTCGATCGACATAAAGGATGCTTATCTGCATATTCCCATCTTTCCGGCCCACCAGAAATTTCTACGCTTTGCAGTAGAAGGGCGCCATTTTTAGTTCAGAGCCTTACCTTTCGGTCTGGCCACAGCACCACGAGTGTTCACAAAAATTCTGGCCCCATTATTGGCCAATCTAAGAACACAGGGTGTAACGATAATGGCATATCTAGACGACCTGCTACTAATAGACCACTCAGTGGAAAAGCTGGAAGTAGCTATTCACAAGACAATCAAGTATCTGGAATATCACGGTTGGATTATCAACCGGGACAAGTCAGCTCTAAGACCAGTCAAAAGTCTGGAATACTTAGGGCTAAGGCTGGATTCAAATCAGAGAAAGATTTTCTTACCTCCAGAGAAGGTGTCGTCTTTAAAAGATTTGACCCACTTAGTGGGTACAAAAAGAAAACCATCCATACGCCTCTGCATGAGGCTGCTGGGAAAAATGGTGGCTTCATTCGAAGCGGTACCCTACGGTCAATTCCATTCAAGGAATTTGCAAAGGGCCATACTGTCAGCCTGGAACAAAAAAGTTCAGGCTTTAGACTTACCAATGTCCCTGTCCCCTTCCGTTCGCAAGAGCCTCCATTGGTGGTTGGTGCCCCAGAATCTGGAAAAAGGGAAACCCTTCAGTCCGGTTTCTTGGAAGGTAGTCACTACAGATGCCAGCCTCATAGGCTGGGGGGCAGTACTGGAGCAATGGTCTCTCCAGGGCAAGTGGTCAGAAGCAGAAAAGGCCCTGCCCATCAATCTCTTAGAGATACGAGCAGCCCGGTATGCCCTAGTAGCATGGACATCCAAACTCCAAGGGTCCCCTGTCAGAATTCAATCAGACAATGCCACAGCAGTGGCATATATCAATCACCAGGGTGGCACCAGGAGTCGTGCAGCCCAGAGGGAAGCAAATTGCATCCTGGAGTGGGCAGAAAAATATGTCTCAGCCATATCCGCGGTTTTTATCCCAGGAGTGGAAAATTGGAGAGCGGACTTTTTAAGTCGCCAACAATTATGCCCGGGGGAATGGTCTCTTCACCCCGAGGTTTTCCAGGCAATATGCCAGCGGTGGGGAACACCGGATGTAGATCTGCTAGCATCCAGATTCAACGCAAAGGTGGACAGATTTGTGTCTCGCACAAGGGATCCTCTAGCTTGCGGCTCGGATGCCCTAGTGTTCCCTTGGAATCAGTTCAAGCTGATATATGCATTCCCACCGCCACAATTGTTACCGCGATTACTCCGCAGAATCAGGGTAGAAAAGAAACCAGTGATTCTGGTGGCTCCAGCGTGGCCCCGAAGGGCATGGTACGCGGAGATTGTAAAAATGTCAGTGAGGAGTCCTTGGACCCTCCCACATCGTCCGGACCTGCTGTCGCAGGGACCGATATACCACCCTTCCTTACCAGCCCTAGGTTTGACGGCCTGGCTATTGAAGCCCACATTCTAAAAAAGAGAGGGCTCTCTAATTCTGTGGTATCTACCATGATCAATGCCAGAAAGCCGGTATCCAGGCAGATCTATTATAGGATCTGGAAAGCGTACATTAAGTGGTGTGAGGCCAAGAAATGGCATCCACGTAAGTACGTGATAGGGAGGATTTTGGACTTCCTACAGTGGGCTGTAGATAGGAAGCTGGCCTTGAGTACTATCAAGGGTCAGATTTCGGCCTTGTCAATATTTTTTCAAAGGCCCTTGGCTTCGCATTCACTAGTCAAAGCTTTCATACAAGGAGTGATGCGTATTAGCCCTCCGGTTAGTATTCCCATATGTCCTTGGGACTTAAACCTGGTTCTGTCAGTTCTACAGAAACAACCGTTTGAACCATTGCAACACATTTCCTTGGTTCTTCTCACCAGGAAATTGATTTTCTTAGTAGCCGTTTGTTCGGCTAAAAGAGTATCGGAATTAGCCGCCTTGTCCTGTAAGGAGCCATATCTGGTTGTCCATAAGGACAGAGTAGTATTACGTCCTCATCCAGCCTTTCTTCCTAAGGTGGTATCGAGGTTTCATTTGAACCAAGATGTGGTTCTTCCTTCTTTTTTCCCCAAACCTAGCTCGGTAGAGGAAAAGTTATTACATTCCTTGGATGTAGTAAGAGCAGTTAAAGCTTATCTAAAAGCCACTGCTCAGATTCGCAGAACGGATACTTTGTTTATTCTGCCGGAAGGCCCTAAAAAGGGTCAGGCAGCATCAAAATCCACTTTAGCCAAGTGGATTCGACAGGTCATAATACAAGCCTATGGCTTGAGAAAGAGACCGCCTCCGTTCAAAGTTAGGGCGCACTCCACAAGAGCAGTTGGAACTTCATGGGCAGTGCATCACCAGGCCTCCCTGGCTCAAGTATGTAAGGCAGCAACATGGTCTTCGGTACACACGGTTACTAGATTCTACCAGGTAGACGTTAGAAGTCAGGAGGATGTCGCCTTTGGGCGCAGTGTGTTGCAGGCCGCAAAAGATCCTCATGCCTGATGGCGCCCAGCTTATGTATCCCTCCCCTCATTTGGCATTGCTTTGGGACGTCCCATTAGTAATGACTAAGTCGCTCTGTGTCCCGTGATGTACGAAAAAGAAAAAGGGATTTTTATAACAGCTTACCTGTAAAATCCTTTTCTTGGAGTACATCACGGGACACAGAGCTCCCACCCCTCTTTTTGGGACACTTATTGCTTGGCTACAAAACTGAGGTGCTCCCGGGTGGGAGGGGCTTATATAGGGGAGGGTGCTTCCGGTTTGGAATTGGCCAGTGCCAACACCTGAAGGTAATCTATATAACCCATTAGTAATGACTAAGTCGCTCTGTGTCCCGTGATGTACTCCAAGAAAAGGATTTTACAGGTAAGCTGTTATAAAAATCCCTTTTTCCTCTACCGAAGTAGGTTTGGGGAAAAAAGAAGGAAGAACCACATCTTGGTTCAAATGAAACCTCAATACCACCTTAGGAAGAAAGGCTGGATGAGGGCGTAACACTACTCTATCCTTATGGATAACCAGATATGGCTCCTTACAGGACATAGCTGCTAATTCCGACACTCTTTTAGCCGAACAAATGGCTACTAGAAAAATCTATTTCCTGGTGAGAAGAACCAAAGAAATATGCTGTAATGGTTCAAATGGTTGTTTCTGTAGAACCGACAGAACCAAGTTTAGATCCCATGGACATATGGGAATATTAACCGGAGGACTAATACGCATCACTCCTTGTATAAAGGCTTTGACTAGTGAATGCGAAGCCAAGGGCCTTTGAAAAAATATTGACAAGGCCGAAATCTGACCCTTGATAGTACTCAAGGCAAGCTTCCTATCTACAGCCCATTGTAGGAAGTCCAGAATCCTACCTATTACGTATTTACGTGGATGCCATTTCTTGGCCTCACACCAGGCGATGTACGCCTTCCAGATTCTATAGTAGATCTGCCTGGATACCGGCTTCCTGGCATTGATCATGGTAGATACCACAGAATTAGAGAGCCCTCTCTTTTTTAGAATGTGGGCTTCAATAGCCAGGCCGTCAAACCTAGGGCTGGTAAGGAAGGGTGGTATATCGGTCCTTGCGAAAGCAGGTCCGGACGACGTGGGAGAGTCCAAGGACTCCCCACTGACATTTTACAATCTCCGCATACCACGCTCTTCGAGGCCACGCTGGGGCCACCAGAATCACTGGTTTCTTTTCTACCCTGATTCTGCGGAGTAATCGAGGTAACCATTGTGGCGGTGTGAATGCATATATCAGCTGAACTGATCCCAAGGGAACACTAGGGCATCCGAGCCGCAAGCTAGGGGATCCCTTGTCCGAGAGACAAACCTGTCCACCTTTGCGTTGAATCTGGATGCTAGAAGATCTACATCCGATGTTCCCCACCGCTGACATATTGTCCAGAAAACCTCGGGGTGAAGGGACCCTTCCTCTGGGCATAATTGCTGGCGACTTAGAAAGTCCGCCTTCCAATTCTCCACTCCTGGAATGAATACCGCAGATATGGCTGGGACATATCTTTCTGCCCATTTCAGGATGTAATTTACTTCCCTCTGGGCTGCACGACTCCTGGTGCCCCCCTGATGATTGATATATGCCACTGCTGTGGCATTGTCTGATTGAATTCTGACAGGGGACCCTTGGAGTTTGGATGTCCATGCTACTAGGGCATACCGGGCTGCTCGTATCTCTAAGAGATTGATGGGCAGGGCCTTTTCTGCATCCGACCATCTGCCCTGGAGAGACTATTGCTCCAGTACTACTCCCCAGCCTATAAGGCTGGCATCTGTAGTGACCACCTTCCAAGAAATCGGACTGAAGGATTTCCCTTTTTCCAGATTCTGGGGAACCAACCACCAACGGAGGCTCTTGCGAACGGAAGGGGACAAGGACATTGTAAGTCTAGGGCCTGAACTTTTTTGTTCCAGGCTGACAGTATGGCCCCTTGCAAATTCCTTGAATGGAATTGACCGTAGGGTACTGCTTCGAATGATGCCACCATTTTTCCCAGCAGCCTCATGCACAGGCGTATGGACGGCTGTCTTTTTTGTACCCACTAAGTGGATCAAATCTTTCAAAGACAACACCTTTCCTCGAGGCAAGAATATTTTTCTCTGGCCTGAATCCAACCTTAGCCCCAAGTATTCCAGACTTTTGACTGGTTTTTAGGGCTGACTTGTCTCGGTTGATAATCCAACCGTGATATTCCAGATACTTGATTGTCTTGTGAACGACCACGTCTAGTTTTTTCACTGAGTGGTCTATCAGCAACAAGTCATCTAGATATGCCATTATCATTACACCTTGTGTTCTTAGATTGGCCAATAAAGGGCCAGAATTTTTGTAAACACTCGTGGTGCTGTGGCCAAACCGAAGGGTAAGGCTCTGAACTGAAAATGGCGCCCTTCTACTGCAAAGCGTAGAAATTTTTGGTGGACTGGAAAGATGGGAATGTGCAAATAAGCATCTTTGATGTCGATCGCGGCTAACCAATCCTCCCCTTGTAGGGCAGTGGCCACTGATCGGATCGACTCCATCGGAAAGTCCTGATATACAGGAATTTGTATAGCCCTTTTAGAATTAATATGGGCCCCCCGTCCGCGTTTGCTTCGGGACTGTAAAGAGGTTTGAGTAAAACCCGAACCCTCATTCTTCCAGGGGAACCTCCATAATTACTCCTTGGAGCAATAGTTGTTCTAGTGCCAACAGGAGGGACTCTCTCTTCCGGGGAACCCTTGGCACGTTTGACCTCAAAAATGGGAAGGAGGAGAGTCTTTTAACTCCAAACTGTATCCCAAACATACTGCGGAGAGCACCTATCTGTCTTGATCGTGTCCCGCCAGGTCTCTTGCGAACAACTGGAGTCCTCCCCCCACCAGACTGAGTGGGGGCAACCCTTCAATGAATTTAACTTTGGGGGAGGTTTTGTACCTCCCCTGACCCAGGGTTTCTCATTACCCTGCTATTGTCCCTGTTTTTTTACCCCCGGGAATTGACCGAGGAGGCCGTCGGAACTGTTACACAGCCGATGCCCCAGGGACTGGAGAAGCAGGCCTCTTAAAGAGGGACCTCTAACTCTGTTTTTAACCGGCAAGAGCGTATTTTTACCGCTGGAAATTTTCTGGATATATTTGTCCAGGTTTTCCCTGAATAAGCGTTCACCATGAAATGGGACGCTAACCAGCCATTCTTTACAGGGAGCTTCAGCAGACCAGTTTTTGAGCCATAGAAGCCTACGCATATGTACTATAGACAGCGTAAGGCGGGAGGCCTGATGGACTGAATCCTTTATGGCGTCAACCGCAAAGCCTAAGGCTCTAGGTAGATCAGCTAGGGCAAGGCCTGCTGATCTGTCAAGTCCCTCAAGACCTGTTTCAACTGATCCTTCACTGCTTAGCAGACCTCACTGCTGGTTGTGTCACCAAGCTTGCTGTAGAAAGAAGCAGACTTTCATAAGGACTCCAATCTTTTATCTATTGGGTTCTTGAACATTTGGACATTATCCATTGGATATGTCAGTGATTTATACATACAAGAGATGTCTGTGTCCACTGTAGGGACCTTCCATTTTTTGATGAACTTATCCTCCATGGGATAGACCACCGGAAATCTCTTGGGGGAATAAATATTTTCTCAGGACGTTCCCAATCCTGGTAAATGAGCCCTTTCAGTAAAGGGTGAAGTGGAAAAGAACAGACAGTCTGGGGGCTTCTAGCGACCCCAACGAGGATACAGTAGTGGTTGATGGTTCCGCAAGGTGCATTTTTAAATGCTGATCGGACCATGTTAGTCAGACACTGAACCCATAATCTTTCAGCTTGAGATGCTGAGAAAAGGTTCCCCCACTGTTGATTCCTCTATAACAGAATCAACCTTATCCTGATCCCCTTCAGGCAGGTCGATCCCTGTATGGGACTGTTGCTCTGCTAACAGGCACTCTGAAGGAGGAGACGGAGATCGGGCGTGCTTTCCCTGACAGGGAGGCAGCGATCAATGTTGACAATCTCTCTCTAATCCTCCCAGAGCTGAGGAAAAAAACCTCCTCTGTTACATACACAGGAGCAGGTGAACTGAGGACAGCCACAGTACCAAGTACCCCTGCGGGGTCTCTACGGTCACTTACCTCTGAACTTCAGGGGAGACTGGTGCAGCAGAAGCATGCCCAAGATCCTCAGAGCCCGATGAGACCCCCTTCGCTTCCTGGAAGATTCAGTTCCGGAGCTTCTGGACGGCATATTCCTAAGCCTAAAGCTGAGGTATTCCAGCCGTAATACACCACTTTTACTGAGAATAGTCTAGCACAATTGCTGCTATATCACAGTTGGTGTCTACTAAAGTGCCTTTCTAGGGGATGCCTGCATCAACCGCCTCTGTGTGCCTTTATACTGTTGCTAGCTCTGTCTGTGCACTTCAATAGCCAGCTATAATGTGCTTTAAAACACGCTGGACGCCCGCACATGCGCAGTAGCGCCGTGGCGCACACCTGAGCGTCATCCACCCGCTCCGCCCCTTTTTCCAGATCGCCTCTATATATAGAGGCGCGTGCACGCGCACACGCGCGGGCACGTGCCCCTTCGGCGCCTTTTTTGAAAACAATAAGGAGCTAGATGGGAGCCAGGGTCCTTTGCCGCAGGGCCCGGGGATGGATGAGCGCAGCAACAGGGCAGAGGAGACAGCTTCCCAGCAGAGAACATACCAACTGCCTGGATTTGATTCTGGAAGAAAAAAATCCACATTACAAGAAAAAGAACCATAGCGGCCTCTAGTGTCTAACACAGGTACCGCGGTCTTACATATTTTTTTTTTTTTTCCTTGCCTACTATTAATTTTTTTTACATTTTCTCAGTAGTAACAGGCATACACAGAATATTAGCGGGAATACCTTAGGTAACAGGCAGAAAGACAAAATAGGCTTGGGGGTCCCTCAATAGAACCAAGTTCCCGAGGGCCCCCAATTACCTTTTCCTCGCCGCAGGACTCTGTTTGGTCCACAGAAGCCCAAACTTCACCTATCACGGCAGGCATTGTAATCAAACCTTCAGGGACCGGGTTCCCAAGGATTCCACTCCCCTGGACCTGTATAGCACCCTGCACAGAAAACATCTTGGTCGTGGGTATGACCAGAGCTCTGGATCCCAGGGTCCAGCCCTCCTAAGAGAGGCATTACAGGCAAAACCTTGCTCTTCTCTGCAAGGCCCGGGTACCGACCGTTTAGCTATGAAGCTTTTTTGGTCGGATCCGGAATAGCTTACTAAGGCCCAAAAGAACCTGTACGCAAGCTCAGTGAAAAACACATGTTACTTCTTGGCCAACACCTTAGACACTGGCAAAAAACTGAGGTGCTCCCGGATGGGAGGGGCTTATATAGGGGAGGGTACTTCCGGTTTTGGAAGTTGCCAGTGCCAGCACCTGAAGGTATCTATATAACCCATTAGTAATGACTATGTCGCTCTGTGTCCCGTGATGTACGAGAAAGAAAAAGATGCATTCCTGAGTCCTGTCCCCACTATGTTCTCTCCTCAACAGCCGGTAGGGACAAAAACACCAGCTTTTCTGAAGGACTCGATGCAGATTATCAAGGAAGTGTCAGAGTTTAAGGTGGAGGAGGACGTCTTGCTGGTAACAGCAGACGTTGCCTCCTTATATACCATAATACCCGATGATTTGGGATATAAGGAAGCCAAATTTTTTTCTCAAAAAGGAGCTTTCACTTAAATCTTCCACGCTGGAATTCATTGGTGGTCAGTTTTATTTGCAAAGCACTGGTGTGAACTCGCGGGCCTGTTCATGGCCCTCTGGGAAAATGTTCTCGCTTGGAAGATTTTGAATCACAGGCCGCAGTGCTGAAAAAATGCTTTGTGGAGAAGGGGTATAAGCCACTTACCCTGGACAACGATTTAAGAGATGTCGCACTACTGGACAGGCAAAATCTGCTGGTTCCCAAAAGTAAAAACAAAGAGGGCACAAATAAAGACTTAGAATGGTCGTTTTTGACCACTTTTTCATCCCATTTTTGGTGGGTCAACAAAATCATACAAAAACACTGTCTGGTCTTGAAATGTGATAAGGTTATGGGACCCATACTCCCTGACAACCCGAAGGTCCTATTCAGAAGAAACAAAAACCTTAAGGATTTGGTGGCACCAAGTGTCATTGACCCTCCTCCCAAAACGTACATGTTTGGTAACATGAAAGATTTTTTTCCTTGCAAGAGGTGCAAGGTATGCGCTTCATCCAAAACTGTTAAAACCTCTACGTTTTCATCGCATGTTACCTCTAGAGTATACTCCATAATAGATTTCATTACCTGTGACACCATAGGGGTGATTTACTTGTTACGGTGCCCTTGTGGCTTCCAATACATTGGGAGGACCACCCGTATGCTCAAAGTCAGAATAGGAGAACACCTCTCCAATATATGCAGGGGGTTTATTGGAAACACTGTGTTTCTTTACATTTTCGGGAATATCATAACCGAGATCCATCAGTACTGGAAGTCATAGGCATTGAGAGATATACCCCACACTTTTAGAGTGAATGATTTGAAGCGCCATATATCGCGCAGGGAAACTCCATGGATTTTCTATATGCAGTGCTACACCTCCCTGGGCCTCAACATCGAGTGGGACATTAACTGTTACATTAATAACAGCTAATTAATATATTTAATTTTCCCTACAATATATCTGCTCCTTGCCCGAATGAATGCATACACCAACTAATATGTTTTCACTGGCCGTCGGCTCTTTCCATGTTCTTCCTTTGCTCCACCCCCCCCCCCCCCATTTTTTCCTTTCTTTCTTGTCTTCTCCTTATCCCAGCCCAATAACATAATGACGGCGGGATTTAGACCTCCATTCCATTGGGGTGTTGGTTCCTGGAATTAGGCCCCCTTTGCTAGTAATATTAATATTTTTATTCCAAGGGTTTTTAAACTGTAAATGACATGTGTTATCTGTATGCTATATAAAATGAAGTGTTACAGTTATGTATGTATTTCGCTCATATGCAAGCACCGGTAGTGCCCGTTTGTATCAACGGACACTTGGGGGACAGATAGGAGTGTTCAATCTTGTTATTGTGAGGCTGTGAGTTAGCGTACACATTAATTCACATGGCTGTATGCATATTAGTCATTGAGTTTTTTGTCCGTATATATATATGCTCCATTCTTAATTTTTAATTTCCCCTTTGAATATATATATTCTATATATAAATAATTTTTTTATGTATATTTTGAATATATATATTTTTATTTAATTCGTTTTTATTATTAATATGCTAATGATGTGTTTTGTATTAACAATAATAATTTTTTATTATTAAGGATCCTGTTAGATGAATATACCTTGCTGGCGAATGTGTTTTTGCATTGTTTGCTGAGAAGGTATTATCTCTATACACTTCGTGATCTGTTGACAGATGAGCTCAATTGGATTTCCGGTGTCACTCTCCTGCATATACCTATTTAAAAGCGTGGTGTGGGACGTCCGCTTCTATGCCTCCTTTCCCAGTTGATGCCCCATAGGGAGAAACACAGCGTCGGGTGGAGCGATAGGATCTGACGTCACCACGCCCCAAGCTAGCTGGCTCGAGCCGTGGCTGGTTTGCTTTTTTGCTTCGTTTTTGAAACTTTAAAACTGCTGAAGCCTTGAGATGTCAGTTTGTCCAGCAATTGGAATTAAAGGACTTTAAGTAACCTACTGCACTATGAAGCACTTTTTTCTCCTTTCATAATACGCTTCCACACTATTCTCTGAGAACAATCCCACTCACATAAGGAACCGGCAGGAGATCTTTTGCCGTCTCCAGACTGTCAGCAGAGGAGAGGATCGGGGGAAGGGTCTGACCAGCTGATGATATCTGTGCTGAGCTGATTTGATCTCTGTAATATGGATCCTACGAATTTGGTAAGCAGCCCTTTCTTATATCTGCTTTGTGGAAGTATTTTAATGAAGATGTCTATACACCTATCTCCTCTGTCAGAGGATTAAGATCACAGTGAAGCTTCCGCAGCTGATTTGATATGGACACTGCTTTAGTTTTCTGTTGATAATTTTTTACAGTTGATAAGAGGACTTTTTTTTAATATTTATTGCATTTTTGTTTGCTGGTATTTGGTTGCACATCTAATTTCGACTTGCCACATACTATACTAGCCGAATATTCTGTTTTTTTAGTTGCAGCACCTTCATCTAATGTTAAAATATTTTGTATCTTTATCTACACCAATTAATTTGCACTATTGCACTTTGTAATTGTGGGGGTAGCGCGGATTGGCCATGCTACACATTGAGTTGTGATGCCTTGTCTTTAACCACTTCAGCCCCGGAAGAATTTACCCCCTTCCTGACCTGAGCATTTTTTGGGATTCGGCACTGCGTCGCTTTAGCTGACAATTGCGCGGTCGTGCGACATTGTACCCAAACAAGCAGAGCTTTCTTTTGGTGGTATTTGATCACCTCTGCTGTTTTTTATCATAAACAAAAAAGGAGCGACAATTTTGAAAAAAAAAGCAATATTTTTTACTTTTTGCTATAATAAATATCCCCAAAAAATATATAAAAAAATTAATGTTTTCCTCAGTTTAGGCCGATATGTATTCTTCTACATATTTTTGGTAAAATAAATCGCAATAAGCGTATATTGATTGGTTTGCTCAGAAGTTGTAGCGTTCACAAAATAGGGGATAGATTTATGGCATTTTTATTAATATTATTTTTTTACTAGTAATGGTGGCGATCTGCGATTTTTATCGGGACTGCGACATTATGGCGAACACATCGGACACTTTTGACACTATTTTGGGACCATTGTCATTTATACACTGATCAGTGCTATAAATAGCCACTGATTACTGTATAAATGACACTGGCAGGTGTGACAGCAGGAAGGTAAAGTCACCTGGTTGCATCCAGGGGGTAGGTATATTTCTCCCAGATTCAGGCTTTATGCCGACTTATACAACTAGGGAGAGAGTTGATGAAGCCCAGCTGAGGCTAGTGGGCTCATGGATGATTCATACCTCTAGGGAGAGTGCTGGGCGTCGTGCAGGCAGGGAGTTGATGAGACCAGCTGAAGCTTGTCAGCTCGTTTAAGGCCTCTATAAAAACTCCCAGCTTCATTAGGTGTTTGCTCATGCCTGGAACCAGACCTGTGTGGACTGTCTAGGGAGAGTGAACCCCTGTGCGGTGAGACAAAGCCTGTGTGGCTATTTGTTTGGACATTTACTAAACCAGGGACTTAGGGACTAGGACAGCACCAGGCTGATCCCAGTTGTTAGTTAGGGAAACCTGCATGTTTAGTCAGAGGTCAAGCTGACCAGGATTTATTTTGTTTATGTTTCTTTTTGCTTTGCTGTGTTTTTGTCACTGTAAATAGAGAAATAAACCGCACCTTTTGATCTTGAAAACCACAACCTCCGTCTGCTGGGCCTGTTTTTGTGTGGGGAGCCCATCCAGGGGGTCACACACACCCGCTACCGAGCTAACCCCCTCACAGTTGGTGGAGAACCAGTGGCAGTTTTTTTTTAAGCCAGCATGGAGGAGATACTGAAACAGCTGGCTCTAGCAAATGCCAATCAACAGCAGACAAATGCAGGTTTGCAAAAGAGCTTCGCAGCCCAGCAACAAGCCCAGCAGCAATCTGAGGCCTGCTTCATAGACCTGTTGCAGAAGCAAGAGCAGAGACTACAACAACAGATGGAAGCAGTAATGCAGCAACGTCCGCAGACCAGTGAGGAAAGCCGTCCCACTAATACCGCGTCCTTTGGGGTGAGTCGTTTATTGACAAAAATGACTGGAGAGGATGATCCAGAGGTATTTTTGACCACATTTGAAAGGACTGCTGAAAGAGAAAAGTGGCCTGAGGAGCAGTGGGCTGGACTGGTGGCTCCTCTGTTAACTGGTGAATCGCAGAAAGCTTACTATGACCTAGAGCCTGACCAAGCAAAAGACTATGTGATGCTAAAAGCTGAAATATTGGCAAGGCTGGGTGTCACCCTGGCTGTCCGGGCTCAGCGTGTGCATAACTGGACTTTCCAGCTTGGAAAACCCCCCAGGTCTCAAATGTATGATCTCATTCACCTGAGCAGGAAGTGGCTACAGCCAGAGACTTTGTCCGCACCGGAGATTGTGGAACGTGTTGTGATGGATCGTTTCTTGAGAGCTCTTCCTACCACCATTCAAAAGTGGGTAAGCCATGGAGACCCAGAAACGGCCGGTAAACTTGTGGATCGTGTAGAGAGATACTTGGCTGCAGAGAACCTGACGGCCTCTTCCAGAGACTCTCGGACTTTCCACCCTAAGACCAGACCATCCCCAGGGGCGGATAAGATGATTCCAAGGGGTGAGGGTGGAGAGAGTGAGAGGGTGGGAGCTCTGCCCAGGGTTTGGCGAGAACAGCCTGGGAAGTCGGGGGCTCAAGAGGCAGCCAAAAGGATTGTTTGCTACCGCTGCCGGCAAACGGGACATATTGCAGCAAATTGCCCGGTTGTGGAGGAACCCATGCAATGTGACTTTCTGACGGACAGACGTCAGTCGCTGTGTGCGACAGTCGCATGCACTGCCATTCGGGGAACTGAGAAACATTTATGCAAAATGTGTATTAATGGTAGAAATGTTGTGGTATTACTGGATTCAGGTAGCCTTGTGACCCTGATAAAGGCTGAATTAGTTAAAACAGAGGTCTCTGGGAATAGCAAGGTAGCTGTTATTTGTGTGCATGGGGACACCCGAGAGTATCCAGTGACTACAGTGTGTTTCAAGACCCCCAAAGGTACCCTCTCTCATCCAGTGGGGTTAGTATCTCAATTACCGCATGATGCCATTGTGGGAAGGGATTTTCCGAAGTTCTGGGAACTGTGGGATGATCCTGAGCCCCCCACTGGTGCCCCTATGTACCAGGAAGGTGATAGCCAGAACTCCTCTGAGAGTGGTGAGGACTCTCCAGAATTTCCCTTGTCAGTATTGGCAGGCGAGACTCAAGAAACTGGAGAGGAGCCCACCTCCTCAGACGAAAACCTACCGTCTGTGGAGTTTTCTGATCTTGAGGTTCACAGGGAAAATTTTGCCACAGAACAGTTAAAAGACCCCGCCCTAATAAAGGCACGGGAAAACGTAGTGGAAATAGATGGCGAGTTAGTGAACCCAGATAATACCTGCACTTACCCATACTTCAGCGTAGAGAAGGACCTACTGTATCGGGTGGCAAAAAGGGCAGAAGAAACCGTTGAGCAGCTTGTGGTGCCCAAACCTTACAGGAAGTTGGTGTTGGAGTTGGCCCATGGGCACATTCTTGGAGGTCATCTGGGGACAGAGAAAACCCGAGAGAGGGTATTACAGAGATTCTATTGGCCTGGGGTGATGAAGGACATAGAAAATTATTGTTCCTCCTGCCCTGTGTGTCAGAGGTCGGCCCCGATGCCACATTTCCGTAGCCCGCTGGTCCCTCTACCCATCATTGAGGTCCCGTTTGAGAGGATCGCAATGGATTTGGTAGGTCCTATAATCAAGTCCGCTAGGGGGCACCAGTACATATTAGTTATAATGGACTATGCCACCCGTTATCCAGAAGCGATCCCTCTCCGAAATACCTCGGCCAAAACCATAGCCAAAGAGCTATCTCTTGTTTTTAGCCGGGTGGGTATTTGTAAAGAACTGCTTACGGACCAAGGTACACCCTTTATGTCCCGGGTTATGAAAGAGCTGTGTAAATTGTTCAAAGTGACGCAATTGCGTACGTCTGTGTATCACCCCCAAACCGATGGGCTGGTTGAAAGATTCAACAAAACCCTAAAACAAATGTTGAAGAAAGTGGTGGATAGAGATGGAAAGGATTGGGACTGTCTACTTCCTTATTTGATGTTTGCTATTAGGGAGGTGCCCCAATCCTCTACGGGATTCTCCCCCTTTGAGTTACTGTATGGGAGACACTAAAGAGGGCTGTTGGATATTGCCAAGGAAACTTGGGAAAGTGAGAGTTCTCCCCACAGGAGTGTGATTGAGCATGTCGCCCTGATGCAAGATCGAATTGCACAGGTCATGCCCATCGTGAAGGAACATTTGGCCCAAGCGCAGTTGGCACAGCAGAGAGTGTACAACCATGGAGCCAAGACCCGTACCTTTTCCCCGGGGGATAGGATATTGGTACTTGTCCCTACGGTTGAAAGTAAATTCCTTGCCAAATGGCAAGGCCCCTACGAGATAATGGAAAAAGTGAGCGAAGTGAATTACAAGGTCAGACAACCAGGAAGGCGAAAGCCCGAACAGATCTATCACGTTAATCTGTTGAAAGCCTGGAGGGATAGAGAGTCCCTAGTCGCAGAAACTTGGTCACCAGCTCAAACTGGTTGCGTGATTCCGGAGGTTGGAATAGCAGCCACCTTGTCACAACCCCAACAACAGGAGGTTAAGGAGTTTGTGCTTCGCAACAAGGAGGTGTTCTCTGAGCTGCCGGGACAAACATCTGGGGTAGAGCATGATATTATTACCCCGCCCGGTGAAAGGGTGAAGTTAAAACCCTATCGGATCCCAGAGGCCCGACGGGAGGCAATACGGGAGGAAGTACAGAAAATGCTGAACTTAGGGGTGATAGAGGAGTCCCAAAGTGATTGGTCTAGTCCCATTGTGTTGGTGCCTAAACCGGATGGGAGCTGGCGATTTTGTAACGATTTTCGTCAGTTGAACAAAGTTACAAAATTTGACACCTACCCCATGCCACGTATAGATGAGTTGATCGACCGGCTGGGAACAGCCCGATACATGACGACTCTTGACCTCACAAAAGGGTATTGGCAAATTCCCCTGGCCAAGTCGGCCAAAGAGAAAACCGCATTTGTAACCCCAGACGGGGCGTTCCAATATAAGAGAATGCCGTTCGGGTTACAGAATGCGCCGGCCACATTCCAGCGGAAAATGGACCAGATACTGAGGCCCCATGGGAAGTATGCTGCGGCTTACCTGGATGACGTAATTGTCCATAGCACAGATTGGGCCTCACATCTGCCAAAAGTGCAAGCAGTCCTAGACTCTATCCGGAAAGCGGGGTTTACGGCTAACCCCAAGAAGTGTACCATTGGGCAGGAGGAGGCCAAATATCTTGGGTACACCATTGGCAGGGGAGTAATAAAACCCCAACTCAACAAAGTCGAGGCCATCCAGAGTTGGCCACGTCCCAACAGCAAGAAGCAGGTACGAGCCTTTCTGGGAATCACGGGTTATTATCGGCGCTTCATTCCCCACTTTGCTTCTAAGGCTGTGCCCCTAACCAACCTGACGAAAGGGAAAGGGTCGGTCATGATTAAATGGACCCCCGAGGCTGAGGCAGTGTTCCAATTCTTGAAACAAGCCTTATGTAGCCAGCCAGTGTTGTACTCACCCGACTTCTCTAAAGACTTTGTCGTACAAAGTGATGCGTCAGATGTGGGGTTAGGAGCAGTATTGTCCCAGGTCTGGAACGGGGAAGAGCACCCAGTCATTTACCTCAGCAGGAAGTTGAAGTCCCATGAGGTAAATTACGCCACGGTTGAAAAGGAGTGTTTAGCGGTGAAGTGGGCTCTAGATTCCCTTCGGTACTATCTGCTAGGTAGGCACTTTGACATGGTTACGGATCACGCTCCGTTAAAGTGGATGGCTCAAAACAAGGAGACAAATAGAAGAGTAAATAGGTGGTTCCTGGCCCTACAGGAATTCAACTTCACAGTAAAGCATCGCCCTGGCGTTCAAATGGGGAATGTGGATGCTTTGTCTCGAGTACATGAATGCCTGATTGCTGGTGTTCCAACCCCAAGGTTAAAACAAGAGGGGGGGGTATGTGACAGCAGGAAGGTAAAGTCACCTGGTTGCATCCAGGGGGGTAGGTATATTTCTCCCAGATTCAGGCTTTATGCCGACTTATACAACTAGGGAGAGAGTTGATGAAGCCCAGCTGAGGCTAGTGGACTCATGGATGATTCATACCTCTAGGGAGAGTGCTGGGCGTCGTGCAGGCAGGGAGTTGATGAGACCAGCTGAAGCTTGTCAGCTCGTTTAAGGCCTCTATAAAAACTCCCAGCTTCATTAGGTGTTTGCTCATGCCTGGAACCAGACCTGTGTGGACTGTCTAGGGAGAGTGAACCCCTGTGCGGTGAGACAAAGCCTGTGTGGCTATTTGTTTGGACATTTACTAAACCAGGGACTTAGGGACTAGGACAGCACCAGGCTGATCCCAGTTGTTAGTTAGGGAAACCTGCATGTTTAGTCAGAGGTCAAGCTGACCAGGATTTATTTTGTTTATGTTTCTTTTTGCTTTGCTGTGTTTTTGTCACTGTAAATAGAGAAATAAACCGCACCTTTTGATCTTGAAAACCACAACCTCCGTCTGCTGGGCCTGTTTTTGTGTGGGGAGCCCATCCAGGGGGTCACACACACCCGCTACCGAGCTAACCCCCTCACACAGGGAAGGGCTCCCGCCAGGCGGCAAATTTAAAGGGACGAACAGGTACGCCCATTTGCCTGCCCGTGCCATTCTGCCAACGTATATCGGCGTTTGGGAAGCGGTTAAAAAACAACGATTTTACACAAAAAAAAAGAGAATCAGATGCTGTAAATTTTGATACCAGGATGATGCTTGTAGCTGCAGGCATCCATCCCAGTATAATCACCCCAACCCAACGTCCATGGACATCCTATGATTGGGAAGTGGTTAAAGAGGAATTGGCTCCCCCCAGGCATACCTGTCCTTAAAGTGTTACTAAACCCACAACAGTAAAATCAGTCTGTATATGCAGCATAGCATGCTTGTTATACTCACTGTGGAACTTAAGGGGTTAGACCTTTGCATTGTGTAAAAAAAAAGGTTGTTTTATCCTGTATGCATAGATCCTTCCCTCACTGCACTGTCTATCTGGGGAAGGCCAGCTAACACAGGCAGAGTAACCGATCTGCACATGCTCAGTTGTGTCTTTTATGCTGGAGAGCACATTTACTTGTTGATCAGAGCTAGCCAGGTCACATGATATTGACATCACACATGTGGCGTGTATACAGGCTGCAGGCTGCAGTGGAACTCTCCTCCTCCCTGAACTCTCAGCACTGGAGAAACTCTGCAGTTTATCATGTAACCTTTGTATACAGATCATACAAAAAGGAATATAGTGGCAGTATTTTAATGTAAAACAATGATTTATAAGCTGTGGGCACTGTGGGGGGGGGGGGGGGGCGCGAATAAACTATTTTCATATTACTGGGTTTAGCAACATTTTAATTTATTCATTGCTGTACACTGTATGCTTCAACCTGGTGGCTCTCAAATATTAGAGTTAGGACTGCACTATACAAAGTTGCTTTGATGTATACATTTGAAAATGTGTATTTGTTTTTATTAATTTTTACCGTTATCAGTGAAAGAGGATCCCAACTTTTGAATCATTACCAGAACAAGAAAAGTCAGGAAAATATTCCAGTAGGAACACTTGTTCTAGTGACAACCGGGATTCCTTCACTTTTTGAAGGATTTGATTACACTACCGGTTTTGATGATTGAACAGGAAAGTGAAGGGAAAATGCCTCAAAGGGGCAAAAAAAAAAAAAACTTGACAGGGATTATAAACCTCCCTTATTCTATCCAAAATGGGAAAAAATGCCTTTATTTCTATTTGTGTATGTATGGTAGCACCTGAGGTGCTGGTGGCACCCAAGGTGGTTTTCTTGTTTAACTGAGAAGCTCAAGACTGCAGGAAACAGCTTCCCTACTTTAAGCAAGAGGAATTTAGGGATACCGGTCACTTACATATGCTATCACATAGGGGGCTTGTAATACCAAAAAAAGGAAAATAAATTCTTTTTTAAAAGTGTAAAAAAAAAAGAAAGAAAAAAAAGGAATGATATAATAAATAAATAACTAAAAATTAAACCACTCCGGCACACACCCCATATAAAAAGTGCAGCGTATGGGGGGACACACACGTAATTGTGCCACATATGTGAAGTAATGTCAGCTTCTAATCCTATGGCCACAACTCGCAGTTAACTATAAACTGATAACCTGTAAAGGCTTTTAAAGCGGTTGTATGCCCGAAAAAAAAAAAACCCCTGTAAGGCAAAGGCATAATGAGCTAGTATCCACCGCATACTAGCTCATTATGAAATACTTACCTTAGAAAGAAGCGCAGCATTGCTCCCCGGTCACCGCTGAGGGAGCCGACATGTTCCTTCCAGGTTCACGACTCCGGCGCTGTGAGTGCGCTCTTTCCGGCAAGGAGATCTGATTTTCCATCAGAGCTTCACCTTCAGAGCGCATGCGCCGCTAACGTCAGCGGCTGCATGCAAGGTGAATATCTCCTAAACCGTACATCTGTGCTGTCAAACTCAAATTCACCAGGGGCCGCATCAGCAATATGGTTGTCCTCAAGGGGCCGGTTGTATATCTACTCTTTATCATATTAAATATTTGCCTCTGCATTTATAATTACGGTACTGTTTTTTTAAGTTAAGTAATAACTAGCCCAGAGCTGAGGTGTGTGCTGTGTGCAGAGGGCAGGGTTCGGGAACTGCGCTGTGTGCAGAGGGCAGGGTTCGGGAACTGCGCTATGTATGTACAGAGGGCAGAGTTCAGGAGCTGCGCTACGTGCAGAGCTCAGGAGCTGCGCTACGCGCAGGGTGCAGAGTTCAGGAGCTGCGCTACGCGCAGGGTGCAGAGTTCAGGAGCTGCGCTACGCGCAGGGTGCAGAGCTCAGGACCTGCGCTACGTGCAGAGTTCGGGAGCTGCGCTACGCGCAGAGTGCAGAGTTCGGGAGCTGCGCTACGCGCAGAGTGCTGAGTTCAGGAGCGAGTGCAGAGTTCAGGAGCTGCGCTACGCGCAGGGTGCAGAGTTCAGGAGCTGCGCTACGCGCAGAGTGCTGGGTTCAGGAGCGAGTGCAGAGTTCAGGAGCTGCGCTACGCGCAGGGTGCAGAGTTCAGGAGCTGCGCTACGCGCAGAGTGCAGAGTTCAGGAGCTGCGCTACGCGCAGAGTGCAGAGTTCAGGAGCTGCGCTACGCGCAGAGTGCAGAGTTCAGGAGCTGCGCTACGCGCAGGGTGCAGAGTTCAGGAGCTGCGCTACGCGCAGAGTGCAGAGTTCAGGAGCTGCGCTACGCGCAGGGTGCAGAGTTCAGAAGCTGCGCTACGCGCAGAGTGCAGAGTTCAGGAGCTGCGCTACGCGCAAAGTGCAGAGTTCAGGAGCTGCGCTACGCGCAGAGTTCAGGAGCTGCGCTTCGCGCAGAGTTCAGGAGCTGCGCTACGCGCAGAGTGCTGAGTTCAGGAGCGAGTGCAGAGTTCAGGAGCGAGTGCAGAGTTCAGGAGCTGCGCTACGCGCAGGGTGCAGAGTTCAGGAGCTGCGCTACGCGCAGAGTGCAGAGTTCAGGAGCTGCACTACGCGCAGAGTGCAGAGTTCAGGAGCTGCGCTACGCGCAGGGTGCAGAGTTCAGGAGCTGCGCTACGCGCAGAGTGCAGAGTTCAGGAGCTGCGCTACGCGCAGGGTGCAGAGTTCAGAAGCTGCGCTACGCGCAGAGTTCAGGAGCTGCGCTACACGCAGGGTGCAGAGTTCAGGAGCTGTGCTACGCGCAGAGCGCAGAGTTCAGGAGCGAGTGCAGAGTTCAGGAGCGAGTGCAGAGTTCAGGAGCTGCGCTACACGCAGGGCGCAGAGTTCAGGAGCTGCGCTACGCGCAGAGCGCAGAGTTCAGGAGCTGCGCTACGCGCAGAGCGCAGAGTTCAGGAGCTGCGCTACGCGCAGAGCGCAGAGTTCAGGAGCTGCGCTACGCGCAGAGTGCTGAGTTCAGGAGCGAGTGCAGAGTTCAGGAGCGAGTGCAGAGTTCAGGAGCTGCGCTACGCGCAGGGTGCAGAGTTCAGGAGCTGCGCTACGCGCAGAGTGCAGAGTTCAGGAGCTGCGCTACGCGCAGAGTGCAGAGTTCAGGAGCTGCGCTACGCGCAGGGTGCAGAGTTCAGGAGCTGCGCTACGCGCAGAGTGCAGAGTTCAGGAGCTGCGCTACGCGCAGAGTGCAGAGTTCAGGAGCTGCGCTACGCGCAGGGTGCAGAGTTCAGGAGCTGCGCTACGCGCAGAGTGCAGAGTTCAGGAGCTGCGCTACGCGCAGGGTGCAGAGTTCAGAAGCTGCGCTACGCGCAGAGTTCAGGAGCTGCGCTACACGCAGGGTGCAGAGTTCAGGAGCTGTGCTACGCGCAGAGCGCAGAGTTCAGGAGCTGCGCTACGCGCAGAGTTCAGGAGCTGCGCTACGCGCAGAGTTCAGGAGCTGCGCTACGCGCAGAGTTCAGGAGCTGCGCTACGCGCAGAGTTCAGGAGCTGCGCTACGCGCAGAGTTCAGGAGCTGCGCTACGCGCAGGGTGCAGAGTTCAGGAGCTGCGCTACGCGCAGGGTGCAGAGTTCAGGAGCTGCGCTACGCGCAGGGTGCAGAGCTCAGGAGCTGCGCTACGCGCAGGGTGCAGAGCTCAGGAGCTGCGCTACGCGCAGAGTGCAGAGCTCAGGAGCTGCGCTACACGCAGAGTGCAGAGCTCAGGAGCTGCGCTACACGCAGAGTGCAGAGTTCAGGAGCTGCGCTACGTGAAAAGTGCAGAGTTCAGGACCCTCGCTACGTACAGAGTGCAGAGTTCAGGAGCTGCGTTATGTGCAGAGTACAGAGTGCAGAGTTCATGGGTGAGCCACATGCAGGTTCAGGGGTGCGCTACGCACAGAGTGCCGCGTTCAGGGGTGCGCTACGCACAGAGTGCCGCGTTCAGGGGTGCGCTACGCACAGAGTGCCGCGTTCAGGGGTGCGCTACGCACAGAGTTCCGGGCTCAGGGGTGCAGTACATACAGAGTGCCGGGCTCAAGGGTGCAGTACATACAGAGTGCCGGGCTGAAAGGGTGCGCTATGTAGAGAGTGCAGGGTTCAAGGGTGCAGTACGCACAATGTGCAACTTCTCATTTCCACCCCTCCTCCTGGGTTTTGACCTCTGAGTCTGCACCTACCACTTTCCCCTCACCCCCCCCACCTCTGCACAGATCTGCACCCACACCTCCACAGCCCACATTCCCCCCCCAACCCCCCCCTTCCCAAAGCTTCCTCACATCTCTACTAGGCAGTCACCTCCCTGTGCATTAAGCTCTACTACCTGTGTAGGCGGACCAGTGTATACGGCATTTGGCTCCAGTAACAGTAACAGGGAGATCCTTGTCGGATCTGGTTCCTCTGTGCTCCACTGTGAGCGATGCCGTCGGGAATCGGGAGTTGCCAAAACCATAGCTGTCCCTCTAAACAGTGAGAGCCGTAGGTGGCGGCTGGGGGGCGCTGCGGGCCTTGTGTTTAACACCTGTGCCATGCAGATTTAGGAGACATTCATTTTACCTACAGGTAAGCCTTTTTTATAGGCTTACCTGTAGGTACAAATGTGAAAGTGGGATATAAAACCACTTTAAAACGTCGCCTACTGAGAATTTTGGGTACCAAAGTTTTTTGTTATTCCACCGGCATGCACAATTTTAAGACTTGACATGTTTGGAATCTGTTCACTCAACTTAATCCAATCTTTTTTATTTTACCAAAAATGGGTATAATATTTCGTTTTATTTGCACTAATATAGTGCCTTAAAAAAGTATTCATACCCCTTGAAATTTTTCACATTTTGTCATGTTACAACCAAAAACGTAAATATATTTTATTGGGATTTTATGTGATAGACCAACACAAAGTGGCACATAATTTTAATGTGGAAGAAAAATGATAAAAAGTTTTCAACATTTTTTACAAATATGTGAAAAGTGTGGCGTGCATTTGTATTCATCCCCCCCGAGTCAATACTTTGTAGAAACACCTTCACTGCAATTACAGCTGCAAATCTTTTTGGGTATGCTTCTACCACCTTTGCACATCTAGAGAGTAAAATTTCATTCTTCTATGCAAAATAGCTCAAGCTCTGTCAGATTGGATGGAGAGCATCTGTGAACTGCAATTTTCAAGTCTTGCCACTGACTCTCAATTGGATTTAGGTCTGAACTTTGACTGGGCCATTCTAATACATGAATATGCTTTGATCTAAACCATTGCATTGTAGCTCTGGCTGTATGTTTAGGGTCATTGTCCCGCTGTAAGGTGAACCTCAGCTCCAGTCTCAAGTCTTTTGCAGACTCAAATGCCGCGTACACACGGTTGGAATTTCAAAGGAAAAAAGTCCAACGGAATTTTTTCATCGGATATTCCGACCGTGTGTATGCTCCATCGGAATTTCTGACGGAAAAAGTCTGACAGAGTTAGAAAGAGAACATGTCTTTTCTATCGGAAATTCCGTTCGTCTGTATGGAACTCAGACGGAGAAAAAACAACACATTGAGCATTGAACTTAATTTTTCTCGGCTCGTCGTAGTGTTGTACGTCACTGCATTGTTGACGGTCGGAATTTGGTGTGACAGTGTGTATGCAAGACAGCTTGAGCGGAATTCCGTCTGAGAAATCCGTCGGAGTTTATCCCGTGTGTACAAGGCATAACAGGTTTTCTTCTAAGATTGCCCTTTATATGTGTCTATCCATCTTCAGATCAACGCTGATCAGCTTCCCTGTCCCTGTTGAAAAAAAGCATCCCCACAACAGTGATGCTGCCACCACCATGTTTCACAGTGGGAATGGTGTGCTCAGGGTGATGTGCAGTGTTAGTTTTCCGCCACACATAGCGTTTTGCTTAAGGCCAAAAAGTTCAATTTTGCTCTCATCTGACCAGAGCACCTTCTTCCACATGTTTGCTGTGTCCCCCACATGGCTTCTTGCAAACGGCAAACGGGACATCTAATGGCTTTCTTTCAACAATAAGAAAAAATATATAGTCGCGCTAACTTATGAGTATAAACATAAGCCCACCACTGAATGATTGAAAAAAATTTCAAAATCACCACAGTGATAAATTATGTAAGTGCTCAGTGAAGAACAATAACTAAACAGTGTAAACAAAACATATGAAATAATACAAACTTAATTAATAATATTATTACATGCTTGAATAGGACCCTTAAATAATCAAGTCTAAAGTCCATACAAAAAAACACCCGTGATCAAGTGTCCATACTAGATGAAAAAAGAAAAAAGAAAAAAGAAAACAAAACAAAAACGATTCCAAATCTTCTTGTATTCGTGACTTTCACCACCACCAGTAAGAATTCCTGCTTACCAAAAAGCGATGGTCCCCTATGACGGAGGACCCCAAACAGCCTCAATTGATAATCAATAGGACTCCAAACTTCAGTGTATGTTGAGCCTCAATTTTTTTGGTAGCCAAAACGCTCATATACCATCATGCAGTACTCGATACGGAACATGGAAGGAAGGGAGGACACTAGATAGTGTAAAATCCTTGTCCTCTGGAGGCTACGATTTCCTCTTGTTCTGAAAGCCAGAAAACCCAATTATCGACTCTGTGGACGAGTTGTGGGGTGTACCAAGATGGCCGCGAGGCAACGTCACTTCAGCTGCGCATCGCGCATGCGCAATAGGATGAGTAGCGGCTATCTGATAACAGCTCTGTTTCAACGTTCGTTATTCCGGGCACCGGTCTTAGTTCCTTAAAGCGAGCCTTCGAAAGCGGCTGCCCTAAAAAGCCGAAGCAGACTCTAACGTGTATTTTTTTATTTAGTTTCCCAAGACCAAGAGTAGCCTCCAGAGGACAAGGATTTTACACTATCTAGTGTCCTCCCTTCCTTCCATGTTCCGTATCGAGTACTGCATGATGGTATATGAGCGTTTTGGCTACCAAAAAAATTGAGGCTCAACATACACTGAAGTTTGGAGTCCTATTGATTATCAATTGAGGCTGTTTGGGGTCCTCCGTCATAGGGGACCATCGCTTTTTGGTAAGCAGGAATTCTTACTGGTGGTGGTGAAAGTCACGAATACAAGAAGATTTGGAATCGTTTTTGTTTTGTTTTCTTTTTTCTTTTTTCTTTTTTCATCTAGTATGGACACTTGATCACGGGTGTTTTTTTGTATGGACTTTAGACTTGATTATTTAAGGGTCCTATTCAAGCATGTAATAATATTATTAATTAAGTTTGTATTATTTCATATGTTTTGTTTACACTGTTTAGTTATTGTTCTTCACTGAGCACTTACATAATTTATCACTGTGGTGATTTTGAAATTTTTTTCAATCATTCAGTGGTGGGCTTATGTTTATACTCATAAGTTAGCGCGACTATATATTTTTTCTTATTTGTATGCACTGTTAGTTTTCAGAATAGTTGCTGCTTTTTCCCCTTGTTTGTTTCTAGGTATTTGATATATCTGCCTAGTTTCACACCTGTAGCGCAGTTTCTTTTTTACTTTCTATTTCTTTCAACAATGGCTTTGTTTTTTCCACTCTTTCTTCAAAGGCCAGATTTGTGGAGTGCATGACTAATAGTTGTCCTGTTGACAGATTCTCCCACCTGGGCTGTGGATCTCTGTAGCTCCTCCAGAGCTACAATGGGTGCTACTCTTGGCTGCTTCTCTGATTAGTGCTCTCCTTGCCTTGCCTGTCAGTTTAGACGGCCATGTCTTGGTAGGTTTGCAGTTGTGCCATATTCTCTTGATTTTCGGATGATGGATTGAACAGTGCTCCGTGGGATGTTCAAAGCTTGGGATATTTATTTTATAACCTAACCCTGCTGTCTCCACAGCTTTATCCCTGAGCTATCTGATGTGTTCATTGGCCTTTATGATGCGGTTTGTTCACCAAGGTCCTCTAACAAACCTCTGAGGGCCTCACAGAACAGCTGTATTTATACTGAGATTAAATTACTCACAGGTGGACTAATTAGGTGACTTCTGAATGCAATTGGTTTCACTACATTTTAGCTAGGGGTATCAGAGTAAAGGGGGCTGAAAACAAATGCACGCCACACTTTTCAGATATTTATTTGTAAAAAGATTTGAAAACCATTCATTATTTTCCTTCCACTTCACAATTATGTGCTACTTTGTGGTGGTCTATCACATAAAATCCCCAAAAAATAAATTTACATGACAAAATGTGGAAAATGTCAAGGGGTATGATTACTTTTTCAAGGCACAGTATTCATTTTATTGTATTTTTTCCCTAAAGATATATGATTATTAAATAACTGTACAAATACAATCACTTCAAATAAAATTAGTTAGGTTCAAAAATTCCATGACCATTTAGAATTTGGGCTATATATTAAAAATACTAAGAGGTTTGTATATATTTTGGGCATGTCTAAGCCTATATTAGTTGGTTTATTGCATGTGGTGTTGGCGCAGTGGTTGTGATTAGTTTTGCAAAATGCAGGAAATATTTGCTACCAATTTATAGTGCACACTGTACAGACTCACTGTAAGCTGGGACTTTTATTAAAGCGGAGCTCCACCCAAAAGGGAAGTTCCGCTTTAAGGCCTCTTCCCTTGCTTCTGCTTATAAAATGGAGCTTTTGGGAGGAGGGGGGGGGGGGGGGGCGGGTAACAGATTTTGACAGGTACCCGCTCCCACTAGGCAATTGGAAGCAGACGTTCTCCTTCCCTCCTGCAGTTTCCTGGCACACGTGGCAGGTCCCCGAAGACTGTGGGACCAATCACAGTGTGCAGCGCTGCTCGTGCAGTGGGCACCCAGCTCCTCTCCCCCTCCTCTCCTCTGCACCATCATAGCAACTGTGGGCACCCGGTCATGACAGCTTACGGCTTCACGGTCGGGCGCGCACTGCGCATGTGCGACTCGCGCTGCGCTCTGTTATTGGAAAGCCGATCTTCTGGGACCTGTGTTGTGTCCCAGAAGATTGTTAGCAGGGAGGCAAAAAAGGAAGCAGGAAGTGGGACAGGAAGTCCCACTAAAAATAAGGTAAACACCTCCCCCAAAAAAAACCGACATGCCAAATGTGGCATGTCAGGGGGCAAGGAGTGCTTAAAGCGGAAGTTCCACTTTTGGGTGTAACTCCGCTTTAAGCCTATTCTATCTACCCTGTAAGAGGCAATCGCAGCCGGTCACATTCGTCAACAGTAGAGGAGGCATGCCTGAAGCACGCATTGCGGTGTTTGGGGATGGCGCATTTCCCTGGGACATATCCCATCCCCGACCAGGGTAAACATCGGCTGTGTCAATTAGTTAAAAATATAATAGAGCCACCTGTAACCAATAAAATTACCATATTTGATGGAAAGGGTTTTTAGTCTTGTGGCAGATGTTATAGCTGTAAGGCAGTCACTAATAACATGAAAACGCTGTTAGATTTACTAATAGCAAAAATGGGAGGGAATACTGTATATACTTAAAGATTTCATATCATGCAACACAGAGGGGATTGTGTATGCCCTGGAATGCCCATGTGGCATGATTTATGTAGGCAGAACAAAGAGGGCTATGCATGTGAGAATAAAAGAACACGTATACCAAATAACTAAAGGGAAAAAGGAGCATTATGTATATCAACAATTTAGAACAGTACATAAAAGGCAGGTGACAGGGATGAAATTTTGGGGATTAGAGAAATATAAAAAGCATTGGAGGGGCAGTAATCTAATTAGACAATTAGTCAAAGAAAATCGTGGTGGGTGTACAAATTGGGATCTTTAGTTCCTACGGGTCTTAATAAGAAGTTTGATCTTAATAGTTTTTTGGCAAATTTTTTAATATATTCCCTCTATACACGTTCAATATTTTTATTTGTTTTTATTTTATTTTATTCGTTTTTTATATACTTGTGGATTTCTAATATTAATATTATACATCAGCCCACTGATGGCCCACATTTTTGGTCTATAGATGGTTTAGGATTATGTCTAGGATATAGTTATGTGCAAGGCAAGTCAGGACAATATGCAGTTTTTAGCAATGAGGATTGGGAATATTAGTATTGGTTTTAATGCAAAAAGACCACAGGAAATGGGCCGCCGCCCATCCTCTTTTTGGAGACTACAAAAACATGGGGCTGGGGCGTCAAGTTTTTGAATACAAAACATACCATATACAATTGTTTTTAGTATGTCATAGAGAGGGCTTTAACTGCCCATGGGATATCCTGCATGACATGTTGATGTGGGGAGTTGACTTTGTGTGCTTACAAATAATACCACATAAAAGATACATAGAAATGCATACAATCTATTGGAAAATGGCTGCTGTATGTATTTCACAATGGGGACTTCAAGAAAATGGCGGCAACCGTCACTATATAAAGTAATGGGAATACATCAACCAACCATATCTCCCAGGGGAAGTCACGAGGCTGTGACGAAACTAGATGGAGGGGCGTGAAGGCCTGACGTATGAGGAAGTGATCAGGGAGCTTGTTCCAGTGTGAGGGACGAAGGGGACACTGCCGACCGGAGCTGCAGAACCGGTTCCAAGGTGAAACCACAGTCTCCACACAGAGGTTGATTGCATAGAGGCAAATTGTTTTAATATGGAAATGTGAGTGTATACATGGCGTTTGATCGTTTAATACATTAAAAAAAAAGATAAAGCACTATTGCCAGTTTTTACTTTACATGTGGGTGATATGAGAGGAGGGCTCTGGTAATCATCAGGAAGGAATATTCCGAGATGAAAACGGCTGCCTGATCATACACAAATGGAAGGAGGGATGATAGGAGGAGTAACCTGGAGGATTGGCTATTATTTTAAAGCTTTGAGGTGAGGGTATATCTGGCGGAGGGTGCACAAGGATTCATTTGTCATATGCACAGAGGTGGATCAGAGTGAAGATTGGTGTTTTCACAGCATATGTTTTTTCCCATCACATATTGGACTATAATATTGTCTATAATTACTAAAGATTGGACTATTCACTACTAATCGATTGATTTATTAACAGATTGTTATTTTATATGTATTGTATATTAATTTATATTATTTATTTTATTCATCACATTATATGATTGGGAGTTCATGTGAAAATGAGAGCACTTGCACTTTACTGAGGAGGGGGAGACTGCATTGAGCACTTAATATATTTAGGGGGGTCACACACATACTATCATATCATTGACAGTTCACTTAGCGCAGTATTCCTGCCTGTTGCCTGGACGATTGCTTTTGCTGTTGCTGACCACATCCCTGCCTGCTGCCTGGACCGATGCTCTCCTCTGTAGACCACTGCACTACTAAAACCACAGGTAATCTTTTGTTACTTGGTATGTACATGCTATGTGTTAGAAATATGAAGGGCCTTCAAAAATGTGATCGGTAGTCCCAAAAATTATATGTGTAATTTTCGCTCCTAGAATGCCTGGGAGGTGCTACTTGAATGTTGGGCCTCTGTATATGGCCAGGCTGTGTAAAGGTCCCACACATGTGGTATCGCTATACTCAGGAGGAGTAGCAAAATTTATTTTGGGATGTCCTTTTTGCTATGTACATGCTATGTGTTAGAGATATTTTATAAATTTACAACTTTGTGTAAAAATAAATAAAAATGTTTCTCTTTCGCTCATGGACGGAGACACAGCACTTTAGTCTTGACCTTAGGGTTATACTGCCTCCTATCAGGAGAGGACTAGGCAGAACATGTAAAACATGTAAAAACAGCAAAGCTGAACAGTACCGCCCAGGGGGCAGTCCTACTGGCTATAACCCCTCACACTGCATCCAGCAGCTCAGTTTTTTTCTGCCTAGCATAGGAGAAGGACCTGGCTCTCTGTGGGGACCATTGGTCCTGGAGATTTTTAGCTTTTTTCTACTTTTTTGATCCTGAGATCTACTATCAACAGCCGGCTGGGTGACAGGCTGGATAATACAGATCCTTGTAGTCTCCCCAGCCCGGCCATCGAGCGTGAGCAGACCTTTAGCTACGCGCTGGGTCGGCCACGACATGCCCTGTTTGCTCTAGGGGTGGCCGTGAGCTATATGCTCCGGGGCACACATATGACCGGGTTACTGCTGTCCGAGTCACAGTGTGCCGTGGCCGACAGCCACCCCGTACCGCTTGGGAGATGGATCAGTCCATAATGCGTCCAGCAGTCCCCGCAGGACAGGTAAGTACGGTTCCACCTGTCTCGGCAGGATGGAACAGCTGGGCATTCCTGGGGAGGTCGACTAGGGGGTCTCTCACTCTCCCTTTCTTCTCTCCCTGTCCTTTCCCTCCTCCCCATGCTCTGTGGTGGCTGGGCCTGCTGTGTACCTGACCGGGGGTCCTCCGGAGGGCTCCGAGTCTGGCTGGGGTCTGCGCTGGGTTTGGGTGGTCCGCTCTTCATAGGGGGTGTCTTGGTATGTACAGGGGTGAAGGCCTCCGTGTGGTGGGTCAGCGTGCCGCGGCCATTTTCTTTTACCTCAGAGATAGAACGGCGGCCATTTTTTTGTAGCCCGCGCTTGTTTTTACTGAGGCGACTGGCGACCATTTTCTTGTAGCCACGCTCATTTGCTGGGGTGGCCGGCGGCCATTTTATTGTAGCCCCAGCTTGGTTTTTGCCTCTAGCGCTGGGAATGTTCCTTCTGAACGGCGCACACTGCACAGAACACCTCGTGACTGACAGGTGAGAGCGGACGGCAGCTCGGCAGCGCTATGCCTGGGTCAGGGTGGTGAGTTCTGCGGGGGTCCCTAGGTCTGTAGCAGCTAGAAGGGTGGACGTTTGTGCGCCCTGACTTGTCCCAGAAGGGTGTCAGGCGAGCGTGTGTCAGCATGGCGTTAGAAGCTGGCGCTTCTTCCCCAAACATCCCTGTGGTGGCAACCGGTTCCCCTGCACCTAGGTGCCTATGGACGCTTTGTCGGCGGTCCTGGAGTCCTTGTTGCCAGGGTGGAGGCGGCTTGCGGGCGCAAAGGGGGGGTAATAGAACGCCAACACCCCCCACTGTCCTCTGGGGAATGATCTGATTCAGACTCTGGCCTTGCTATGGCAAACGGCCCCTGTTCTGACATGTCAGAAGATGCGGACCAGGACCATTCGGACAGTGAGGAGACTCTGTGTCCTGGTCAGCGCAGGAAGGCGCTTGTTGGAGCACTTATCACCGGTTGCAGAATACCACAAAAAATGGAGGATACGACGAGGGCATCTCCTGAGGTGTCGGTCCCTTCAGGGTCCCACAAGCTGGCCCGCTCCGCTAGGGTTTTTTTCCCCCTACCTAGCTTATTTTGATAAGTTTATATACAAAGGATGGGAACGGCCGCAGCCCGAAACGCATGGCAGTCCGTTATCCCTTTTGAGGAGAGTTTCCTAAAAAATGGACCTCTCCCCCGATTGTGGGTCCCTCGGTATCCAGGTTTGATAAGATTACCATGATTCCGGTGGAGGGGACCCCTGCAGACAGGAGGGCCGAGGCGGTGGCCCGGCCCATGTTCACTGTATTTGGGCCAGCATTGCGGCCACTGTTGGCCACGATCCTGGTGTCACTGACGCTTCCTGAATGTGCAAAAAATTGGCTGCACCATAAGTTGAAAAGCAACAGGCTCCCCCGGTCTGCGTGAAACTAGCGGACCAGTTGGTGCATGGCTTTAAGTATGTCTGCAATGTAGCCTTAGATACAGCTCACTTGCTGTCTAGAGCCTCAGTATCTGCTGTGGGGCTACGCCGCCTGATGGCTGAAATGCTGGTCCGCGGACCAGACGTCCAAGTAGGCTCTGGCGGATTTGCCCTTCCAGGGTTAGAGGCTATTTGGAGCCTCGTTGGATGACATTATTAAAAATGTCATTTGGGGTAAGATCACGGTGCTCCCACAATCCAAAAAAGGTAAGGTGCCTTGCCATAGGCCAGGGCCCTCCTTTTCCACTCACAAGCATTTTTTTCCATCTGCCTGGGCCCGCAGGTAAGCGTTCCCAGGCCAACAAGGTGCCCGCTGAGGGACAAAGCATCCCTGTTTTTCGCAAATACATGCCTGCGAGCAAACCTGCGGCAGCCTGGAGGTTTGCCCCTGCCCGCCTCTCGGGTGGGGGGGTCGCCTTCGAGAGTTTGCAGCTCGGTGAACCTCCCTACTTCCGACCAGTGGGTCTGTGAAGAGGTCTCAGCGGGGTACAAGATGGAGTTTCTCTCTTGTCCACCAAACAGATTTTTTCCCTCCAACTTTCATCTCCTTCCGGCTTGCCGGGACGCCCTGTTTGGGGCAGTGCAAGACCTGCTGATGCGCAGGGTGATAGTGCCTGTGCCGGCGCCAAAAAGGTTTTCAGGGATTCTGCTCTGATCTGTTTGTAGTCCCAAAGATGGGAGGGGTCAGTCCGGTTCTGGATCTCAAGACCCTCAACAGCTTTGTGAAGTGCAAAGGTTCAGGATGGAATCAGTTCGCTCTGTGGTCTCTGCACTCCATCCGGGGGATTTTCTGGCATCCTTGGACACCAAAGCCGCATATATTTCAGTCCCCATATGCGTCAGGCATCAGAGATTCCTGTGGTTTGCAGTCAGGGACGAGCACTACCAATTTGTTGCTCTCCCTTTTGGCATGGCGTCGGCACCAAGGGTTTTCACCAAGGTGCTTGCCCCGATCCTGGCCTTGCTGAGGCAGCAGGGGATCACAATCATGGGCTATCTGGATGACCTCCGTCTGAGAGCAGCTCCGTCTCAGAATTAGGGGAGGTTGTGGAGATCACCAGTCAGACTCTTCGGGAGTTTGGTTGGGTAATGAACCTCCAGAAGTCGGTATGGTGCAGACTCACTGCCTGGAATACCTGGGCTTGATTCCGGACTCCTCAGAGGCGAGAGTTTTTTCTTCCTTCGGATAAGTTGCAGACACTTCAGGCTGCGGTGAAGCTGTTGGCGTTCCGCAGGTGGTTGTCGCTGTGCTTTTGCATGCGTGTCCTGGGTCTCATGGTAGCACCCTTCGAGGCGGTACCGTATGCTCAATTCAACACTAGAGTCTTGCAAAAAGAGATCCTGTCAAAATTGGACAAATCTCCGTTGTCCCTGGATTGTCAAATCCGGGTGAGCCGGCTAGTCAGGGATTCCCTGATCTGGTGGCTGAGATCTCCGGCCCTTCAGTCCGGGAAGTCGTTCCTTCCTTTTCACTGGACGGTGATCACGACGGACGCCAGCCTGACCGGTTTGGGGGGAAGTTTGGAGCATACAGTCAACACAAGGTCGCTGGACGCAGGAAGCATCCCGCCTGCCGATCAATGTGCTGGAACTTTGGGTGATCAGGCGGTGCCTCTCCACATGGTTACAGAGGCGGCAGGAACGTCCAGTCAGGATCCAGTCGGACAACGCCACGGCGGTGGCATATGTCAACCATCACGGAGGAACAAAAAGCTTGGCTGCAGCATTGGAGGTCGCTCACATCCTGCGGTCGTATACATTCAGGGCGTAGAAAACTGGCAAGTGATGCTGGATCAAGGAGAATGGTCGCTACACCCGGATGTGTTTTGACACCTTTACCTGAGATGGGGCATGCCAGACGTAGATCTCCTGGCTTCTTGACTCAATCGGAAGGTATTGAGGTTTGTGGCCAGATCCAAAGATCCCTGGGCGGACCTGTCAGTCGCGTTGGTGGCTCCGTGGGGACAGTATCGGCTAATTTATCCTTCCCCCTGCTAAAACTCCTTTCTCGTCAGCTTCGCAGAGTAGAGACCGAGGGAATTCCTGCGATTCTAATTGCCCCAGATTGGCCTCGGCGTCCCTGGTACGCCGACTTAGTGTGACTGGTGGCAGATTTTCCTTGGCGACTGAATATTTTACGGTGAGTACAAAAATCCTATTTTTCATTTTCTTTCCACGTTTTCCGAAAACTTGTGGAAAAAATTAACTGTTCAAAGGACTCATAATTCCTCATAGAATATACATTGGGGTGTTTTCTTTCCAAAATGGGGTCATTTTGTGGGCATTTCCATTGTCCTGGTGCTCCAGGGCCTTCAACAGTGTGTAAGGTCATCATGAAATTATATGTGTAATTTATGCTCCTACAACGCCTGATGGTGCTCCCTGCATGTTGGGCCTCTGTATGTGGCCAGACTGTGTAAAAGTCTCATACATGTGGTATCGCCATACTCAGGAGTAGCAGAATGTATTTTGGGATGTAGTTGCAAGTATGCATATACTGTGTGTGAGAAATAACCTGGTAATATGACAAGTTTGTGTAAAAAACTAAACAAAAAAACATTTCTTAATTTTCCCAAGAATTGTGGGAAAAAATTACAACTTAAAAAAACTCACTATGCCTCCTACTAAATACCTTGGACTGTCTATATTCCAAAAAGGGTCATTTGTGGGGTATTTGTGCTTTCCTGGCTTGTTAGTGTCTCAAGAATTGAGATGGGCCATCAGTACATCAATTGTGATCAGGTGTGACCAATTTTCAGTGATTGGCACCATAGCTTGTAGACGCTAAAACTTTCACACAGACTAAATAATATCCACTAATTTGGGTAATTTTTACAAAAGAAATGTAGCAGTATAAATGTTGGCCCAAATTTATAAAGATAAATGACTTTTTTTGCAAAATTTTACAATAAAAACAAAAAGTGTTTTTTTGCAAAAAAAATTTGCTTATGTAGCGGGGTCTCCTTTAAGGCCCCGGGACTACGTTACCCAGAACCCCGTTCGGCACCCAGGGTGCATTTGGCCACCACAGAGACTCATGGAAGGGGCTATATAAGAAGGGGGCGAGGCTGAGCTCGGCCTCTTTGGGGACACCGCGCGGCTGCTGACTGGTCTTCCTGTGCGGATCTGCTGGCGTGCAGGGCCTGAAGCCTGGGGCCTTGCGCAACTTCCGAAGAGCCTTTCACCCCCCTGCAGAGCCTGGGTGGCATCTGACTTTGTTTACCGCGGACATCAGTTGGATCGGGGACCCGATCGTTGCAGACGCTGTGTGCGGAGACACAGCAGGTGGAAGTCCCGGACTGGGATCGCGTCCGAAGTGGTGAGCGAGCACTTTCTCAATTCAATAGGCTGTACTGTGTTTAGGCCTATAGACTGCCTTGGCCCACCGATCCTTTATTTGCTGTTCCACTGGAGACCGGTAGCAGGACAGAGTTAAAGGGTCTCTCCAGTATAGTGTTCATTGTGATTGCCAAATCTGTGGATTACAAATATTGTTCCTGAACGTGCACCACCATTTCAAGTTTGCATGCGAAGAAATCCTTATTCAAAAGACTGAGGTTAATTCTGTGTCAGGCCTGACCAGGGAGGGGGATAGAATATTGTTAAGTGCGCCACAGGGCGCATATATAATAATAACTGCTATATATATGCTATACCTATTGCTGCAGGGCTCTGTGAGCAAGTTATATGTTATGTGTTAACTTTGTGCCTTTTACCAAAAGTAAAGAACCGTTCTATCCCATCACTTGCTATCAGTGTGTTATTATACAAAGAGGCTACCCTTGCAATACTGTTAGATTGTGATAAGATAATCAACCCTAGACTAGCTGTGCCAGAGTGGGTCGAGTAAGATTGCCAGGGGTTGGCGGTGCTGTACACAGGGCCCGAAACAAATCCAGCGGCTCTCTTAACTGGGGGTAGCGATACACGTGGGGGCTCTCGAGTCCGGGATCCTGTTGCAGCAAGTAACGCGCCAAAAGTACCAGCATGGACCCACTGGAAGTATAACAGTGGTGCAAGGCGGCCTACACAGATTCAGCCGCTGCAGTAGTCATAGAACTCTCAGGGACCTGGCAAGAAGAAGCGGTGAAGCGGTTAGTAACCTCACTGTCCCCGCAACAGAAGGTATGGGTGATGGATATCAGGATGAATTCCACACTGACCCACGCACTAATAGCTTGGATGAAGGAAATCCCAGAACATTTCAAGGGTCCAAGTATAAAAGCAATGGATGATCAGACCTATAGCTTGATACATGCGCTGCCACTCCTACCAGGAGAATGGTTTCAGATACCCAGACCATCATCTCCACAGAAATCTCCACCACAGTCCCCAAAAGCCAAAGACCGGAAGGCTAAAGAGAGTCCCGGGTCACCACCGGCCAACCTCAGCGCAGAACTGTGCGCGGTCCTGGGGGAGATTGTAGCCCAGTGTAAGAAAGATCCTACAGATTACCAAATGTTGGGATACAGAAAACTCAGAATATTCTCTGGAAGGAAACCTGTACCTTCGGGTGAAGAGGGGTTTGAGGAGTGGTTAGACGGGGCCACTCAGGCCTTAGAGGAATGGGAAGTCCCAGACCACAGAAAGAAGCAGAGAATCGCTGAGAGCTTGAAGGGGCCTGCTCTAGAGGCCATACGCAACCTCAAGATGAGCAAGACAGACTGTGATGCGCAGGATTATCTGGACATTCTGCAGAATGTGTTCGGTGGAACAGAGAAAATCACTGAGCTCACTTACCAGCTGGAGCACTGCTACCAAAAGACAGGAGAGAATTTGTCAGAGTGCATGAGGCGCCTGGATAAGATCCTGCATAAGATGATCCTGAAGAAGGGGATCGACCCGCGGAAGGTGGATGAGGCCCGTGATGAGAGGATCTCAGCCCCTGAACCCCATCGCATTGGCGCTACGCACAAGACAGGACAGGAAGAGCCTGGAGTACCCTGACTTGATCCGAGTGGTCAGAGAGGAAGAAGCTATGCTGGAGGAGAAGAAGAGGAACCAAACAGTTGAGTCAGTTAATTTTCCTCCGGTGATGGTCAGGACGGCCATGGCCCTGGAAAGAGACTCAGAGGTGGATACCTTGAACTCACAGATGTCCCAGGTATTGAAGATGCTGACCTCTCTGATGGAAAAGGAACCAGAGATACCAGTGAGGGAAGGACCAAGGAAGGAACTGTTCCCAAACACCTCGGCGCCCGCATTCCTACAAGATTGGGGGGACATGACTTGTTTCAACTGCGGAGGGGTTGGCCATGCGGCCAAAGTGTGTTCCAGTCCCAAGAAAAAAAAACGGAATAACCGCAAGCCGGCGGAAAACTTCAGAGGGCCCCGGTGAAGGAGTCAACCGGGTGCCCATCATCTCCAGTGAACTCCAAACTGAATGAGAAGCACATAAAAAGAGTGGAGCAGACCCCTCGGAAGAAACACAAGGTTCCTCAGTGGGAACGTACCCCAAAGAAAGAGAGTAATGTCCCTCAGCGGGTAGTTACACCCATTAAAAGGAGGGAGATCAATGCATACCAGGCCCAAGAGAGACTTAAGTCCAAAGAGAGATGGAAGAAAGAAAGTCCAAAAGGGAAACGCAAAGATCCAAAGAAAGAGACCCCTTCAAAGCAATATCCAGAGAAGCTGGTAGGTCCCTCCCCGATAGTACCTGTCAGAGTGGAGGGAGTCTACGCAGGAGCCATATTGGATACTGGGGCGCAAGTGACCCTGTTGTACCGGGACTTTTATGACAAGCATCTAAGTCACCTACCCATCCAGAAGATTGAAGAGCTGGAGATATGGGGGATTGGGACAGAGAGTTTCCCTTATGATGGCTATCTGCCTATAAAACTGACTTTTGACCCGTCCATAGCCGGGAAGGCCGAAGTGTTCGATACTTTAGCTGTGGTGTGCCCCCGACCGCCTGGAGCTAACAAGAGTTCCCTAATAATAGGGACCAACACGGATCTAGTCCGAAGACTCTTGGCCCCTCTAACAAAAGGGAAAAACCCCACAGTCACTGAGATCCACCCAATGTTGAAGACAGCCTACCAACGACTGATCTTGGAACAGAAGACCCCAGAAGAGGGGGTAGGGAAAGTCTGGAGGCTGGGAAGAAGAGGAATAGGTGCTGCAGCCCGGTGAAGTAGCCTGTTTGAAAGCTACAGTGAAACTCACTTGGGAGCAGCCTGGGCCCTTTGTTATGTTGGAACCCGACCCAAGGGGAGAACATTCGGGCCTAGAAGTAGTCCCAGAGGTGGTCCCGTTAAGGGCCCTGAAGAAGGCCCACTGTAAGGTACCTGTGAGTGTCAAGAATACTACAGATGGCCCCATGGAGATCCCAGCCAGGATGTTGCTGGGCCAGGTGAGCCCTGCTACCCCAGTTGCTTTGTCGGATGTGAAGAAAACAGATGGAGAGAGCACTATGTGGGAGAAACTTTCCATGGAGAACCCAAACCTGCCCAGGGCTTGGAAAGAGAGAGCCAGGGCCCAGTTGACCAGGTGGGAAAAGATCTTCTCCCAAGATGAGTTCGATGTGGGGTGTGCAAGGAGTGCCACCCATCGAATCCGCCTCCAGGAAGACAAGCCCTTCAGGGAAAGAGTCAGGCGAGTTCCGTTAGCAGACCTCGAGGACTTAAGGGAACAGCTCGCCGAGCTAAAGCGAACCAGTGTGATTTGAGAATCTAGAAGCCCCTATGCCTCCCCGATAGTGGTGGTCAGAAAGAAGAATGGATCATTGAGGCTGTGCATAGACTACAGGACCCTCAACAGGAGAACCATACCCGGCCAGTATACCACTCCGAGGATAGAGGATGCCCTACAGAGCTTGTCTGGAGCCAAGTGGCTCAGTGTTATGGACCTCAAGAGCGGGTACTATCAAATCCCTATGCATCCAGAAGACAAAGAAGACGGATTTCATAACACCAGTGGGGTTCTTTGAATTTAACCGGATGCCTCAAGGTCTGTCTGGAGCCCCAGCTACCTTCCAACGTCTCATGGAGAAGACTGTAGGAGACATGAACCTCATTGAAGTCCTTGTATACTTGGATGACATCATTGTCTTCGGAAGAACCTTGGAAGAACATGAAGAGAGGCTGGAGAAAGTTTTGAAAAGACTGAGTGAGGAAGGACTCAAGCTCTCACCTGAAAAATGCCAATTCTATCAGTCATCAGTCAACTATCTGGGGACACATAGTGTCTGAAGATGGGGTAGCCACAGACCCCGAAAAATTGGAGGCAGTCACCTCCTGGCCGAGGCCCACCACTGTGACAGAGCTCAGATCCTTCTTGGGGTTCTGTTAGTATTACAGGAGATTCATGGAGGGGTTTGCTCGGATAGCCAGGCCTCTGAATGAGCTGCTCAAGATGAAGGGGGAAGAGGATGATTCGGGCCCCAGGAAGCCAGGGGAGTCAGTTAAGGACCAGTGGAATTTAAAGTGTGAAGGTGCTTTTCAGATGTTGAAGAAGAACTTAACCACTGCCCCTGTCCTGGCCTACGCAGACCCTAAGAAGCCTTATGAACTTCACGTAGATGCCAGTCACAATGGTCTGGGAGGTGTGCTCTACCAGGAGCATGAAGAGCAACTGAGGCCCGTTGCGCATGTGAGCAGAAGTCTGACTCCCTCTGAAAAGAACTACCCCACCCATAAGTTGGAGTTCCTGGCCCTTAAGTGGGCGGTAGTTGACAAACTCAGAGACTATCTGTATGGGGCCGAATTCACCGTGAAACCCGACAACAACCCCCTCACCTATCTTTTCACCATAGCAAAGTTGGATGCCACAGGACATAGATAAATCATATAAATACTCAATGAAGAACCATGAAAAATCTGTAAATTATAAATAATAATAAGGTGAGTGAACCATGATTAAACAGTTAATAAGATGATAGTCCACAACTGCTATATGAAACTCTCAAGGTTCACGTCTAAAAGTCCATAATAAACAAAACACCCGTGAGTAAGTGTCCAAAAAAGCCAACGACAGAAATCTTCTTATAATCCGTGACTTTCACCACCACCAGTAAGAATTCCTGCTTACCAAAAAGGGATGGTCCCCTATGACAGAGGACCTAAAACAGCCTCAAATGATACTCAGTGGAACCTCCGGATTTCAGCAGATGATGAACTTCAATGGTTTAGTAGCCCGACAGCTCATACAGCCTCATGCGAATGTTCAACATCAACATGAAAAGAAGGAAGGACACCGAATAGTGTAAAATCCTTGGTGTACATTTATTAAAGGAATAATGGAATCATACTCACAAAAGCAGTTAAAAAGACAGCCTTAAAGTGCGTCAGTGCCAACCGGTCAGAGGCGCTGGCACACAAATACGTCCGTGGAAGCCGAGCAGTGGAGGGTGACGTCAGCACAAAGCTCGTATCCTGCCCTACGCGTTTCGTGAAAATTCACGTCGTCTCGGGGCACGGGCGATGGGCTGCGTCACCCCCTCTTTATAGGGAACACACCAGAGGAAGGTCCAACCCGAAGAAGAGCGCGCGCACGCGCGTGCGTCACGCCGCGAGGCAACCACGTCTCGCTAACGTGCAGCTAGGCCAGTCCAACGCCGGGTGCGCACGCATCTCTCCCCACGAGGAAACCAAGCCTCGTTTGAAAAAAACGTTATGTGCACGTCATCACGCTAAACCGGAATGACGAAAGCACAAGGGGAGAGAGTGTGCCGCACATCCGCGTGACCATGGCAACAGGGATCATAGCAACGATACGCATGCTCTCCAAGGGGGAGGGAACCCCCCAGGTGTGTCACAGGAAGCAGTAAAGCCCACAACCTCCGCCGCAACCCACAAACAATGGGTGCAGCGGGCGCAATGGGACAATAAACTGCTCCGGATGTTAAATTCTAACAACAGAAAAAATATATACATTGATACTGGAACTAAGGAGCATACTAGTTCATACCGATATCAAAAAAACATACATAATTTACAATAGACAAAAAATAATAAAATAAGTTTGCCTAAATAGTATTTAAAAAGTTATTAATAATAAATGACACTAAAACCACATAGATTAAAAAAAAGAAATAAGAAAAAACCTAGGAATTATTGATAAAGGCCAATGCCTTTATCAATAATTCCTAGGTTTTTTCTTATCCATTGATAATCATGTTTTTATAACAGATTTCCGGGATTAATAATATTGACTGTATGATATAATGTGTTGATTGATATTGCGCTGCATTTGCATTTGACATCGGTGTCAACGTTGAGACCAAATGGAACATAAGTTCTCAACCTGTACACCCATGCCATTTCCTGCTTAGAGATTTCTCTAACAAGCGAACTGCCTCTCCAGTGAGGTCTGTATTTGTCAATTGCAATAAATAGCGTACCAGACGGGTCCCTCTTATGGACCTGATCATAGTGCCGGGATACAGAGTGCTTATCGAATCCTTTCCGTATATTAGCTATATGCTCATTAAGTCTTACCCTTACTGCCCTTTTGGTCCTCCCCACATATTGGAGACCACAAGGGCACTGTATGAGGTAGACAACCCCCAAAGATGAGCATGTTATAAAAGGTACGATTTCATAGGTTCGGCCAGTACTTGTTGAAGAAAAATGACTGATCTTCCTGTCCCTGCAGCTATTCAAGCTGCACACTTGGCATTTCTTACATCTATAATACCCTGTCAGGTTCTCTAAGAATGTCCTATTGGCCCGTGGGGGATCCTGGACACTTGGGGCCACTATATTGGAAAGTGTTGAAGCACCTCTAAACACAATAACTGGTTTTTCTGGAAGAGAAGGTGCCAACACTAAGTCACTGGTTAAGACATGCCAGTGCCTGCGTATAAGGCTTTTGATGGTCTGATGCTGCATGGAGAAAGTGGTGATAAATGGAAGAGAAAACTTACCATCCCTCACCACCCTCTCCTTATCAACCAAAAGTGATCCTCGATCAACCTCACTCACAGATTGTATCAATCGAGACATGTCAGTTTGTTGATAACCTTTATCCACAAATCTCTTAGAGAGGATCTCGGCCTGGCCTTTGAAAGCCTCTAAATCTGTACAATTACGTCTCAGTCTAGTGAGTTGTCCCCGAGGGACAGCCTTCAGCCAAGGGGCATAATGGCAGCTGTCAAGCGGGATATATGAATTTCTATCGGTTGGTTTGAAATAAGTGGTCGTGACAAATTTGCTGTCAGCCACTGAAATTTTCAAATCCAGATAGTGAACTGATTCCTGGCTTGCCTCAAAGGAAAATCTAATGCCCCTATTGTTATCATTCAGGGACAGCATGTAATCCCGCAAAGCAGGTTCACTACCGTCCCATAGGAGGAGGATGTCGTCGATGTACCTTACCCAGAGTACAACCTCTGGTCTCCGGCAAACATCGACAACGTCCTCCTCCCATTTGGCCATAAAAAGATTGGCCAGGCTGGGGGCATACTTCGCCCCCATCGCCACACCACGGTCCTGGCGGAAAAATTGATTATCACACCAGAAATAATTGTGACTTGCTGCGTATTTCAGCAAAGTCACAATAAATTCAATTTGCCGGGGTGGCAAGTCTGAACCTCTCGTCAAATACAGTTCTACAGCCTCAAAACCACACTCATGGGGGATGATGGTATAAAGTGAGGTCACGTCTGCCGCTGCACCCATTGTTTGTGGGTTGCGGCGGAGGTTGTGGGCTTTACTGCTTCCTGTGACACACCTGGGGGGTTCCCTCCCCCTTGGAGAGCGTGCGTATCGTTGCTATGATCCCTGTTGCCATGGTCACGCGGATGTGCGGCACACTCTCTCCCCTTGTGCTTTCGTCATTCCGGTTTAGCGTGATGACGTGCACATAACGTTTTTTTCAAACGAGGCTTGGTTTCCTCGTGGGGAGAGATGCGTGCGCACACGGCGTTGGACTGGCCTAGCTGCACGTTAGCGAGACGTGGTTGCCTCGCGGCGTGACGCACGCGCGTGCGCGCGCTCTTCTTCGGGTTGGACCTTCCTCTGGTGTGTTCCCTATAAAGAGGGGGTGACGCAGCCCATCGCCCGTGCCCCGAGACGACGTGAATTTTCACGAAACGCGTAGGGCAGGATACGAGCTTTGTGCTGACGTCACCCTCCACTGCTCGGCTTCCACGGACGTATTTGTGTGCCAGCGCCTCTGACCGGTCGGCGCTGACGCACTTTAAGGCTGTCTTTTTAACTGCTTTTGTGAGTATGATTCCATTATTCCTTTAATAAATGTACACCAAGGATTTTACACTATTCAGTGTCCTTCCTTCTTTTCATGTTGATGTTGAACATTCGCATGAGGCTGTATGAGCTGTCGGGCTACTAAACCATTGAAGTTCATCATCTGCTGAAATCCGGAGGTTCCACTGAGTATCATTTGAGGCTGTTTTAGGTCCTCTGTCATAGGGGACCATCCCTTTTTGGTAAGCAGGAATTCTTACTGGTGGTGGTGAAAGTCACGGATTATAAGAAGATTTCTGTCGTTGGCTTTTTTGGACACTTACTCACGGGTGTTTTGTTTATTATGGACTTTTAGACGTGAACCTTGAGAGTTTCATATAGCAGTTGTGGACTATCATCTTATTAACTGTTTAATCATGGTTCACTCACCTTATTATTATTTATAATTTACAGATTTTTCATGGTTCTTCATTGAGTATTTATATGATTTATCACTGTTGGTATTTGGATTTTTTTCAATTATTCAGTGGTGGGCTTATGTTCAGTCATAAGTTAGCGCGACTATATATATATTTTTTCTTATTTACATGCACTGATGATTGTTTTCAGAATAGTTGCTGCTTTCCTTTATTTCCCTTTTTTCTAGTTAAATTTAATTATTTACCAGGTTTTACACTATAGCGCAGTTTCTTTATATTTTTTTCCAACAGGACATAGATGGCTGGCGGCACTGTCTGCCTTCAAATTCAGCCTAAAATACAGGCCTGGGGCTGGAAATCGAGATGCAGACGCCTTGTCTAGAAGATCTCATGTCCCCACCTGCAGTACAGAAGATTGGACCCAAGTGGCACCTGAAGGGGTGCGGGCCCTCTGTCAAGGGGCTGATCTCCAAGCCAGTGGCGGCTCAAGAGCAGAAGAGATAGGGGTTACCATAGTAGGAGTCCCCAAGCAGTACTGTGGGGTAACCAACTGGGGGAAGATAACTTGCAAAAATTGTCCAAAAAGGAGTTGAGATCTGACCAATTGGAAGACCCCATGGGGAGATTGGTCCTAGAGGCCCTGGAGAATCAGAATCTGAATAGACTCTTAAGTCACCCTTCAAAGGAAGCTCGCCTGTTGAGGAATGAGTGGGACAGGTTGCAGGTGCATCAGGGAGTGGTCTACCAAAGGGGCCCCTCTGATGACCTGGAAGACAAATGGCAATTGTTCCTGCCCGAGAAACACTGAGAGACTGTCATGATTGCTCTGCATGACAACCATGGCCACCTAGGGGCGGAAAGGACCTTCCAACTCATTAGGGACCGTTTCTATTGGCCCTGCATGAGGGCTGAAGTTGAAGAATACTGCCACTTATGTGCACGATGCATCCAGAGAAAGACTTTACCCCATCAAGCTGCCCCAATGGGCCATCTGCAAAGTCAAAGCCCACTTGATCTGGTATGCATTGATTTTCTCTGCCTCGACCCCCGACCTGAGTGGACTAGGAAATGTTCTGGTAGTAACCGACCATTTCACCCGGTATGCCCAGGCCTTCCCAACCAAAGACCAGAAGGCTTCCACTGTGGCCAAAGTGCTTATGGAGAAATACTTCGTACACTATGAGCTACCACAACGGCTCCATTCAGATCAGGGAAGGGATTTTGAAAGTCGGTTGATCCGGAGGCTCCTGGATTCCTTGGGGATCAAGAAGACAAGAACTACCCCCTATCACCCACAAGGTGATACTCAGCCGGAGAGGTTCAACCGAACCCTGCTCAACATGCTGGGGACCTTAAGCAGTGAAAAGAAGCAGCATTGGAGCAACCACATAGCGGCAGTTGTGCATGCATACAACAGCACCACCAGTGATGCTACAGGGTACTCACCCTATCGACTTATGTTCGGAAGAGAAGCAAGACTACCAGTAGATCTGGCCTTTGGCACTTTCATAGACCATTGTTCTGCCACTTCCCACAAAGGATATGTTGATAGACTCAGACATAATTTGAAATTAGCCTATGAACAAGCCCAGGCAGCCTCAGAACAAAGGGGGGCCCGCAACAAGAAAACCTTTGATCTGAAGGTTCGGATTCAAGATTTACAACCTGGAGACAAAGTGTTGCTACGGAATTTGGGAGTCCCTGGAAAACACAAGCTTGCAGACAGATGGAGACCGGAACCCTATGTTGTTTGCAAGAGACTACCGGGCCTACCTGTTTACAGACTTAAACCAGAAGGGAAGTTGGGGCCCTTAAAGACCTGGCATCGGAACCACCTACTCCCACTAGCCGAAGCAGTTCAGATACCCCCTGCAAAGGATTCCCCTGAGTCAACTTCCATCCTGGATACTCCCAGACCAAACACTCAGTCCCAGACCCCTCAGATTGGAGATACAGGGACTTCGGAGCTAAGTGAAGATGAGGGAGAAGGACTTGATTGGCTTTGGCCTTCCCAGGCCCCAGAAACTTCTGCTATTGATCTTCCACCTGAAGAAGACACCATAGACAGAACACTAAATGCAGAAGCCACCGATTTCATACCGTCCAATCCTTTGTCGGATTCTTGGCAAAATGCCTGTGACATACTCCCAGAGGAGGATCCAAGAGATTCCATGTACCTCCCTGCTCCAGAGTCAGGTGTTCCTGAACCAATGGGAACTCCCAAGTCGGTTCCAGAAGGGGAACCTGTTTTAGCAGAAACAGAAAACCCAAGAGGACAAAGGATGCAAAGGTCCATAAAGCCTCCCAGAAGATTGACTTACCCACAGATGGGGAGGAGCTCGGAAGACACTGTGGTTACTGCCAGGAGGAGTATGGAAGACCCTAATCCCTCCACTATTCATTTCGTGGGGGGCAACCCCAACTCACTCTCTGGCACAGTTAGGCAGGACACTAATGATAGTGTGACCTGTGGGCAGGGGAGTTCACTGCCTTGTTTTTTGGTGGGAATTTCCTCTGCCAACATCATACGCAACTTTGGTTGATGTTGTGCGTGCTATAATTTGATGTTATCTTTGGGGACCAAAGAGTTTAAGTGGGGGGAGTGTGTAGCGGGGTCTCCTTTAAGGCCCCAGGACTACGTTACCCAGAACCCCGTTCGGCACCCAGGGGGCATTTGGCCACCGCAGAGACTCATGGAAGGGGCTATATAAGAAGGGGGCGAGGCTGAGCTCGGCCTCTTTGGGGACACCGCGCAGCTGCTGACTGGTTTTCCTGTGCGGATCTGCTGGAGTGCAGGGCCTAAAGCCTGGGGCCTTGCGCAACTTCCGAAGAGCCTTCCACCCCCTTGCAGAGCCTGGGTGGCATCTGACTTTGTTTACCGCGGACATCAGTTGGATCGGGGACCCGATCGTTGCAGACGCTGTGTGCGGAGACACAGCAGGTGGAAGTCCCGGACTGGGATCGCGTCCGGAGTGGTGAGTGAGCACTTGCTCAATTCAATAGGCTGTAATGTGTTTAGGCCTATAGACTGCCTTGGCCCACCGATCCTTTATTTGCTGTTCCACTGGAGACCGGTAGCAGGACAGAGTTAAAGGGTCTCCAGTATAGTGTTCCTTGTGATTGCCAAATCTGTGGGTTACAAATATTGTTCCTGAACGTGCACCACCATTTCAAGTTTGAATGCGAAGAAATCCTTATTCAAAAGACTGAGGTTAATTCTGTGTCAGGCCTGACCAGGGAGGGGAGATAGAATATTGTTAAGTGCGCCACAGGGCGCATATATAATAATAATAACTGCTATATATATGCTATACCTATTGCTGCAGGGCTCTGTGAGCAAGTTATATGTTATGTGTTAACTTTGTGTCTTTTACCAAAAGTAAAGAACCGTTATATCCCATCACCTGCTATCAGTGTGTTATCATTATACAAAGAAGCTACCCTTGCAATACTGTTAGATTGTGATAAGATAATAAACTCTAGACTAGCTGTTCCAGAGTGGATCGGGTAAGATTGCTGGGGGTTGGCGGTGCTGCACACAGGGCCCGAAACAAATCCAGCGGCTCTCTTAACTGGGGGCAGCGCTACACTTATATCGCAAAAAATTAAAAACTTAGCAGTGATTAAATACCACCAAAAGAAAGCTATAATTGTGAGAACAAAATTATTAAAATGTTGTTTGGATACAGTGTAGCATGACTGAGTAATTGTCATTCAAAATGTGAGAGCACTAAAAGCTGAAAATTGGTCTAGGCAGGAAGGTGTATAAGTGCTCCGTATTGAAGTGGTTAAACATAAAAAGTTCTTACCTTATAGCAGTCATTGGCAATCAGCTGGAGAAGGCTAAATGACTCCCCTGATGTTTCCATTTTCAAATACATCTCCCATGCCATCCTTGGTTTTTTGTTCATGATATCTGTATTTAAAAAAATTATTACTAGTTCATCGCAACTACTTTTATAGAATGTACAACAGTAATAAAAGTATATCTAAAGTCAAAACTGAATGTTTTTTACACATCATTTTATCCTGTTTTTAAATGTTCACTGGGGTCAGAGCACTGTATATTTAACCGCTTGTCCACCACCCACCGTCAAATGACGGCGGGAGGAAGACCCTCTTGTTCTGGGCAGATGTCATATGACGTTGTGCCTTCCCAATCCACTAGGGGGCACGTGCACGCACCCACCGCGTCACTGGGGACCCCAGGTGTGTGCCCGGCAGCTGTCATGTACCTGGGTGTATTTGAACCGGGATCTTCCTGGTCCCAAAGCTGCAGCCTTACCTGTTGCGCTACTGAGCAGATCTAGACTTTTGGAAATGTCCTCTCAGTATTAAACATTACCTTGGACTCACCAGCCCCACCTACTGCCAGCTGTGGACAATTTTCAATCAAAGCAGCCCTTAAAAAGGAAGTGATGCTATCTCTCAGTGCCCGTTTGTGTGGAATAGCTCCCTGGGTGTTGTGACTGCTTTTTGATCCTGATTTTCGTGTTGAACTTCTGCCTGAATTCCTGACTACTCTCCAGCCTGCTGATTTTGTACTTCACTGCCAGCTCGTGTATGACCTTTGCCTGCCTGACCACTCTCTGGATTTCGATCGTGTACCATTTTGCCTGTTCTGTTGCCAACCTAATCTGCCTGACTACGTTTTCGCCTGAATTCTCAGCACACAAGTTCCACTTCGGACACTACCTATCACAGGTACCTTACATTACAAACGGGCCCCCCTTACTGCTATGACTAAGAAAGGTACAAATTGCAAGGTATGGTCCTCAGAAGCAGAATCGGCTTTCCAGCAATTAAAAGACATGTTCAGCAAAGCTCCAATTCTTCAGCATCCAAATCCCGATCTCCAGTACATAGTTGAGGTTGATGCCTCTGAGGTAGGAGCAGGTGCCGTGCTCTCCCAGAGACAGCCTAAGTCTGGTAGAATCCATCCAGTAGCATTTTTTTCTAGAAAGTTTTCTCCAGCGGAGATGAATTACGATGTTGGGAATCGAGAACTACTGGCCATCAAATTGGCATTGTCTGAATGGCGACATCTTCTGGAAGGGGCTCCCAAACCTTTTTCTATCCTCACTGACCATAAAAACCTACTGTACCTTCAGACTGCAAGATGTTTGAACTCACGTCAGGCTCGATGGGCTCTGTTTTTCTCCCGTTTTAATTTTGTTCTTTCTTATGTTCCTGGGCATAAAAACAAGAAAGCCGATGCTCTTTCCAGACAGTTTGCTACCTCTGAAGAAGACCAACCTACCGAGCAGTATATAATCCCACCTCACAAAATTGTCGCACAGATCTCTACGGCTCTTTCCCAACAGTTACAAGAAACCCAGAATTGTGTTCCCCAAGGCTTGAAGATACCACCAGGTCGCCTGTTCATAGCCCCTAGCCTCAGAAAACCTGTACTCCTCTGGGCACATGATGGTGTTTTATCTGGTCATCCTGGTGTCACCATCACTCTTAAGACCTTGCAGCGTCATGTCTGGTGGCCTCATATGAAAAGGGATGTTACTGACTATGTGGCTGCCTGTCCAACTTGTGCTGCTAATAAAGTACCCCGTACATTGCCTACTGGACTGTTACAACCACTTTCAGCACCTCGTCAGCCTTGGACCCATTTGACTATGGACTTCATTACAGACTTACCCAAGTCCGAGGGCATGACTGCTATATGGGTCATAGTGGATCGCTTTTCAAAAATGTCTCATTTTGTGCCGCTCCCGGGATTACCTACAGCGGAAGCACTGTCTACTCTCTTCCTTTCCCATATTGTGAGATATCATGGCATACCTACCAATGTCGTCTCAGACCGCGGATCCCAGTTTGTTTCCCGATTCTGGAGAGCGTTCTGCAAGAAACTGGGAGTAACGCTTTCACTCTCTACCTCACATCACCCTCAAACAGATGGTCAAACCGAACGCATGAACCAGACCCTAGAAACCTATCTTCGACATTATGTCAATGCCTTACACTCCAACTGGTCTGAGTATTTGCCTTTAGCTGAGTTCGCCATTAATTCCCGTTGGCACAGTGCTCTTCATACCACACCATTCTACGCAGCCCTAGGCTATCACCCTCAGACTTTTCCCCTACTTCAGCCTTCTTCTGGTGTACCAGCAGCAGATCAGCGGGTTAAAAATATTCTGCTACATTGGAAAAAGATTTGCTTATTACTACGGAAGTCAGCAGGCAAGTATGCACTTTTTTCCAACAAACGAAGACGCCATATACCTCCATATGTGGTGGGGGACAGAGTTTGGCTATCAACCAAATATGTGAGACTGAAACAACCTTCTACCAAATTGGGCCCTCGATTCATTGGTCCTTACAGAATTATTGCTCGAGTCGGGCCAGTCTCCTATCGGTTGAAATGACCCTCCTCTCTCCGGATTCATCCTGTGTTCCACGTTTCCCTCCTCAAAAAAGCAATTTTCAATCGCTACTCCAGAACGCAACAGCTACCTCCTCCTGTTCTTGTTGATGGACAAAATGAGTTTGAAGTCTCCAAGATTCTTGACTCTAGAAGACAGGGTCGTGGCCTTCGGCATCTGGTTCATTGGAAGGGATATCCTGTCACAGACAGTTCCTGGGTTCCAGCCAAAGATCTGCATGCCCCTTCTCTTATTCGAGACTTCCATACCTCCTTTCCCACTAAGCCCCGCTAGGCCCCCGGAGGGGTCCACTGGGGAGGGGGCCCTGTCATGTACCTGGGTGTATTTGAACCGGGATCTTCCTGGTCCCAAAGCTGCAGCCTTACCTGTTGCGCTACTGAGCAGATCTAGACACTTTTGGAAATGTCCTCTCAGTGTTAAACATTACCTTGGACTCACCAGCCCCACCTACTGCCAGCTGTGGACAATTTTCAATCAAAGCAGCCCTTAAAAAGGAAGTGATGCTATCTCTCAGCGCCCGTTTGTGTGGAATAGCTCCCTGGGTGTTGTGACTGCTTTTTGATCCTGATTTTCGTGTTGAACTTCTGCCTGAATTCCTGACTACTCTCCAGCCTGCTGATTTTGTACTTCACTGCCAGCTCGTGTATGACCTTTGCCTGCCTGACCACTCTCTGGATTTCGATCGTGTACCATTTTGCCTGATCTGTTGCCAACCTAATCTGCCTGACTACGTTTTCGCCTGAATCCTCAGCACACAAGTTCCACTTCAGACACTACCTATCACAGGTACCTTACAGCAGCCGCGATGGCCGCCGGGCACCCGCGATTGCCCAGTAACTGAGCAGGACCATGGATCTTTGTGTGTAAACACACAGATCCACGTCCTGTCAGGGAGAAGAGACAGATGGTGTGTCCCTTGTACATAGGGACAACCATCGGTCATCTCCCCCAGTCAGTCCCCTCCCCCCACAGTAAGAATCACTCCCTAGGGAATACATTAACCCCTTGATCGCCCCCTAGTGTTAACCCCTTCCCTGCCAGTTATATTTATACAGTAATCAATGCATTTTTATCGCAGGGATCACTGTATAAATGTGAATGGTCCCAAAAATGTGTCAAAAGTGTCCGATGTGTCCGCCGTAATATAGCAGTCAGGATAAAAATCGCTGATCGCCGCCATTACTAGTAAAAAAAAAAAAAATGCTATAAATCTATCACCTATTTTGTAGCCGCTATAACTTTTGAGCAAACCAATAAATATACGCTTATTACGATTTCTTTACCAAAAATATGTAGAAGAATACATATCGGCCTAAACTGAGGAAAAAATGTGTTAAAAAAAAATAAAAAGGTTTTTATTATAGCAAAAAGTAAAAAATAGTGTTTTTTTTTCAAACTTGTCCCTCTTCTTTTGTTTATAGCGCAAGAAATAAAAACTGCAGAGGTGATCAAATACCACCAAAAGAAAGCTCTATTTGTGGGGAAAAAATTATAAAAATTTAATTTGGGTACAGTGTTGCATGACCGCGCAATTGTCATTCAAAGTGTGACAGCGCTGAAAGCTGAAAAATGGCTTGGGCAGGTAGGGGGTGTAAGTGCCCTGTAGGCAAGTGATTAAATACATGTGAGTATATTGCTGCCTAAAGGATGATTGGATGCAAAGGGGATCATTTATAACATAGTGTGTCAAATTTCCGTTAGACAATGCTAGGTTACTTTACAGTGCGAACAGAAATTTAAAGCCCATTGATAAAATGCGGGATGTGGCGTGGAGCCAGCAGTATGTCCCTGCGTTCTTTTTACTTAAGGGCCCATTCACACCTGAGCGTTTTCAGTTTGTAAAACGCTCATCTCAAAAGTTCCAAAAAGGCCCAACAAGCAAAATCCTATTCATTTAAATGGCCCCTGTTTACATCTGAGTGTTCTGTCATCTGAAGCAAAACGCCTGAAGCTCAGAAAAGTACACAAGCTTCTTCTTAGGCAGATTACAGGCCTGTTTTTTAGCTTTTTACATTGGTGACATTTTGACCTATACAAAATTGTGGAAAAAAATTGCAGCAAAATTGCACGACTTTCCGCCTGAAACGATACGCTCAGGTGTGAATGCAACCTAAAGCCCAACTCTGGCAAAGCAAGAACACCATTGCTTTCACCCCTCTAAAGCTGATTGCAGAAACAAAAAAGTTCCCCAATGCCTTGTTTACTTATTACTTTAGGGCACTTTCACATTGGGGCGGTGCCGGCGTTAGCGGTAAAGCACCGCTAGTTTTAGACCTGCAGCTCTTGTAACAATTGCTCACAAGGCCTCATGCACACTGGGCACTTCAGGATTCAGCCTCTCTTAGATTTTCACAGGCTGCTATCAGCAGGGCTGGGTGTGTACCAAAAACACCCAGTTTGCATAAGGCCTAACAGGTCAGTTTATCTAAAACTATACATTTAAATTTATGGTAAAACCTGGCTTTTTAGTTCTTTGAGCTTCTTAGGCACATCGGTGTATTAAAATATTCTTATCTAAGCTGGATCTTTATGCCAGTAGATCGCAGAAAAATCAGGCGTCAGAAATGCTCATTTTGGATAATTACTGCCCACTAGAATAAATTTACGTGCACATGCTCATGTTTAAGTGCATTTTTGTGCATTATGTGTGCAAATTGTGCTCATAAGCTCTTCTCTGAACATAGCTTTGGTGCATTTTTATGCCTCTAAACACTGCTCTTAAAATACTGATATGTATGGTCATATAGGCCAACATAGAAATGTTAATAAAAATATATGCTGTAAGCCTGTAAAAGCAGCATTTTTTTATACCCGTGTACATGAGGTCTAATATTTCTCATCTCCAACAATTAGCAGTAACCATTTTTTTCTATGAGTTTATGTATAGTATGTAAGAGGACGTATGTCTATATATACAGCGGGTAAAATAAGTATTGAACACGTCACCATTTTTCTAGGTAAATATATTTCTAAAAGTGCTATTGACATGAAAATTTCACCACATGTCAGTAACAACCCATACATACAAAGAAAACAAAAAAATAATTTCAGAAATTAAGTTATGTGTAATAAAATGGAGTGAAACAGGGAAAAAGTATTGAACATGCTAACTGAAACTTAATACTTCATACTAATTTTATTTTTGCTAATGACAGCTTTAAGATGCCTCCTGTATGGAGAAACTAGTCACATGCATTGCTCAGGTGTGATTTTGGCCCATTCTTCTATCTACACAGTCTTCAAATCTTGAAAGTTCCTTGCGGCTCTTCTATGAACTCTGATCTTTAGTTCTTTCCATAGATTTCCTATTGGAATTCTATTCTATTTACGTCCGGTGATTGGCCGACCCATTCTAGCAGCTTTATTTTCTTTCTTTGAAACCAATTGAGAGTTTCCTTGGCTTTGGGTTAGGGATCATTGTCTTGCTGAAATGTCCACCCCTCATTTCATCTTCATCATCCTGGTAGATGGCAGCAGATTTTTGTCAAGAATGTCTTGGTACATTTTTCCATTCATCCTGCCTTCAATGACATGAAGTTTGCCAATACCGTATGCTAAAAAACAGCCCCACACCATGATGTTCCTACCTGCAAACTTCACTGTTGGCATGGTGTTTTTGGGGTAATGTGCAGTGCCATTATACCTCCAAACATGGTGTGAATTATGGCATCCAAAGAGTTAAATTTTGGTCTCATCTGACCAGATTATATTCTCCCAGTATTTCACAGGCTTGTCAATATGTTGTGCCGCAAACTTTAAAAGAGCTTCATCATGTTTTTTTTTTCAGCAATAGAGTCATGAGTGTGCATAAAGGCCATGGCGGTCGAGTGCATTACTTATGTAACAAAACCAAAAACAGAGACAAAAAACTCTCAGGGGCTTTTAGGCAGCAAAAAATACAAAATAAGTCAATTAGATATATCAAAAATATATGATATTGATACAAAATCACATAAAGTTTCAAAAAGAAAGTGCAATTATAAAAATATGAGCTCTGGTATATGTACCCTCTATACTACACAGGATGTCCTAATGGCATAGATAAACAACATATATACAACATTATATACATGAAAAAAAAAAATCAACCTTAATATACTGCTCAAAAAATCAAACCCTTTTCGAATTATGCTAGTTCAAATCTTCCTCAGATAAGGACATCTTTAATGGAGAGATTACAGATGATCAGAGCATACTAAAAAACACCCAAGCAGGTGGGTTTCAGAATGGTCGTCCAACAACGAGACACACTAGGGCCTAAATTGAGCCAACGAGAGATTACATCTGCTGAGTGGGAGGAAAGTGAGACAAGGACCACACATGCACCTTAATTCAATGATAGATTAAGTGTCAGCTCCTTATGTGTTTTACAATTGGAGCAACACTGTATTCTGGCCTAGGCCAACAAGGCCCAGGCCTAGGGCAGCACTTTGCAGGGGGGCAGCACGGAAAGAGTCCCCGCCGGCTTGCGCTACACTGTCAGTGTAGTGCCAGTCTTATGGGCTGGACTGGGCTGAGAGGTAAATTAGTCTAGCGCCCTCATAAAGCGGCCGCACTGCTTCCGGTATGTGGGCAGCCGGCATTCCGCAACTGCGCTTCTTCTAATTTTGACTGTCCTATCATCCTGGACAACAAACCTTCATCACTGTCCGATATGTTTTCTGCTGCACCATTGGCATGGTTATATCTTCTTATTCCTCTCCAAAAAATTGTCTGAAATTTGTGCTTAAAGTTGAACTATAGGCAACACTTTTTTTTTTAATTTTGGAGTAAGGGAGGGTTATAGCCCCTGTCAGTCTATTTTTTATCCCATCCCTGTCCCATTGCAGAGATTTCCCTTCACTTCCTGCCCTTAAAGCCAAACAGGAAGTGAGAGGAAATCTATGCAAATTAGGGGAATCCATTGCCCAACCCCCCCAGGCCCTCAGAACTAGTGTCCTCACTTGAAAATTTCAGGGCAGTTCTTAAACAGAAAGGGGTGTGGCCTTGAAAGGAAGGGGTGGGTCATATTTAAATTATGGGTTCACGAGTTTAGTCAGGCTTAGGGCAGCACAAAACCTAAACACTCTACTGAATTGGAGTTCATTTATGTAAATACAATTATGGATTCTCAGATATGGACAGTCCAAGAGTTTAATTTATATGATGACAGTATTCCCATAGGAGAAAGGGTAATAAAGGCAAGCCGCTGTATAGCAAAAAATCCTCACACATAATGATCTGGGGTGTTGGCTCCAGGTACATATACCAGAGCTCATGTTTTTATAATTGCACTTGACTTATTTTGTATTTTTTGCTGTCTAGAAGCCCCTGGGAGTTTTTTGTCTCTGTTTTTGGCTTTGTTACATAATTTGGAGTGAGCAGCACTTTTTTCACCCATATGGATGGGCTCCTCCATCGAGTGCATTACTTATTGTTTTCTTTGAAACAATTGTACCTGTTAATTCCAGGTCTTTCTAAAGCTCTCCACAAGTGGTCCTTGGCTCTTGGACAACTCTTCTGATAATTATTTTCACTCCTCTGTCAGAAATCTTGTGAGGAACACCTGATGGTGGCCGGTTTATGGTGAAATTATGTTCTTTCTACTTCTGGATTATGGCCCCAACTGGGCTCACTGGAACATTCAGAAGTTTAGAAATCCTTCTGTAAGCAATGCCATCAGTATGTTTTGCAACACTAAGGTTGTTGTCATGGATATGCAGTAATGTTTGTCTGTCAGCTTACCTTCCTTCCCATGTGTTCATCTTAGAGGCCAGAACCCTTTCACCTGGCTTCCTTTATAATCTCCTCCCAGCCTGACTCCACCCCAGGCCCTATCACAGAACACTATATTAACCTGTGCACTGCAAGCCTGCTTTGCTGATCAACGTGTTTGTTAGGCATTGTGTGTTTGGGTTCCTGCCTGCCGTGTGCTACGTCTGTCTCTCTGTTACGTTATTGGCTTGTCCCCGACCATCCCTGTCTGCTCGTGACCCTTGACCTTCGGCTTGTCTTTCGTTATCCTTGTCTGCTTGTGGCCCTTGACTTTCAGCTTGTTATTCGTTACTCTTATATCTCGTGCTGCTGCTTCCCCTCTTGTCCCCTTATCCTACGGGGCGTGAGCTAGGAGACTCTAGGGGCCGCGACCTGGACCCAGCCTGCAGCATAACATCCTCACCACTAGAGGCTCTGGAGAAGAGCTGCTGGGTCTTAGACTCTGCGCCCTGGGGAATCTTGGCTCTAGCTTCCCATAGGATCCCGGTTGTGCTCCTCTGGTCCCGCTTTCCACAACCACCCAGTTTCCTATCCACAGCAGTCAGCCATAGGGTTCACTACCTTGCGGTGCACTCCTGTCCCCCTACGGTGTGCATCGGTCACCTGGCCACAGGTGACCTGACAGTTTGATCAGCCATGAACCCGGCTGACATCCCGCTCCCCGCGGATGATCCATTGCAGGGCATAGTTTGCAGACTTGAAACCCAGGAATCGAATCAGACTCAGGTGATGCGATTCCTCCAGGATCTGGCTTCTCGCTTTGAGCAGCTTCAGGCCTCCTTGGGAACCCTGAATCCGCAACCTCAAATACAACCAGCGGCTGCACCTATTGCACCAGTCGCAGCCACACACTCACTACAACTGCCAGCTCCGTCCCGTTTCTCTGGGGACTCCAAGGCTTGCAGGGGGTTCCTTAGCCAATGCACGATTCATTTTGAGCTCCAGCCCCAAAACTTCCTGTCTGATCGGGCTAAGGTAGCCTATATCATTTCCCTCCTCTCTGGTGAAGCTTTAGCCTGGGCAGCCCCTCTGTGGGAACTGAATGATCCAGTGGTTTCTAGCCTGTCTGGCTTCTTGAAACTTTTTCAGAATATCTTCGAAGAACCGGCTCGTGTCTCTTCAGCGGCCAGCGCTCTTTTACGTCTCCGCCAAGAGTCTGCTTCTGTGGGACAGTATGCCCTTCATTTCCGCATACTGTCGGCTGAGTTGAGCTGGAACAATGAGGCCTTAGTCGCAACCTTTTTGCATGGCCTGTCTGATAGAGTGAAGGATGAATTAGCAGGAAAAACCAACCCCACTGATCTGGCCGGCGTTATCGCCTTGTGTAACCAGATCGATATTCGCTTTCAGGAGAGGACCTTAGAAAAGCAATGCCAGCACTCCTTGGTTCTTAGTCAGCCTGAGCTCCCCTCTCTTCGACCCATAGAGCATCTCCTACCAGCTGAGGAACCCGTGCAGCTGGGTCGGACCAGGCTATCCCCCGAGGAACGTGCTAGGCGCAGAACTCTTGGTCTGTGTCTTTACTGTGGGGGCAAAGGTCATTTTTGTGACACTTGCTCTCTTTGTCCAGAAAAACGTTCGGGTCCACTTCATCTGGAAAGTGGAGTTTTGGACCCAGAAATATCACCTTCCCCTTCTCGTCTTCTGCTTTCTGTGTTCCTTCATGTTGGTGCTTCTTCTCATTCGGTCTCAGCATATCTGGATTCCGGAGCCGCTGGTAATTTCATGGACTGGGAAATCGCATCATCCATGAGACTTACTCTTTTGCCCCTCACCACGCCATTGGTGGTCTTGGCGATTGATGGTACTGTTCTCCCAGGGGGACCTATCCGCTTCCAGACCCTCCCTTTTAAGATGTCAGTAGGGACACTCCACCAGGAGTGGATATCCTTCCTTATCTTACCCAAGGCCTCAACGCCTATAATTTTGGGTCTCCCATGGTTACAGCTCCATTCTCCTCATGTGGACTGGACTACTGGTCAGATCCTGGCTTGGGGTCCCTCCTGTTCCTCGTCCTGCCTACCCAAGGTTGCCCCCTGTGAACCTGAGCTGGTCATTCATTCCAGGTTGCATAACCATTTACATTTCTCTGTCCCTAACCACCCTTGGACGCACAGCCAGGCTAGCTTGTCTACAAGTCCTGCAGTTGCTACGTCTTGCGATGCGATTCAGGTAGTCGCTACACCTGACTCAGCTATTCACTCTGCCTCTGTACTAGTTATGCCAGTCCAGCCCATGCCCAGTGAGCCTCCTACTTTTTCTTGTTCAGGACATTCTGCTTGTCCTTCAGCTATTCAGCTTGACTCCGGCGACATGTCACCTTCTAACCAACCTGACTTCAGGGTTCCACTGACATCTGCCCAGTCTGATGGTCCTGTGCAAGATGACCAGTTCCCCTTTAAGGGTCTAGGGGACCCTCCTCAGATTCCTGTTGATCCTCTCATGCCCTTGCTTATTCCTAGAGAGCCTTTGGTCCTCAATAGATCTTCTTGTCATCTCCCTACCTCGTTTTCGGTCTCTGAGGATAATCTTAAGTACGAGGTTAGACAAGTTCTGGATTCTCGGCTCTGCAGAGGCATTCTTCAGTACCTTGTGCATTGGAGAGGTTTTGGTCCTGAGGAGGCGTCTTGGATCGCTGCATCTGACATCGCTGCACCTCATCTGTTGAGGAGGTTTCATCTGAGATTTCCCTTTAAGCCTGGGCCCAGGCGGGGGAGGGCCCATAAGAGGGAGGGTACTGTCATGGATATGCAGTAATGTTTGTCTGTCAGCTTACCTTCCTTCCCATGTGTTCATCTTAGAGGCCAGAACCCTTTCACCTGGCTTCCTTTATAATCTCCTCCCAGCCTGACTCCACCCCAGGCCCTATCACAGAACACTATATTAACCTGTGCACTGCAAGCCTGCTTTGCTGATCAACGTGTTTGTTAGGCATTGTGTGTTTGGGTTCCTGCCTGCCGTGTGCTACGTCTGTCTCTCTGTTACGTTATTGGCTTGTCCCCGACTATCCCTGTCTGCTCGTGACCCTTGACCTTCGGCTTGTCTTTCGTTATCCTTGTCTGCTTGTGGCCCTTGACTTTCAGCTTGTTATTCGTTACTCTTATATCTCGTGCTGCTGCTTCCCCTCTTGTCCCCTTATCCTACGAGGCGTGAGCTAGGAGACTCTAGGGGCCGCGACCTGGACCCAGCCTGCAGCATAACATCCTCACCACTAGAGGCTCTGGAGAAGAGCTGCTGGGTCTTAGACTCCGCGCCCTGGGGAATCTTGGCTCTAGCTTCCCATAGGATCCCGGTTGTGCTCCTCTGGTCCCGCTTTCCACAACCACCCAGTTTCCTATCCGCAGCAGTCAGCCATAGGGTTCACTACCTTGCGGTGCACTCCTGTCCCCCTACGGTGTGCATCTGTCACCTGGCCACAGGTGACCTGACAGTTGTGAAGGTCTCTCGAGAGCTCTTTGCTTTTACCCATCATGAGATGTTTCTTGTGTGACACCTTGGTAATGAGACACCTTTTTATAGGCCATCAGTTGAGGCTGAACCAGCTGATATTAATTTGCACTAACAAGGGGCAGGATTGCTTTCTAATTACTGATAGATTTCAGCTGGTGTCTTGGCTTTCCATGTCTATTTACACCTCCCTTTCTTCTTGTGTTTAAAACTTTTGTCCTGTTTCATTCCATTTTATTACACATAACTTAATTTCTGAACTTATTTGCTTTGGTTTCTTTGTATGTATTGTGACAGGAAGCCAGGAAAATCTACGGGTTGTGTCCAGGGTTGGTGATATATTTGTCCCAGGTTTATGCAGTTGTCAGAAACCATAAATCAGACCGAGACAGAAGTACAGTTAAATCACACTTGTTTAATAATAAAAAGGTAAACAGAGTAAGCGTAGTCAATCATAGCCAGAGTTCAGTAACCGGATCAGGTAGTCAGCCAAGCCAATGTCCAAGAGCCAGCAATAAAGGTAGTAGTACAGCAAGCAGGATCTGTAGCCAGAGGGAACGACAGTCAAGCAGGTCTTCAAACAGGAACGCAGGAGAAAGTCTCTTGTGATGTTAACACAGGCAAAGGCGGAGAGCAAATGAACTGGAAGGCTTTAAGTAGGCAGAGCTGATGAGCAGGATCATCAACAGGTGGATCACTGTGGAGAGATGGGAGCTGGCAATTAGCTGACAGCTGAGCTGCCAGCAGAGAGAAGGAAGGGCTGAGCCCAGCCCTGACAGTACCCCCTCCTCAACAACCCCTCCCCCTCGGAGGACCACCAGGCTTAAGGGGAAAACGTCTATGGAAATCACGGAGGACAGGGGCATGTACATCCGAGGATGGGACCCAAGAGCGTTCCTCTGGACTGTACCCCTTCCAATGCACCAGGTATTGTATGCACCCACGGAACATACGGGAGCCAACAATAGACTGTACTTCATACTCCTCATCGTTCTCAACCTGTATAGGGTGAGGACGTGGCACCGAGGTGGTAAAACGGTTGCAGACCAAAGGTTTCAATAAGGAGACATGAAACACATTAGAGATAAGCATACTGGAAGGAAAGTCCAACGCAAAACCACTGGGTTTATCCTACAAAGGATACGGAAAGGCAAAATAAACCGAGGTGCGAACTTCAGAGAAGGAACACGAAGTTGGAGGTTGCGAGATAACAGCCAGACCCTGTCCCCAACCTGGTAGGAAGGCGTAGGCAGGCGTCTGCAGTCAGCATGGAGTCTGTACCTCTTGTTAGCCTGTTGCAAAGCCTCCTGGACTTGTACCCAAGTGGAACGAAGACCACGGAGATGTTCTTCTAACGCAGGAATACTCCGAGGAACAAACGAGTCAGGCAACATGGAAGGTTGGAAACCATAATTTGCCATAAACGGGGACAAATGGGAAGCAGAATTCAGAGCGCTATTGTGAGTGAGCAAACTCCACCCATGGTAAGAGGTCTGACCAGTTGTTGTGATGGTCAGAAATATAGCAACGCAGGAATTGCTCCAAGGACTGGTTGGCTTGTTCTGCGGCCCCATTAGACTGCGGATGATACGCAGAGGAGAAAGAAAACTGAATTCCCAACTGTGCACAAAAGGCTCACCAGAACCGGGACACAAACTGACTTCCCCTGTCTGAGACAATGACCTTGGGTAGGCCATGTAAGTGAAAGATCTCCCGAGCAAAATTGGAAGCCAGTTCCTTAGACTTAGGCAACTTCTTAAGTGGAATACAGCGAGACATTTTCGAGAACCGATCTACCGCCATAAGGATAACTGTGTTGCCCTGGGAGTTGGGTAACTCCATAATGAAATCCATAGACAGGTGGGTCCAGGGCCTCTCTCCATTGGGTATGGGTTGTAGGAGGCCCACTGGAAGGTGTCGTGGAGTCTTACTCTGAGCACACGCGGAACAGGCAGCTACAAAGGCTGTTACATCAGTACGTAAACTAGACCACCAGAATTGTTGGGAAATGGGCCAAAAGAGTTGATTCCTCCCAGGGTGGCCAGCAGCCTTGGGAGAATAGTAAGTCTGGAGCACAGCAGTACGGAGACTCTCGGGAACAAAGCAGCGGTCACAAGGTTTTTTAGGAGGGGCATCAACCTGAGCAGCAAGAATTTTGTCTCCCAAAGGAGAAGTGAGACTGGTGCGAATTGTAGCCAGAATACGATCAGGAGGAATCACAGGAACCGGAACCGACTCCATCTTGGAAGTGGAGGAAAATTGTCGTGACAAGGCGTCAGCCCTTACATTCGTAGTACCGGGTAAGAATGAGACAATGAAATTGAAACTCAACAAGAAAAGAGCCCATCGTGCCCTTCTGGGAGAGAGGGGCTTAGCCTCAGACAAGAATGTGAGATTTTTATGGTCAGTAAGAATGAGAACCGGGACCGTGGTACCTTCGAGGAGATGTCTCCATTCTTTCAGGGCTAAAAGGATTGCCAACAGCTCTCTGTCACCAATCTCATAATTGCACTCCGCAGGTGACAATTTCTTGGAAAAGTAGCCACACGGATACATAGCGCTGTCAGATCTAGGACGTTGAGACAGAAGGGCGCCAACTCCAGTCTCAGAGGCATCAACTTAACAAGGATAAAAGACAACATAGGATCAGGATGTGCCAACACAGGAGCAGAAACAAAGGTAGTCTTAAGACTCTCAAAAGCCTTAATGTACTCTGGAGACCAACTCTGTGGGTTACCGTCCTTTCTGGTCATATCAGTCAGGGGCTTGACCAGAGACGAGAAGTTATGAATAAACTTCCAATAATAGTTGGCAAAGCCAAGAAAACGCTGCAGAGGACATAAACCCACGGGTCGAGGCCGCTGTAGGACAGCAGAAAGTTTCTCTGGGTCCATTGAAAAACCAGCTGTGGAAATTACATAACCAAGGAATTTGACCTGTTCCCGATGGAATTCTCATTTCTCCAGTTTACAATAGAGATTGTTCTCTCTTAGTTTTTGTAGCACTCGACAGACATCTGTGTGGTGGCTCTCCAGGGACTTGGAAAATATCAGGATATTATCGAGATAGACCACCACACATAACTGCAACAAATCTCGGAGGACATCTTTAATAAACTCTTGGAAAACTGCCGGAGCGTTACAGAGGCCAAAAGGCATTACGAGATACTCATAATGACCTGTTCTGGTATTAAAGGCAGTTTTCCACTCGTCGCCCTCCTTAATCCTCACGAGATTGTATGCCTCTCTCAAATCAAGCTTCGTGAAATACGTTGCTCCCATGAATAATAACTCCGTAATCAACGGAATCAACGGAATTGGATAGGCATTCTTAATAGTGGGACGATTGAGACCCCTAAAATCAATGCAAGGTTTCAGTTCACCACTCTTCTTCTTCAAAAAAAATAAACCAGCACCAGCAGGAGACAAGGATTTGCGGATGAAACCTCGAGAGAGAGAGTGCGTCTGCAACATAGTCCTCCATGGCCTTATCCTCCAAGACCGACAAAGGGTAAACCTGGCCACAAGGGGGTATGGCACCAGGTTGAAGGTCAATTGTGCAATCATACGACTGGTGTGGAAGCAAAGTACCGGCTAGACCCTTATCAAATACATAGTTAAAATTGCGATACTTCTCCGGCAGGGAGGAGAGTGAAGAGGTGCACAGGACCTTGGCTACCTTTTTGAAAGCATCTCTTACTGCATTGTGGTGACCAGGACAGAACCTCAGCACGGAGCCAATCAAAAGAGGGATTGTGCCTCTGTAACCAAGGATAACCAATAACCAACGGAAACTTAGGTGAGGAAATAACTTGGAATTGGATCATCTCATGGTGAAGAGCCCCTGCGGCCATGGACAATGGAACAGTCACATGTGTCACATGGGCAGGCTGTAGAGGTCTCCCGTCAAGAGCCTCAATGGTAAGTGGAGTGTCACGCAGCTGCAGCGGAATCGAGTGCTTTGATACAAAGGCAGCATCAATGAACAGGCCTGCAGCCCCGGAGTCGATTAGAGCCTGTATCTTGATGGACGACTCAGCCCACGACAGGGTAACCGAAACCAGGGGCTTATCCTTCTGGGAAACTGGAGACGAAACAACGCCACCTAAGGTCTGTCCGTGACAAGACCTCAAGCTTCGGGCGTTCCCTGGACGGGTAGGACAAGACTTCAAAAAGTGACCAGCCTGGCCACAATAAAGGCAAAATCTCTCCCTCCTCCTAAGGGCTCTCTTGTCCGCAGAGAGACACGTGAAGCCCAAGTGCATGGGTTTATCCTCACAGAACGACTCGGTACCAGGAGGCATGGGAGGTGAGGGAGGCAAGGGTGGGACTGCAAAGCTCAGAGGCAACTGTATAGGAGGGTTCCGCAAGCGCTCCTTAACCACTTCCCGCCCGGCGTATTGTCAAATGACGGCCGCAGGAACCCTTAGTCTCTCCAGGCGGCCGTCATAAGACATCCTGGGATTCCCGCAGTGTGGAGCGTGCGCACTCGCCGCATAACTGGGGACCCGATGCGCGTGCACGGTGGCCGCAATGTCCGCCGGGCACCCGCGATTGCTCCTCACAGAGCCAGGAACATGGATCTCTGTGTGTAAACACAGAGATCCACGTCCTGTTAGGGAGAGGAGACCGATGGTGTGTCCCTTGTACATAGGGACACCAATCGGTCACCTCCCCCAGTCAGTCCCCTCCCACTACAGTTAGAATCACTCCCTAGGGAACACATTTAACCCCTTGATCGCCCCCTAGTGTTAACCCCTTCCCTGCCAGTCACATTTATACAGTAATCAGTGCATATTTATAGCACTGTGCGCTGTATAAATGTGAATGGTCCCAAAATAGTGTCAAAAGTGTCCGATCTGTCCGCCGCAATATCGCAGTCCTAACAAAGATCGCAGATAGCCGCCATTACTAGTAAAAGTAAAAATAAATGTCATAAAACTATCCCCTATTTTGTAGGCGCTATAACTTTTGCGCAAACCAATCAATATACGCTTATTGGAATTTCTTTTACCAAAAATATGTAGAAGAATGCGTATCGGCCTAAAAAATTGGGATATTATAGCAAAAAGTAACAAATATTGTTTTTTTTTCAAAATTGTCAGTATTTTTTTGTTTATAATGCAAAAAATAAAAATCGCAGAGATGATCAAATACCACCAAAAGAAAGCTCTATTTGTGGGAAAAAAAGGACGTCAATTTTTTTGGGAGCCACGTCGCACGACCGTGCAATTGTCATTCAAAGCGTGACAGTGCTGAAAGCTGAAAATTGGCCTTGGCAGGAAGGGGGTGAAAATGCCCGGTATTGAAGTGGTTAAGAGAGAATCTCTCTCAGAGTCTGGAGTCAATGAGGATGGCAAATGTGATCAACCTCTCCAGCTCAGTGGGTATATCTCGGGCTGCTATCTCATCCTTGATGTTATCCGAGAGACCATGAGAAAAAGCAGTCACGAGGGCCTCATTGTTCCAAGCAACCTCTGCTGCTAGAGTACGGAATTCAATGGCGTAATCGGCAACCGTCCTTGTACTCTGTTTAATGGACATGAGGCACTTGGCAGCAGAAGCGGAGCGTGCGGGAACGTCAAATACCCTTTTGAAGGAAGCCACAAATTCTGGGTAACTCAGGACCACGGGTTTTTGTGTCTCCCATAGAGGGTTTGCCCAGGCCAAGGCTCTGTCAGAAGGAAAAAGATATCACGAAACCCACTTTGCTTCTGTCAGTGGGAAATGCCTGGGGCAGCATCTCAAAGTATATCTCAACCTGGTTGAGAAACCCTCTGCACTGAACTGGATCGCCCCCAACTGCTGGAGAAGCAGAGCGGAACCAGACATACCTCTTATAGAGGTAATACTCAAGGCGGGTGCCTGCACAGAGACTACCGGAGCGGCCACAGTGGGAGATTCTAGACGAGCCGTGCGACTCAGGAGCGTCTGTATCGCCGTGGCAAACTGATCCATGCGGTGATCCAGGTCATCTAACCTGGAGAAAATCAACAAGTGGATTGGCTGCATCTTCTGAATTCATGGCCTTCGCCTACTGTCAGAAACCATGAATTAGACCGAGACAGAAGTACAGTTAAATCACACTTGTTTAATAATAAAAATAAAAAGGTAAACAGATTAAGCGTAGTCAACCATAGCCAGAGTTCAGTAACTGGATCGGGCCAGCGATAAAGGTAGTAGCACAGCAAGCAAGATCTGTAGCCAGAGGGAACGACAGTCAAGCAGGTCTTCAAACAGGAACGCAGGAGAAAGTCTCTTGTGATGTTAACACAGGTGAAGGCGGAGAGCAAATGAACTGGAAGGCTTTAAGTAGGCAGAGCTGACGAGCAGGATCATCAATAGGTGGATCACTGTGGAGAGATGGGAGCTGGCAATTAGATGACAGCTGAGCTGCCAGCACAGAGAAGGAAGGGCTGAGCCCAGCCCTGACAGCAATACACTGATTGCTTTTGTGTTTGTGCTGTGTAGTGAGCCTGTTTGGGCTCAATGAAGGTTAACAAGCTCAGGTGTAACAGATAAAGCACTCAGGGCTCTACAAAACTCCCAGGATGATTTGAGAAGGGGCTCCACCCTGGAACCAGATCTCTGTGCATGGCAAACTGGGGAGCAGCAATACCTCTGAGTGGTGAGATTAAGTCTGTGTGACTAAACGCCTCTGTTTATATATGTAAATAAACCACTGTTTAGTTTTCACAAAGATCCTGCTGTCTGTCCGTGCCTACTTCATTGTGCTGTGACCCATCCAGGGGGTCCTGCACAACCCGCTACTGAGCTAATCCCTTACATATGGTGGAGGTTTTGCAGGGCAGGTGAAGTAAGGCCAGCATGGAGGAGCTACTGAGAAAGCTTGCTCTGGCAAATTCAAACCAACAGCAGACAAATGCAACTTTGCAACAGAGCCTTGCAGCCCAACAAGAGGCTCACCAACAGAGCCTTGCAATTCAAAAGAAAGAGCTGGAAAAGCAGGAACAGAAACACCAACAAATAGAGGCCATCATAAAACAGTTTCAGCAAAGGCAGCAGACCGAGGCTGGGAGTGATTCCGGTAACATACTGTCTTTTCTGGAGCTCTGGGCTTGCCCTGTTGCCAAAGATGACTGCAGATGATGACCCCGAGATGTTTCTGACCACCTTTGAAAGGACAGCGGAAAAATAATTATAGCCTAAAGAAAAATGGGCTGGACTAGTGCCGCCCCTACTATCTGGGGAATACCAAAAGGCTTATTTTGACTTGGGCCTGCATATGCAAAGAACTATGATCGTTTGAAAACGGAAATATTAGCATGACTGTGTGTAACCCTGGTCGTCCATGCTCAGCTTGTCCACAATTGGAGTTATCGGCTGGGAAAGCCACCCCGGTCACAAATGTATGACCTTATCCACCTGACCAGGAAAATGGCTGCAGCCATAAACTCTGTCTGGACCAAAAATTGTGGAGCGGATGGTCATGGACAAATTTCTAAGGTCTCTCCCTACTACCTTGCAGAAATGGGTGAGCCATTGAGATCCGGAAACGGCAGACAAACTTGTGGACCTTGTGGAAAGGTACTTAGCCCCTGAGAATCTGACATCTTCCCTCAGTCTTACCCAGCTATGCACCAAGGGATGGGGGTGGAGAGAGTGAAAAGGGGAAATTAAAGGTATTGCCTTTAATGGAGGATTGCCTCTAATGTGCCTCTAATGTCTGTTAAGAGCGGCCTGGAAGACCAATCCCATAGGAGGTGACTAGAAAGTTAATTTGTTACCACTGTTGGGAAGAGGGACATTTAGCGGCAGTTTGTCCAGCTACTGATGAACCAATGCACTGTGACTTTCTTACAGAGAGACTGAAGTCCCTATTTGCAAGTACATGCACTGCAGTAAAGGGAAATTAACCACTTGCTTACTGGGCACATAAACCCCCTTCCTGCCCAGGCGAAATTTCAGCTTTCAGCACTGCGTCGCTTTGAATGACAATTGCGCGGTCGTGCGACGTGGCTCCCAAACAAAATTGACGTCTTTTTTTTCCCACAAACAGAGCTTTCTTTTGGTGGTATTTGATCACCTCTGCGGTTTTTATTTTTGGCGCTATAAACAAAAAAAGAGCGACGATTTTGAAAAAAAAACACAATACTTATTACTTTTTGCTATAATAAATATCCCAATTTAAAAAAAAATATATTTTTTTTTCTCAGTTTAGTCCGATACGTATTCTTCTACATATTTTTGGTCAAAAAAAATCGCAATAAGCATTTATTGATTGGTTTGCGCAAAAGTTTTAGCGTCTACAATATAGGGGATAGTTTTATAGCATTTTTATTAATATTTTTTTTTTACTAGTAATGGCAGCGATCAGCGATTTTTATTGTAACTGTGACACTATGTCGGACACATCGGACACTTTTGACACCATTTTGGGACCATTGTCATTGATACAGCGATCAGTGCTAAAAAAATGCACTGGTTACTGTAAAAATGACACTGGCAGGGAAGGGGTTAACACTAGGGGGCGAGGAAGGGGTTATATGTGTGCCCTATGAGTGATTACTACTGTGGGGGGAGGGGAGTGACTGGGGGAGGAGACCGATCTGTGTCCCTATGTACAAGGGACACAGCATCGGTCTCCTCTCTCCCTGACAGGACATGGATCTGTGTGTTTACACACACAGATCCATGTCCTTGTTTCTGTACCGGCCGATCGCGGGTGCCTGGCGGACATCGCGGCCGCCAGGCACACGCATCGGCATGTCAGTGACGCGCCGGCGGCGCTCGCGCGCCCCCCAGTGGCCGGAGGAGCCGAGGATGTCTATTGACGTCCTCCTGGATTTTAAGAGCCACCTTGAAGCCATCATTCGACAATGGCCGGGGCTCCAACTAGTTAAAAACCTTTATGCAAAATGTGTATAGATGGTAAAAATGTGGTTGTATTGTTGGATTCGGGTAGCCTGGTTACCTTGGTAATAACTGAAGTGATGGTGGGAAAAACCTTGCACCCTAGGAAAATGGCGGTCATTTGTGTACATGGGGACACTCAAGAGTATGCGGTGACCACGGTGTCCTTTGAAACCTCCCTCATCAACCCGATTCCTCAGGTGGGTTTGATTCCCCAACTACCTCATGATGCCATTGTGGGAAGGGGTTCCCCAAAAATCTGTGAGCTCTGGGATTGACCAGATTCACCATTAAGTGGTTCTTCAGAGCCTGAAGGTTCTCCTAGGGAATTCTCTAAGTGTGAGGATTCTCCTGCGTTTCCCTTGTCAGTATTAGCAGGGGAAACAACAGGGCCTAGGGAGAAGCTTGCAACCTCAGAAGAGGAGTAAAAAGAAAAGGGTTGTGCTGCTCCAGGTGTGTGCAATACTTCAATTGGAACCAAGTAGGAGTGCTAGCCAGGGCTTGCCCCTGTACAAACTTGAGAAAAGAAGAAATGGCTGCACATCCGAGAGTTCCGAAACAAAATGCCCTTTATTGAAAACGACCAAGATACACCGGGGACACCAGGTATTAGTCACGTAGACGTGTTTCACGCATCTGATCTGTGCTTTAAGTGGATGTAAACCCTCCATACACCCAGTCAAGTGAACCGCCTCAGATGATAAACAGAGATGAACCAAATCTCCCTACATAGGTTTTACATGTATATCTACTGTCTTCACATTTATATACTGTTTAGAAAGTTCAGATTGTGTTAGGAATATTTCTCTTTCTGTTTAACACAGAGTGTGATGTCTGGGCACACAGCCAAGATAGCTAAAATTGCTGATTGGAGGAAAGGCACACACCCCCTCTCATCATAGGCAGAGACTCTCAGAGGTGTTTTGTAACAGGGCCAGCTCCCTGCTAACCTATTTATAGCAACCTCCCCAGACAGAAATTTCAGGCTGCTTTTATCTGTGTCCGAGAATTTGTCAGGAGTTATCAGGCTGATAACAGAGGAACGTGTCAGACGAGAGCTATGGGACTTAGCTCTTTGAAGAGAGATAACAAAGAGAGATAAGAGAGAATATGAGAAGAGAGATAACAAAACACTGCAGATATATGTGCCCAGCTCAAATTTCATGAATTGGGTTTACATCCACTTTATTTCATTACTCAGACGAACAGCAACCAGGAGAGGTCTAATAAAGCCCCAAGTAAACAAAGTTAAGACTATTCAGAGTTGGCCACACCCCACCAACAAGAAGCAGGATCAAGCATTTTTAGGAATCGCTGGCTATTATCGCCGCTTTATTCCCCATTTTGCCTCACAGGCTGCTCTCCTGATCAATTTGACAAAAGGGAAAGAGTCTGTCATGATCAAATGGCCCCCGAAGCAGAAGCAGCTTTTGAGGACTTAAAACAGGCCTAATGTAGTCAGCCATTGTTGTACTAACCAAACTTTTTAAGGGACTTTGTGGTCCAGACTGATGAATCAAATGTTGTGTTAGGAGCTGTGTTGTCTCAGGTTTTCAAGAGGGAAGAACACCCCTTCATTTACCTCAGGTTGAAAATTGAAAACCCATGAAGAAAATTATGCCACCATTGAGAAAGAATGTTTAGCGATAAAATGGGCTTTAGATTCTCTCCATTACTATCTCTTGGGTAGACAATGTGAACTAGTAACAGATCATGCTCCGTTAAAGTGGATGACACAGAACAATATGAATATTATGAGGGTGAATAGGTGGTTCTGGCCCTTTAAGAATTCAGTTTTACAGTGAAACATCACACTGGTGTTAGAATGGAAAATGCAGATACTTTGTCCCGAGTGCACGCATGCCTGGCAACCGGATGGGAGATATATTTGTCCCAGGTTCATGCTATACACTGATTGCTTTTGTGTTTGTGCTGGGTAGTGAGCCTGTTTCAGTTCAATGAGGGTTAACAAGCTCAGGTGTAACAGATAAAGTACTCAGGACTCTATAAAACTCCCCGGAAGCTTGGGGAAGAGCTCACCCCTGGAAGCAGATCTCTGTGCATGGCAGACTGGGGAGCAGCAATACTTCTGAGTGGCAAGATTAAAGGGTTTGTAAACCTTTGTTTTATTTTTTTTAAAATAACAAACACGTCATAATTACCTCCACTGTGTAGTTCGTTTTGCACAGTGTGGCCCCTGATCACCTTCTTCTGTGGTCCCCCCGGGAGCTCTTGCGGCTCCTCCCCACATCGGTAAACCCCCTGGTAGAAGTGCTGTCCCGGGGGGGTTACCTTGCGGCACGCTCCCAAGTCCAGCATTTGCGTCAATCGACACAGAATGCCGGACTCGCCCCCCCCAGCATTGAATTTGATTGACAGGAGCGGGAGCCAATGGCTGCGCCGCTATCAATCTATCCAATCAAGAGCCGGGAACCCTGGGCAGAGAGAAAGAGCACGTCTCTGCCGATGGATCAAAGGGCTCAGGTGAGTAAAACGAGGGGGCTGGGGCCGGTCACTGTCAGAAGTTTTTTCACCTTAATGCATAGGATGCATTAAGGTGAAAAAACATGAGGGGTTACAACCCCTTTAAGTCTCTGTGACTAAAATCTTCTGTTTATTTCTGTGTGACCATCAAGGGTCTGGGCAGCAGTAGGCTGTGGCAGAACAAGTAGTCAGGTTCCTGTGTTTTTGTAGTTAGACTCCCAAAGTGGCAAGGGTTTATTTTCGGTTTTGTTTTGTTTTTGATACCTGCACTTTGTAACCACAGACGTGTAAATAAACCACAGATTTGTTTTCACAAAGATCCTCTTGTCTGTCTGTGCCTACTTCACTATGCTGTGACCCATCCAGGGTCCTGCACACCCCGTTGCTGAGCTGATCCCTTACAGTATGGATTGCATGGGTTGTTACCGACATGTGGTGAAAATTTTAAGTCAATAGTAGCTTTAGAAATATATTTACCTAAAATAAATGGTGACATGGTCAATTCTTATTTTACCCGCTGTATATGCGTATGGGTGTGTGTGTGTCATTTGCCCCAGACCTCCTAACACTGTCGGTTACCCAAGCTAACCTCTGAACTCTGTAGACTACCCACTCCTGATACCCTCACTTTGTAGGTTAAACACTCCTGACCCCTGCAATCTGTACATGGGTATGACAATTGGGAGTGGGTAGAATGACTGTGGAAACACATCACAAAGCAGGGGGGCGCAGTTAGGTATTTTTGCCCTGGCTCTGTGTAACCTTGTCTGGCACTGCTGAGACCTAGGAATCTTTTTTGCCCAAGGTTGTGTCCTCTTTCTATCTCAATGAGAACATTGTGCTTCCATCTTTTTGCCCATCACCCTAGATGGCGCTACACACCTAAGATGTGGAAAAAAGACTGTTTGTTTTTTATTTTGGACAGTCTTTACAGAGGATTCCTGGTTGCCAGTGCAACCATCTCTCCATGGATTTGCCTAACAATTTAGGGCTTTTTGGCACCAGGTCTCAGTCTTCCAGATATGGAAAACAGCTACCTGTCCTGCTTTCATAAATCCACAAGTTTTATCTTTTATTTGGATGTGGTTTCATTTTAGTATTAGGCCCCGTTTACACGGGGCAATTTGTTTTCTGTTCAGGCTGCCCTTTACAGACACAAGGATGCACAGGTGCTGTGTGTATCCCTGTACTAGCATCCCATTTTATTCTATTGAGACATGCCGCTGCATGGACACAGCCACTGTGTCCCTATATGACATGCGGGTGTGGGTCCACGAATGCCCACAGAATGAATTCAGAGACCCACATGTAGCCCACAGCGGCTGTGTCTGTGCAGCTGCATGTCCCAATAGACTAAAATGTAGGGACCCCATGCTGTAAAAGACAGCCCTGTACGAGACACAGAGTTATCACCCCATGTGAATAGGGGCCTTAGACATGAGGTCCTACAGGCAGCAGTGTAATAAACACTAAGATATTTGAGGGTTGCCAAAGCTTTTATGGTTTGCCTGTCCCCCTTTTTCTTGTTCATACATCACGGGACACAGAGCAGCATAGTCATTACTATGTGGGTTATATAGAATTACCTTCAGGTGCTGGCACTGGCAACTTCCAAAACAGGAAGTACCCTCCCCTATATAAGCCCCTCCCATCCGGGAGTACCTCAGTTTTTTGCCAGTGTCTAAGGTGTTGGCCAAGGTTAACATGTATTCATCTGGGCTTGTGTACAGGTTCTCTGGGCCTTAGCAAGCTATTCCGGATCCGACCAAAAAAGCTTCATAGCTAAACGGTCGGTACCCGGGCCTTGCAGAGAAGAGCAGGGTTTTGCCTGTAATGCCTCTCTTAGGAGGGCTGGACCCTGGGATCCAGAGCTCTGGTCATACCCAAAACCAAGAGGCTATCTGTGCAGGGTGCTATACAGGTCCAGGGGAGTGGAATCCTTGGGAACCCGGTCCCTGAAGGTCTAGTACAATGCCTGCCGTGAGAGGTGAAGTTTGGGCTTCTGTGGACCAAACAAAGTCCTGCGGCGGGGAAAAGGTAAGTGGGGGCCCCTCAGGAACTTGGTTCTATTGAGGGGACCCCCAAGCCTAATATGTCTTTCTGCCTGTTACCTAAAAGGTATTCCCGCTAATAGCTGTATATGCCTAAGAAATCCTAGAAATGTTTTTTCATAAGGGAAGTTTTAAAAACTGTAAACCTGGAAATGTTTTTCATAAAGGAGGTTTTAAAAAAAAAAAAAAAAAAAGACAAAAGTGCGGTACCTGTGTTTGTCCACTAGAGGCCGCTGTGGAACGTCTTTTTTCTTGGGACTATTCCTTCCATGGTGAAAGTCCAGGCAGATGAGTGAGCTCTCTATCAGGGAAGCTGCATTCCTCTGTCATGCTGCCAAGTAGTTTCCTTCCATCCCCGAGTCCTGGTGAAACAGGGGCCCTGGCTCCTCTCCCTACATGGCGCCAAGAGCGCACACGTGCACGCGCGCGCACACATGCTTTCTTTTTATAAGGTTTAGCTTCAAAAAAGGGGGCGGGGCCTGGCGGATGACGCGCTCTGTGCGCCCAGCGCTTCTGCGCATGTGCGGGCGTCCCAGCAAGATAAAAGGACTCAGTCCACACTGCTTGCTATGGACACAGAGCATGAAAAGGAGCTGGTAGCATGGTATAGGGGCTTACAGCGGGCGGTTGATACAGGCATCCCCAGAAAGACGCATTAGTAGACACCCACTGATGTACATAGCAGCAAATTGCATTAGACTATTTCAGTAAGGGGTGTATTGCGGCTGGAATACCTCAGCTTTGAACTAAGGAATATGCCGCCTAAAAAACTCCGAGATATACCTCTCAGGAAGTGTAGGGGGTCTCCATCGGGCTCTGAGGATCTGGAGCAGTCATCCGCACCCTCCTCCCCTGAGAAATCAGAGGTTAATACCCATAAGGAACCCCCGGGAGTGCCAGGTACTGCGGCTGTCCTCAGTCCACCTGCTCCTGCATATATAACAGAGGAGGTTTTTTCCTCAACTCTGGAGGGATTGGAGCAGAGATTGGCTGCATTGATCGCTTCTTCTCTACAGGAAAGAAAGCGCGCCAGATCTCCATCACCTCCATTAGAGTGCCTGTTGGCAGAGCAACAGTCCCAGGAAGGGACCGACCTACCTGAAGGGGATCAGGAGGAGGTTAGCTCTGTTTTTGAGGAATCGACAGTAGATGAACCATTTTCAGCAGCACAGACTGAAAGATTGTGGGTCCAGACCCTAACTGACATGGTTCGATCTGCATTTAAAATGCCTCTTGTTGAACCATCAACTACTGCTGTCTCCTCATTGGGGTCGCTAAAAGCTCCCCAGGTTAATTGCTCCTTTCCAATACATCCATTATTGGAAGGACTTATATACCAGGACTGGGAACATCCTGATAAACTATTTGTTCCGCCTAAAAGATTTCCGGTGATCTATCCCATGGAGGAAAAGTTCACCCAGAGATGGAATGTTCCTACGGTGGATGCAGCCATCTCTTCTGTGAACAAATCACTGACATGCCCAGTAGATAATGTTCAAATGTTCAAAGATCCAGTGGATAAAAAATTGGAATCTTTATTAAAATCTGCTTTTTCCACAGCAGGGGCTGTTACACAGCCAGCAGTGGCAGCTATTGGGGTCTGCCAAGCTTTAAAGGATCAAATGAAAATGGTCCTGAGGGATTTGCCAGACCAGCAGGCCCAGGCTCTGGCTGATCTGCCTAGAGCATTATGCTTTGCGGTTGACGCCATCAAGGATTCTATCCATCAGGCCTCCCGCCTCACGCTGTCTTTGGTACATATGCGTAGGCTTCTGTGGCTCAAAAACTGGTCTGCTGAAGCTCCCTGTAAGAAGCTCTTGGTTAGCTTCCCATTTCATGGGGAACGCCTTTTTGGCGAGGACCTGGATAAGTATATCCAGAAGATTTCCAGTGGTAAAAGTACTCTCTTACCGAGTAAGAAGAGGTCTAGGGGTCCATCTTTTAAGAGGACTACCTCTCCTATCCCTGCGACGTCTGCTACTAAGCAGTTCCGACGGCCTCCTCGGTCAAACTCAGGAGGTAAAAATCAGGGACAGTCACAGGGTAATAAAAAGCCCTGGATCCGAAGAGGTACTAAACCAGCCTCCAAGTCAAGCCTATGAAGGGCTGCCCCCACTCAAACGGGTGGGGGGAAGACTTCAGTTGTTCGCAGAGACCTGGCGGGAGACGATCAAAGACAGATGGGTGCTCTCCGCAGTAACTCTGGGATACAAGTTGGAGTTAAAAGAGTCTCCTCCTTCCCATTTTATGTGGTCAGGCATGCCAAGAGACCCTCTGAAAAGAGGGTCTCTCCTATTGGCGTTAGAACAACTGTTGCTCCAAGGAGTAATTATGGAGGTTCCTATGGAAGAGTGGGGGTTGGGTTTCTACTCAAACCTTTTCACAGTCCCGAAGCCAAACGGGGACATAAGACCCATATTGGACCTAAAGAGTCTAAACAAATTTCTAAACGTCCGGTCTTTCCGGATGGAGTCGATCCGATCGGTCACCGCTGCCCTACAAGGGGAGGAATGGTTAGCCTCGATCGACATCAAAGATGCTTACTTGCATGTTCCCATCTTTCCAGGTCATCAAAAATTTCTACGCTTTGCAGTAGAAGGGCGCCATTTTCAGTTCAGAGCCTTACCATTCGGTCTGGCCACAGCACCACGAGTGTTCACAAAAATTCTGGCCCCACTGTTGGCCGATCTAAGAACACGAGGTGTAACGATAATGGCATACCTAGACGACCTGTTGTTGATGGACCACTCAGTTGCCAAGCTAGAAGTGGTAATTGTCGATACAATCAAGTATCTAGAATCTCACGGTTGGGTCATCAACCTGGACAAGTCAGCCCTACAGCCAGTGAAAAACCTGGTATATCTAGGGCTACGGCTGGATTCAGACCAGAGGAAGATTTTCTTACCTCTAGACAAGGTATCCTCTTTGAGGGGCTTGGTCCGTCTGCTTTGTGCAAAAAGACAGCCGTCCATACGCCTGTGCATGAGGCTGCTAGGAAAGATGGTAGCATCATTCGAAGCTGTGCCATACGCCCAATTCCACTCAAGGAATTTACAAAGGGCCATATTGTCAGCCTGGAACGGAAAAGTTCAGGCTCTAGACTTCCCGATGGCTTTGTCCCCTTCCGTTCGGAAGAGTCTCTGCTGGTGGTTGATCCCCCAGAATCTCCAGAAGGGAAAACCCTTCAGCCCGATATCTTGGAAGGTGGTCACTACAGATGCCAGCCTTATAGGCTGGGGGGCAGTACTGGAGCAATGGTCTCTCCAGGGCAGATGGTCAAATGTAGTAAAAACCCTGCCCATCAATCTCTTAGAGATACGAGCAGCCCGGTACGCCCTAGTAGCCTGGACATCCAGACTCCAAGGGTCCCCTGTCAGAATTCAATCAGACAATGCCACAGCAGTGGCATATATCAATCATCAGGGAGGCACCAGGAGTCATGCAGCCCAGAGGGAAGTAAGTCACATCCTGAAATGGGCAGAAAAGCATGTCCCATGTATATCAGCTGTCTTCATTCCAGGGGTGGAGAATTGGAAGGCGTACTTTCTGAGTCGCCAACAGTTATGCCCAGGGGAATGGTCCCTTCATCCCGAGGTCTTCCGAGCAATATGTCAGCGGTGGGGAACACCGGATGTAGATCTGCTAGCATGCAGATTCAACGCAAAGGTGGACAGATTTGTCTCCCGGACAAGGGATCCCCTCGCTTGCGGCTCGGATGCTCTGGTGTTCCCTTGGGATCAGTTCAGACTGATATATGCATTCCCTCCGCTACAATTGTTGCCTCGACTCCTTCGCAGAGTCAGGTTGGAGAAGAAGCCAGTGATCCTGGTGGCTCCAGCGTGGCCCCGAAGGGCCTGGTACGCGGAGATCATCAAAATGTCTGTGGGGAGTCCTTGGACCCTTCCACGTCGTCCGGACCTGCTTTCGCAAGGACCGATATACCACCCTTCCTTACTAACTCTAAGTTTAACGGCCTGGCTATTGAATCCCACATCCTAAAGAAGAGAGGTCTCTCTAACTCTGTGGTATCAACTATAATCAATGCCAGGAAGCCTGTATCCAGGCAGATCTACTATAGAGTTTGGAAGGCGTACATCACTTGGTGCGAGGCCAGGAAATGGCATCCACGTAAGTACGTTATAGGCAGAATTCTGGACTTCCTGCAGTGGGCTGTAGACAGGAAGTTTGCCTTAAGTACTATCAAGGGCCAGGTTTCGGCCTTATCAATACTATTTCAACGGCCCCTGGCTATGCATTCACTTGTCAAATCCTTTATGCAAGGTGTGACTCGTATTATTCCACCGATTAAAGCGCCCATGGGATCTAAATTTGGTTCTGTCGGTTCTGCAGAAGCAGCCATTTGAACCTTTGCAGCACATTTCCTTGGTTCTACTCACCAGGAAATTGATATTTTTAGTAGCCATATGCTCGGCTAGAAGAGTGTCGGAATTAGCCGCCATGTCCTGTAAAGAGCCATATCTGGTTATCCATAAGGACAGAGTAGTATTACGTCCTCACCCAGCCTTTCTTCCTAAGGTGGTATCGAGGTTTCACTTGAACCAGGATGTGGTTCTTCCTTCTTTTTTCCCCAAACCAAGCTCGGTAGAGGAAAAGTTATTGCATTCTTTGGATGTAGTAAGAGCAGTTAAAGCTTATCTAAAAGCCACTGCTCAGATTCGTAGAACGGATTCTTTGTTTGTTCTGCCGGAAGGCCCCAGAAAGGGTCAGGCAGCATCAAAATCTACTTTAGCCAAGTGGATTCGACAGGTCATAATACAAGCCTATGGCTTGAGAAGTAGACCGCCTCCGTTCAAAGTTAGGGCGCACTCCACGAGAGCAGTTGGAACTTCATGGGCAGTGCATCACCAGGCCTCCCTGGCGCAAATTTGTAAGGCCGCAACATGGTCTTCAGTACACACGTTTACTAGGTTCTACCAGGTGGACGTTAGAAGTCAGGAGGATGTCGCCTTTGGGCGCAGTGTGTTGCAGGCCGCAAAAGATCCTCATGCCTGATGGCGCCCAGCTTATGTATGGTGTATCCCCCCCCTCATTTGGCATTGCTTTGGGACGTCCCACATAGTAATGACTATGCTGCTCTGTGTCCCGTGATGTATGAACAAGAAAGTAGGATTTTTAAAACAGCTTACCTGTAAAATCCTTTTCTTGGAGTACATCACGGGACACAGAGCTCCCACCCCTCTTTTGGGGACACGTATTGCTTTGCTACAAAACTGAGGTACTCCCGGATGGGAGGGGCTTATATAGGGGAGGGTACTTCCTGTTTTGGAAGTTGCCAGTGCCAGCACCTGAAGGTAATTCTATATAACCCACATAGTAATGACTATGCTGCTCTGTGTCCCGTGATGTACTCCAAGAAAAGGATTTTACAGGTAAGCTGTTTTAAAAATCCTACTTTTTGGGAGTGCTGTGGATATTGCTACCTGTGATTTATTGGAAAAAAAAAATTTTGTATTCACTATAAAATCTTTTTTTCCAGTAATTCATTGGGAGGCCCCAGCTCCCTCCAATCTTTTGAATATCTTATTGCATTCTTTGCCTTTTGCCACAGTTGAGATGTTCTCAGGGAAGTTACCTTCCATTACTACAGTTTGCTCACTGCTTGCTAGTCCTGAGCTTGTGCTAAACCATGCAGGGATATAGCCACTAGATGGGGGCTCTGCCCTTTGCTTTGCCTAGCATACAACCTCTTAGAGGCAGCAGTGATACCCACCCATAAGTAATTTTTCATAGAATGAATGAGTAAAAGAGAGCATTCCAGAGATGTATAATGGAAGTTAGGGTGACTACTTACAACATCGGGCAAGCCAGCTCAGGTAAACATAATCATTTTTTATCTTCTCGCTCTGAATTAATAAAAACACCTAAAACAGAGTTAGAAAAAATATATATATATATTATTTTTATTATACAGGATTTATATAAGGCTGACAGTATATAATTAGTAATGTATTAATCAGAAGCAAGCAGGATGGATAAAAATTTATGATAAAAAAAAATCCAATTTATTTTATTTAAATCAGATTTTTCTTGATTTTTATCAAATTTATTTTAACAAAATGCTTTTGGAGTAAAAATCTATCTAAACATAGTTTTCTATTTAAGATACATTAATAATTTTGTTTATCGAGCATGAAATGGAGCTTGGTTATGTAACATGAGGCTGTATATTCTGCAATATTTAATTTTTGGTAAACTCATATAATGAATCCAAGCTCTGCAAGCTGAGATAACATGCACTGCATTGATGCATTCACACAATTTCACAGTACCAATGAGATAAAGCAAAGTTCAGGAATATTCCTTTATCCCATTGTTTTTCAAATCTATGTACTAACATGACAGCTTAATATTCTAAATAGGAAACCTTCATTTTGTTTGCAAATATTAAAGCACTTGTCATTTCAGATCCATCATGGCTGCATCTGTCAGCAGGCATCCACTTACCTACTACCTCCACGTCCCTCACCTTGTTGTGTCACTGTTGCATCACCATCCATCCCATTAAAGTGAATGGGACTGTCAGTGAGCTAACAGTGGGTCAGAGGAGGAGCAGCTGTGGGACAGAGATGATCGTGGCTCTTGAAAAATTATGATTTAAATTGAGTTGATTTAAATATAGCCTTTTTACTAGTGATTTAAATCGACTTGATTTAAATCAAATCCACCCTGGAAGCAAGGGCCCTCAAAAAATTAAGATGTCAAATGAATCATAAACAAACAAAATATGGAAACACCACTGTAAGTTCAAACATTTTTACAATGTCAGCCCAATGATGGGTTTTGAATCCACCCACTGCGATCTGATGTCAATCACAGGCAAGGCGGTCCTAATGAGGAACTAATCTCAGAGTTCCCCATCAGGTTCTGCCCACCCAACAACCCATTTCCCTACTGCTGCACTGCTGGGTAGGCAAAGCCTGATGAGGAACTCAGAGACTAGTTATCCATTAGTTCTGCCTTGGCTGTGATTGACAGTGGGCACCTTTTTATAGCTGCTATTGTTCTGAATAGCGGCTGTGGAATCTGCCCATTGCCATCCTTTATCAATCAAAAGCAAGGTAAATGTGATGGTAAACTAGTACCCAAGAGTTCCCCATGAGGCTACACCCACCCCATAACAAAACTTCTCGTCCATGCACCTGTCTGTGTGACAGGTGCAGTGGCCGGGAAGGCAGTCGCACTGAGGAAGGAATGTCCAGTATGGGCACGCCAACATTAGTGCTCTCCTCTGAAGTTCTGACAATTGGGGTGCAAAGTTCCAACAGACTTCTACAGAGTGTCTAGGAAACTCTTTTATGCATTCCAGGGAATATGTTGTTTTTGCATTGGCCTGTATGCGTTTGTACTGTTCGATAGTGATGGGCTCGGGCGTGTTTGGATCGAACCTGCCAGGAAGCGGTCACTGCACACTGAGGCAGTTCCCGACCGGCAGCTGCACATACACACGCTGCCTATGATTGGCAGTGTGCAGTGCCGACTTCCTGGCGGGTTCGATCTGAACACGCCTGAGCCCATTCCCACTGTTCGGCAACATGTCATGTTTGCAGTGAGGAGATACACAAGGCACAGTGCATAAAGGTAACATAGCTCAAAAATAATACAGAAATCAGCAACATTTACAGATTCTTGTAACCTGAAAATGTGCATGTATTTTCCCCCAGGAGCACCCAGAAGTACAGGTCAGCAGCGTTTGTGGGCACACACAGACCTAAGGGCCTAAATTATAGCGGCACTTTCACTAAAAGTTGTACATTTGTATTTTTATCATCAACCTTTAAAGATGCCAATAAGACGGGTTACTTATTTCGTAGAAAACCCCTCTTACCAGTAAAATTGCCTGTAGCCTTTTGGTTTTAAGCACATCCAGCTATGCTTTGGAAATCTGCTTTTTGGAGACTGCCTGCTCATTCGACTCGGTGTAGAGCATATTAATACTATAAACCCCTTGCCACGAAAAAAAAAACATAAAAATTATATATACTTGCCACTGTTGATAAATTTGGACCAAGTACGTTTTATACCAACTTGTTAAGCAAGAGACAAAAAGATTCAGGCTGGATTCACACTTGTGCGTTGCGTTTTTGAGCTCCGGAGTCTTTGGCAAGATATCAATCAGTGATTCAGTGGTTCGTCTGCGTTCTAGCTGCGTATTTTCTGACCTGGGAGAGGAGAGGGGAGGGAAGCCGCTGTTATCATGAGGGGGAACTCCACGCCAAATTTTAAATAAAAACCGGCATGGGTTCCCCTCCAGGAGCATACCAGGCCCTTAGGTCTGGTATGCATTTTAAGCGGAACCCCTACGCCAAAAAAACAGCGTGGGGGGTCCCCCAAAATCCATATCAGACCCTTATCAGAGCACGCAGCCCGGCCGGTCAGGAAAGGGGGTGGGGACGAGCGAGCGCTCCCCCCCGCCTGAACCGTACCACGCCGCAAGCCCTCAACATGGGGGGGTGGGTACTTTGGGGCAGGGGGGTGCCCTGCGCCCCCCCAAAGCACCTTGCCCCCATGTTGATGAGGACAAGGGCCTCTACCCGACAACCCTGGCCGTTGGTTGTCGGGGTCTGCGGGCGGGGGGCTTATCGGAATCCGGGAGCCCCCTTTAATAAGGGGGCCCCAGATCCCAGCCCCCCACCCTATGTGAATGAATATGGGGTACCCCTACCCATTCACCTGGTGGGGAAAAAAATGTCAATAAAAAAACACACTACATAGGTTTTTAAAGTAATTTATTAGGCAGCTCCAGGGGTCTCTTCTTCTGCTTTCCGGTGTCGACTCCGCGCTCTCTGGTTCTTCTCCCGCTCTCCGGTGCCTTCTTCCTTCTGCCGGGCTCCTCCGCTATCTTCTTCCAGCTCTTTTGCTAGCGGCGGTCCGGTCTTATCCATAGTATTCTTCCCTCTTCTCTTCTTCGATGTTGACACGATGCTGCCTCCCGCTGTAATGCCGGGTGCGCAACGATTTATATAGGCATGGGGCGTGGTCATCGGGTCATGCCACCCGGTGACCCTGCCCCCGTATGACGTCACAGTCCCAGGGAATGATGATAAGGTCTGGTATGGATTTTGGGGGACCCATCACGCCGTTTTTTCGGCGTAGGGGTTACGCCTAAAATCCATACCAGACCTAAGGGCCTGGTATGATCCCGGAGGGGAACCCATGCCGTTTTTTTATTTAAAATTTGGCGTGGAGTTCTCCCTCAAGATTCATACGTACTGTGTTCAGAACGCAACACATCTGCGAATCAGATGCGTTCCCATAGAACATAATGAGCAGACAATTCGGACCGCAATGCCTAGAAAACGCACATGTTTTTTGAGCAATGCGCAGTGCGAATGCATCGCACATATGTGAACCAGCCTAATTGAAATCAATATATTTTAAAATGTTATGCGAATTGGATGCGGTTTAAGCCGCAACTAATTGGCATAGGTGTGAATTTAAGTTTTAAATCGTATTCATATTGCCAGCTAGACTCGTATGCCTTGTTGCAGGTAAAAACACTCTTAGTAGAATAGTACAGACTTGATCAGGACATATAACAAGGATAAACTTCTCCAAAGGTAACTAGGTCACATCTGCAGTTGCTGCCCAGTGACAGTGTGTTCAACAAGTCATCACTTTCAAAGTGAAATTGTATTACTTTATTTTATTAAAATGTGTTTGCTGCATCTGATGTGTTCTGTTTTCTATGTTCATTTATATGGCCTTTGGATATACAGAGAGCTACCAAGGATAAGCAGACTGCTTATGTACCAGTAAAGTGTGGTACATTTGATTATTCCAAGTTTGATGAGCCAATGTATAATTTTCATTTTCCTGCTACTTTACCCTATGGCAGTGCTTCTCAACCTCTTTCCAGTCGGGGCGCCCTTGGAAAAGTATTTTTAGTCTTCAGGAACCCCAGTTCAAGACTTGGTTCACGTTACTCAGATGTGAAACAAGGCTTGTTCACATGTCAGGTTGGAGGGGCGGTAAAACCACATGGTTGAGCTGTTTTTACCACCCCCAAATTCTCCCCCTTTAGCTGCAGAGGCAGCAGCTGGGGGCAGGGCCGCTGATAGGGCAGTACAACCAGCCCTGTTGTTCCTGGCCCCGGCCAGCAGGGGGGGCCCGAGCAGATTTCTAGCTAAAAAAAACGAATTAGCTAAATACATTTATTAACCTGCATCTACTTGATTGGCAATGTATATAGTACCTTCCTGGGCCCCATCATGTTAATAGAGGGGCCCAGGAGGTGAGAGAAGAAGAGGGACTTTCTCCATTTTTGGGTGGAGACATACAACCCCTTCTCTGCATCAGTGTACCTTGTGATCACTGTATGCTTCCCTTGGCGTATGGATACAATTGTAATGCGACTCCCTTCCCTCAGTAAATGCCGTGCTGCAGCCTGAGGGAGAGAGACTGATCACTGAGGAGGCTGAATGAAAGAGTAATCCCAACGCTGGTTGGTACACAGGCAAGCAATCCCCCTGCACACACATCACACTGACAAAGGCTCAGTCCCCTGACTTTCCATTGTGTGCTCATGGTCATTCCCATTATGATGCTCAGAGCACAGCAGGTGTTGTATGGCTCTGTCAGTGAAACATGCTGTTAGGTGCTGACTTTCTTAATGTATGGCTGTAATGTGTGTTACAGACTATAACACAGCACAGCTACAGTATAAGAAAGTTAGCACCCAACAGCATGTTACACTGACAGAGCCATACAGCACCTGCTGTGCTCTGATCATCATAATGAGAATGACCATAAACACACAATAAGATGCTACTTTACACATGTGATGGGACAGTAAAAACACACAGCCAAGCTGCATTGTTACCACCCCCCAAACAACTCCCCTTTGAGAATTTTTCACCTAAGCTTTGCAATCAGTAAGGATGAACTCCAGCGTCTTCGCAAGCCCCAGTGCAGACACCGCCAGGAAGTCGGCACTGCACTGCGCTAATCACAAGCAGTGAGACATTGTCCTGATGCACGGCTGCAGAGATCGGGAAATGTCTTACTGCCTGTGATTATCGCAGCGCAGTGCCGACTTCCTGGCGAGCTCTGCACGTGGGGCCTGCGAAAACGCTGGAGCTCATCCTTAGCAATCAAGTTCGCACTTCAGTTTTTCCTGTGGATCAGTGGGTACAGTAGCTGCGTATGATGGCACAGTGGTGGCAATTGATGGGCACAGTAGCTGTGTTTGATGGCACAGTGGCAGCAATTGATGTGTTTTTTTGGGGAATTTTTCTGTTTGTTTGCACCCCCAAAAAAAATTTGAGCACCAGCCGCCACTGATGTGGACCTGATTGAAAGCTCCATGTAGGTCTACAGGAGTCCAGATATGAATTGACTTGTGGGCATTCAGGTCAAAAAAATAAATAAATGGAAAAGAACATCCTTTTCTATTTTTCCAGACCTAAATGTGACAGATCAGAGGTAGCCTGATCTAAATGGACACAAGTCTGAGGAGTATGCGGACACAAACTGAATGGGCACAGATGTCAAAACACTGACATCTCTCCCATTTAGATCCAGTTATGATTGGTGGCGTGCTGTAAAGCTTCCTGGTGGTAAAGCTAAGGTGGGTTCAGACTACGGTCATCCCAGCTAATTCGTTGTTGTCAAAAAAGTTTTAAAATAACACATCTCTGCTGTTTTATGATAGTGTAAAAAGTTTAGAATAATAATGGTTATTAAAGATTCACCTTTTGGAACATGTTACATGTTTCAGCTCCTACCACCAATCCCACAGATTTCGTGACAGCATGGGGTCAGGGGCGGAGCCAGGGGTCCTGTCAGGTATGCTGTACGGGGCCCCATGATTTCTAACAGCAGCCCTGGCTGGGGGTGTACACATGCTGTGGCTGCACTGCAACTACTCCGCAACTGTGTGCATTGCACGATTGCAGTGTAGTGATGCTGCATTTACCTTGGCCTCCCTCATTTGGTCCTGCTCCGGAGGTGGCCCCCCAGGTCCGTGATCTGGGATTTGTCCTAGATTCAGGTTTAACTTTGGCTCCTAAGGTAAAGAGGGTTGTCAGTGCATGTCACTGGCAGCTAAAACTCCTGAGGGGGCTGTTTAAATATTTGGATATCTCGGACAGAAAAACTGTCATCTGCGCCACGATAGGTAGCTGCCTAGACTACTGCAACTCTCTTTATCTGGGATTGCCAAAGATGTTAGTGTAGAAGCTTCAACTTATTCAAAATGCTGCGGCTAGGTTACTCATGGATGTCCCGCTGAGGGATCATATCACCCCTGTCCTCTGCGCCTTGCACTGGCTGCCAGTCCACTATCGCACCTTATTTAAGGCCGGGTGTATTATGTTTAAGATAAGGAGAGGCCTGGCCCCAAGCTATCTCTGCTCTCGTTTTCATAAACGAGCTTTTGTTAGATCACTCAGATCTACCGGCAGAGATCTCCTCCACATCTCGGTGCCCAAGAAGATCTGGCGTGGTGGTCGGGCCTTCTCCCACCAGGGTGCCGTTTTGTGGAATAGCCTCCCTGTCGAGCTCCAGGAGGCCCCTACTATTACGGTCTTCCGTGGGTTACTGAAGACTTGGCTTTTCACGCAAGCCTTCCCTGCGTAGCCTCTCCCTTCCACCCTTTCTGCCACTCTGTGCTGCTTCTGTTTCCTGGGTCCTCTTCTCCCAGAAACTCTGCTATGCGCGCCGGGACCCTTCGGGGTAAGACCGCGCTATATTAAGATACCTCTCAACTCTCAACAGGTGGTAAAGAGGCAACATATTGCCTCTTTACCGCCTGTCAAATGCCTCTGAAAAACAATCCAATTTGCAGATCGCTTTTCAGAGGAGCAGCAGTCCTTGCTACTATCACAAACCAGCCCTACAAAAGCAGTTCTGATGGTACAGGAATAGGGGGGGGTCAAGATTAAAAGTTACATACACACACACAAATATTGACACATGCACACAAACACACGTACATGCACACACATGTACACAGGCACTCACATGTACACACACACACATGTATAAAGCCCCTTAAAAAATAATCTAGCACCTTAACTTTCCAGTTTCCTCATTCAGCCAGGTACTGCACTGTAGGGGGAAGCAGAGAGCACAGCACACTCCCCTGCACTTTACTTTCATTTTTGAGGCTGACAGAGCTTCTCCACATTGCCGATGTACAGTTCGGCAGGGGATCAGGAGATTGGGCTCATCTGACAGCCCTTTCTCCCCTGATCCCACGGCACACCTGAGGACCTCTGAAGGCACACTGGTTGAGAAAGGCTGCCCTATGCATCCAATCATAGTTCAATAGTTAGTCAGGATGAAAAAAGACACACGTCCATCTAGTTCAACCAAAAAAAATATCCTACAATCCCATATACACAATCCTTCACCCACAGTTAATCCAAAGGAAGGCAAAAAAAAATCCAGCTAAGCATGCTCCAATTTGCTACAGCAGGGGAAAAAATGTCCTTCCTGATCCCTCGAGAGGGAATTTGATTTTCCCTGCATCAAGTTCACCTATAAATGTCAGTACCCAGTTATATTATGTACATTTAGGAGAGAATCATAAAGAATCCTTTTTAAAACCATCTACTGAGCTGGCCAGAACCACCTCTGGAGGGAGTATTTTCAACATTTTCACAGCTATTACTGTGAAGAAACCTTTCTGGATTTGAAATCTTTTTTCCTCTAGATAAAGTAAAGAGTAGTAGTAAAAAGTGCCCCCTCACCAAGTTCACTATATGGACCACTTATGTATTTGTACATGTTGATCATGTCCCCCCTTAATCTCCTCTTAAGAGAGAATAAATTCAGTTCCTCTAATCTTTCCTCATAGCTGAGCTCCTCCATGCCTCTTATCAGTTTGTAAGTAGAGGGGAAATACTGCGCTGCTAAGTGAGAGTGAAATAGCAGCCAGCACTGAGAAAATAGAAAATTTGTATCAATAATGGAAAGTAAAAAGTGCAGCGCTAGTAATTAGTGGTCATAAATAATATGAAAGTATATAATCACATATACCAAAAAAAAATTATACATAAGTAGGAGATAGTCCTATATGTGATCCACTAAAGTGCATAATTACCAACTGTTTAAACATTCTGTTTGTTAGATTTGTGAAACATCTGTGCCTCCAGTCCCATCGGAACAGTTTCCACTCCAGTGGCAATCAGCATTAGCCAAGCCGACGAGGCTTCCGGATTATGGGACATGGAACCAATTAGATGTTGCAGTTGAGCTGCAAGATAGTACAGCCAAGAATTGGGAAATGCCAATCCTCCACTGTCTTTGGGATACTGCAATTGTTCCAGTTTAATCCTGGGGGGGGTCCCGTATTCCATAGTAAGCGTTTAAAACGGGTATTGACCACTCGGAATACTTTCAAATAGATCACTATAGGGGAGTTGTGTAGGAAGTACAAAAGCTGTGGCATTAAAATAATTTTTATTAAATTTGCTTTGCCCGCCCGTGATATTTTGAGATTATTCCAAGTTTTGGTCTTATCCCGAAAGTGGGACAGTAGGAGATACACATTAAGTGAGCAATAGTCCGCAAGCCTAGGCGATATCCAGATTCCTAAATACTTGGATGAGACCACTACTGGGATGGGACACGAATCAGTAATCTCCAGATCCCGGTCTTCGTCTAGCACAATTAGTGACGATTTAGTCCAGTTTATGGTTAGGCCAGAATAATGCCCAAAGCTGGAAATTATGGTCATGACTCCCGTTAGAAAGGCAGTGGTGTCTCCCAGGAAAAGCATCATGTCACCTGTGTAAAACATGACCTTCTCATGCAAGTCCCCAAATTTGAACCCGGTAATCTGTGGGCTGGCTCTCACCAGGGCCACGAATGGCTCTATAGCAATTGCAAAGAGCAGGGGAGACATCGGGCAACCATGCCTCATTCCCCTGCCCAGAGCAAAGGTGTATATAACATTCTACTAGACATTCTTATAGTCGCTTGTGGGGATGCATACAACTTGACCCATGCTATAAATTTCTCCCCAAATCTGAACCTGGATAACACCACCCACAGGTAGCGCCAGCTAACAATATTAAATGCTTTGTTGGCATCAAGGGACAAAAGAGCCCTGTGCCCTCCCATTGTCTTCCTGTAGTTGCACGTTAAGAGCCTGAGGTCGGTGGCCATGGATTTTTGCGGCATAAAGCTTGCCTGGTCTGCGTGTATGATGGAAGATATGACCTGTTGACCCAAAGCGTCAAGACCTTAGCCAGCATCTTAACATCACTCTGAAGGAGAGAAATAGGTCTGTAGAAACCTGGGTCAACCGGATCCTTTCCGGGTTTAAGCAACATTATCACATTCACTCTAGCTATTGAGGCAGGAAGGTGACCTTCCACAAACGAGGCATTGAATACCTCCAGCACCCGGGGCAATAACTGTTCACAATATTTGGTATAGACTTTCATAGGGAGGCCATCCTCCCCAGGGGCCCTGCAAGTGGGGAAAGAACAAGCCGCCATCTGCAATTCTTCCAATGTTAATGGGGCATCCAGTTGTTGTTTGGCTATACTAGATGGAGACATTAGAAAGACTAGATTAGAACATTAGAAAGATAATTGTTCAGATCAGCATCTGAATAAGCATCTCGCGATCCATATAGGTCCATATAAAAGGACGCCAACTCAGAAATAATTTGTTCTGGAGTATTATCTGGCCACTGGATGAACGGATGGCCCCGATAGATTGTTGCTGAGATTGAGCAATTTTGGCAAGTAGGCGACCTGTCTTTTCCCCTTCCTCATAGAATGCAAGTTTTGTAAAATACAGTTTTCGTTCTGCAGCGTAGGATCTCAGGCAATCCAGGGAGACCTGGGCCAACATCCATGCCTCATTCGCAGAGTCTGATGGGCCAGTGACATAAGACCGTTCCAGTTGTCGTACCTGGCCTCCCACCTGGTCGAGCAGAAGCTATGTTATGAACACACCCCTAAGGTATGCCTTAAAATGTCTCCCACTTCTGTATAGCATTAGCATGAGGACTATGAGACTAGAAAAAATCAACAATCTGGGCGGCTATCCGTTCCTGTGAGGTAAATAACTTGAGCCAAAAGGTGTTCAACTTCCAAGGGACCCTGGGTAGGGAGGTGAGGGGTTGCGTAATCAGCCATAAAGCTAAGGAGGAGAGATCAGATACTCCTCAAGGGAAATAGTTCACTTTGGGAGGTGCAATTAACCATGTTAGGGGTGCCCACACAAGTCTATGCGTGACAAGGAGCCATGGGATTTTGAAAAGTAGGAACATTGTTTCTTACCGAGATTGCGGAGGTGCCATATATCAGTCCAGCGCACTTCATTAAGCAATCGACTAAGGGCGGTACCGGACACCGGTGGGTGTCTGTCCAGACTGGGATCTAAATAGCAATTGAAGTCACCCATGATCAACACTGGTTTGTTCGCCAGGTATGACAACAACTGCAGTACATCTGGTGAGAACAGGGGCAGAATGTATACAAAGGCTAGAAGCATAGTTATGGTATATAATTTACAGTACAAGAATACAAATCTTCCAGAGGCATCTACCAGGGAGTCAAGCTCCTGATATGCCAACGCCTTATGTATCAGGACACTCACTCTGTGAGAATATGCAGAGTGAGTGGAGTGATATGCTGTACCAACCCAGGCATACCGTGAAACCTGACATTGTCCCCCAAGAGGTCAATAATGGCAGGGCGGAATTTGCGCAAACAAGATGAAATCATGGTTCGCTTCAATGTGTCATTGAATCCTCGGACATTCCAAGATACAATACATATTTTATATATACATAAAGATCTACAGGTGTTAACCGAGACATTCTATGAAAAAAAAGCAGTTCTGGGCACATCTATAACCATGAGCACTCAATAGGAGACAGTAAGCATAGCATGCCCTGTGTCAGGGCTGTACATTGAAAACGTATATTGAATAGGAGACAGTTATTATTGTGCAACTGCGCAGCAAATACAACTGAAGAAAACAATCCAAAACTGATAGCATCTGGGGGCCCTGCCGCTGCCATCTGGACAGGGCCGAGATCCCCCAGAAGGTGCAGGGCTTAAATACCATCAAAGCTTCTTGTACCAACCGGGCACCGGAACAAAGGCCATGTAAGCCATTGTAACATAGTTCACAAACAGCATACACGTTAGCATCTTATGTGTGGGTCTGTACTGATGGGACAGACTATAAAGAAAATAAAGTATGTAATCACTTGCTGTGGATAGAGTAACAGTATATGCCCTCTAAGTTAAAGAGAAAATGTATAGGTAACTTAATGCCCATTATTTCCAATCCGTATTTCAAACATGTCTATGACAGCGGAGATCTTGTTCGTTCTGATCCAACCAGACGTCAGCATCTTGTGCGTTTTCAAAGAACTGGTTCTGACCTCTGGCTGTCACTCACAATTTGGCCGGAAATAACATAGCGTAGGATAACTGTAGCCTTTGCAGTCTCTTCTTGTAATCAGAAAATTTTGCTTGTCTGCGTTGCACCTCTGCAGAAAAATTTAGGGAAGAATGATATTCTAGTACCAATGTATTGTATGGCACCCTTCTCTCTGGCTAGCCGCAGCATAGCTTCTTGATCTTTATAATTCAGGAGCCTGGCTAAGATTGATCTGAGAGGGTTTCCAGGTGGGAGAGGCCGCGGGGGCACCCTGTGGGCCCTTTCCACTGTATAGATTGGTGAGAATGCCTCTTTGTCAAACACCTCCTGCAGCCAGCCTTCAACAAATGCAGTGGGGTCCCTGCCCTCCACCTTTTCTGGGAGCCCCACTATATGGACATTGCATCCCAGGTGGTCCTCTATATCACCTGTTTTGCTAAGGGCTTGGAAAGCCTGCTGCATAGCCATTCTCACATCTCTGTTCAAGGGGGCCATCTGATCTTCCATGTCACTCGCTCGGCCTTCTACAGCAGTGGTTCTCTCCCTTATCTTTTTAAGGTCCTGACGGAGGAGAGACACTTTCTCCCTCAGCCCCCCAAACTTTTAACCACTACTCTCTGAATTCGGTTTTTAGCAAGCTTTCTATCCATTTACAAATTGATCTTTTCAAGCCTCCAGACTTTACCTTACACATTAGTCCTGTGTGGGGAACGGTGTCAAACGCTTTTGCAAAATTCAAGTATACAGCGTCCACAGCCACCCCTCTGTCCAAGGTTTTACTTACTTTCTCATAAAAAAAAATCAGGTTTGTTTGACAACTTCTGTCTTTCATAGATCCATGCTGTCTGTTGCTTAACCACTTAAGCCCCGGACCATTTGGTAGCTAAAGGACCAGAGGTGAATTCAGAATTTTGCACTGCGCTGCTTTAACTGTAAATTGTGCGGACATGCAATGTTGTACCCAAACAAAATTTGCGTCCTTTTCTTCCCACAAATAGAGCTTTCTTTTAATGGTATTTGATTGCCTCTGCGATTTTTATTTTTTGCGATATAAACGGAAAAAGACCGAAAATTTTGAAAAAAAATGATATTTTCTACTTTTTGTTATAAGAAAAATCGAATAAACTCAATTTTAGTCATATATTTAGGCCAAAATGTATTCAGCCACATGTCTTTAGTAAAAAAAATGTCAATAAGCGTATATTTATTGGTTTGCGCAAAAGTTATAGCGTTTACAAACTAGGGTACATTTTCTGGAATTTACACAGCTTTAAATTTATGACTGCCTATCTCATTTCTTGAGGTGCTAAAATGGCAGGGCAGTACAAAACCCCCCCAAATGACCCCATTTTAGAAAGTAGACACCCCAAGGAAATTGCTGAGAGGCATGTTGAGCCCATTGAATATTTTTTTTTTGTCCCAAGTGATTGAATAATGACAAAAAAAAAAAAAAAAATTACAAAAAGTTGTCACTAAATGATATATTGCTCACACATGCCATGGTTATATGTGGAATTGCACCCCAAAATACATTCTGCTGCTTCTCCTAAGTACGGGGATACCACATGTGTGGGACTTTTTGGGAGCCTAGCCACGTACGGGACCCCGGAAACCAAGCACCGCCTTCAGGATTTCTAAGGGCGCAAATTTTTGATTTCACTCCTCACTACCTATCACAGTTTTGAAGGCCATAAAATGCCAAAATAGCACAAAACCCCCCAAATGACCCCATTTTAGAAAGTAGACTCCCCAAGGAAATTGCTGAGAGGCCTGTTGAGCCCATTGAATATTTTTTTTTTGTCCCAAGTGATTGAATAATGACAAAAAAAACTAAAAAAACATTACAAAAAGTTGTCACTAAATGATATATTGCTCACACATGCCATGGTTATATGTGGAATTGCACCCCAAAATAAATTTTGCTGCTTCTCCTGAGTACGGGGATACCACATGTGTGGGACTTTTTAGGAGCCTAGCCGCGTACGGGACCCCGAAAACCAATCACCGCCTTCAGGATTTCTAGGCACAAATTTTTGATTTGACTCCTCACTACCTATCACAGTTTCGAAGGCCATAAAATGCCAAAATAGCACAAAACCCCCCACAATGACCCCATTTTGGAAAGTAGACACCCCAAGCTGTTTGCTGAGAGGCATGGTGAGTATTTTACAGCTCTCATTTGTTTTTGAAAATGAAGAAAGAACATTTTTTTTTTTTTTTCAATTTTCAAAACTTTGTGACAAAAAGCGAGATCTGCAAAATACTCACAATACCTCTCAGCAAATAGCTTGGGGTGTCTACTTTCCAAAATGGGGTCATTTGGGGGGGTTTTGTGCCATCTGGGCATTCCATGGCCTCCGAAACTGTGATAGGCAGTGAGAAATGAAATCAAAAATTTACACCCTTAGAAAGCCTGAAGGCGGTGATTGGTTTTTGGGGTCCCGTACACGGCTAGGCTCCCAAAAAGTCTCACACATGTGGTATCCCCGTACTCAGGAGAAGCAGCAAAATTTATTTTGGGGTGCAATTCCACATATAACCATGGCATGTTTGAGCAATATATCATTTAGTGACAACTTTGTGCAAAAAAAAAAAAAAAAATTGTCTTTTTTCCGCAACTTGTGTCAACATATAAAATATTCCATGGACTCGACATGCCTCTCAGTATATAGCTTGGGATGTCTACTTTCCAAAATGGGGTCATTTGGGGGGGTTTTGAACTGTTCTGGCATTTTATACACAACATTAGGAAGCTTACATCCACTCTTCTAACCACTTGAAGACAAAGCCCTATTTGACACTTTTTGTTTACATGAAAACATATTTTTTTTTGCAAGAAAATTATGTTGAACCCCCAAACATTATATATATTTTTAAAGCAAATGCCCTACAGAATAAAATGGTGGGTGTTGCATTTTTTTTTTCTACACAGTATTTGCGCAGTGATTTTTCAAATGCATTTTTTGGGGAAAAAATACACTTTTTTTCATTTTAATGCACTAAAACACACTATATTGCCCAAATGTTTGATGAAATAAATAATATGATCTTAGGCCAAGTACATAGATACCAAACACAACATGCTTTAAAATTTCGCACAAACGCGCATTGTCGACAAACTACATACATTTTTAAAAGCCTTTAAAAGCCTTTACAGGTTACCCCGTTAGATTTACAGAGGAGGTCTACTGCTAAAATTACTGCCCTCGATCTGACCTTCGCGGTGATACCTCACATGCATGGTGCAATTGCTGTTTACATATGACGCCAGACCGACGCTTGCGTTCGCCATTGGGCAAGAGCAGGGCAGGACAGGGGTGCTTTTATTTATTTTTTTTATTATTAATTTTGCTTTTTTATTTTATTTTTAAACTGTTGCTTCCATATTTTTTTTTATAATTTTTATTGTTATCTCAGAGAATGTAAATATCCCCTATGATAGCAATAGGTAATGACAGGTACTCTTTTTTGAAAAAACTGGGGTCTATTGGACCCTAGATCTTTCCTCTGCCCTCAAAGCATCTGACCACACCAAGATCGGTGTGATAAAATGCTTTCCCAATATCCCAATGGCGCTTTTTATATCCGGGGGGGGGGGGACATTCCCTCCCACTGCTTGTAAAAGCAGTCCAGAGGCTAATTAGCCACTAGGATTGCTTTTTACATGAAAGCCGGCCGCTGGCTGAAAAGAATGATACCAAGATGATACCTAAACCCGCAGGCATCATTCTGGTATAAACATTCAAAGTCCAGCAACATACCAGTACGTTGCTGGTCCTTGTTGGACATGTATTGTAATCTTTTTTTTCATGCAGCCTGTTGGCTGAACGTGCACCATTTATATATGCCGAAGCATGGGGGCATCTTCCCGCAAAAGTTATGCCGCGTACACATGGTCAGACTTTTCCACGGGCAAGCCTCCGTCGGAATTTCGACCGTATGTACGCGGCATTAGGAGCAAAATCGCTCCTCCGCCCCTGCTGCCCTAATGCTTCGGCATATATGCTTTTTTTTTTTAACTGTGGTGGTGAAATCACCTCCTACAGCACTGGAGTCGCAGGGATCAGGCCTGTCTCTGCGAACGCTGCAGTTATGTGTGTTGTGTTTTGCAAGTGACAGTGATCGATCGATACTGCACTTGGGTGGCCTGGGCTGGACGGAGGGGCAAAACGCAGGTGCTAGCAGGTATCTGGGCTGATCCCGCTAACACTGCGTTTTTGGGAACCCTAAACTGCTGGGGACGCTAGTATAGATCTGATCAGATCAGATATTGATCTGTTCAGATACTATACCACTAAGGGGGGTGTATGCTTAACGCGTGGGTGTTAGCGCTACTGGCACTAACCTGACGCTGCCTGGGGTGTGACGCAGACCCTCTCTGACGCTAAAACCTAATTGATATCACCCGCCGGGCGATCAGGGGGTTAAACCTTTATTGGGTTATATATACGGCGGGTGCCCTGACACTATAAAAAGCAAACTAACTAACCAGCGTCACCCGTAACACTTATATGATTATCACTGGTGAAAGGGTTACCTGGGGGGCGATCAGGGGGTTAAACCTTTATTAGATAATATATGGGGGTACCTGACGCTATAAAAACCTGCGGCGAACCTAAAAAAAATTACTGGCTACCGATCTGCATCACCGACGCTAAGACAGCGATCAGAAAAATGATCGCTTAGCGACAGTGGGGATAGGGGGTGAAAGGGTTACCTGGGGGGCGATCAAGGGGGTTAAACCTTTATTAGGTAATATATTGGGGTACCTGACGCTATAAAAACCTGCGGCGAACCTAAAAAAAATTACTGGCTACCGATCTGCATCACCGACGCTAAGACATCGATCAGAAAAATGATCGCTTAGTGACAGTGGTGATAGGGGGTGAAAGGGTTACCTGGGGGGCAATCAAGGGTGTTAAACCTTTATTAGGTAATATATGGGGGTACCCGACGCTATAAAAACCTGCGGCGAACCTAAAAAAAATTACTGGCTACCGATCAGCATCACTGACGCTAAGACATCGATCAGAAAAATGATCGCATAGCGACGGCGGTGCTAGGGGGTGAAAGGGTTACCTGGGGGTGATCAAGGGGGTTAAACCTTTATTAGGTAATATATGGGGGTACCCGACGCTATAAAAACCTGCGGCGAACCTAAAAAAAATTACTAGCTACCGATCAGCATCGCCAACGCCAAGACATCGATCAGAAAAATTATCGCTTAGTGACAGTGGTGATAGGGGGTGAAAGGGTTACCTGGGGGGCGATCAAGGGGGTTAAACCTTTATTAGGTAATATATGGGGGTACCCGACGCTATAAAAACCTGCGGCGAACCTAAAAAAAATTACTGGCTACCGATCAGCATCACCGACGCTAAGACATCGATCAGAAAAATGATCGCTTAGCGACGGCGGTGCTAGGGGGTGAAAGGGTTATCTGGGGGGTGATCAGGGGGTTAAACCTTTATTAGGGGGGGTTAGGGGGCTACACTGGACCTAAAACTAAATGTAGTGACACTTTTACAGTCACAAATGTCACTGATTGCAGTGATCACTAAATAAATGGTCACTGCAATCAGTGACACTGTGACTGGGGGCTGGGGGGTGATCTGGGGGGTGATCTGGGGGTGCGATTTATGTGCCTATGTGTCCTGGTGTCAGTGTGCTGTTTTGTGTACTAACCTGCATCTTCTCCTGTACGGCGCTCGGTATATGTGAGCGCCGCAGGAGAGATGACATCACTTCCTCCTGCCTAGCAGGCAGGGGAAGCTCTCTCATTCGCCGGGAGCGATCGAGAGGGGGGGGCCGGAATCGAACGGCCGTCCCCTCATGCCGGATCGCTCCCGAAGGTAAAACGACCACCCACTGTAAAGAAGGGGGGTCCGATCGGACCCCCCAACTATACAAAGGCAATCACGTATATGTACGTGATTCTGCCTGTCGGTGCCATTCTGCCGACGTATATTTACAGTGGGCGGTCGTTAAGTGGTTAAAATATTTTTTTCCAGCAAAACTCGTCTATGTGGTCTTTTTTAAACTCTCCAGTATCTTCCCAACTATAGGGCCTCATGCCCACTGGCGTTTTTACAGCTGCGTTTTTGAGCGTTTTTTACAGCTTAAAAACGCCTGTCCATGTTATTGTAAATATTTTTTTTTTTTTTTTTTTTGAAAAAAAAAAAAAAAAAAAACGTCGGAGCTAAAAACGCGACCGCGCGTTAGTGCGCGTTTTTGCGCGTTAGTGCGCGTTTTTTGACGCTCGCGTTTTTTCCTGCCTAGTTCTGACGCTGAGGAACGCACTGGCCCTGGGTTTTTTTTACAGCTTACAAACGCCTATGCTCTTTACAGCTCAAAAACGCCTAGGTGGGCATGAAGCTATAGACTAACATGGACAGGCGTTTTTAAGCTGTAAAAAACGCTCAAAAACGCGGCTGAAAAAACGCCCGTGGGCATGAGGCCTAGAAGTTAAGCTAACAGGTCTATAGTTATACAGTCTTTAAAGAATTCCCATTTCTGTTCTGTGTAAATTGATGCCAATATTCCCTCCCAGTCTAAAGCCTCGTACACACGACCGGTTTTCTCGGCAAGAAACGACAAGAAAACTGCTGGCAGAGCTTTTTGCCGAGAAAACCGTTCGTATGGTTTCTCGTCTAGAAAACTGCCAGGAATCTCGGCGCGAAAAATAGAGAACCTGCTCTCTATTTTCACGTCAAGATTCTCGTTTTACTCGTCGGGATTCTCGTCGGCCTGTTTCCCGACGAAAAAAACGGCCGTGTGTATACTTTTCCGAGTCTTAAAAAAAGCGCATGCTCAGAATCAAGTATGAGACGGGAGCGCTCCTTCTGGTAAAACTAGCATTCGTAATGGAAATAGCACATTCGTCACGCTGTAAATTATTGCATCGTTTAAATGGTGCGCATTAAAATCTTCTTTAGAATGGTACAATAATGAACTTGTTTTGCTGCTGATATTCACAGAGTTCTGACTAACTTTTTGCAACATTTTTAATGCTGATCTCATGAATATTTTTTATTATATAGAGCAAGATCTCCTTAATATATATATATATATATATATTATTATTATTTTTTTTCTAAATTGTGAATACAGATCTTCATTTTAAATGATTATTTAATTTCTAGTGATCTCCATGATTTGATTTTTAATGTTGTTGTGTCAAGTTACCACAATTAACATTATTATCTTGTATTTTTTGACCTTCAAGGAGATTGGTTGGTGTTATCTGTCCCTTTTTTAATTAAACGTTTTTTGTTTAAAATGTATCTGCCTACACAAAAGCTAAATTTTTTACTTTAAGAAAAACACATAGTCAAGTATTAACTGTAAAAAAAAAAACATTTATTATGGTATATAAGAAAATAAATAGAAGGCAGCACTGGATAACCTGCTGCAATTTGTGCATCCTTGGGACCCCAGAGCACACATCAACTGTGTGGACTGTAAAATTGGGACCTTGAGAAGCACATCCAGTTGTGAGCACAATCTGGTCCAGGACTCCCAGAGGTCAGGAAAAGCAGCAGGTGAGATATATGTCCCAAATCTGTGGTACTACAACAGCCTGTCTTCTGTCAGACCACTTTGAAGCAAGGCCATCACTTCCTGGTCTTCTTGGTAGCCTTCTTTGCAGGCTTCCCTGCAGCCTTCCTTGTGCGCGTGGTTGGAGCCTGTGGCACTGGAGGTGTACTCGTGTCAGGAGGAGGAGGAGGAGGAGGTGGAGAAGGCTGGGCGACCTCACAAATGGCAGTATTGGTGGTAATTGTCCCCACCAACCCCTTATTAAGCAAGGTGAGAAGCAGGGGCTCACATAGTAGGCGTCGGTCCATCGCCATGTTTTTCATTTTTGCCCCAACTAGGGCGACCTAGGCCTTTTCTGTTGTGGTTGGCTCCTGGAGTGTGGCATGTGCTTCTCTTATCAGGGCCATTGCTGCCTCGCTTGTGCTCCTCTCCCTCCTGGTCCTTCTTGTAAGGTGGATGGGAGGCAACTGACATCTTGTTCTGCTACTTGGCCCGGCCTCCTCCTGTGTGCCACTGGGCCCTGCCTCCTCCTGTGTGCCACTGGGCCCTGCCTCCTCCTGTGTGCCACTGGGCCCTGCCTCCTCCTGTGTGCCACTGGGCCCTGCCTCCTCTTGGCTCACAGTGGGCCCTGCCTCCTCTTGGCTCACAGTGGGCCCTGCCTCCTCTTGGCTCACAGTGGGCCCTGCCTCCTCTTGGCTCACAGTGGGCCCTGCCTCCTCTTGGCTCACAGTGGGCCCTGCCTCCTCTTGGCTCACAGTGGGCCCTGCCTCCTCTTGGCTCACAGTGGGCCCTGCCTCCTCTTGGCTCACAGTGGGCCCTGCCTCCTCTTGGCTCACAGTGGGCCCTGCCTCCTCTTGGCTCACAGTGGGCCCTGCCTCCTCTTGGCTCACAGTGGGCCCTGCCTCCTCTTGGCTCACAGTGGGCCCTGCCTCCTCTTGGCTCACAGTGGGCCCTGCCTCCTCTTGGCTCACAGTGGGCCCTGCCTCCTCTTGGCTCACAGTGGGCCCTGCCTCCTCCTGGCTCACAGTGGGCCCTGCCTCCTCCTGGCTCACAGTGGGCCCTGCCTCCTCCTGGCTCACAGTGGGCCCTGCCTCCTCCTGGCTCACAGTGGGCCCTGCCTCCTCCTGGCTCACAGTGGGCCCTGCCTCCTCCTGGCTCACAGTGGGCCCTGCCTCCTCCTGGCTCACAGTGGGCCCTGCCTCCTCCTGGCTCACAGTGGACCCTGCCTCCTCCTGGCTCACAGTGGACCCTGCCTCCTCCTGCCTGACACTTTCCTGCCTCTCATCCTGGCTGATGTCCTCCTGTGTATGAAAAAGGGACACATAGTTTGAGTTTTTGTTTCATCAATCACACACAATTTTCAGCTCATGACTGTTGCAAATTGAATGGAAATAAATAGAAAATACTATCATTATGACCCCAGCACTTTTCATTCTTATCCCCAACTTTTTGGGCCACTACTGTCTATTGATATGTAAAACACTTTTTGATCAAAATTTTTTTTTTCTTTCCATATTAACATCTTTTTTACAGCATTAATTTTATCACAATAAATGTTTAGAAAATACTATACCTGGCTCCAGATGTCCAAATCAGGTTCTTCCAGGATGGAAGGCTCTTCTTGCTCCAGAGAAGGCTCAGCTTGGCTGCAGGGAAGTCTGGGGGGAAGACTAGAAAGTGATGTCCTTGCCTCAAGGTGGTCGTTCAGAAAGGACAATCTGCTGTAGTACCACAACTACGGGACATATACATCCGCTGCTGCTGCTCCTGTCCTCTGAGAAGCCAGGACCTTAAAGCACTCACTCCTGTATGTCCCTCACAAGGTCCCAATTTTAGTATCCAACTGTTGGATGGTTGCTGTGGGCATCCTGGTGTGCACAAATGGGAGCAGGGTCTCCAGCGCTGCTGTTCTTACCCCTCTTTCTATGAATGGGGTTTTTTGTCTCCCACAGAGCGGGCAGCTCCCTTAATCTATGAATAAATTCTGAAAGAAAATGTTTATCCAGAAATGGATTCATTATTTCTGCAAGACAAAACACAAGACAAAAATAGTAATGTCAGTCAGTCTAATAAACTCTAGTAATCTTTATCTCCATATATATCCTCAATCAATATCTATGCAGTATAGGCCACTGATGTCCCAAGTTAAAAATCATACCTTCGGTCTGACGTTCGTCGCTTTTCCTCCTATCTTCGCACACAGAACGTAGTAACGTCACGTGTGTTCGCTTTATATACACTATGCATGCGTGAAACTCTGCACACGTCGCCTGCCCATGACGGTCATTCTCGACTTTTTCCCGCCCCTTCTCTTTCGGCGCACAGACTATATGGCGGAGTCACAGCAGGTGTCTGCTAATTCCTCTAACAACGAGACAAGCCCGGAGCGTGAAACGTCACGATCAAGGAGGCGATACAAGGCATCTAATATGTCCTTCGCGGAGATGGTGGACATATTGAAAAAGGCGGATTATGATGGCAAGCATGGACCGTATACCCACCCAAATCTAAGGAAGGCCAAAATCATGAAGGAAGCAGTCAAAAGTCTGAAGAATTTTGGGTACGACGATCAAAAGAAGCAGCTTAGAAAGAGGTGGTCTGACCTGAAACTGAACCGGAGCAGTTAAGGAGTATTAAGAGAATGCTAGAAAAAAGTAAGTACTTGTCCTGTGTTCCTATTATTGTATTTCAGAACTTGCATGTTGCTCCATGTTGTTGCTTTTTATAGTATTGGACCTTAGAAAATGTCATCTCAAAAAATTTAGTGGGCACAGTAATCGGTCGTTACAGACACATCTTTCACCCGCAACATACAATGTTTTTGTAAGATACAGGGTTAAAATTATTTTGACATGCCTGTTTGTATTCCATAAATGTTATTACATTGTTGTCTAGATGATGTGTTTGTAACTAGAATTAAATGCAAACTTGATTCACAGTGTAAAGGAGAGGACACTCAGCAGCTGTTTACACATCTGCACTCTGGAGCACTATAGTTTGGGCCACCAGAACAACCTTTTTAGGGTGTCCCACACATGTGCTCCAGTGGATTCTTGGGGTGTCTCCATGCGTGAAACTTGTCCCAAAAAGGTGAATAGTCAAGATTTGTGTTTTGAAAAATAAAGTCTTCAGCTTGTAACACTGCCCAAACAGACACTTGTACCCCACTTCCAAGCAATGTATCATGTTTCTATTTTTTCCCTGAAATATCTGTGTGCTAAGTATACCTTTTTCTTTCATTCTCATAGGGGAGAGAAGACTGGGAGGACACCACTCCAGGGAGCACAGGAACCCCACAACACAGAAAGAACCCCAAAACCAGGATGTGGAGGAAGGCGAAGTGGAGGAAGGAGAGGTGGATGACGTGGTGGAAATCATCACCACAACAGGTCAGTGTCTGTCACCACAGCTTCAGGTAAGAGATGTAGGCCTGCAGAGTTATAATACCTTTTTTCATTTTTTTAGGGGATAAACATGTTGTTGAGGAAGAAAGTCCTCGTTTCTCAGGTGATAGTGCACAAAGAATCATCCAGCAAGTAATGGAGTGTAGTAGTGAACTTGACATAATGAAGAAAAGGATGAATGTTATGGAGCAAACATTTAAGGACATCATTGATGTTTTGGGGCGAATGGAATGAAACAAAACCCCCCTTTTTCTATTTTTGATGTTTAAAAAAAAAAACATTAGCACTTTTTCAATCAAGCCAAATTTTGAAGATGCACATAGTGTGTCAACATGTGCTATCTGCCATCAGGGGATATCCATGTATGTGTTTTGTGGGTGCAACCCCTTCCTCGCAACTAAAGTAGGTGAAAGGAAGAAGGGGTTGCACCCCCAAAACACGTCCATTGATCACCCATGATGGCAGATAGCACATGTTGACAATAGGGATCAGGAGAGAAATACCCCTTTTTAAAAACCCTAAAATTGTGTGCATCTTCAAATTTTGTCTTGTTCAGGGGTGACAACACCCCATATTATGAAGGGCAGATAGAGACATTTTTCAAAAACTAGAATGTCTGATATTGCCTAAAGGTTTACAATGTTGTATTTTGTTGTATGTTAATGAGAGTTGTGTATTTTCTTAAAAAAAAAACATGCCTGTTTATGGCCAAAAAAAAAAAAGGAAATGTATCTTTTATATCACAATTTTTTTTATAAAGACCATGTGTGAATGTGCACAAAGTAAAAATTTTGAAAAACAACAAGGTATGGCTTATTTATCAAATCCGCTATAACCTTTTTTGTGTTTAGTTTGGGTGTTGCCAGTGAAATGGTTGGTATTTACTAAATGTAAATACACGTGGCACTACAAGTGCACTAGGAAAAACTAGGAGACAGCTAAAAGAAACACAAGCAATACATCCAAAAATAAATGTAAGCAGATTTTTATTTTTTTTATTTATAAAAGGATTAAACATTGCCTGGCATAAGAATGGCCCCCCTACCCATGAAATAGTCAACATATTGCTGCCGAACCTCACGGGAGTTTTGGGGGGGGGTAAGCCAGGACGGCCAGATTCAAGGCCCGGCAAGATATTGTCTCCTGAAAGTCCGGCCTCAGGCCCAATTGAGGCCATATAAGTTGGCGCATTTCTGCGCAAGAAATTGTGGACAACACAGCAGCAAAAAACGATAGTTTATTTTGTACTCCGCCATGTTGATCAAAGTCATAAACAGCCGGAACCGGCTGGCCATTATCCGGAAGGCATTCTACACAACTCTTCGGGCTCTGGCCAGCCGGTAATTGAATACCCTCCTCTCTGGGGTGAGGGTCCTCTGGGGGAATGGCCTCATGAGATGCGGTCCCAGTCCAAAGGCTTCATCAGCCAAAAACACAAAGGGGAGTCCTTCCACATTCCCTGCATCCGGTGGCAATGCAAGATCATCACTCTGGAGATGAAGAGCAAACTCCATCTGGGCGAAGGCTCCCCCATCCGACCATTCTTCCCCACATCCACATAGAGGAATCATATTGTGCTGACACCACCGCCATTCAGCACGATGCTATGAAACCCCTTGTAGTTGTAGAAAAATGACCCCGAACGGGGTGGTGGCACGATGCGGACGTGCTTCCCATCTATTGTCCCTCCGCAGTTGGGGAAGTCCAACCACGTGGCAAAATGGGATGCCACAGTCTGCCATTCCTGTGGCGTGGAAGGAAGCTGAGGAGTCAAACAAGATAAAAAAATATTAGTACTTTTGCACATAACATTGCTAGTAGATTACACAAAAAAACATTCTTGGCCAACATCATTATAACTTTTATTTTAAGGAGTATTTAAATACAAAAATAGAAGGCCCAATTATCAGATTCATAACCCCCTCTGATGGCCCATTGTAAAAAATTTAGGGGGGGGGGCAAGATGAGTTTGGGAACCAAAAAAAAAAACACTCGGACTTTAATTTGAAAATGTACATTTGTAGACATTTTAGGGGGGGGGGAGGGTAAAGCACTACAATGGAGCTGACAAAATACATTGGTAAGTGACTAAGCTAGGTGTGTTTGGGCCCAGGATAGCACGCTGGAGAGATTAGTGAAGGCAAATATGCATGTAGGCCAAAAAAGGAAAATTAAAAGCTTACAGCATGCATGGGGACAAATGGGACATTCACAGCATATTACAATCATGGTAATTAGGAAAGGATGAAAGAAATACAATACATTAGCATACATGAATTACATAGAATGTGATGTTAAAGGAGAAAACTTACCTTAATATAGTCCTTCTGCAGGACTTGGATGATGGCAGAACAGGTGTCTGGGATAATGAGTCCCAGAGCCTGGGGGGAGATGCCTGTCGTGAACTTCAGGTCCTGCAGACTTCTCCCAGTCGCCAGGTATCGCAACGTGGCGATGAGCCTCTGCTCAGTAGTGATGGCTTCCCGCATAACTGTGTCCTGCCTGGTGATATAGGTGGACGCCAAAGCCAACAGATGCTGAAAAACGGGGTCCGACATCCGGAGAAAATTCCTGTAGTCATCAGGATTATTCTCCTGATCTCCCGCAGCAAAGGCATGTGAGAGAATTGGTCCCGCTGGATCAACCAATTCTTGGTCCATGAACTCCTCCTCACCCTGTTCATGGACTGGTCTTGGTCCAAGACAACCCACACCAAGCGCCCGCACAGCACAAACTCTATGACGAGAACGTAACATGGCTAGAAAACGGTCGTTTGATCAGAACGTACTAAACTGAACGCACTTAAGGACAGCAAGGCCTATGAAGAACGACCTGAAAATCAGAAACGAGTGGACAAGAACGCACTGAAAAACAGATATGACCTGACTACATGCCCTGAAACACAAGATACGAACCCACAAGCACAAACTGAACCGCAGAATACTAACTGAAAGCACGAAGACTGAAAAGCGCGAATCGTCTCTCCCCAAGCTTTTACTAACGCGCAGTAATACGAAATCAGCAAAAGCAGCCCAAGGGGTGGCGCCATTGGAATCGAACTTCCACTTTATACTGCTGTCGTACATGTTGTACGTCACTGCGCTTTACACCGACGAGATTTTTTGACAGCGTGTATGTAATGAAATCTTGGCAAGAATACAGTCAAGCTTGACAAGAATCTCGTCGAGAAAACCAACGTTTTTTTTATGACGGGATTCTCGGCCGTGTGTACAGAGCTTAAGTCTTGGAGAGCAGCCCTCATCCTTGGAAAATTTGCTCTCTTAAAGCTAAGTGTTTTTATCTTTCTGTGTGTGTTTGTTGTTTACAGCTATATTTAAATGAAATCATGATATGGTCACTGCTACCCAAATGTTCTTTTATATGAATAATGGTAATAAGCTCTGCATGGTTTGAGATTACCAGGTCCAGCAGAGCATCATTCCTAGTCGGGGCCTCAATAAACAGTATTTCTGGCAATGCATTCGACAGGATAAATTGGCAGTTCATCTTCACGGTCCTGTGACACAAAGGTTGGGCGACAATCTCTGTTACATTGGATCTCAAGTATATACTCTGCCGACTGCGCAGGTTAAGGTGAACAACATACTTTTGGAACCCTTCCCCATCATCAATAGGACAAGACAGGGCTGTCCCTGTTCTCTTTGCTCTGTGAATCCGCCTGAATCCGGATATTACAAGTCTCTGTGTAAGAGGATCGCAATACAAAGTGTTGGCATATGCTACTGATAATAGGATTTTTTTGTCATACTTGCCTGTAAAATCCTTTTCTTTGAGTACATAATGGGACACAGAGTCAGGCTAATATTCATTACCTGATGGGTTTTACTTCATCTTCAGGTGAATGGACACTAGTAGACCAAAGGTCTTTAGAAAGGAAGTGATCCCCTATATAACCCCTCCCATAGAGGAAGCACTTCAGTTTTGTAGCAAGCACTGAATCCTTAAAAAGAGGGGAGGGATCCCTGTGTCCCATGATGTACTCAAAGAACAAGATTTTACAGGGAAGTATGACGAAAAAATCCTATTTTCTTTTTCATACATCTTGGGACACAGAGTCAGGCCAATTTTCATTACCTGCTGGGACGTCCCAGAGCAATAGCCTTGATGGGAGGGAGACACCCTGCCAAACAATAGCCATCAGAACTTATACGGCTGCCCGCAGTACACTGCGGCCGAAAGCCGAATCCTTGGCTGCTCGAACATCCACTTGATAAAATCTTGTGAACGTATGCACTGAAGACCAGGTAGCAGCCCTACAAATCTGAGCCACAAACACCTGATGGCGATAAGCCCAGGAGGTTCCTACACCTCTTGTAGAATGAGCTCTCACCCTAAAGGGAGGAGAGCTTTATGTTTCAGACCATAGGCCTGAATGACCAATTGGCAATGGAAGCTTTGGAAGCTGCCTGCCCCTTCTTGGGTCCTTTTGGTAAAACAAAAAAGGAGTCTGATCCTCAGATCTCTGCAGATCTAGACAAGTAAACCTCGAATGCCGGACAACGTCCAAAGAATGCAGTCATCTCTCTTCCGCCGAACAAGGCTGAAAGAAAAAAGAAGGCAAAATAATGTCCTGATTTAAATGAAAGGCCGACATCACTTTTGGCAAAAAGGAGGGAACAGGTCGTAACACGACTGTCGTGGTGAAGGATCAAGTACGGTTCCCTGCATGAAAGGGCTGCCAACTCTGACACCCTTCTAGCTGAGGTGATAGCCATCAGGAAGGCTAGCTTGCGTGACAGCAAGTCTAATGGAATTTCCTTAATAGGTTCAAATGGTTGTTTCTGTAACACAGACAGCACCAAGTTCAAGTCCCAAGGACACATAGGTGACCTAATGGGGGAAAGCAAACGAGTTGCCCCCTGTATAAAGGTTCGGACCAGTGAATGGGAGGCTAAAGGCCTTTGGAAGAATATGGATAGAGCTGAAACTTGACTGTAGAAAAGAGAGAATGAAAAAAAGAAAATGGGCTGTGGGACTTTAAATGAGGCATGGATGGGCGTAAGAAAAAAGTCTAGGATATTAAAAATGAGTAAACATCACTGTCCCGTTGGGGAATAGTCTGTAGCCATGTATACATGCTGCATAGTCAGTCTGAAGAATGGAGATCAAGGCATGGATATAAATGTAAAAATGTATTTGTATCATGGTAAAAGTACACATGGATCATGCAAACAAAGGCATAATGTAAATAGGGGTTATCACATAGACATGATCAAAATTCACTGTTGAGACATGGCTGAAGCAAGTAATGACAGTTAAATGGACATACAGAAACAGTGAAAATGATTATCCAGTTAAAAAGTCAAGAATACACTTAATAGATTCATAGTTGGGCAAGCTTTACTTGGCATTCCAGAGCATGGACTCATGGATGGGCATGGGAAAAAGGTCTAAGATATAAAAAATTGGTAAACATCACTGTCCCGTTGGGGAGTGGTCTGTAGCCAGGTATACATGCTGCATAGTCAGTCTAAAGAATGGAGATCAAGGCATGGATATAAATAAAATATATTGTATCATGGTAAAAGTACACATAGATCATGCAAACAAAGGCATAATGTAAATAGAAGTTATCACATAGACATAATCACAATTCATTGTTGAGACATGGCTGGAGCAAGTAGTGACAGTTAAATGGACATACAGAAACAGTGAAATTAATTATCCAATTGAAATGTCAAGAATACACTTTGTAGATTCGTAGTTGGGCAGGCTTTACTTGGCATCCCTGAGCATGGACTCGACGCGTTTCTTGGCGTTTAAAGCCAGTCATCAGGAGTGGGGTGCATGTCATTTGACTAAAAGGGGAGATGGATAGACAGGTCAAATAAGGTCTTGAAAAAATGATGTCATGTTTGAAACAGAATAACAGAATCAGGTAGTCTGATACGTTACCAATGGCAAAACCCGGAATGGGGTTGTCCCAAGCATTTGAAATATGGCGTAGAGTGGTGGTCCTGGATGCAGTGTCCCCACCTGCCTTTCCTTGGCGGGGGGGCGGGGCATGACCCTTGGCGCATCGGCATCATGTCAGTATGTTGCACGCACGGCACCCATTGGGACGCCTGCGTTTTCATCATAGTTTTTTCCATCTCGCATGACCCAGGGGGATGGGAGGGACCCCTCCGAGATCATTTGCATCTCGGGCGGGGTTCTTTCCATCCCCACACCTGGCTCATGCGTCACATGATGCTGGCGGAGATACGCCCCTTACTGTGGACATTTATCCGGTAGCCACCTGGGGAGCTTCACTTCACAGACATCCATCTGACGAGAGGTTCCAGTTTCTCTCTTTCTCTACACTTCAAGGTAATTTTCAATCTTTATTTCAGGATTCACATAGTATTCTTTACATATATACTCTTTTTACCTGCTTTTCTAAATTTTTGCCTTGCACTTTGCTCACACTGCTTCAAACACACATTTCATTTCATCGATATTTAGCATTTTTGGGGATTTGGTTTGGCTTTTTCTCAAACCAGATTCATTTACACCAACACTCAGCTGATTTGCCAACTTTGGCTGTTAACCCTTTCAGTCATGTTTTATCATTAACCCCTTTTCTGTTCAATTTCTCCCAGCACCCATCACACATCATTCCCATTAGGCATCCACCAGCACATCATTTACATATTCACTCCCCTCTTCCTTTGCTCCCTTTTTGTTTTTCCTTCCCCTCCCCTCCCCCAATCACACTCTAATTTTGGTTCTCAAACCATTCAACCTTCTTTTTCACTCATTGCTCATTTGCATTTCTTCATCCCTTCACCAGCATTCTGCCCTTGCACCCTGTCTGTGCCTCTCCATCAGTTTGGTGCTGTGCCGTGGCTGTCCGGGTTTCTCCTTGATGGATGTCCCATGCCATCTTCTCTTTGACTCTCCTCTTGATCGAGTGGCCGTTGAAGTGTTTATTGGGGGGCCTTCCCCGCCTCAGCCCCGGGTGAGACACTGCATCCAGGACCACCACTCTACGCCATATTTCAAATGCTTGGGACAACCCCATTCCGGGTTTTGCCATTGGTAACGTATCAGACTACCTGATTCTGTTATTCTGTTTCAAACATGACATCATTTTTTCAAGACCTTATTTGACCTGTCTATCCATCTCCCCTTTTAGTCAAATGACATGCACCCCACTCCTGATGACTGGCTTTAAACGCCAAGAAACGCGTCGAGTCCATGCTCAGGGATGCCAAGTAAAGCCTGCCCAACTACGAATCTACAAAGTGTATTCTTGACATTTCAATTGGATAATTAATTTCACTGTTTCTGTATGTCCATTTAACTGTCACTACTTGCTCCAGCCATGTCTCAACAATGAATTGTGATTATGTCTATGTGATAACTTCTATTTACATTATGCCTTTGTTTGCATGATCTATGTGTACTTTTACCATGATACAATATATTTTATTTATATCCATGCCTTGATCTCCATTCTTTAGACTGACTATGCAGCATGACCACTCCCCAACGGGACAGTGATGTTTACCAATTTTTGATATCTTAGACCTTTTTCCCATGCCCATCCATGAGTCCATGCTCTGGAATGCCAAGTAAAGCTTGCCCAACTATGAATCTATTAAGTGTATTCTTGACTTTCTAACTGGATAATCATTTTCACTGTTTCTGTATGTCCATTTGACTGTCATTACTTGCTTCAGCCATGTCTCAACAGTGAATTTTGATCATGTCTATGTGATAACCCCTATTTACATTATGCCTTTGTTTGCATGATCCATGTGTACTTTTACCATGATACAAATACATTTTTACATTTATATCCATGCCTTGATCTCCATTCTTCAGACTGACTATGCAGCATGTATACATGGCTACAGACTATTCCCCAACGGGACAGTGATGTTTACTCATTTTTGATATCCTAGACTTTTTTCTTACGCCCATCCATGCCTCATTTAAAGTCCCACAGCCCATTTTCTTTTTTTCATTTTCAATGTACCAGGGATGGAGGCATGGGTATGGCATTTATGGGTCTCAATGGATCACCTGCCTTTTCTTTGTAGAAAAGAGAGAATTCTCCCAATCACGTATTTCCGTGGATGCCATCTTTTGACTTCACACCAAGCAACATAAGTCTTCCAGACCTTATGATAGATCTTCCTAGTGTCAGCTTTTCTAGCATTCACTAGGGTAGACACCACTGGTCCTGAGATGCCACGGTCTTTCAACACCCTGGCTTTGATAGCCATGCCATCAAATTTAGAGACTGTAAATTGGGGTGGAATATAGGACCTTGAGACAGTAGATCGGGTGACGTGGAAGCGTCCATGGCCCGTCTATTGTCAGTCTCACAATCTCCAGGGAACCAGGGCCTTCTGGGCCAGGCTGGTGCCACCAGAATGACTGGAACCCCCTTTCTCCGAATCCTGCACAACAAATGTGGAAGTATTGGTTCCATGGAACTACCAGGAACATCTGCTCTGATTGCCAGAGGATCTCTTGTTCAGGACACAAACTGCTGTAGCTTGTTGTTGAACCTGCATGCCAGTAGGTCGACCTCTGGCCATCCCCAATGATGGAAAATTTCCTGGAACACCTCTGGGTGTAGGGACCATTCCCCCGGGCAGATCTGCTGGTGGCTGAGATAATATGCCTTCCAGTTCTCTACTCCCGGGATATGGACTGCCGATAGAATTGGCACCTGTCCCTCTGCCCAGGCTTGTATGTGGTTCACCTCCTTCAGAGCTGAACGACTCCTGGTACCGTCTTGGTGGTTTATATCGTAGGGCCAGTCATACTGCCCGTAATTCCAGAACGTTGATGGGCAGGATCTGTTCTGTCCTTGACCATTTTTCCTTGAGCTATGAGCCCCTCTAGGGTCGCTCCCCAGCCTGAGAGACTGGCATCTGTAGTCAGTACTCTCCAAGTTAACGGGAGAAAGGATTTTCCCTTTCGCGGGTTCTGATCCTGCAACCACCAGTTTAGGCATAAACGTGCCCGAGGAGATAAGCACATTGGATAATCCAGGGCTTGTCCTCTCCTGTTCCAAGCCAACAAGATGTCTTGTTGTAGAGGCCTGGAATGGAGCTGGGCATAGGGCACCGCCTCAAAGGAGGATACCATCCTCCCTAGAAGACTCATACAGAGCCGAATTGAGGGTTGTCTGGTGCCCCTTATCTGACGCACCTGATCCTTCAGGGCACAGATCCTTACAGGTGGCAAGAATACTCTTGCTTGGACCGTATCTAGGATCAGACCTAATACTTTAGACTTTGAGCTGGTCTCAAGGTTGACCTTTGGGTATTTATGATCCAGCCTAATCTTTCCAAATACCACACTGTACATGTTATGCTGTGTTCTAGAGCATGTAGTGAGTGATCTCTAAGCAGGAGGTCGTCCAGATACCCAAGCACCAAGATCCCTTGGGCCCCTTAAAAGACCCAGTACTGGTGCTAGGACCTCTGGACACCCGGGGAGCTGTAGCAAGCCCGAAGGCTAAAGCCACAAACTGAAAACGACGTTCCTCTACTGCAAGTCGCAGGAACCTCTGATGAGGCTGAAAGATGGGTACGTGTAAATACGCATCCTTTATATCGATGGAGGCTAAAAGGTCTTCCATCTGGAACAAGGCTACAACTTAGCGGACAAACTCCATCCGAAATGACTGGATTAGTAGATACTGGTTCAGGTATCTTAGGTCCAAAAAAATGGGCCCTGTGACCCTGTTTGGTGTTTAACCGTAAAACGGGTTCGCTCCTTCGGACACAGGAACCTGTACAATCACTCCCTGATGCACTAAATGATGTAGTGCCTGAAGCAAATAATATTTTTGGAGGATCCAGGGGAACGCTGTATCTTAAAAACCTCTGAGGGGAAACCCCCCGCGACTCCAGCTTGTAACCGCAGAATATAATTGAGATGACCCACTCGTCCTGAATTTTTGTAGATGGTTCCCGACCACCTACTTAGCAACTGATGACCTCATCGGTTGGCAGGACGTGGGCGGGAAGCTGCACAGCAGAGTCGCACAGTTTAATATGCGAGTTTAAAAGGCACTGCAGTTAAAAAGAAAAAAAACTTGAGCCGGCAATAAAAAATATTTTATTGAACTGCCTAACTTAGTAGGGGATTTTTTTTTGCTGCGGCACCCCTGAGGACTCTTTGTGGCACCCTGGTTGAAAAACCCTGATTTAAAAGACTGAAGAACTGGGACAAATCACTCTAAAGGTAAGCAATGTCCCTTGTGCTTAATCTGTAATTCTTTTTGTAAATTTAGGTTTTAAGATACCGGTCATCTGATCCAGGTATTTTCAGGCAAATCACGAGATTATCTGTAACAATAATTAATAAATCACCGGGACCAGATGGCTTGCACCCGAGGGTACTTGGGGAACTCAGTCTAGTAATTGCCAGACCATTGTTCCTAATTTTTACTGACAGTCTACTGACTGGCATGGTACCAGCTGATTGGAGAAAAGCCAATGTAGCAATATTTAAAAAGGGCCCAAAATACATCCCTGGGAATTACAGACCAGTTAGCCTAGCATCAATAGTATGTAAGCTCTTGGAGGGGATGATAAGGGACTATATACAAGATTTTAGTAATAAGAATGGTATCATTAGCAGTAATCAGCATGGATTCATGAAGAATTGTTCTTGCCAAACCAATCTATTAACCTTCTATGAGGAGGTGAGTTGCCATCTAGATAAAGGAAGGCCCGTAGATGTGGTGTATCTGGATTTTGCAAAAGAATTTGACACAGTTCCCCATAAACGTTTACTGTACAAAATAAGGTCCGTTGGCACGGACCATAGGGTGAGTACATAGATTGAAAACTGGCTACAAGTGCGAGTTCAGAGGGTGGTGATAAATGGGGAGTACTTGGAATGGTCAGGGGTGGGTAGTGGGGTCCCCAAGAGTTCTGTGCTGGGACCAATCCGGTTTAATTTGTTCATAAACGACCCGGAGGATGGGGTAAGCAGTGCAATCTCTGTATTTGCGGACGATACTAAGCTAAGCAGGGCAATAACTTCTCCGCAGGATGTGGAAACCTTGCAAAAAGATCTGAACAAATTAATGGGGTGGGCAACTACATGGCAAATGAGGTTCAATGTAGAAACATTTTAAATAATGCATTTGGGTGGCAAAAATACGAATGCAATTTATACACTGGGGGAGAACCTCTGGGAGAATCTAGGATGGAAAAGGACCTGGGGGTCGTAGTAGATGATAGGCTCAGCAATGGCGTGCAATGCCAAGCTGCTGCTAACAAAACAAACAGAATATTGGCATGCATTAAAAAGGGGATTAACTCCAAAAGATAAAACGATAATTCTTCCGCTCTACAAGACACTTGTCTGGCCGCACCTAGAGTATGCTGTCCAGTTCTGGGCACCAGTCCTCAGGAAGGATGTACTGGAAATGGAGAGAGTACAAAGAAGGGCAACAAAGCTAATAAAGAGTCTGGAGGATATTAGTTATGAGGAAAGGTTGCGAGCACTGAACTTATTCTCTCTGGAGAAAAGACGCTTGAGAGGGTATATGATTTCAATTTACAAATACCATACTGGTGACCAATAGAGATAAAACTTTTTTGCGGAAGGGAGTTTAACAAGACACGTGGCCACTCATTAAAATTAGAAGAAAAGAGGTTTACCCTTAAACTACGTAAAGGGTTCTTTACTGTAAGTATAGAAAAACAAATGCGCTACAATGTGAGTATTTAACCGATAATAAAGCCAGTTAAGTGAAATCCACAAACACACTAATGAATCAAAAAGTCCATAATATGATGACAGGTGAACAAAGTGAAATGTGACGTGTGTCAGTGAATAAAAAGTTCCATCAGGGCCAAAGATGAGGAGAGACCGTGGGGAAATAGGCAGTTATAAACTTGATGAATGGTGCATGCAACACCCGTGTCCACCACCAACGATATAAATTGCTTACCAGAAGTAAGAAACATATGAGCCCATCTGCAATCCCAGAAAATGGTCCAATGAAGTCCAATAGACGGCTTAAATCACAGCAGACATTCCCAAAAAGACAGAAGGAGCTCGATAGTGCATTACCCAATATCAAATTTATTTAAGAAAATGGTTAAAAACACTTACAATTAGAATGTAGTAAATAGACAAATCGACCGGCCGGTCAACCGTAACCTGTCCCGTAGTGATGACGTCAGCACGCACACCTCCCGACGTACGTTTCATGTTCGTACACGTCGTCAATGGGGATCAGGTGACGTGCTGACGCATCACAAGATATAGCAACAAGAGAGCTAAGCCTCACTGTGAGCAGCCTATGGACGCAAGGCAAAAAACCAAGCCTCCACATCGCTACACAGACCCGGCTTTAAACCACCATGCAAACCAAGCCTCATTATGAGTTAGAGGCAACGGCTCGCAGGGTGGACAATGATATGAAACATAATCAAAACTCAATGATAAAGGCAACACATATAAAAAAAAAACAATACAGATTGCAATATATAGAACAAACTGTTAAAAGCGATCATTAACCACTTGACAACTGGGCACTTAAACCCCCTTCCTAACCAGACGAATTTTCAGCTTTCGGTGCTCTCACATTTTGAATGACAATTACTCAGTCATACAACACTGTACCCATTAGAAATTTTTGTCCTTTTTTTCACACAAATAGAGCTTTCTTTTGGTGGTATTTAATCACTGTTGGGTTTTTAATTTTTTGCGCTATAAGAGAAAAAAGACTGAAAATTTTGTAAAAAAAAGAATTTTTCTTGGTTTCCGTTATAAAATTTTGCAAATTAGTATTTTTTCTTCATACATTTTGGCCAAAATTTATACTGCTACATATCTTTGGTAAAAATAAGTACAAATTGGTGGATATTTTTTGGTCTTTGTGAAAGTTATAGAGTCCACAAGCTATGGTGACAATATCTGAAAATTGATCACACCTGAAGTACTGACGGCCTATCTCATTTCTTGAGACCCTAACATGCCAGAAAAGTACAAATACCCCCCAAATGACCCCTTTTTGGAAAGAAGACATTCCAAGGTATTTAGAAAGAGTCATTGTGAGTTTTTTGAAGTTGTCATTTTTTCCCACAATTCTTTGCAAAAATCAAGATTTTTTTTTCTTTTTTTTTTTTTTCCACAAAATTGTCATATTAGCAGGTTATTTCTCACACACAGCATATGCATACCACAAATTACACCCCAAAACACATTCTGCTATTCCTCCCGAGTATGGCGATACCACATGTGTGAGACTTTTACACAGCGTGGCCACATAGAGAGGCCCAACATGCAGGGAGCACCTTCAGGCGTTCTGGAGCACCCAGGCCAATTCTGACATTTCTCTCCTACATGTAAAAATCATCATTTATTTGCTATAAAATTACATAGAACCCCAAAACATTATATATGTTTTTTTTAGCAAAGACCTTAAAGAATATAATGGTGGTCATTGCAACTTTTTATCTTGCACGGTATTTGCGCAGAAATTTTTCTAACGCGTTTTTTACGGAAAAAAACTGTTTTGTGCCTAAAAGAAAAAAAAAACAGCAAAGTTAGCCCAATGTTTTTGCATAATGTGAAAGATGAAGTTACGCAGAGTAAATAGATACCTAACATGTCACCCTTCAAAATTGCACACGCTCGTGGAATGGCGCCAAACTTTGCTACTTAAAAATCCCCATAGGCAACGCTTTAAATATTTTTACTGGTTATATGTTACAGAGGAGGTCTAGGGCCAAAATTATTGCTCTCGCTCTAACGTTCGCAACGAAACCTCACATGTGTGGTTTGAACACCGTTTTCATATGTGGGCGGGGCTTACGTATGCGTTCACTTCTGCATGCGAGCTCGCGGGGGCAGGGGCGCTTTAAAAAAAATATATATATTTTATTGTTCATTTTACTTTATTTATTTTAGTTTGACATGTTTTTCCGCCCCACATTTTTTTTGGATCACTTTTATTCCTATTACAAGGAATGTAAACATCCCTTGTAATAGAAATATGACATGACAGGTCCTCTTTACAGTGAGATATGGGGTCAATAAGACCCCACATCTCACCTCTAGGCTGGGAAGCCTGAAAAAAAAACAAAAAAAAAACAATCTTGGCTTTGATCGTAGCGGTGAGTCGGTAGAAGTACCGGAGGGCAGCGGGAGGGGGGGCATCCCCTCTCACCTTCCGTAAGAGCGATCAAGCGGTGGAACAGCCGCTATGATTGTTCTTATGGTGTAGGGAATCGCCAGCTGAAAAAGCGAATATCTGAATGATGCCTGTAGCTGCTCCCATCATTCAGATATCTCCGCACAAAGTCAAGGACGTCATATAACGGCCGGCGGGCGGGAAGTGGTTATTGCAGAGTATTGCCGGGTATTGATGAGTATTGTCGGGTATTGAGGAGTATTGTCGGGTATTGAGGAGTATTGTCGGGTATTGAGGAGTATTGCCGGGTATTGCCGAGTATTGCGGGGTATTGCCGGGTATTGTGGAGTATTGCAGGGTATTGTGGAGTATTGCTGGGTATTGTGGAGTATTGCTGGGTATTGTGGAGTATTGCCAGGTATTGTGGAGTATTGCCGGGTATTGTGGAGTATTGCAGGGTATTGTGGAGTATTGCCGGGTATTGTGGAGTATTGCCGGGTATTGTGGAGTATTGCAGGGTATTGTGGAGTATTGCCGGGTATTGTGGAGTATTGCCGGGTATTGTGGAGTATTGCTGGGTATTGTGGAGTATTGCCGTGTATTGTGGAGTATTGCGGAGTATGGCAGGGTATGGGCAGGGTATTGCACAGTATGGGCAGGGTATTGCACAGGGTATTGCACAGGGTATTGCAGAGTATGGGCAGGGTATTGCACAGGGTATTGCAGAGTATTGCACAGGGTATTGCAGAGTATTGCACAGGGTGTATTGCAGAGTATTGCACAGGGTGTATTGCAGAGTATTGCACAGGGGGTATTGCAGAGTATTGCACAGGGTATTGCACAGGGTATTGCACAGGGTGTATTGCAGAGTATTGCACAGGGTGTATTGCAGAGTATTGCACAGGGATGGCTGAGCAGGGATGGATGGATGGCTGGATCTGTGACTGCAATTGTCACAGATCCAGCCCACAGCTGACATGGGGGAGGGAGTGGACATGATCCGCTCCCTCCCCTCTCCTCTCACACTGTACCGATCGGTACAGAGAGGGGAGGGAGGAACCGGCGTCATCAAATGACGCCGGTCTGTTTACAAGTGATCGCTCCGTCATTTGACGGAGCGATCACGTGGTAAACGGCCGCGATTAGCGGCCATCTACCGTGATCCGTGATGCGCCGGGTCTTTCTACCGTGATCCGTGATGCGCCGGGTCTTCCGGACCCGGCGGTCACGGACATATCCTGGAGCGCGCCCCAGGGGGCGCGCGGGAGCAAGATTCTGTGAGGACGTCCCTGGGACGTCCACTCAGGATAACTCGACCGCGCTGTGGATGTCTTTTGTACATGACGCGGTCGGGAAGTGGTTAAGCATATGGATGGATAGGATCAACATTCACTTTGAAGAATATCATCCGTAAATCCACCACCACACAAAAAATATTATAATATATTAAAAACATAAAAATCATTAAAAATAATTTAAGATAGGAAGGATGATTCTGAGTGTATAGTATATGGTTAATAAATGAATTAATATAGGTCCAAAAAGACAGAAAAAACCTTTATATACTTAATAATTGAAAGGGGGGGGGGGGGAAAGGAACAGGTCCAGATAACATGATTTATCAAATAACCCGAGGGATTGTGTGTAATGTGGGTCAAAACTATTGTGACATGTTCACATGAATATGATGAACTGGGCCATCATTTTGGATAAGGCTGACTACCTTGCTGAGATGTACCGTATTGTAAATGATCGGGATACATACACTCCCCTCCCCTCCGATCCAAAGACCCTTTACACTAGAGAATTGTCATTATTGGTTCAAAGAGGTCTTGATCTTGGGATACTTAATAGAAAAGAGAGTGAATTTCTTGTGCCCAGGGCACCACGCACACCCGTAATTTACTATCTTCCCAAGATACATAAAAACTCCACTCACCCCCCGGGTCGCCCTATAATCAGTGGCATAGATTCCATCACATCCCGGGTGCGACGTTATATTGATGGCTTTTTACAGCCACTGGTCTCCATGATGCCTTCACATCTGAAAGACTCTCGTCAAGTTATTAATATTCTGACCGGGCTTACTCCCAAAGTTAATATGTGGTTAGTAACAGCTGACGTTACGTCTCTATACACGATCATCCCACACAACTTGGGTTTATTTGCAGTGGAGTATTTTTTGAGACGTGATTCCAGGCTGTTCGATGAACAAATCTCTTACATCCTGGAATTACTTGCTTTTGCAGCCTCTAGAAGCTACTTTTGGTTTAATAACCAATTCTACAGACAAGACAGAGGAGTTGCTATGGGGGCTAAGTATGCCCCCAGTTTGGCCAATCTCTTCATGGCCCTATGGGAGGAGGACGTCGTTTATGCCCAACGTCCACCCCAACTCATGTTGTGGGCTAGGTACATTGACGACGTCCTCCTCCTATGGGATGGTAGTCGCCATGATTTGGATATTTATATGGAGGGCCTCAATACAAATACGAGGGGCATCGTTTTCAATTTTGAAGCCAGTCAAGAGGAAATTCATTTTTTGGATTTAAAAATATCCATTAAAGACGACTCTTTCATCACCTCCACCTATTTCAAGAACACGGATAGGAATTCATATATTCCCATTAATAGCTGCCATCATTCATCATGGCTCAATTCCGTACCCAAGAGCCAGTTCATCAGACTCAAACGGAATTGTACAGATCACAATGAATTCCTAACTCAAGCAGGGATCTTGACTGGTCGATTCGTGGAAAAAGGTTATTCTCATGCTTCCCTTGTTAACACCTTAAATGATGTGGCCTTGTTGGATAGGAGAGATCTTCTCATTGATAGACCTAAGTCCCAATTAAGAACACCATCGATCCCATTTATTACCACCTATTCCTCTCAACATAGGGGTGTTAAACAGCTGATTAAAAAACACTGGCATATACTCACTAATGACTCAGTCTTACAGGCAGTATTGCCAGCTCAACCTCAGGTTGTCTATAAAGGTGCACCCTCCCTACAAGGGAGAGTGGCACCTAATATTCTAGATCCCCCTTCTGTGAAAAGGACCTTTCTTGACCAGTTGGTGGGTTTCTATCAATGCAAGAGATGCAGAGTATGTTCATTCAGTGGGTGTCCACATAGACGTACCAATACGTTTAAGTCCACCATTACTGATGTTCAATTTAAAATAGTTCCCTTCATTACTTGTTCCACGGAGAGAGGCGTTTATCTCCTGCAATGTCCTTGTGGACTTCAATATGTGGGCAGGACTAAACGACCTCTCCGTGTGAGACTTAATGAACATATTACAAACATACTCGCAGGTTTTCCTAAGCATCCGGTATCTCGGCATTACTTAGAGTTCCACGCCAAGAACCCCACTAATACCATATTTTTGGGGATAGACAAATATTCTCCAAGATGGAGAGGTGACTCCATGATTCGGAGCATATCCAGACTGGAGATGGCCTGGATCCACAAGTTGAAGAGTTATGCCCCGTTTGGGATGAACGTTGAGGTAGATCTCAACGCTTTTATCGACAATTCTTAGATTAGTGGGTTATATGTCCATGTATATTTTGTTAATTATTAATTACGGGTATTTTGCAGCCCTGGTGGCCCAGTTAATCATATTCATGTGAACATGTCACAATAGTTTTGACCCACATTACACACAATCCCTCGGGTTATTTGATAAATCATGTTATCTGGACCTGTTCCTTTTCTCCCCCCCCCCCCCCCCTTTCAATTTTTAAGTATATAAAGGTTTTTTCTGTCTTTTTGGACCTATATTAATTCATTTATTAACCATATACTATACACTCAGAATCATCCTTCCTATCTTAAATTATTTTTAATGATTTTTATGTTTTTATTATATTATAATATTTTTTGTGTGGTGGTGAATGTTGATCCTATCCATCCATATGCTTAATGATCGCTTTTAACAGTTTGTTCTATATATTGCAATCTGTATTGAGGTTTTTTATATGTGTTGCCTTTATCATTGAGTTTTGATTAGGTTTCATATCATTGTCCACCCTGCGAGCCGTTGCCTCTAACTCATAGTGAGGCTTGGTTTGCATGGTGGTTTAAAGCCGGGTCTGTGTAGCGATGTGGAGGCTTGGTTTTTTGCCTTGCGTCCATAGGCTGCTCACAGTGAGGCTTGGCTCTCTTGTTGCTATATCTTGTGATGCGTCAGCACGTCACCTGATCCCCATTGACGACGTGTAGGAACACGAAACGTACGTCGGGAGGTGTGCGTGCTAACGTCATCACTACGGGACAGGTTACGGCGGACCGGCCGGTCGATTTGTCTATTTACTACATTCTAATTGTAAGTGTTTTTAACCATTTTCTTAAATAAATTTGATATTGGGTAATGCACTATCGAGCTCCTTCTGTCTTTTTGGGAATGTCTGCTGTGATTTAAGCCGTCTATTGGACTTCATTGGACCATTTTCTGGGATTGCAGATGGGCTCATATGTTTCTTACTTCTGGTAAGCAGTTTATATTGTTGGTGGTGGACACGGGTGTTGCATGCACCATTCATCAAGTTTATAACTGCCTATTTCCCCACGGTCTCTCCTCATCTTTGGCCCTGATGGAACTTTTTATTCACTGACACACGTCACATTTCACTTTGTTCACCTGTCATCATATTATGGACTTTTTGATTCATTAGTGTGTTTGTGGATTTCACTTAACTGGCTTTATTATCGGTTAAATACTCACATTGTAGCACATTTGTTTTTCTATATTTTTTGTCTTTTTTATGTTATCACATAATCACAGGTGCTGCTGTCATTTTATTGGTGTAGATAGCGCAGTTTTTGCTTTCGTTTTTTCCTATTATTCTTTACTGTAAGAGCAGCAAGGATGTGGAATTCCCTTCCACAGGCGGTGGTCTCAGCGGGGGGCATTGATGGTTTCAAGAAACTATTAGATAAGCACCTGAACGACCACAACATACAGGGATATACAAGGTAATACTGACATATAATCACACACATAGGTTGGACTTGATGGACTTGTGTCTTTTTTCAACCTCACCTACTATGTAACTATGTAACTATAAAAGGATTCAAAGAGATCAATAGTCATAAGCATACACTTTTCTACGGTTTCCACTGGTTCGACGATCTGACGATGCAGCCGGATATGACATCACTTCCGGTCCAGGCTGGAAGAAATGTTTTATTTTTATTTTTTTAAAGCGAAAGATCCCTTTTTTTTCTTGTTTGATCTTTTGCTTTTAAAGGTAAAGAAGAGATTTGGGGTCTTTTTGACCACAGATCTCTCCATAAAGAGGACCTGTCATCCTTATTTCTATTACAAGGGATGTGTTCATTACTTGTAACAGGAATAAAAGTGATTTTAAAAAAAATTCAATTGACAGTGTAATAATAAAAAGTTAAATAAATAATAATAAAAATGTAAGCGCCCCCATCCCTCCCAGATAGCAAGTAATTGTGCTGCAAGTTTGAAAATGACTTGCTAAGCTACTGCTAGACTTGCCAGCCTTCACATTTTTGTTGCACAATTGCAGCAAGTCTGCATTGCGTGACTTCAGATCAACTTTCTTTGCAAACATTTTGCAAGTCTACTGCAAGTTTTGGTTCAGTTATGTTGTGTAATAGTTACCCCACTGTAGGGGTCACTGTGGCTGAATTTTCATCATTGCTCCCTGCTGTGTGTAAGGTTTTTCTTTAATTGGTGATGGGGCAGCCATAGCATATCTTTGGGAGTGGTGTTCAGAGAGGTGAGTTGTAAACATGAGATCTGATATAGAGTTTCGGGAGGTAGAAATGAAGGAGTGATTAACCCTAATATCCCATTGGTGAAGCACAATTTGGAATGTTTTTTATTTTTCCTTGTTTATATGCTGGGATTCAGCAGAAAATGTGTGTATTTAGTGAGAGGCGGAAATAGAAACTTCAAAGACCCGGTGCAAGAAACCTGGTAGTTCCCCCACTGTATAGAGGACTACAAATCTCAGCAATACAGTAACAATGCAGAATACTCTGTATACAGCACAATGCATGAGTCTCTCTCTATACAGCACAATGAATGGATCTCCTTGTATACAGTACAGTACATGGATCTCTTTACAACACAGTACAGTGAGTGCAGTCATCTCTCTATATACAATGCATTGCTCTCTATATACACCCCCTCTAGCTGGTGGTATTCTCTCTGAACACCACTCTCAAAGATATTCTATGGCTGCCCCAGCACAAATCAAAGAAAACACCTTACACACAGAAGGGAGCAATGATGAAAATTCAACCACAGTGACCCCTGTGGTGGGATAACTATTACACAACATAACTGAACCAGAACTTGCAGTAGACTTGCAGAATGTTTGCAAAGAAAGTTGATCTGAAGTCATGCAATGCAGACTTGCTGCAATTGTGCAACAAACTTGCGCAGCCTGGCAAGTCTAGCAATAGCTTAGCAAATCATTTTCAAATTTGCAGCACAATTACTTGCTATCTGGAAGGGATGGAGCGCTTTAATTTTTTATTATTTATTTGACTTTATTATTACACTGTAAATTTTTTTTTATCAATTTTATTCCTATTACAAGGGATGTAAACATCCCTTGTAATAGAAATAAGGATGACAGGTCCTCTTTATGGAGAGATCTGGGGTCAAAAAGACCCCAAATCTCTTCTTTACCTTTAAAAAAATAGACCAAACCAAAAAAAAAGAAATGGGATCTTTCATCGAAAAAAAAAAAAAAAAAAATGTCTCCAGCCTTGACTGGAAGTGATGTCATGACGTCGCTCCGGTCCTCCAAGGCTAGAGAGTCAAATAAAGAGTCTTAACTTCTTGATCAACTATGGGAGCATCCGTCGGATCAGCGAAAACAGCAAAAGCACAAAAAAAAAAATGCCCCAACTGAGTTAGGCAGTTAAATTAAATATTTTTTTATTGCCGGCTCAAGTTTTTTTTTTTTTAACTACAGTGCCAGTCTTTTAACCACATCCCTACCCAGCCATAGTCAAATGACGTCCACAGATGGGATCTTCCATCCTGGGTGGACGTCATATGACGTCCTCGGCTTTGTAGGGGGATATCTGAATGATGCCTGCAGCTAGAGGCATCATTCAGATATCCTTTTGTTGTGCCGGCGATTCTGTGCACCATTGGAATGATCATAGCGGCGGTTCCGCCGCTTGATTGTTCTTATAGGTGGCAGGAGGGGACATCCCCCCTCCCGCCGCCATCCGGTGCTTCTCTGGGCTCTCCCGTGCCATCGGGGACCCCGAAGAAAATCGTCTGGCGCCGGTGGTGGGTCACGTGATGAGCATAGAGATGACTGGTGACCAGATGGTCACCAGTCATCTCTATGACCGTCGGAGGCCCCGGCGCGAAGTGATGACGTCACGCCCAGGTCCAAAGATGTAAACAAAGCCGCCATTGCGGCTAGTAAGTATGAGATCAGTGGAAAAAATTTCACAATTTCATACTTTCCAGCCTGGAGGAGAGATGGGAGGTCTTACTGACCCCGCATCTCTCAAAAAAGAGGACCTGTCACACACATTCCTATTACAAGGGATGTTTACATACCTTGTAATAGGAATAAAAGTGATCAAAAAAAAAAAAGTAAAATAAGTGTAAACAAAAAAAAAGTAAAATAAAAAAGCGATCAGAAGCGAACGCACACGCAAGTCCCACCCACATATGTAAACGCCTGTCAAACCACATATGTGAGGTATCGCCGCGTGCGTTAGAGCGCGTGAAACTATTCTAGCACTAGACCTCCTCTGTAACTCTATCCTGGTAACCTGTAAAAAAAATTAAAGCGTCGCCTATGGAGATTTTTAAGTACCGAAGTGTGCGCAATTTTAAAGCGTGACATGTTGGGTATCTATTTACTCGGCGAAACATCATCTTTCATATTTTCATAAAAATTGGGCTAACTTTACTGTTTTATTTTTTGAAACCATTTTCTTTCCCCAAAAAAAGGCGTTTGAAAAATTATTGCGCCAATACCATGCAAGAAAAAAGTTGCAATGACCGTCATTTTATTCCCTAGGGTGTCTGCTAAAAAAACATATATAATGTTTGGGGGTTCTGAGTAATTTTCTAGCAAAAGAATGATGATTTGTACATGTAGGAGAGAAGTGCCAGAATAGGCCCGGTATTGAGGTGGTAAAAAAAGCCCGGGGTTGAAGTGGTTAAACTCGCATATTAAACTGTGTGACTCTGCTGTGCGGCTGCCCGCCCATGTCCTGCCAACCTTTGAGATCATCGGTTGCTAAGGAGATAGTCTGGAACCCGCCCAGCATCCTTGGTTTTCCTTCACTTGCCTCTACAGAAAATATGGAGGAATAGGTCAGCGGGGACTGCGTGTGACTTCATACGCAGGTCTCCTACCCCAACTTCTTCCCATGCAGCCGAAGGTGTTGGGCAGGATCCACCTCCTTCACCCCTCGCACAGGAGGCTTCTATGGCTGATCCAGCAGCTGAAGATGGAGTTGAGAAAACAGCCCTGTAAGTCTTCCTTCATCCTCAGTGGTGCGGTAAGTGGCAGATTGAGAGAGGCTTTTCATGCTTTTGAAAACTCACCAACACTACCACCCACTCACTGACTAACACTACATACCGCTCACTGATTGATGCTATCATACTGCTCACTGACTGCCGCCGCCATAAAGCTCACTGACTGCCGCCACCATATTGCTCACTGACTGCCGCCACCATATTGCTCACTGACTGCCGCCGCCATACCGCTCACTGACTGCCGCCACCATACCGCTCACTGACTGCCGCCGCCATACCGCTCACTGACTGCCGCCGCCATACCGCTCACTGACTGCCGCCGCCATACCGCTCACTGACTGCCGCCGCCAAACCGCTCACTGACTGCCGCCGCCAAACCGCTCACTGACTGCCGCCGCCAAACCGCTCACTGACTGCCGCCGCCATACCGCTCACTGACTGCCACCGCCATACCGCTCACTGACTGCCGCCGCCATACCGCTCACTGACTGCCGCCGCCATACCGCTCACTGACTGCCGCCGCCATACCGTTTACTTACTGCTCCCACCATACTGCTCACTGACTCATGATACCATGCTGCTCACTGACTCGCACTACCACTTAACAGCACACTGCCCTGTCCTGCCAGTACATTTTAGGGCTTGTTCACACCAGGTGTGGTGCAGGAATGAGTGAGAAAAATTGCATGTTTTACCACACCACACAAAAATGCACTGCCATTTGCAGTCGCACACGGGTGCAATTTATTCTCATTGGCAACCTCATGCATCTAGAAAATGCACATGCGTTCACACCAGCTAAAATGCATGGTACCTCAGTACCATGCGTTTTGGTGCAGAGAGATTTTCATAATTGTGCCGGCACCTGTTTTGCTTTTTTTACACGCATAGGGCAACCCACTGAAAGATTCAATGTGTGGGAATGCACAAAAGTGTGTGTGCTCGGACGCACCTCCTGGTGTGCCCCGAGATTGAGCAGAATTCTAAAGGGATCTTTGACAAAAAAAAAAAAAAGTTGAAAAACACTGTTGTACAGGTACAAGGCAACTCTGCGTCACAACTTACTGACCAAAGAATTGCGTGTTTTACCACAATGCACAAAAACGCGCTGGCTTTTGCAGTTGCACACGGGTGCCAATAATTCTCAATGGCACTCCAATGCATTAAGCAAATGCACATGCGTTTGCACCCCCTAAAATGCATGGTACCTCAGTACCATGCGTTTTGGTGCAGTGCGCTTTTAAGAAATGTGCCAGCACTTTTTTTTGCTTGTTTCCTGCACATAGGGCAACCTATTGAAACACGCAATGCGCGGAAACGTACAATTTTTTTTGGGGTGTGCTCGGACGCACCTCCTGGTGTGCCCCGAGATTGTGCAGAATTCTAAGGTGTGCCTTAACTGAAAAAAAGGTAAAAAAACACTGCTCTAGGCAGAATTCATCGACCTCCTCCAATGCACTAACAACCGCCCCCCCCCCTCAACCTCCACTGTAATCTTCCAGTGTGGCAGAGGTTATTAGAACTGAGGAGCTTTCGTAACATGTTACACCCATATTTACTCATTGACAGGGCTCTGTGCATGGAAAACCACAAGGTCCAGCAGCCTTTGCGGCTGTCGGCTTGTAGTTTTCAATGAACTACCACGGCCCTGTGGAGCTCATTCATGCTTCTTGTCAGATTGTATCTGCTTACCCGTACGGGATGTATGGGCAAGCATATACACTGGCAGATCTGCTAGAGACCGGCATGGCAATGCTTTACAGGCTCAAATTTATTATTTTTTTCCCAAAAAGTGAAATTAGCTTTTAAGTCCCCACCTTTTCTGCCCAGCTCCTCCATTTATAGAAGCTGTACTACAGCTTCTATGAATGAAACAGGATTTATGAATGAAGGACATGTGGATGATTGAAAGGTCCACCCCCTCCATTCATAGATTGTTCCAAGTGTTACCAGAGGAAACCTAGCATATGCTGAAATAATTATAACTTCCAGATGTCCTGGAATTCCCCAAGAATAGAAGCAGCCATGACCAGGGTATAAGACTTCCTTTTCCCTATGAATATCACTAGGATAACAGGTATGAAAATAATGAGAATGGATGCAAAATATCTTAGAGTGGACCTTCAGTAATTTTTTCAACTTTCCATCTATTAAATCTTCTGCCCTTGTTGTTTTAACTTTGGATAGTAAAACATTATTTTTCTGCAAATACCTTATACAGTCCACTTCTTGTTTCTTGTCTGGTAAAAAGCCTTGGCTTATGACATCATGCACAGCCCTCTCTGCCCACAGTTAAAATGGTTGCAGCCAGACTCAGTGGAGGGAGATTTCTGCAGCATATTTGGCAAGTACAGAATCACAGTATATAAAATATAATATGAAAAGTGGTTGGAGGGAAGCTTCAGAATGGCAACAATGTTTTTATTACAAATTATGTGAGCAGACTGCAGTTCCTCTTTAAGAACTGTCTGTTTTACATTAATGATAGTGTATTTTGCAAGACTTCCAAATAAATCAGCTTACCTCCTCAGCCTCTTTGTAGTTTCCATCTGCAGCTTTGGCTTGGGCATAGTTAAAGTTGAAAGTATCATCATTGTAGAAATAACTCTAAGTTTGAAGCAATAAAATTATTAATGTAAAACAATACAATTCAGAAAAAAATCTTGTGCTATATCTCTTACCAAGAGTAATAAAACATGCTTTAGTAAAAATACAGACTTTGGGAAAAATGCAAAACAGAACACAAAACACCGGTTGTGCAGACTGCGCAAGTTTATACATGTCCCCAGCGTGTATAGCGGCTGTTCTACTTTTTTTTTTTGTTATATGTTATTAATTGAATAACATGCCTTAATACATGCTGCCTCAAAATGCAGCTAAGTAGGTAGAGTCTAGTTTAGGCTGATTATTATTCTTGCAATGAAATCTCTGTTTACTCCACTAGATGTTCTTATGACATCCCCACATGTATAGATTTCTAGTCTACTCTGTGGTATGAACTTGCTGCTGACAAAAGAGAGATTTACAGATCCCAATAGTGTGATAAAGTAAAGCGCATCAAATAACCTACATCAATAATTAAACATACAAAATATTCGCTCTCGTATGCATTGGGTTTTGATTAACCTCCCTGGCGGTATGATTCTTTCTGGAATTATGTACCAAAAGCGGTACAATTATTTTGCATGAAAATTTGGTGTTATGTATTATAGGCCTGCGATTCTTAGTAATTACTTACTTAAACCTGAGCAAACCAGAGTCTAGTAAACATCCCGGGTATGATAAATATGAAACACAAAATTATAAATTATAATATAATAAATAACAATAATTATAAAAAATAGTAATCTAATTATAATAAAAATTATTCAATAATGTAATCAAATCAAAAACACTGAAATTTGCTCAGTTGCAGAATTGTCGCTGTCATTAGATTTAGTGTTTGATGACGAATTTCCCCACAAATCGCTATCGCTCAATTCTGCGAGTGATTCTAATTTATTATCGCTGGTTTTTAGCTGGTCTAAAACCACTTTTGACATAAAGGGACACTTTTTGGTTGCTATGGACAATCTCCAGTTTCCAGGCAGAAAGAACAGTTTTTATTATATAAAAGTGCATGCAGGACACTGGACAGACCACTAGGGACAAAGGGGGTGTGTAATTATTACATACAGTACTGTAATCTGTAAGATTACTTTATACTGTATGTATACTATGTGTGTAACTTTTTGAATTTGCCGCCCAGTTCCGCTCCCTTGCGCCGCTGCGGCTCGCAGGGAACGGAACTGGGAAGTCAGATGGGGTCGAAAGTGCCGACACTCGCCGGAGATCTCGCTGGCGATCACAGCAGAGGACATCATCGCTGGATCGCCAGGAGAAGGTAAGGAAACTCCGCTGCGAGCTCTGCAATGTCTACCCCGAGCGTGACTCGGGGTTACCGATCCTAGCATAAAAAAACAACCCCGAGTCACGCTCGGGATTACCGCTAGGGAGGTTAATGAAGAACTAGCAGCTAAATAACAAGGCACTGCGACAAAATTTAGGCTGATCTAGGACCCGTAGATTTACTACTGCCTTCCGGGAACTTTTGACCAATGCCCCCCCCCCCCCCCCCCCTCCTGTAGTCACCAAAAAAATTAAATAATTAAAACGGCCCCTTTAAGAAAAAACAATTCACAAAAAAATGTCCTTTAACCAAGTGCATTTTTTTCGGGCTCCGGACAAAGTGCACTATGGGAAGCGCCACGTCAATGCAATCAGATTGCAGATGTGTCGCTTCATTTGCGGAATTTTAACCCGCCTTGCGGCGCAATCGACAGCGCCGATTAGCTTCCGTTTGTAGAATCACTATGGGCGGGCCACGGGAGCATTGCTGTTTACAAGTAGAGGTTACTTCTGGGTTTTGTGGAATAGACGAAAACCGGAAGTGACGTCGGCAGCTCCGTTCTTTGCATGGCCCGAGCGGAGCTGAAAGCAAGGTGAGAGAGAGCCGCCAACGTCCATGAAAATGCTTTGTCCTTGCTATACATACATGATACATCCCGCCCTCAATTACTTTCCACTGTCTTATCTCTGTGCAGTGCAGTGCAGTTTTCTGGACATAGTCCCAGTCATTCCTGATCCCTCTAACAGATAATATCTTACTTTTGTTTCTTTTTGTCCGAGTTACTGCGTTAATTTTCTGCTTTTCCATTTTCGTCTGATCCTGCTAATTATGCCTTAAATTCTTATACCTCTATGCATTTTAATTTGAGTTTAAAGCCTCGTACACACGGCCGAGATTCTCGTCGAAAAAAACATGTCGTTTTTTTCGACGAGATTCTTGGACAAGAAACTTGTCCCGGCCGAGTGTACAGACGCTCGATTCAAAGAACCCGCGGTTCTTTGAATGGAGCGTACGCGGTGACGTCATCGACTACGACGAGCATGGGCTCGTCACATTCGATGCCGTCGCCGCCATCTTGGTATACCCTACCTATGCCTAGGAAGCTACCGCGCATGCGTCAAATTCATTTCGAACATGCGCGGGCTTCCCGGAGGACAGGTAAGTGTACACACGCTCACTTTTCTCGTCGAGAAACATGCCGACGAGAATCTCGACGAGAAAATAGAGAGCAGGTTCTCTATTTTCTCGTCGAGATTACTTGTCGGTTTTCTTGACGAGAAACCATACACACGAACAAATTTCTCGGCAAGACATCTCTGCCAGCAAGTTTCTTGCTGGTTCTTGCCGAGAAACTCGGTCGTGTGTACGAGGCCTAATAATGAGGATTTTAATTATAATTTTAATGCTTGGGTCTGCTGTTCTGTTTTATATTAAATTGCAGATTCTTTTATTACTCTTGGCTGATGAAAACGCAAAAGTAGCATATAGATATTCATATGTATTGTGCAAGGTGCATGTTCCTGTATAAACACATCCTTCTTGGGCCTATACTCCATTTTGTATTCCTCTATAAATGCTGCACGTGACGTACCTCTCTGCCCCTCAACTAAAAGTATTTTTTTTAACTTTGCTGTGATGCCCGTGTCTGCACATTTATCTGTGTCTAGATAATGTCTACTAGTGCAGAGCAATTGAGATTTTCCTCACTATTTTAGGTAAGTGCCCCCAATTTTTTAGATCTGTCCAATAAATTATATGCAACATGTCTGATATTCAAGCATTGAGCTGCTTGTGCTGCTGAGGGACTGAGGAACCATTGTCATAGGCATGGACAGGACATCCTGAGACTTGTAGTTCCACAGAGATCAGTACACCATAGGTTTGTTATTTGTGAACATGCACTTTAAGTGATAATACCTTGTGTAGATCTGCTCTGAGTTATGGATTCAAGTGATATTGAGCCCAGAGGCAAACATATAAGATATTGCATTATTCCAGTCCCTAAATGTGATGACTGTATTCGTTTATTTTTTTAGGCTTTCTTAGAGCCTGGTGTATGATGTACAGAGCCCTGTGTATAATGTACAGCCTGGTATATGATATACAGAGCCCTGTGTATAATGTACAGCCTGGTATATGAGGTACAGAGACCTGTGTATAATGTAGAGCCTGGTATATGAGGTACAGAGACCTGTGTGAGGTGTGATGGGACTTGTAGTTCCTCAACAGCTGGAGCACCCATGCTGTAGAGCCTGGGATATGATGTACAGAGACCTGTGTATAATGTAGACAAGGTGAACAAATATTTGCGCTAACCAAAAAAATATACAAGTATAAATGAAACAAAAAAACAAAAAGCAGCCAGCACAGTTTGTTGATAAAGCAAACGTAATAGTATAAAAGTCCAAAGTGCAGCGCTAAGTGAAAATCAATGTCCTGGTGTGAAATCGGCAAACAAGATGATTGTAGAAAACTGATAGGAACCACCACCAGAACTTTAAGTGTGCAATCATAAAAAGCACACCACCCAAATGTGCTCACAAAATGCTTACCGGAAGGCAAACATACATAAACGATGTAAGTATATTTGCAGAGGGTCAGTGTATAGACACAGATAACCAAGCCTGATGGATCACACCCACATCAAAAACGACATCCAGAGCTCAGTTGGAAATGGAGATGGAATGTATTCTCAGCAGGGAGTAGTTTACCAAATGAAAAAATGAACTAACATAGTGAAGCCCATAAGGTAAAAGGACAAAGGTATTTTATTGTATTCTACTTACAACAAAGGACCATCATCAAGGCATAAAAATATATATATAAATCCGTGGCTCTCAGCGTGCTTGTATCGGCCAGCCTGACATGTTTCATCCGAATGGATATCATCAGAGGCGTAATAATATAATGTAGAGCCTGGTATATGAGGTACAGAGCCCGGTGTATAATTTAGAGCTTGGTATATGATGTACAGAGCCCTGTGTATAATGTACAGCCTGGTATATGAGGTACAGAGACCTGTGTATAATGTAGAGCCTGGTATATGAGGTACAGAGCCCTGTGTATAATGTACAGCCTGGTATATGAGGTACAGAGCCCTATGTATAATGTACAGCCTGGTATATGAGGTACAGAGCCCTGTGTATAATGTAGAGCCTGGTATATGAGGTACAGAGTTAAATTAAAAAGAAAACTGCGCTTATTGTGTAACAAAATTAAGAAAATTCAATATAATAGTCAGTTGAATGAAGTATGAATGAGATATAGACCCTTCCAAGCAGCAACATTAATGGGATAAGCACAAAAATAATGGAAAAGTCCAAAATCCTATTATTTGGATAGTGAAAAGTCCAAACAGAAATGCTTAAAGGGCTGATGTCAATTAAAACCCAGCCTAGGCCTTTAAATGCACTTCGGATAAGGTTTTTTCAATCATATTGAAGGATGACAATATAGGGGTACTCCGCAGTATTGGGGTAAGTTATCCAAAAATTGCATGTATTGAAAAAGCAAAAAAAACATAGTGTAATCCTGCCACAAAGACTCTCCCTGTAAGGGACTGATGCTATAGGGTGGGGGAGACGATACAATAACCAGTGAGTGACTTATATATTAGCGAACCATCACCGCACATATAGTCTCCTTACCAGAGATGCACAAAAAAGGAGGTCTTATAGAGTGTAGAAATGACAAACAGATCCACCCTGAAGTGCACCGCCACCTAATAGAATGTCTGCTTACCAGATTGCAAACAAGATATGCAACACGGCTGGATAATTGTGGACGTCTATATAGGTATGATTGAAAGCATAGGGTGGATATGAATTCCTCGCTGTCAATAAGAACTTCCATATGGTCCGGATGGTATAACGAACCAAAGAGAAAGGATAGGAACTGGATAGTGTGATACCGTCTCAGCAATTTATTATAAAAAATTAAAAGTTACACTTACATCAGCGAACAATAAAAAGGACATGTATACAAGCCGGCCGGCTAGAAAGCTAACTCCTGTCCTATGAGCGTGGTGACGTCAGCACGTACCCCCTTAGACGTGTTTCGTCATCATAGACATTGTCAATAAGGGACGGGTAGCGAGCTGAATCACCACAATTTCTAAAACCATGCCTCGCTGTGAAGCTCGGACATGAGTACGCGGCCGCCATCTTGGATGATGGAAAGCCGCGTCAATATCAATGAAACTATCCTAATACTGCCAATACCTCTTAGAAATACACAGGAAGTGCAGAAAACAAAGGAAATGGTTACACTTAACCTCGATCTGAGTCCTGGATGCAAGTCAAAAACAGCCATATTGGTAAATGGCAAAGATTTAAATAAACCATATCAATCTCCCATATGATGAGAAACAATTAATGTAGAAATTGAATTGGGTGTGATTAAATTGTATCAGAGGACAAAAAGAGTGCACAGGTCACCAAAAGGTAGGTGGTGCGTTCCAAAAAAGAGAAAAATAAAAAAGAGAAAAGGGAAAATGTTATTTATTATGGTTAATGTAGATGGGGTCTTTGAACTCTATAGAGAGGAGGAAGGAGGTCTTGGGGGATTGTTTATAAGATTGAAGAATCTATTAATATCCGAAACCCACACACAGTGGGACATTGCATATTTGGAGACCTACATTAAAAACTCCATGGTCCCAAGGAGCCTCAGGTGGGAAATTACCCCCCAAAAGGGTGACACCGATTTGGAGGAATGGTTTAGCTATTGCAACAAGGCGGGTGTTTCTTTTTTGAGATTCCTCATAGATAGGAAAAATGTTAAATTGGTTAAATTAGATAAAGAAATTAAATCCATCAAAGACAAACTCATCTCTGTTAAAGACAGCGATGAATATAGGGACAAATCTCAAAATTTGTTAAAGGTTATTGAAAAAGAGGACAAAGATCAAAAGATCAAAAAAAAGAAAAAATATAACCGCGATTTGTCTGACTATCAAAATAACATCGTCTTTGAATGCCAAAAAAAAATGATTGAATAAACAAAATAATGCCATCAATCTAGAAATGGAGGTTTCTACTCAAGGGGCTGTTAGTAGTGTGAGTTCATTATCAACACAACAATCTAAACCCCACTTGTCCAACCCACCTAAAAAAAGTGGTGGGAATAATAAACCACAGAAAGTGGGGGGTCAATCCTCATATCAATCACCTCGTAGACCTCCTACTTCCAATAGAGGGGAATCTGTCCATCAGGGCCCATTCCAACATTGGGGTCCAAATAACAGATCCAACTATACACAAGAGTATGGATTTTAACAATCTAGCCTACCACCATGGCAGAGAGCACCTCTACCCCAAAGGGGACGTAATTTCCCAGAGAGGGGTAGAGGATATAAAATGGGGCACTCAGATTGGTGGAGAAATTACGAATCCAACCAATATTCGCCATATGGGGCTCATAATGAGTCCACTTGGGGAATTCCTAGCCATGACAGTAGGTTTTTTTTCCCTTAGAGATAGGGATACCTATGATGAAGATTTTGGGTATTATGACCCCCAATATCTTCACTCCAGAGAGGGACCTATTAATTCGTCCTATCCCCTGCCTAAAAATGATACACCTATCCATAGACGCCCGGCCAACAATGGCTCTGGCAATTGGAGTTTTTCCAGGCCAAATCAGGGCCTAAAAAGACCGGTAGAAAGAAGCGAGGAGTCAGAGGGGGGAGGCGCCTCCAAGCAATTGAAAAGGCCCAGAGTGTAACGGGCCTGGGTATTTTCAACCTCAGCTCCAAGATTCTAACAGATTCTGAAAAAGAAGTTTTGGACAAGGGGCTTAAATTTGCACCCCCAAGGAGCCTAGATAAATTTGAAACCTATATGGATATACACAGATTTGTCAGGAAATTAAATATTAAAAGATACATGGCTAATAACCCTATCACAAGTGTTAGTAACCAAACAACTAGTGACTACCTCCACTCAGGGTTGGCTAACGCCTCCCTTTTTAACCCTCCGGGCTCTTTAGCACCATCACTTAAAGTATTTAGGGATGTATTGATTAGAGATCTGGAATCCCTTGAAGTAAAAAAGGCCAGAAACAGTAAACTGAAGCAAGAGGGTCTTGACACTTTATGTCAGAACAGGGACCTAGTTATTAGACCTGCTGATAAGGGGGGGTGGGGATTTTAGTCCTTGACAAAAAGGACTACATGACCGAAATGTGTAAAATATTGAGTGACGTTGACACCTATACCCCCCTACCAGCAGATCCTAAGTCTATATACCTACGAGACCTGAATAGAATTATATCTAAAGGGTTATCTGTTGGTATTTTGAGTAAAAAAGAGGACCTATTTTTGGTCCCTAGAGCACCTAGAACACCTACAATGTATTATTTGCCGAAGGATCCGGTCTGCCCCCCGGGACGTCCAATTGTAAGTGGCATTGATTCAGTGACGTCCCGGGTTAGCAGATATATTGACTTTTTTTACAACCCCTCGTTCGGCAGATACCCTCATACGTCAAGGACTCTCGACATGCGATTAACATTCTGTTGCGATATTGGTTACAGCTGATGTCACGTCTCTTTACACTATTATTCCTCACCATTTGGGTTTTGAGGCTGTTCAATGTTTCCTTGAAAGGGATTCGGGGCTTCATGCAGATCAGATTTTGTTTTTGATGGAACTATTAGAGTTCGCCGCCACGCATAATTATTTTTGGTTCTGTAACCAGTTCTATAGACAGGACAGAGGTGTGACTATGGGGGCTAAATATGCCCCCAGCCTGGCCAATTTATTTTGGCTAGGTGGGAGGAGGATGTCATCTATGCTGACCACAGGCCGCAACTTGGACTGTGGGCCAGGTACATAGATGACATCCTCCTCCTATGGGAAGGAGATCCCCCGTCTCTTCATGCCTTTATGATTTCCCTCAACGACAACCAGAGAGGCATAGAATTGAAATATGAGATAAGTGACTCTGAAATAAACTTTTTGGATCTGAAAATTTAAATTGAAGGAAACAAATTGGTCACTTCTACATATTTCAAGTCTACGGACAGAAACTCATTTATACCAACTACTAGTTGCCATCATAGGCCTTCGCTGGATCAATTCCGAAAAGTCAGTATATCAGACTTAAAAGGAATTGCTCTAGTCAACATGAGTTTCTACAACAGGCTAACATACTCACTGAGAGATTTGTAGAAAAGGGGTATATTGAATCTGATCTAATGACCACTCTTGATTCGGTGAAGTCACTTAATCGTGAAGACCTCCTTATTGATAGACCTCACCAGCGAGAGGGTGTCTTCTCACAGGGGGTTCCTTTCATTACCACTTACTCCTTGCAGCATAAAAAAATCAAGCAAATGTTGTCCAAACATTGGCATATAGTTAATAATGACCGCACATTGAGAGAAATTTTGCCTGAAAGACCTCAGGTAGTCTTTAGGGGGGCTCCCTCTTTGAGAAATAAGGTGTCGCCTAACATCCTTGACCCCCCCTCCAAAATAATAGGATTTTTGTACTCACCGTAAAATCTTTTTCTCTGTAGTTCACTGACTGACACAGCTCCTTTACTTTAGACCATCGTTGTTACGCCACCTTCAGGAGAGGACTAGGCAGAACATGGTAACATGTACAAAAAAAACAGAACTTTCTAGTTCTGCCCAAGGGGCAGTCCCTTCAGTAACAACCCCCCAGCCTGCACCTTGCAGCCTCAGTACGTCAACAAGCAGTATAACGTAAAAAATAGGAGGGGTGGGTGCTGTGTCAGTCAGTGAACTACAGAGAAAAGGATTTTACGGTGAGTACAAAAATCCTATTTTCTCCTACGTTCACTGACTGACACAGCTCCTTTACTTTAGACCATCGGGGCATAAAAACTCCACCCACAAAAACAGAAGTGCTCCCTAACAGGGGAGACACCACATTATCTAACCGCCTCAGAACTTGCGGTAACAATGCAACAGTGCATTGACTGAAAAGTAACTGTGGTTCTTACCAAAAATCAAGTGCAATTGCAAATTACGCGGCCGCCTGAAAAACTTTGCAGCCAAAACAGGCATCAGCCGATGCACTGACATCTACTTTGTAGAATTTTGTAAAAGTATGAACAGACGACCAAGTCGCCGCTTTACACACTTGAGCGACAGACGCTTGATGTCGGAAAGCCCAAGTGGTTCCAATTGCCCTGGTGGAATGGGCCGTGACCGGAAAGGGGGCACCTGCCCCTTCAAGGCGTAGGCCTGAACCACAATCTGTCTGATCCACCTGGAAATGGTGGCCGACGAGACCGCCATGCCTTTTTTCGGACCAGCTACCGAAACAAACAGTCTGACTTCCGAAAGGGAGCCGTGGCAGACAAATATACCCTTAAAGCTCGGACCACGTCCAGGGAATGGAGGGCTACCTCCTTGGGATGTGTCGGTCTAGGGCACAGAGATGGTAATACAATGTCTTCATTGATGTGGAACGCCGAAACCACCTTCGGCAGAAAAGAAGGTAGCGGACGCAACACCACCTTATCCTTATGGATAACCAGATAAGGCGACTTGCAAGACAAAGCCGCCAGTTCTGACACCCTCCTGGCCGATGTAATGGCCACAAGAAAGACAACTTTCTGGGAAAGAGTCAACAAGGGAATCTCTCTGATATTCTCAAACGGCGGCTTCTGAAGCGCCGACAACACCAGGTTCAGATCCCACGGCGGCAACGGTGGACGCACCGGAGGAACTACATGCCGAACCCCCTTAACAGAGGTGCTCACCAGAGAGTGAGATGCCAGGGGTCGCTGAAAAAAGACAGCCAAGGCCGATATTTGTCCTTTAATGGTGCTTAAAGACAATTTCTGGTCAACTCCTCGCTGCAGAAACAGCAAGACCCTAGATACGGAATAGGAGCGCAGACGCCAGCCTTTCTCCTCACACATAGCGATGTAGGCCTTCCAGGTACGATGATATATCTTCCGAGATGAAGATTTCCGAGCTCTCAACATAGTTGAAATCACAGAGTCCGATAGGCCCCGGTTCCTTTGCACCTGGCTCTTAACAGCCATGCCGTTAAACCCAGCGATGGTAAAGCAGGATGGAGAATCGGACCTTGAGATAAAAGGTCCTCTCGAAACGGCAGACGCCAGGGGGCATCCGCCCCAGGCGCACTAGGTCTGCGTACCAGGGACGCTGAGGCCAATCTGGGGGCAATCAGAATGACTGGAATCCCCTCGGCCTCCACTCTGTGGAGCAGACGTGGTAGTAGCTTGACCGGAGGAAAAGCAAAGATCAGTTGATACTGACCCCACGGAGCCACCAGCGCGTCTGACGCGTCTGCCCAAGGATCTCTTGTCTTGGACACGAACCTCGGCACCTTCCGATTGAGACGGGAAGCCAGGAGATCCACGTCTGGTGTGCCCCACCGCAGGCACAGTAGCCTGAACACATCCGGATGCAGCGCCCATTCTCCTGGGTCCAGCATCTGGCGACTTAGGTAGTCCGCCTGCCAGTTCTCCACTCCCAGGATGTAAATGGCCGTCAGGGCCGGTACTTGTCGCTCTGCCCACTGAAGGATGTGAGCGACCTCCCGTGCGGCGGCCGAGCTTCTCGTTCCTCCTTGATGATTGACATATGCCACTGCCGTGGCGTTGTCGGACTGGATCCTGATCGGACGTCCTCGAAGTCTCATTGACCACGTGGAGAGGCATAGCCTGATCGCACGTAGCTCGAGCACATTGATCGGCAACTTGGATTCCTCCTCCGACCAGAGGCCCTGGGACGACTGTACTCCCAGTACTCCACCCCAGCCGGACAGGCTGGCGTCTGTCGTGATCACTGTCTAATGTAGTGGTAGGAACGACTTCCGGACCGAAGTGCCAGGGATCTCAGCCACCAGAGCAGGGAGTCCTTGACCGATCGGCTTACCTGAATCCGCCGATCCAGGGATAACGGAGATTTGTCCCATTTTGTCAAGATCTCCTTCTGCAAGACTCTGGTGTGAAACTGAGCATACGCGACTGCCTCGAAGGAGGCCACCATGAGCCCCAGGACTCGCATGCAGAAGCGTAGGGACGACCACCTGCGGTTCAGAGAGTCTGTAGCTTGTCCGGAGGGAGAAACACTCTAGCTTCCACGGAGTCCAGCAGTAAGCCCAGGTACTCCAAACTCTGAGTCGGTAAGAGTACCGACTTTTTTAGGTTCAACAGCCACCCAAAATCCCACAGGGTCTGCATGGTGATCGCCACATCCTCCTTTAATTCTGAGGTGGAAGATGCTCTCAGAAGGAGATCGTCTAGGTAGCCTACGATCGCGATCCCGCGTTGTCGCAACAACGCCAGAACTGGAGCCAATACCTTGGTAAAGACTCGGGGGGCTGATGCCAAGCCAAAAGGGAGAGCCACGAACTGGTAGTTGGCATCCCCCAACTGCAAATCGCAGAAACTTCTGATGCCAAGGGCATATGGGTATGTGCAGGTACGCATCCTGGATGTCCAAGGACGCCAGGAAGTCCCCTTGATGGAGTGCAGCGACTACCGAGCGAACTGATTTCATTCTGAACCTCTGTACTTTCACAAAGCAATTGAGGGCTTTAGGTCTAAGATTGTAGTTCCCAAAAAGGAAGGGGTGTGGCCAAACAGATTGGAGTAGAACCCCTGGAATTTTTCCGGCTCCGGAACAGGTACTATCACCCCGTGACTCAGGAAGTCCCTTACCGCCCCCATGAGGGCCTCCCGGCGAGCTGGGAGCACGGGTATGCTGGAGGGGAAGAATCTGTTTGGTGGCCAAGACAGGAACTCTATCTTGTAGCCAGAGGAAATCAGTTCGCAGACCCATCGGCCGGACAGCCGAGAGACCCACCGGGCTGCAAACTCCCAAAGGCGACCCCCCACCCGTGTGGCGGGCGGGGGCAAACCTTCATGCGGTAGCGCTTTTGCTCGCAGGCTTGTGGTTCCAGGGACGCTTTTGTCCCTCAGAGGTCGTCCTGTCGGGCTGGGGACGTTTAGCCGAAGCCCCGGAGGGACGAAAAAGTCGTTTGTGAGCGGAAAAAGAGGGCCCTTGCCTACGGCGTGGCTCCTTAGCCTTCCTGGTCTGCGGGAGTAAGGTACTCTTCCCACCGGTGGCATCCTTAATAATGTCATCCAACGAGGCTCCAAAGAGCCGTTTGTAAAGGAAGGGTAGATCCGTCAATGCTTTTTTAGATGCCTGGTCCGCAGACCAGCATTTTAGCCAAATCAGGCGCCTCAGCACCACTGCTGAAACTGAAGCCCTGGATAACAGAGGGAGGGTATCCAGGGCCACGTCACAAACGTACTTAAGGCCTTGTACTAACTGGTCTGCTAGTTCCACGCAGACAGGAGAAGCCTGTTGTTCCCCCAATTCGCGGTGCAAAAGTTTTGCCCACTCGGTCAGTGTCGGTGACACAAGCGCGGAGGCCAGTACTGGTCGCATTGCTGACCCCACAACCGTAAATAAGGAACGGCCACTGCCTCAGCCTTCCTGTCCGTGGGGTCCTTAAAGGCAGGAGTCCCCTCTATCAGGATCGTGGTTACCTTATTTAACGTGGATACAGGGGGGTCCACGACCGGAGGAGCCGACCATCTCTTAAGTAGGCTCTCCTCAAAGGGGTAACGCACCGCCATATATTTTGGGACTGAAAAAGTCCGTTGCGGACGCCCCCATTCCTTGTATATGAACTTATCTAAATAAGTCAGATACAGAAACACCTTAGGTGTACGGGCTGGCTTACGGGACCCAAAAGGGTCCACTACTTCAGCAGAGGAATCTGCTGTATCCTGAATCTTCAGGGTATCATGCACAGCTGTGATAAGTGCTCCAACTAGCGCTTTGTCGCGCCTGGACCTGGACGGGGACTCATCCTCACTGTCTGATCGGTCCTGGTCAGCGTCATCTGAAACAACAGAGCAGGGGTCACCAGCCTCAGCGGGGCCCGAGTCTGCGTCGGAGCTCTCCCCGGAGGATGGGGGGGGGGCGGAGGCCGCTTTTTACCACCTTTGCGCCCACGTACCACCTCCATCTCGGCAACGAACGAGTTAAGGACCGCCGACAAAGCGTCCAGAGGCACTGCACTGACTGCAGGCGAACCGGTTGCAATTGCCTGGATTTCGGGGGAGGAAACACTAGGTTCTGAAGCCATGCTGACCCACCCTGTCTGCCGCCTGTTGGGGACTTAGGACAGTGAATGGTCCCACCCTCCTAACTGCTGCAGGCTGAGGGGCCCCCACCGCAGGACTCACCACCCTGACCGAGTTCTGCACCATCCAGCTAGGTGTGCCTGTGTCAGCTCCCAGGTGTCTGTGAGAGGAAACCGCGCCGTTCTGAGCCCCCTGGTTCAGCGCTGAGCATAAAAAACGTGCCAGGCTACAACAAAATGGCCGCCGAGCGTCCAGTATAAAGGACATAATCACAGGGAAAATGGCCGCCGAACTACAAAAAAATGGTTCCTGACCATGCATCTCCCTGGGCACACCAAAGATGGCCGACAAACAACTGTATGCAGGGAAAGACACAGTGAAAAAACAGGCAGAGATCAGCATAGAAGCCCTCCAGACACCCAGGGGAGAGACAACAGACCACCCAGGACACAGCCACCCAGCGCAGCCCCCCACCCAAGGTGAGAGCCCCCTCGGGGGACCCCTGTCCATGTGGCGCACACACACCGTGCAGCATCCCCCACGGGGGGAGGGAAGATAGGGACAGGGAGAGAAGAGAGGGAGGAGAGGGACCCCCGAATCAACCTCCCAGGGAATGCCCAGCTGCTCAGCCCCACCGGGACAGGGAGAGCTGTACTTACCATTCCGGACGAGCTGGGGACATTCCATCACAGACCCACTCTCCGATCAGTACGGGGTGGCTGCTGGCCCGGCACACTGTGATGCAGACATCAGTAGCCCGGTCATATGTTTTCCCCCGGAGCATTGCGCTCACCGGCTGCCCCTGGAGCCTGAGGGGCATGTCGTGGCCGACCCAGCGCGGAGCTCTGGTCTGCACACGCTCGCTGGCCAGGCTGGGGAGACTATAAGGATAAGGTTATCCAGCCTGTCACCCATCCGGCTGTTGATAGCAGATCACAGGATCCTAATCTTACGAAAAAGGCAAACTTCTGCAGAAAAAAAAAAAAAAAAAAAAAACAACACGGACCGATGGGCCCGCAGGGTTCCTAGGTCCTTCTCCTTCACTAGGCAGAAAAAAACTGAGGCTGCAAGGTGTAGGCTGGAGGGTTGTTACTGAAGAGACTGCCCCTTGGGCGGAACTAGAAAGTTCTGTTTTTTTTTGTACATGTTAACATGTTCTGCCTAGTCCTCTCCTGAAGGTGGCGTAACAACGATGGTCTAAAGTAAAGGAGCTGTGTCAGTCAGTGAACGTAGGAGAAAAGTTTTTTTGGACATTTCTCGGGTTACTACAAATGCCGCAAGTGTAGTTTGTTCTCTTAATAGCTGTACCCACAGAAGGACAACTAGTTTTTTGTCTACCAGAAATCATATGAGACACGATATTAAACTATTCATTACCTGTTCCACTGAGGGGGTGGTATATTTACTCCAATGTCCTTGTGGATTACAATACATTGGAAGGACTAAGCGCCCCCTACAGGTCAGATTAAACAAACACATTACAAATATCAAATCTGGCTTTAAAAATCATTCTGTATCTAAACATTACAGATTGGTACACAAACGTGATCCTTCTAACACCTTGTTTTTAGGTATCGACAAATTTAGCCCTAAATGGAGGGGTAGCTCCCTTGTTAGGGACATTTCCAGACTTGAAATGTCTTGGATTTTTAAGGCCAGGACCTATACACCTCATGGGTTAAATATTGACGTAGATGTGAACGCGTTCATAGACAATTCTTGATCATGTGAACTTGCTCTGAGTCATGCATGTGATTTTCAAATAATAATTATTTTGAATATTAGCTACCCATTGGACAAATCCATTTACGTCCTATGGGATGGGTATTTTTTATATACATAATATAATTTGTTATAATTAATTATATATATATTAGGGCTGCGGAAATTAACGATCAATTGTTCGATTAATCGTTAATTTCTTTGATCGATCAAAATAATTTTGATCAAGGACGATCCGCGGAGTGAGCTCCGCGGTCTCGTCCATAGGAAAGGCCGCGGCATCGGCCTAGCTCCGGAGCCGCGGCCATCTTGGTCCACCCGGCGGCACGCCAACGTCATCATCAGCCGCCTGCTTGTGCCTGCGAGTCTGCGGACGGTTCTGCCTGAATGTTACGGTATGGGGGGAGATGTGGGCAGATGTGGACATTACGGAGGAGATGTGGACATTACTGTATGGGGCAGATGTGGACATTACTGTATGGGAGCAGATGTGGACATCACTGTATGTGGGAGCAGATGTAGGCATTACTGTATGTGGAGCAGATGTGGACATTACTGTATGTAGGGCAGATGTGGACATTACAGTATGTGGGGCAGATGTGGACATTACAGTATGTGGGGCAGATGTGGACATTACAGTATGTGGGGCAGATGTGGACATTACAGTATGGGGGGCAGATGTGGACATTACAGTATGGGGGGAGATGTGTAAAATTGGAAAAACTGTATGTGTGTTATAATTAATCGAAATTAGTCGATTAATCGATAAAAAAAAAAAAAAATTAATCGAACACGAAAATTTTAATCAGTAACAGCCCTAATATATATATATATATATATATATATATATATATATATATAAATAAATATATAATTTTTCTTATTTTAATACTAGTAATTTGATGAGTAATCAATCTACAGTGGAATAACTCACAAATGGCATGGGTTGCTGGTCGAAGACTGGTGTATCTATGTTTTTCATCACATCATAGCACAATTGTATTATTCACATATCACAACTGTGGGGAGTATTCCCATATAAACTGCACATGTACTAATTTTTACCCCATCATAATATTGTTAGTACTATAATAATATTTATGACTTTATTTCACATTTTCATTTCACATATAATATAATTCATTTTTTTGTTTTTTTTTCACCACATGAATATTCATTCATTAAAAATAAACATTATTTGTCATTTTTAAATTTTTAAATTTTCACAATTTTATATCTAAATTTTATTTGTAAAATGAGGTATATGCATACCCATTAAATATCACATAAAAGACACTTTATTGATATTGACATTGTGTGTGTCCAATACATGTTATAGACATAGTTTAAATTCGGTCACATATCTTATATCTAGAATTAATTTATAGGGGAAATAATGAATAACATTTTTTCCCTTTTTCTCTTTTTTCTTTTTCCTTTTTTTTGGAACGCACCACCTACCTTTTGGTGACCAGTGCGCTCTTTTTGTCCTCTGATACAATTTAATCACACCCAATTCAATTTCTACATTAATTGTTTCTCATCATATGGGAGATTGATATGGTTTATTTAAATCTTTGCCATTTACCAATATGGCTGTTTTTGACTTACATCCAGGACTCAGATCGAGGTTAAGTGTAACCATTTCCTTTGTTTTCTGCACTTCCTGTGTATTTCTAAGAGGTATTGGCAGTATTAGGATAGTTTCATTGATAATGACGCGGCTTTCCATCATCCAAGATGGCGGCCGCGTACTCATGTCCGAGCTTCACAGCGAGGCATGGTTTTAGAAATTGTGGTGATTCAGCTCGCTACCCGTCCCTTATTGACAATGTCTATGATGACGAAACGCGTCTAAGGGGGTACGTGCTGATGTCACCACGCTCATAGGACAGGAGTTTGCTTTCTAGCCGGCCGGCTTGTATACATGTCCTTTTTATTGTTCGCTGATGTAAGTGTAACTTTTAATTTTTTATAATAAATTGCTGAGACGGTATCACACTATCCAGTTCCTATCCTTTCTCTTTGGTTCGTTATACCATCCGGACCATATGGAAGTTCTTATTGACAGCGAGGAATTCATATCCACCCTATGCTTTCAATCATACCTATATAGACGTCCACAATTATCCAGCCGTGTTGCATATCATGTTTGCAATCTGGTAAGAAGACATTCTATTAGGTGGCGGTGCACTTCAGGGTGGATCTGTTTGTCATTTCTACACTCTATAAGTCCTCCTTTTTTGTGCATCTCTGGTAAGGATACTATATGTGCGGTGATGGTTCACTAATATAGAAGTCACTCACTGGTTATTGTATCGTCTCCCCCACCCTATAGCATCAGTCCCTTACAGGGAGATTCTTTGTGGCAGTATTACACTATGTTTTTTTTGCTCTTTGTTTTTTCAATACAATGCAATTTTTGGATAACTTACCCCAATACTGCGGAGTACCCTTCTATTGTCGTCCTTCAATATCATTGAAAAAACCTTATCCGAAGTGCATTTAAAGGCCTAGGCTGGGTTATAGCTGTAGCGGGGTCTCCTTTAATACTCTCGGAACTACATCTCCCAGAGTCCTGTTGGGCACCCAGGGTGCAATGTTGCCACCGCAGAGACTCACGGGAGGGGCTATTTAAGAAGGAGGCGAGGCGGAGCTCGGCCTCTTTGGACACCGCGCTGCAAGCAACAGCTTCTTCCTGTGCGGATCTGCTGCAGTGCAAGGCCTAAAGCCTGGGGCCTTGCGCAAATTCCGAAGAGCCTTCCATCCCACTGCAGAGCCTGGGTGGCATCTGACTTTGTTTGCTGCGGACATCAGTTGGATCGGGGACCCGATCGTTGCATACGCTGTGTGCGGAGACACAGCAGGTGGAAGTCCCGGACTGGGATCGCATCCGGAGTGGTGAGCGAGCACCTGCTCAATCCAATAGGCTGTACTGTGTTTAGGCCTATAGACTGCCTTGGCCCACCGATCATTTATTTGCTGTTCCGCTGGAGACCAGTAGCAGGACCTAGTTAGAGGGTCTCCCAGCATGTTCCTTGTGATTGCCTACTTGTGGATTACAATACTGTTCCTGAAGTGCACCACCATTTCAAGTTTGCATGCGAAGAAATCTTTATTCAAAAGACCGAGTTTGATTCTATGTCAGGCCTGACCAGGGAGGGGAGATAGAATATTGTTTAGTGCGCCATAGGGCGCGTAGATAGCAATAGCTGGACGTGGTGAGTTAACGCGCTGTGCTATTACTATATACTACATCTATTGCTGCAGGGCTCTGTATCCAGTTATATGTTATGTTTTGACCCATGCTCTTTTAACCTAAAGTAAAGCTGTTATACCTTACCATTTGCATCACTGTGTTATCAATAACCATAGTGCTTATATCTAATCTGAAGTTAGATTGTGATAGAGAACATCCCTAGACTAACTGTGCCATAGAGGATTATATAAGATTGCCGGGGGTTGGTGGAGCTGTACTCAGGACCCGAAATCAAACCAGCGGCTCTCTTAACTGGGGGTAGCGCTACACGTGGGGGCTCTCGAGTCCGGGATCCTGATACAGCAGGTGAACACGCCAAAAAGTACCGGCATGGACCCATCAGAGGTTAAAGTGTGGTGCGAAACAGCTAAGACAGATCCAGATCAGTCGGTGGTCATCAGCCTCCAAGGGGAGGAATGGTCAATAGAGACGGTAGAGAAACTTGTGGTGTCAATGTCCCCAGATTGTACACCGTGGGTGATGGACATGAAGTCAGACCCAAACATCTCATATCAGTATGCACTGATAGAATGGTGGGACGGAATGCCGGAAACCTTTAAGCGCAAATGTGTGCGCACCCCAGACAATAGAACTTACAGGTTGGCGCACGCAATAACCGTTAAGACGGAACCATCCCCAATGGGATCACCACAAGGGACACCCCGTGTCTCACCTGAAAGGAAAGAAAAGGTGACGCCCCTGGCGGCACCGGTCACTACCATAGCACCAGAATTAATAAACGCCCTTTCTGATCTGCTGACAAAGTGCCAGAGGACAAACACGGTACATGTAAAGGCTAGCTACCGCAGACTAAAGACATTCTCAGGGAAGCTTCCTGTCCCTGTAGGGGAAGAAGATTTCGATACATGGGTTGAGCAGGCACTACTAGCAGTAGAGGCATGGGAGGTGCCTGAAGCGCAGAAGAGACAGCACGTGATAGAAAGTTTGAAAGGCGCTGCAGCAGAAGCGGTGAAAAGCTTCCGGTTTGGCAATGCTGATTGCACAGCTCAGGACTGTTTAGCCATGTTACAAGAGGAGTTCGGTCAGCTGGAAAAGGTGACAGAACTAGTGTACCAATTCGAACATACTTTCCAACAGCCGAATGAGAAGCTTTCAGAGTATGTAAGACGACTCAACAAGATGCTTTGCAAGATCGTGTTGAAAAAAGGGATGTTGCCCCAAGACACAGATGCGGCAAGAATGAAGCAAGTGTTAAAGGGAGCATTACGCTCGGATCCAGTCTGGCTTCACCTGAAAACCAGTGGAGGGGGAATGTCACTGACCTACTCTGATCTGAAAAAAATTATTAGGGATGAGGAGTCACTACAGATGGATCAACAAGTGATCAAGGCACATACTTCTGCTGAACCAGTGATAGTCAACTCAGTGATGACAAAAGAAAGAGACCCAGAAGTAGACGCTTTAAAATCGCAGATGTCTCAGGTGTTAGAGATGCTGACCTCCCTGATTACAAAAGATTCAAGGGTTCCTGAGAGAGAGGGACCCAGGAAGGAGTTGTTCTCAGATGCTTCAGTGCCCATTCCCCTACAAGACTGGGGGGATGTGATCCATTTTAACTGTGGAGGGATTGGCCATATTGCAGCTGTATGTGCTAGTCCCAAGAAAAAGAAAGCAGACAACCGCAAGCCGGCGGGAAACTCCAGAGGGCCCCGGTGAAGGAGTCAACCGGGTGCCCATCATCTTCAGTGAGCTCCAAACTGAATGAGAAGCCCAAGAAAAGAGAGGACAAGACCCCTCAGAAGAAACACAAGGTTCCTCAGTGGGAACGTACCCCAAGGAAAGAGTGTAATGTCCCTCAGCGGGTAGTTACACCCGTTAACAGGAGGGAGATCAATGCATACCAGGCCCAGGAGAGGCTTAAATCCAAAGAGAAGTGGAAAAAAGGAAGTCCAAAAGGGAAAGGCAAAGATCCAAGGAAAGAGACCCTTTTAAAGCGATATCCCGAGAAGCTGGTGGGCCCATCCCCCATAGTGCCCATTCAAGTGGAGGGAGTTTACACAAAAGCCATATTGGATACAGGGGCACAGGTGACCCTGTTGTATCGGGACTTTTATGATAAACACTTAAGTCACCTACCCATCAAGAGGATAGAAGAACTAGAAATCTGGGGAATCGGGACCCAGAGCTTCCCTTATGATGGCTACCTGCACATAAAACTGACCTTCGACCCATCTGTGGCCGGGAAGGCTGAAGTGTTTGATCCTCTGGCAGTTGTGTGCCCTCGGCCGCCTGGAGCCAACAAGAGTTCCTTAATAATAGGAACGAACACGGACCTGAAACGGAGGCTTCTGACCCCTCTTGTTGGCACGAAAGACCCGGCCGCCACCAAGATTCACCCCATCTTGAAGACAGCCTACCAGCGGTTGGTCTTGGAGCAGAAGGCCCCGGAAGAGGGAGTGGGGAAGGTCTGGAGACTTGAGAAGAACGGAGTGGTGTTGCAGCCCGGTGAAGTAACCTGTCTCAGAGCCACTGTGAAGCTTACTTGGGAGCAATCTGGGCCCTTTGTCATGTTGGAGCCAGACCCAAGGGAAGAACACTCGGGTTTGGAAGTAATCCCAGAAGTGGTCCCACTGAGGGCTCTGAAGAAGGCCCACTATAAGGTCCCTGTGAGTGTCAGGAATACTACGGATGGCCCCATGAAGATCCCAGCCAGGATGTTGCTGGGCCAGGTGAGCCCTGCTACCCCAGTTGCTCTGTCGGATGCGGAGAAGACGGGTGAAGGAGGTAATGTTTGGGAGAAACTCTCCATGGAGAATCCAAACCTGCCCAGGGCTTGGAAAGAGAGAGCCAAGGCCCAGTTGACCAGGTGGAAGAAGATCTTCTCTCAAGATGAGTTTGATGTGGGGTGTGCGAGGAGTGCCACCCATCGAATCCGCCTCCAGGAAGACAAGCCCTTCAGGGAGAGAGTCAGGCGAGTCCCATTAGCAGACCTGGAAGATCTGAGGGAACAACTTGGAGAACTCAAGAGGACCGGTGTGATCCGGGAGTCTAGAAGTCCCTATGCCTCTCCGATAGTAGTAGTCAGAAAAAAGAATGGATCGTTGAGGTTGTGTATAGACTACAGGAAAATAAATCAAGTTTTCATGTGACTCCAATATTCAGTGCTGACAACTCAGTGCTGACAGAAAACTTGAAGTGATGTGAATTGCTTTTACAGGATAGTGCCTGTCCACATGGATTGGACCTGGAAAAAATCCTTCCTCCTCATACAGTCATGACCGGAAAATTAAGATGGAAACATTCCATAGTGTAAAACTGTTTTTTATTCGTAAAAAACATAAAAAGAGCCAAAAGGCTACTCACATTCACAAGACGCTTCCTGATGACGTAGTATCCTACGAAACGTACGTCGAGGCGGTATCTGGTCACGTTATTTTACGCCCACATCCGGCCTGTGTGACTAGCGGAAGGAGGGAGGTGGAACGCACGCCGTCCATGCAAGTGGACTGATCGCAGCGGATTTTTCCCTTTCATTCCTTTGAGAGCCTGCAGCCCCAGTGCCGGGAATAGGCACTTGTGAATGTGAGTAGCCTTTTGGCTCTTTTTATGTTTTTTACGAATAAAAAACAGTTTTACACTATGGAATGTTTCCATCTTAATTTTCCGGTCATGACTGTATGAGGAGGAAGGATTTTTTCCAGGTCCAATCCATGTGGACAGGCACTATCCTGTAAAAGCGATTTTGACCTACTTTTTAGGTAAAGTGGTCAACTACCTCTGGTAAGCAGGATTTACTACAGCACGTTGGGTGTACGTTTTTTCTTGGTGAAGGAGCACAATTCACATCACTTCAAGTTTTCTGTCAGCACTGAGTTGTCAGCACTGAATATTGGAGTCACATGAAAACTTGATTTCTTTTCCAGCAGCAAAATTTGGATATCTTTTCTGCTGAACTTTTGGTTTATACAATATATTGGGACACTTATATAGAGAATTCAATATTGCATGTATATAATTTGAAAGTATTGGTACATGTATTACTGTTTCAGCATTATTGGTTTTTTATTTGCACTTATTAGCGCCCCCTAACCATTTATTCTATACATCACTTTTCAGGGGAGCAGCTTTAGTTTTAGGTTTTGAGGTCAATATATTTGACCTGGGTGATCATACATTTATTATATATTTTATTTTGTCGCGGAGTTCACTCAAAAATCACATATATAGACTACAGGACCCTCAACAGGAGAACCATCCCTGACCAGTACACCACTCCGAGGATAGAGGATGCCCTACAGAGCTTGTCTGGAGCCAAGTGGTTCAGCGTGAGCCCCAGCCACCTTCCAACGTCTCATGGAAAAGACTGTAGGAGACGTGAACCTTATCGAGGTCCTTGTGTACTTGGATGATGTCATTGTCTTTGGGAGGACCTTGGAAGAACACGAAGAGAGGCTGGAGAAAGTTTTGAGAAGACTCAGTGAGGAGGGACTCAAGCTTTCGCCCGAGAAGTGTAGGTTCTACCAATCTTCCGTTAACTATCTGGGACACATAGTGTCTGAAGAAGGGGTAGCCACAGACCCTGAGAAGTTGGAGGCAGTTACTTCCTGGCCACGGCCTACCACGGTAACAGAACTCAGATCCTTCCTGGGGTTCTGTTCCTATTATAGAAGGTTCGTGGAGGGGTTTGCCCGAATTGCCAGACCCCTGAATAAGCTACTATAGACGGAAGGGGAAGAGGATGACTCGGGTCCCAAGAAGCCGGGAGAGTCAGTCCAAGACCAGTGGAACCAAAAGTGTGAAGAGGCCTTTCAGATGTTAAAAAAAAGCCTAACCACTGCCCCTGTCTTGGCCTATGCAGACCCAAAGAGACCTTATGAACTCTACGTAGATGCCAGTCATGACGGTCTGGGAGGAGTGCTCTATCAGGAGCATGAAGGACAACTGCGACCCATTGCCTACGTGAGCAGAAGTCTGACCCCCTCTGAAAAGAACTACCCCACTCATAAAGCTGGAGTTCCTGGCCCTCAAGTTGGCGGTAGTTGACAAACTTAAACACTACCTGTATGGGGCAGAATTCACTGTGAAAACCGACAACAACCCCCTTACTTATCTCTTCACCACAGCAAAGCTGGATGCCACAGGACATAGATGGCTGGCTGCACTGTCTGGGTTCAATTTTAGCCTGAAATACAGGCCTGGGGCTGGGAATGGAGACGCAGACGCCCTGTCTAGAAGATCTCATGCCCCTACCAGTGATACAGAAGACTGGACCCAAGTGGCACCTGACGGGGTGCGGGCCCTTTGCCAAGGGGCTGAACTTCAAGCCAGAGGAGGCTCAAGGGCAGAAGAGATAGGAGTTACCATGGTAGGCGTTCCCAAGCAATACTGTGGGGTAACCCAGCTGGAAGAAGATAATCTGCCAAAACTGTCAAAGAAGGAGTTGAGATGTGACCAATTGGAAGACCCCATGGGGAGATTGGTTCTGGAGGCCCTGGAGAATCAGGATCCAAATAGACTCCTGCGCCATCCTTCAAAGGAAGCTCGCCTGTTAAGGAAAGAGTGGGACAGGTTGCAGGTGCATCAGGGAGTGGTCTACCGAAGGGGCCCCTCTGATGACCTGGAAGACAAATGGCAACCGTTTCTTCCCGAGAAACAGAGAGACTGTCTTGGTTGCCCTGCATGACAATCATGGACACCTAGGGGCGGAAAGGACCTTCCAACTGGTTAGGAACCGTTTCTTTTGGCCCTGCATGAGGGCCGAAGTTGAAAAATACTGCCACTCATGTGCACGATGCATCCAGAGAAAGACTTTACCTCATCAAGCTGCCCCAATGAGCCATCTACAAAGTCAAGGCCAACTTGATCTGGTATGCATTGATTTTCTCTGCCTCGAACCCGACCTGAGTGGACTAGGAAATGTTCTGGTAGTAACCGATCATTTCACCCGGTATGCCCAGGCTTTCCCAACCAAAGACCAGAAGGCTTCCACGGTGGCCAAGGTACTTATGGAGAAGTATTTTGTCCATTATGGGCTACCACAGCGACTTCACTCAGAAGCAGTTCGGATACCTCCTGCAAGGGACTCCTCAAGCCCAGACTCCATTCTGGATACCCCTAGGCCAAACACTCGGTCCCAGTCCTCTCAAAATCAAGATGTAGAGACCTCTGAGCAAAGTGAAGATGAGAGACAGGAACTTGATTGGTTATGGCCTTCCCCAACTCCAGGAACTTCTGCTATAGATCTTCCCCCTACTAGAGACACTACTGACAGGACACTGAATGCGGAAGCTACTGAGTTCATTCCATCCAGTCCTTTGTCAGATTACTGGGAAGATGCCTGTGACACATACTCAGAGGAGGACCAAAGAGATTCCATGTGCCTCCCGGCTCCTGAACCAAGTGTTTCAAAACCAGCAGAATTCCTCAAATCTGTTCCAGAAGGGGAGCCTACAGTGTCCCAGTGAGAAGTCCCAAGAGAGCAAAGAGCCAGAAGAGTTATAAGGCCTCCTAAGAAGCTAACTTACTCACAAATGGGGAAGAGTTCAGAGGAAACAGTGGTCACTGCAAGGAGGAGTACAGAGCATCCAGTTCTCTCCACTGTTCATTTGGTGGAGGGCAACCCCAACTCGTCCTCTGGCACAGTTAGGCAGGCCACCCATGATAGTGTGACCTGTGGGCAAGGGAATTCAACCTCTCAGTTTTGGTGGGAGTTCCCTTTGCCGACAACGTACACTGCATTGTTTAGAATTGTACATAGTGTATGCTAAAAATTGTACTGTGTTTAGGCCTATAGACTGCCTTGGCCCACCGATCATTTATTTGCTGTTCCGCTGGAGACCAGTAGCAGGACCGAGTAAGAGGGTCTCCAGCATAGTGTTCCTTGTGATTGCCTACTTGTGGATTACAATACTGTTCCTGAAGTGCACCACCATTTCAAGTTTGCATGCGAAGAAATCTTTATTCAAAAGACTGAGTTTGATTCTATGTCAGGTCTGACCAGGGAGGGGAGATAGAATATTGTTTAGTGCGCCATAGGGCGCGTAGATAGCAATAGCTGGACGTGGTGGGTTACCGCACTGTGCTATTACTATATACTACATCTATTGCTGCAGGGCTCTGTAGCCAGTTATATGTTATGTTTTGACCCATGCTCTTTTAACCTAAAGTAAAGCTAAAGTAAAGCTGTTATACCTTACCATTTGCATCACTGTGTTATCAATAACCATAGTGCTTATATCTAATCTGAAGTTAGAATGTGATAGAGAACATCCCTAGACTAACTGTGCCATAGAGGATTATATAAGATTGCCGGGGGTTGGTGGAGCTGTACTCAGGGCCCGAAATCAAACCAGCGGCCCTCTTAACTGGGGGTAGCGCTACATAGCCATCTGTTCGATTTGGCTTATCTTATGGTAAGCATACAACCTCACCAGTCTATTAGGACCCAAGATCAGTGTTTTAATTGACATCAGCCCTTTAAGCATTTCTGTTTGGGCTTTTCACTATCCAAATAATAGAATTTTGGACTCTTAGCGCAACTTTTCTTTTCCATATGAGGTACAGAGACCTGTGTATAATGTAGAGCCTGGTATATGAGGTACAGAGCCCTGTGTATAATGTAAGCCTTGTATATGAGGTACAGAGACCTGTGTATAATGTAGAACCTGGTATATGAGGTACAGAGCCCTGTGTATAATGTACAGCCTGGTATATGAGGTATAGAGACCTGTAATTAATGTAGAGCCTGGTATATGAGGTACAGAGCCCGGTGTATAATTTAGAGCCTGGTATATGATGTACAGAGCCTGGTGTATAATTTAGAGCCTGGTATATGATGTACAGAGCCCTGTGTATAATGTAGAGCCTGGTATATGAGGCACAGAGCCCTGTGTATAATGTAGAGCCTGGTATATGAGGTACAGAGACCTGTGTATAATGTAGAGCCTGGTATATGAGGTACAGGGACCTGTGTGAGGTGTGATGGGACTTGTAGTTCCTCAACAGCTGGAGGGCCACAGGTTGAGCACCCATGCTGTAGAGCCTGTGATATGATGTACAGAGACCTGTGTATAATGTAGAGCCTGGTATATGAGGTACAGATCCCATTGTATAATGTAGAGCCTGGTATATGATGTACTACACAGGGCTCTGTACCTCATACCCGAAGCTGTACATTATACACCAGGCTCTGTACATCATATACCAGTCTGTTCAAAATACACAGGTCTCCGTACAACATATACATAGGGCTCTGTACCTCATATACCAGGCTGTACATTATACACAGGTCTCTGTACAATATATATAGATTTGTGGAATAAAAATATAAGTCCAGCCTTTTGCATCTGAAATTCGCCCTTTTACATCAGAAGCCCCTTCCATCAGAATACCTCTTTCACATCAGAAGCTCCCCATGACATAAGAGTCCCTCCTTTCACACCAGACACCCCCTATTACATCAGGATCCCCCTTTCACATTAGAATCCCCCTCATCACGTCCAAGAGCCAAACCTTGCCCCTTTATGTCAGAAGCCCCCATCATATCAGAGTTGCTGCAGACCGGGTAAAATCTTGTAGTGGGTCGGATGTGGTTCTCATGCCATAGTTTGGAGACCCCTAGTCTAACTGCCATTCAAGTGTGCAATCTAAAGGGAAATACCCAAAAATAACAACTGATAGCCATTTTTTTTCCAAGATAAACTGAAAATGGCTGTGTTTTTCACATGCCAATATTGAATAAACATGCATCCAAAACAGCTTGAAAAATGTGGTGATCAGATTGAACCTACACTTGTCCTCTGAAGTCTATTGGAAGTATAAAAGCCAGTCAGGAACACAGCACAGGGATGGGGGGGACCCCTTATAATGGGTACAGCAGCCAGCAGGTATACAGACCTGGGAACTCAGCACAGGCATGGTGGGAACCCCTCATTATGGGCACAGTGAGGCTGCATATGATGTGCACAGTGAGGCTGCATTGGATGAAATAGATACTTGCATTTGGCAGCCATACCTATTGCTGCGTACAAACGCTCGGAATTTCCGATGGAAAAAGTCAGACGGAATTTTTTCAGCGGATATTCCGACCGTGTGTATGCCCCATCGAACTTTTACGATGGGGCAATTACGACAGAAAACCCCCATACATGTTCAGAATCAAGTACGTGATGGGAGCGCTCGGACTGGTAAAACTTGGTAAAACTAGCGTTCGTAATGGAGATAGCACTTTTGTCATGCAGCAAATTCTGGGATATTTCAATGCAGCGCATTACTTTATTCTTTATAATGCTCGAATAATTAAGTTGTTTTGCTGCTGATATTTTGACAAACGTATTTCTTTATTGTTTCTTGTGATCTCATGAATAATCTATCTTTATTATAAATACAGATCTCTATAGTATTTTTTTTTTTTTTAAATGATTTGATTTTAATCCAGATATCTTTTTTTTTTTTTCCTCGTGATTTTTTATTTTTTTTTGGTCAAGTTACCACAACAACATTATTATCTTGTATTTTTTTTTACCTCAAGGAGGTTGGTTAGTGTTGGTGTCCCTTGTTAATTTGACATTGTATTTTTGAAATGTACCTGCCTACTCACAACCAAACTGTTCTTGTTTAGAAAAACACATAGGCAAGTATTTTTAGTAAATAAAATATCCATTTATTCTGGGTAACAAAATAAAGAGGAAGGTGACGATGGAGAAACTGGTCGAATTTGTGAAGCCTTTGGACCCGAGGGCAGACATCAAGTGTGTGGAAAATAAAATTGGTATCTTGAGGAGTCCATATAATTGGGAGCCCAATCTGGTCCAGAACTCCCAGAGATCAGGAACAGAAGCAGATGACATATATGTCCCCAGTCTGTGGTACTACAACAGCCTGCGTCTTCTGTCAGACCAGACTGAAGCCAGGCAATAACTTTCTTTTCTTCCCTGCAGCGTTCCCTCCACGCCTCACTGCACGCTTCTTTGGAGGCTGTGGCTCTGGTGGTGGACTTGTGGCAGGAGGAGGAGGAGGATGGGCGAGCTCACATACGTGGCTGTTCTCAGTCAGCTGGCCCCTCATCACCTTCTGAAGGGCCTGAGCAAAAATACCCTCACATACCACTCCACTTTCTGCAGTCTAGTGGCTAGATAGCAGCCATAGGCCTCTTCAGTGTTGGGGGGGGGGGGGCTCTGAGGACCTCACTTGCCTCCCTAATGATGCACAGTGCTGCCACCTCCATGTTACTCCCCTTCCTGGGCCTTTTTGTTGTAAGGCCATGGGGAGCCACCTGTGATTGGGTGAGGACACTGGGCCTGGCAACCTCCTGGCTGACACTGGGCCCGGCCACCTCCTGGCTGACACTCACCCTTGCCTCCTTTCCTGACCCTCATTTTGGCTGAGGTCATCCTGTGTATGAAAAAGGGACATAGTTTTAGTTTTTCGTTCATCAATCACACACAATTTTCAGCTCATGACTGTTGCAAATTGAATGTTAATAAATAGAAAAGACTATCATTCTGACCCCAGCATTTTTCATTCTTGTCACCATCCTTTTTGGCCACTACTGTCTATTGATAGGTCAAACACTTTTTGATTAATCATTAATTTGTCAATAATATCCAGTTACCAACAATAATTTTAGGACAATAAACAAGTTTAAAAATACTATACCTGGCTCCAGCTGGGCGCATCCACTTCTTCCAGGATGTCATGGCCAGGTTGGTCCTTGTCACCCTCTGCTAGGATGGAGGGAAGGCTGCAGGGAAGGCTAGAAAGTGATTCCCTGGCTTCAAGCTGGACGTCCAGAAAGTGCAGTCTGTTGTAGTACCACAGCTTGGGGACATACACTTTCGATGCTGCTGCTCCTGATCTGATGGAATTCTGGATTTTATTATACTCCTTATACATGTTCCTCAAGTTACCAATTTTATTGACCAACATCTCGATGTCTGCCTCGAGGATCCGTGTCTGCACATATTCAAGCAATTTCTCCATCGTTGCCCTCCTTTCTACTCTATTATGATATAAGGGGTGTTTCAGCTCCCACAAATTACTCTCCCTGTATCTGTCTATGAATCTGATGAGAAAATCAGGGTTCTTAAAGTGCTGCATATTTTCTGCAAGATAAAACACTAATGTCAGACTAAACTCTCATAATTTTATCCCAATATAGGCCTCAATCTTGAAGCAGTATAGGCCACTGATGCCCCAAGTTTAAATTTTATCTTCGTTAGGACGCTCGCCACTTCCGTTCCTCCTTCCTCCGCACACAGAACGTAGTTACGACACATGCGTGTTAGCTTTATATACACTGCACATGCGTGAAACTCCGCCCGCCCCTGACGTTCTTTCTAGTATATTCCACGCCCCTTCTCTTTCGGCGCGCAGTGGGAGACGACATGGCGGAGACACAGGTGCATGTTAATTATAGAAACAACAAGGAAATCCCGGAGCCAAAAACGTCCCGATCCAGGAGGAGATATAAGGCCTCAAATATGTCCTATGCGGAGCTAGTGGACATTCTGAAGAGGACCGACTATGATGGCAAGCATGGGCCGTACACCAACCCTAATGTGAGAAAGGCCAAGATAATGTCTAAAGTTGTGAAAAGTCTGCACAAGAATTTTGGGCTACGACGATCCAAGGAGCAGCTGAGGAAATGCTGGTCAGACCTGAAACTGAGAGAGCATTATCAGTACAGAAGGATCAAGAAAGTCCTTGCAAAAAGTAAGTATTTGTCCTGTGTTCTAATGATTATTCCTTGCATGTTGCTCCATGTGCTTTTATTTACTGTTGGACATTTTAAAATGGCAACTTTCAGGTTAATGGGCACAGTAATCGGTCGTATTAAACCTTGTTCGCCCACTAAATACAATGTTTTGGGCAGATACAGGTTAAATACCTATTTCTTGAAATATAATTTTAGTACATTGTTGTCTAGATGTGTTTGTAACTAGAATGAAATGCAAACTTGATTCAGTGTAAAGGAAAGGACACTCAGCAGCTGTTTACACATCTGGACTCTGGAGCACTAGTGTGGGACACCAGAACAACCTTTTTAGGGTGTCCCACACAGGTGCTCCAGTGGATACTTGGGGTGTCTCCATGTGTGAAACTTGGCCAAAAAAGGTAATTATTCCAGCTTTGGAAAGTGAAAAAAATCATGTCTTCATCTTGGAACTCTGCCAAAACAGACAACTGTACCCCACTTACAAGCAATGTTTCATATTCCTATTTCTGCCCTCAAATATCTGTGTGCTAAGTAACCTTTTGTTTCATTCTCGTAGGGGAGCAAAGACTCGGAGGACACCACTCAGAGGACACTAGACATGGGCGCCGTCAATAAATTTGTTTTGTTTCGTATTAGCCGTTATTTCGTAATTCGTGTCCAAAATTCATTTTGGATTCGTACGAAATACGAATTTTCGTTAGATTCGTTAACTTTTCATAAAATTACGAACGTTCGTTATGATGAATTTAAAAAGAAAACCCAGGAAGTCATCAGTGCTGCCGACTTCCTCGGTTTGCTTTTTAAATTCATAACAAATGTTCGTAATTGTTACGAAAAGTTAACGAACCGAACAAAAATTCGTATTCAATCCAAATTGAATTTCGGACACGAATTACGAAATAACGGCTAATACGAAACGAATTACGGCAACTGGCTACAAACAAACCCAGGAACTCAGCACAGAACAGGGATGGTGGGAGCCCCTCAAAATGAGCACAACAGGGGTATAGCCCCAGGAGGAAGTCAGCACAGCACATGGTGGAAGCCCCTCATAATGAGCACAGCAGGGGCACAGCCCCAGGAGGAAGTCAGCACAGCACAGGGATGGGGAGAGCCCTTCATAATGAGCACAGCACAGGGATGGTGGGAGCCCCTCATAATGAGCACAGCACAGGGATGGTGGGAGCCCCTCATAATGAGCACAGCAGGAGTACAGCCCCAGGAGGAAGTCAGCACAGCAAATGGTGGAAGCCCCTCAAAATGAGCACAGCAGGGGCACAGCCCCAGGAGGAAGTTAGCACAGGGACGGTGAGAGCCCCTCATAATGAGCACATCACAGGGATGGTGGGAGCCCCTCATAATGAGCACAGCAGGGGTACAGCCCCAGGAGGAAGTCAGCACAGCACAGGGATGGTGGGAGCCCCTCATAATGAGCACAGCACAGGGATGGTGGGAGCCCCTCATAATGAGCACAGCAGCTGTACAGCCCAAGGAGGAAGTCAGCACAGCACAGGGATGGTGGGAGCCCCTCATAATGAGTCGACGACTGCCATATTGAGAAAGGTATTGTAGCCCGGGCCATTAGTTTGTAGTTCGTAATTCGTGTCCGAAATTAAATTTGGATTAAAAACAAATTTTCGTTAGGTTCGTTAACTTTTAGTAACAATTACGAACATTCGTTATGATGAATTTAAAATGCAAAAAATACCTTTCTCAAATTCGGATCCGAAATTCGTCAAGAAATGTTGTATTTCGTAAAATTCAGAAGCATATAAATTCGTATTTTGGATGCTTCCGAATGTACGAATTTTCGGAAATTCGTATGAATTTTCGATTCGTACAAAACGAATCGCACATGTCTAGAGGACACCAGGAACCCCACACCTCAGAAAGAAGGGGAACTCAGCACAACATCACAACCCGAGGAAGTGGAGGAAGGAGAGGTGGAGGAAGTGGGCGAAATTGTCAAAACAACAGGTCAGTGTCTGACACCCCAGCTTCAGGTAATATATGTAGGCCTGCATATTTATAGAACATGTTTTTCTTAAAAATTTTAGGTGATGTGCTGGTTGTGGAAGAGCAAGCTCAACATTTCACAAGTGCAAGTGCACAAATCCTAATCCAGGACCTCATGGTGTTGAGTCGGAAAATAGACATCATAAGGAATAAACTAAATTTTTTTTGATCAACAAATTAAGAACATGATTGATGTGTTGGGGAGAATCTAAATATCTTCAAAATGCCACCATTTTAACTTTTTGTGGACTAAATTCTAACATTTTAGTGTAATTTTCTAAGCCAAATTTAGAAGATGCACACAGTGTGTGAACATGTGCTATCTGCCATCATGGCATATCAATGTACTTGTTTTGTGGGTGCAACCCCTTCCTCGCAACTCAAGTAGGTGAGAGGAAGGGGTTGCACCCACAAAATACGTCCACTGATCCCCCATGATGGGAGATAGCACATGTTGACATTAGGCATGGGATCAGGAAGGAAATCCACATTTTGACTCCCAATTTGTATGCATCTTCAAAATTTGGCTTTTACAGGGGTGACATCTGATGAAGACAAGATCAACACATTTTTGACATACTACAGTATAATGTCTGATATTGCCTTCAGTTTTTCTACGTTGAACTTTGTAAGTTCCAGAGTTGTGTATGTTTTATGGTTTGAAACATGCCTGTTTATACAAAAAATAAAAATAAAATTGGTAAAACTTGGGGAAAAAAATATGTTTGAATTTCCGCAAAAATGTTAGAACGCCCATGTGAATGTGCACAGAGTAAAAAAAGTTTGATAATCAACAATGTGTGGCTTCTTCTTTCAATGCTCAATACCAGTAATGTTATGTTTACTGTGACAATGGGGGTTATTTACTAAAGGAAAATCCACTTGGCACTACAAGTGCACTAGGAGAACCTAGGAGACAGCTAAAATAAACACAAGCAAGAAAGAAAATTCAAGATTTTATCAGATAATTTTTTTTATAATATTTATACATTGTCTGGCATAGCAATGGCCCCCCTAACAGTAAAATACTCGACATATTTCTGCCAAATTTCATGGGTGCTTTCGGGGAGCAAGCCAGGATGGCCAGTGTCCAGGCCCATCAGGGGATTCCCTGAAAGTCCGGCCTCAGGCCCAACTGTGGGTATATAATTTGGGGAATTTTTGCGTAAAAAAATTGTGCAATATGCAGCAGCTGAATATTATGTGGTTCAGTTTATACTCCGCCATGTTGATAGCTGTCAGAAACAGGCGGAACCGACTGGCCCTTATCCGAAGGCATTCTCAACAACTCTTCGGGCTCTAGCCAGCCGGTAGTTAAAAACCCTCCTCTGCGGGGTGAGGGTCCTCTGGGGGAATGGTCTCATCAGATGTGGTCCCAGGCCGAAGGCTTCATCAGCAATAAAGACGAACGAGAGGCCTTCAATGTTGTCTTCATCAGGTGGCAATGCCAGGCCACCAGTCTGGAGACGTCGAGCAAACTCCGTCCGGGCGAAGACTCCACCATCTGACATCTGGCCATTCTTCCCCACGTCCACATAGAAGAACTCATATTGTGCCAACACCACCATCAACACTATACTATTAAACGCCTTATAATTATAATAGTATGACCCCGAATGGGGTGGTGGCACTATGTGGACGTGCTTCCCATCTATTGCACCTCCACAGTTGGGAAAGTCCCACCAGTGGGCAAACTGGGATACCGCGGTCTGCCATTCCTGTGGCGTTGAAGGAAACTGTGTAGTCAAACTAGAAAAAAAATAGTAATTTTGCACACATTGCAAGCAGATTATACAAAAACATTCTTGGCCAACATCAGTATAACATTTTTTTAAGGAGTATTTAAAGACAAAAAATCTAAGGTCTACTTATCAGATTCCTCACCCCCTCTGATGGCCCATTGTAAAAAATTTAGGGGGGGTTCGAGCTGAGTTTGGGACCCCCAAAAAAGCCTCTGCCACAATTTATTGAGAACAAAGACATTTTTAGACATTTCAGGAGGGGGGTTCTAGCTGAGTTTGGGTCCCCCCCAAAAAAGCCTCTGACACTCTGTCTGAATTTAAGGACAACAATAACATTTGTACACATTTTAGGGGGGGGGAGGGTTCTAGCTGAGTTTGGGACCTGCCAAAAAAAGCCTCTGTCACTCTGTCTGAATTTAAGGACAACAATAACATTTGTACACATTTTAGGGGGGGAGGGTTCTAGCTGAGTTTGGGACCCCCCAAAAAAAGCCTCTGTCACTCTGTCTGAATTTAAGGACAACAATAACATTTGTACACATTTTAGGGGGTATTTAGGGTAAAACACTACAATGGAGCTGACAAAATACATTGTTAAGTGACTAGGCTAGGTGAGTATTGGCCAAGGATAGCATGCTGGAGAGGTTAGTGAAGGGAAATATGCATGTAGGCCAAAAAAGGAACAATAAAAGCTTACAGCATGCACAAGGACAAAGGGGACATTCATAGCATATTACAATCATGGTAATTAGGGAATGATGAAAGAAATACAATACATTAGCAAACAATAAATACATAGAATGTGAGGTTAAAGGAGAAAACTTACCTTAATATAGTCCTTCTGCAGGACTTGGATGATGGCAGAACAGATCTCTGGGATAATGAACCCGAGAGCCTAGGAGGAGATGCCTGTCGTGAACTTGAGGTCCTGCAGACTTCTCCCAGTTGCCAGGTATCTCAACGTGGCAACTAGCCTTTGCTCGGCAGTGATGGCTTGCCGCTTGCAGGTGTCCTGCTTCGTAATATAAGGGGACAGGAAAGCCAACAGATGGTGAAAAATGGGGTCCGTCATCCGGAGATAATTCCTGAAGTCATCAGGATTATTCTCCTGGATCTCCCGTAGCAAAGGCATGTGACAGAATTGGTCACGCTGGAGCAATCAATTCTTCGTCCATGAACTCCTACTCACCCTGTTTATGGACTGGGCTTGGGCCAAGACAAGAACCCCAACACCAAGCCCATGCAAAACAAGAACTCTACGACGAGTACGTACCCGCAACATAGCTAGAAAACAGTTGCCTGGTCAGAACGAACTAAACAGAACGCACTGAAGAACACAGTCCTATGAAGAACAACCTGAAAATCAGAAACGAGCGGAAAAGAACACACTGAAAAACAGATACGACCTGACTACACACCGTGAAAGACAGATACGAACCCACAAGCACCAACTGAACAGCAGAAAACTATTTGAAAAGCACAAATCGTCTCTCACCAAACTTTTACTAACACGAGATCAGCAAAAGCAGCCCAAAGGGTGGCGCCGTTGGATTGGAACTTTTGCTTTATATTGCCGTTGTACGTCACCGCGTTTTTGACGGTCGGATTTTGGTGCGACAGTGTGTATACAAGACAGCTTGAGTTTATTCCGACGGAAAAAACGGTCGTGTGTACAAGGCATATCTCTCTTTTAAACGTACCCAGATTCTCATTTGACTCATAGGTACTGATCATTGTGGATTTTTTTTTCAAAATTAATGAAAATTCGGTTCCATCTTTGAAACTATTGCCCTTCACAAGGCGTTCAGATGAAGAAAAAAAAAAGGATGAAGGAGCTTGGACCACATCAACCCAAATTGCAAATTCAGCAGAGGTCAAGTGATCGTGGTCGAGTTTACACTCAAAGCTTTTCCGCCACTTCTTATTAGGGGTGCGCATCTTCACTGGTCTCACGATTCGATTACGATTATCTGGCCAACGATTCAATTCGGCGATGCATCACGATTACTGATGCGCTCCCACTTCCGCTTGGGCCACCTAGGCGGCCCTTCCTCCAAGCAACTTCAGGGACACATCACAGGTCCCAGAAGATTGCCCGGCTATGCAGGACAGCTCAGTGAGACATGCGCACACCTGGCTGTGAAGCTGCAAGCTGTCACAGCCGGATGCCCACAGTAGTATTGCCAGCGCCGTGGACAGGCGGGGGAGAGCATGGAGTGTTTGGGTGGCCACATCGCTGGATTGTGGGACAGGTGAGTGTCTTTTTATTAAAGGTCAGAAGATACACTTTTTTTTGTAGCTGCTGACTTTTAATAAACTAAAAATATTAGATTAGAATCCACAACTGACAAACAGCCCTGTGAGTTTCACTGTACTGTCTCTGTGCTGAAATTTCTCTGGGCTTTGCACATTCCAGCACACTAGGAGTTAACACAGTGGAATGTGCAAACGGGGAGCCGGAGAAATGCCAGCACAGAGCATGTGTAGGAGTACACAGTCTCATACTGCTGTTAAAATACCTGTGTGGTAATAAATGCTGAGTTATAATCCATTAAGTGGCCACCGCTGTATGTGCTTTTTAAAATATATGCAGATTCATACCTCATATCTCAGTGTGTATATAACTGTATATGCCGCTCATGTGACTGCATGGTGCGGCCCGCCCCTCTCCTCTCACGTCTCATCTCTCTCTCTCCTGGAGTCAGTGGGAGTTCTCAGCCCCGCCCACCGGCTGTAGCTATCAGATCAGAAGAGAGGCGGGCGGGGCTGACATCAGGAGAGCGAGAGAGAGATGAGACGTGAGAGGAGAGGGGCGGGCCGTAACATGCAGTCACATGAGCGGCATATACAGTTATATACATGTAGCGCACCAACCCCAGACTTTACCTGCTTTTCTTCTGCTTGGCTCCTCCGCAGGAAAGAATGAGGCACACCGCACCACAAGCCCGTACCCTCCTGAATGGGGAGGTTGAGCGGTGTTAGTTTCTCGGGCCTGCTTGCAGCCAGTGTTTAAAAACCTCCAGTGCTGACCTCGTTTCTGTGGTAGTCAGAAACAAGCCTTTAGTTCTCCCCAGTAAGCAACTGTCCACACCAACTGAAAGGTCCAACTCTTATTTATTTTTCTCAGCACAATAAATAGTCTCTTTGAGAGCAGACTGGTTGGGACAAGACACAGGTAAGATAAAGTGGGAGGAGGTCCAGGCACAAACTTGAATTGGGTTTTCTCCTGTTCTGATTAGCACGAACAGGCTTGGCGCACGGTCCCTGCCACAGACCATGAGGTTAGTCTGCCACTGACCGGGTGGAAAAGATGAAAGCCACTGCCACTGACCTTGTGTGCGTAGTGTCACTGCCACTGTGACATACAGAACACGCTCTTCCTTCCTTTAGTAACTTGGCCCCTTTTTAGGACAAGAACATCCCTCTGGAGAGTTACCAGAGGCCCCATCTGTCACCACGACTCTGCGCTGGGTCTTCAGAAAGGGTCACCTCCCTGGCCTCCTCAATCCTGGATACGGGTCCCCTCGCAAGGCAGATCCCTGGGAGCCTCGGTCCCTGGCGGATCCCAGCCGAAAGTTGCTGGGCTCCAGGCCTTTCTCCAAAGTACCTCACCCCAGACTGGAGGTGTCTGGGATGAAACAGCAGCTCTGTCTCCGGGCCTAGGGCACCCAGAGACAACCCGACCAGCCCAGAGACAACCCGACCAGGCCTCCGGGCCTAGGGCACCCGGAGGCGACACACACGAGTGTGGAACCGACCCCTCCGGAAGATGGCCGCCCCCTTTTATATCCTCTCCCGACAGGCACAGCAGGTTCCCTGCCCCGCCATACTGCTGCCAAGAGGGGACAAAAAAAGGCACAACCTTGTACTGCGGTTCAACCTGGGCCTATGGCAACAGCGCCACCTATAGGCCCCAGGGAACTACACACCAGTATCATCTCCCAGGGATAGAAATGGTCCATGAAACCTAACAATTAATGCATCTGAGCCTAGTTACCACTCAGATGCTCCCCCTAAATATAGCAACCCGCTACATACACACTGAGATATGAGGTATGAATCTGCATATATTTTAAAAAGCACATACAGCGGTGGCCACTTAATGGATTATAACGCAGCATTTATTACAAAATGGTTATTTTGACAGACACGCTCAGAGCGGGGGCGGGGCATGTCGGATGACGTCACGGACATCGATTATTGGGGTCACATGCATCGATGCCGCATCGGGGACCCCCGAATTGAGATGCACCGATGCAGCGATTAAATTCAGCACCCCTACTTCTTATAGCAAATGGAGTTGGCTAGCTGGATGTGATGTGACTAATGCCTATTATTGTTTTTCCTGTTTGCTATTTCAAAGTCATGTCACCGACACATTGTGGATATCAACAGGGGGTTTGTGACCTAAAGCATCTCACTGACAAGTGCAAGCGGCATAAAATTACCCAAAGCCATCTTGACAACATTATGAGGCTCGAGTTTTTTGGGAAGTGCAGCATTGGTGAACAGCTAGATGCAGGCTACAGAATTTCCATTAGAAGACATAATGATGAGGTCACAAAAAATCGATACATCCTGTCTAGAATAATAGACTGCGTGAAATTATGTGGTGCATTTGAGCTGGTTTTGCGTGGCCATGACGAGAGCGAAAGACCAGAGAATCCCGGGATATTCCGTGGCTTGGTTGATTTTGTTGCTTCTCTTGATGGAGTTTTGAAAGAGCACCTAGAGAATGCCACTGTTTTTAAGGGAACTTCAAAAACTGCGCAGAACGAGCTGTTGGACTGTATGTTGTCTGTTGTGAAGAAGCACATTATTCAAGAAGCATGGAGCAGCGATTTTATCTCAATCCAGGCCGACGAGACCACGATATTGCCACACAGTGCCAACTTGTGCTTGTACTGCGCTACATCGATGCCAGAAGCAACGTACAGGAGAGGCTTTTTGAGTTTATTCCTCTGCATTCAACTACAGCGGATTCCAACACTACAGCGCTACAAGAGCGTCTTGCTGTCATCCTTCCAGAGGATCAGAAGCATAAACTAATCTCCCAAGCATATGATAGAGCCAGCGTGATGAGGGGTGCCACTGCAGTGGTTCAAAAGAAAATACAAATTATGTACCCAAATGCCGATTACATCCACTGCTATGCACATCAGCTCAATCTGATAATGCAATAGGCCACTTCTCAAATGCCCAAAGTGAGACTATTGTTTGCTAACCCTGGAGGATTTGCCAGCTTTTTTACCCGATCACCCAAGCGCACAGATGTTCTTGATAAAGTAGTTGCCCATAGACTACCGACATCAAGCAGTGTCAGATGGAACTTCCACAGCCGTGCCGTCAATACAGTGTGAGCACAGAGAGGACCTCATCCGCTGTTTTGAAACAACGCGAGACTCAGGTGACTTTGACCTTGTTATCATGAGAGAGGCAGCAGGCTTTGCCGTGCTGCTGGATGATCAGGATTTTAAATATTTTCTGACACTTTTCCACATCATCATGCCACATGTGGACCTCCTCTATGCCAAACTCCAGAAGAAGGACATAGATTTAGTCCACATTAACCACTTGACCACTGGGCACTTAAACCCCCTTAATAACCAGACCAATTTTCAGCTTTCGGTGCTCTCACATTTTGAATGACAATTACTCAGTCATACAACACTGTACCCATATGAAATTTTTGTCCTTTTTTTCACAAAAATAGAGCTTTCTTTTGGTGGTATTTAATCACTGTTGGGTTTTTTATTTTTTGCGCTATAAGAGAAAAAAGACTGAAAATTTTGTAAAAAAATGATTTTTTTTTCGTTTCTGTTATAAAATTTTGCAAATTACTATTTTTTCTTCATAAATTTTGGCCAAAATTTATACTGCTACATATCTTTGGTAAAAATAAGTACAAATTGGTGTATATTATTTGGTCTTTGTGAAAGTTATAGAGTCCACAAGCTATGGTGCCAATATCTGAAAATTGATCACACCTGAAGTACTGACGGCCTATCTCAATTCTTGAGACCCTAGCATGCCAGAAAAGTACAAATACCCCTCAAATGACCCCTTTTTGGAAAGAAGACATTCCAAGGTATTCAGAAAGAGGCATTGTGAGTTTTTTGAAGTTGTCATTTTTTCCCACAATTCTTTGCAAAATCAAGATTTTTTTTTTTCTCTTTTTTTTTTTCACAAAATTTTCATATTAGCAGGTTATTTCTCACACACAGCATATGCATTCCACAAATTACACCCCAAAACACATTCTGCTATTCCTCCCGAGTATGGCGATACCACATGTGTGAGACTTTTACACAGCGTGGCCACATACAGAGGCCCAACATGCAGGGAGCACCTTCAGGCGTTCTGGAGCACCAAGGCCAATTCTGACATTTCTCTCCTACATGTAAAAATCATCATTTATTTGCTAGAAAATTACATAGAACCCCAAAACATTATATATGTTTTTTTAGCAAAGACCTTAGAGAATATAATGGTGGTTGTTGCAACTTTTTATCTCGCACGATATTTGCGCAGCAATTTTTTTAACGTGTTTTTTACGGAAAAAAAATGTTTTGTGCTTAAAAAAAAAAAAACAGTAAAGTTAGCCCAATGTTTTTGCATAATGTGAAAGATGAAGTTACGCCGAGTAAATAGATACCTAACATGTCGCCCTTAAAAATTGCACACACTCGTGGAATGGCGCCAAACTTCGCTACTTAAAAAATCCCCATAGGCGACGCTTTAAATATTTTTACTGGTTACATGTTTTGAGTTACAGAGGAGGTCTAGGGCCAAAATGATTGCTCTCGCTCTAACGTTCGCAGAGATACCTCACATGTGTGGTTTGAAAACCGTTTTCATATGTGGGCGGGACTTACGTATGCGTTCGCTTCTGTATGCGAGCTCACGGGGACAGGGGCGCTTTAAAAAAAAAAAAAAAATTTATTCTTCATTTTACTTTATTTATTTTAGTTTGACATGTTTTTCCGCCCTAAACATTTTTTTGATCACTTTTATACCTATTACAAGGAACGTAAACATCCCTTGTAATAGGAATATGGCATGACAGGCCCTCTTTACAGTGAGATATGGGGGGGGGGGTGTCAATAAGACCCCACATCTCACCTCTAGGCTGGGAAGCCTGAAAAAAAAAAAAAAAAAAAAAACAACAATCCTGGCTTTGATCGTAGCGGTGAGTCGGTAGAAGCACCGGAGGGCGGCGGGGGGGGGGGACATCCCCTCTCGCCTCCCGTAAGAATGATCAAGCGGCGGAACAGCCGCTATGATTGTTCTTATGGTGTAGGGAATCGCCGGCTGAAAAAGCTAATATCTGAATGATGCCTGTAGCTGCTCCCATCATTCAGATATCCCCGCACAAAGTCAAGGACGTCATATGACGGCCGGAGGGCGGGAAGTGGTTATTGCAGAGTATTGCCGGGCATTGCGGAGTATTGCCGGGCATTGCGGAGTATTTCCGGGCATTGCGGAGTATTGCCGGGCATTGCGGAGTATTGCCGGGCATTGCGGAGTATTGCGGACTATGGCAGGGTATTGCGGTGTATGGCAGGGTATTGCGGTGTATGGCAGGGTATTGCACGGGGTATTGTGGAGGGTATTGCACAGGGTATTGTGGAGGGTATTGCAGAGTATTGTGCAGGGTATTGCAGAGTATTGTGCAGGGTATTGCAGAGTATTGTGCAGGGTATTGCAGAGTATTGTGCAGGGTATTGCAGAGTATTGTGCAGAGTATTGCGCAGGGTATTGCAGAGTATTTTGCAGGGTATTGCAGAGTATTTTGCAGGGTATTGCAGAGTATTTTGCAGGGTATTGCAGAGTATTGTGCAGGGTATTGCAGAGTATTGCACCAGGGTATTGCAGAGTATTGCACCAGGGTATTGCAGAGTATTGCACCAGGGTATTGCAGAGTATTGCACCAGGGTATTGCAGAGTATTTCGCAGGGTATTGCAGAGTATTTCGCAGGGTATTGCAGAGTATTGCACCAGGGTATTGCAGAGTATTGCACCAGGGTATTGCAGAGTATTGCACCAGGGTATTGCAGAGTATTGCACCAGGGTATTTTGCAGAGTATTGGCAGGGTGTATTGCAGAGTATTGGCAGGGTATAGCACAGGGATGGCTGAGCAGGGATGGATGGATGGCTGGATCTGTGACTGCAATTGTCACAGATCCAGCCCACAGTGCTGCTGCTGCCATCCGCTCCCTCCCCCTCCCCTCTCACACTGTACCGATCGCTACAGAGAGGGGAGGGAGGAACCGGCGTCATCAAATGACGCCGGTCTGTTTACAAGTGATTGCTCCGTCATTTGACGGAGCGATCACATGGTAAACGGCCGCTATCAGCGGCGATTTACCGCGATTCGTGATCCGCCGGGTCCTCTGGACCCGGCGGTCACGGAGTTTCCCGTGTGCGCGCCCCAGGGGGCGCGCGGGAGCGCGATTCTGGGAGGACGTTATATAACGTCCTCCCAGAGTTAAGCAACCACCTTGTCGACGTTATTTGTCGGCAGGTGGTTGTTAAGTGGTTAAAGGGGAGCATCCAGCAGTTCCAGCAGGACATACAGAAGATCAGGTAGCAGCTGTATTCCTCCTTTTACATGTTATTTTGTTATTATTATTTTTATTATTATTGCTCATACCTTTTGCAGAGATTATATCCCATCCCTGGTTGACCAAAGCAGTCAAGGTGGTTCTCAACCAAGGAGGCGGTGCTCGCTGAATCCAGGAGAACAAAAACACATTGCAGCTGAGGTGAGTTTTTATTTGTTGCATATTTGTCTTTTTGATAGCTCCCTCTTATAGATATAAAGATTGAAAAGAAAAAAAAATTCTTACAATATTCATATAAAAATGACGTGATCTAAAAGGATTTGTTATTCCCTCTAGTGGATACCATTAGTATTACAGCCTTCATCTCTGTTAGGTTTCATGCATTTCTGATGCTCAGGAAGCTGACACATTTACTAAGAATGTCTTGTTCATGTGTATGGAGTTCTGAGAAGTTATGGATTCAAAACCACAGAAACTAATCTCCCTTTATAACTTAAAACTGAACATTTAAAATGACCAGTTTTAAGTTATGAAGGGAGATCAGTTTCAGTGTTTTTGAATCCATAATTTCTCAGAACTCCATACACATGGACAAGACATTCTTAGTAAATTTGTCAAGTTTCATGCATTTCTGATGCTTAGGAAGCTAACAGAGATGACATTGACATTTGTCATCACTACATAATTTTTGTTTTTATCCTTCAATCTATAGGTCTGTCATACCATACTCTTGCACACCATGCAACGTTTCTCCTTCACAAACCACTTTGTTAGTGCCAGCTTGCTTCAAGCAGACAGGTTTGATCAGTATGCAATGGAGTTTCCGGAGGATGCACTGAGTAAGACTTTGAAGGCCTATCCACTGCTCAATAAGAGTACGTTAAAGACAGAACTTAGTCTCATCTACCCCACAGAAGAGTTCAGAAAGTGTAATGGTGCTGTGGACATATTCCAGTTGTTTATGGAGAATAATCTTAAAAACGTATTTAGACAGACTGTCACTCCTCTAAACATTCTCATCACCACACCCATGACCACAGCAGAAGCTGAGAGGTGCTTCTCGACCATAAAAAGGATTAAGACATTTTTTGAGAAATAGCATGACACAGGAGAGGCTGAATGGCATTGGCCATGCTGTCCATGGAAAAGAGAGTGGTGACAGAGATGATTTTAACCAGGAGGTCATTGAGAAATTTGCCAGCCAGAAAGAAAGGAGAGCAAATTTTTTTTTCAAATAGGTCTACTGGCGCTAATGTGAATGTTGCATTCATTTGTATTCAGGATCACCTTTACTCTGATTCAGAGTTTTTTTGTTGTTGTTTGTTGTGCGATAAAAATTGTTTACTGTTTTAAAAAAAATTCACTGATTTGTGGTACATTTATTGCATTCTTTAACAGTTGACTTTAACATTTTCTATACTTCATCTAGCAGGAATGACACATAATCAGCTGATAAATGCCTATTTAGAGTCCTTCATTACTAACAGTGTAATTTTTCAGTTTGTTTGCGCCGATCTGTAAGGCTGCGCTATATACCATGATCTGCGAGGCTGGGGCTGTATACTCTGTCCTGTGATGCTGGGGCTATATACTCTGTCCTGTGATGCTGAGCTGTATACTCCTGACACTATGAGTGGAATACAGGGGACGGAGTGGGTGGATTCTATAAGGGGTGTGTCTTATGACAAATGGGAGGGGCCAAGCTGGGAGGGGCTTGGTCTTCAGCCCCCCCCATCCTAAAACTTCACCAGCCGCCACCGACTGTCACCTTACTATCCCCAAAGCCCCCAACACTGCACTCCTACCTCTGTAGCTCTTTCTAGCTGTCCCAGTACTAATGGAGGTGGAGTGCGCTGGACTTGGCTTACATTTCTTTTTTGAGTTGCACAGTGCTGTGCCGCTATCTTTCCCACGGCAGCGCTGAGCAATTCAAATAAAGTAATGTCAGCCAAGTTTGCTGACAGCTGCAGCTCACAATGACAGAAAACCTCATCCCCTCTCTGCTCATATGGCAGAGTGAAGAAAAAGAAGCATTAGGAAATCCACTCACTGAGCTCCCGCCCTATATGGTGCGTGAGTTTAGGGAGGAAAGAAATCTATACCTTGGGGGTGGACTGTCTATACTGACTCTTTATGTACTGAGGACCATGGGCGTCCGCTCCATAGGGCAAGGGAGGGCATTTCCCCCCCCCAGAATCCAGTGCCGTGATTCTCAGGGAGGAAAACAGGCAGCGGGCAGGAAGCAAGGCGGCGGCGCGGCAAATTCAATTAGAGCCACTCTCTCTCCCTTTTCGGCTGACAGAAAGGGGGATGGGGCGATCGGGGGAGATATACAGACAGCCCGCAAGCTCTCCTCTCCCTGTCATGGCGCCGCTGCCGAGTTCTCTGGTAAATGGAGCAGGGGCGATGTGACAGGGAGAGGAGAGCTGCGGGCTGTCTGTATATCTCCCACGATCGCCCCCTCCCCCTTTCTGTCAGCTAGAAGAGAGAGAGAGAGCGGCTCTAATTGGATTTGCCATGCCGCCGCCCTGCTTCCTGCCCGCTGTTTTCTTCCCCATGATTGGCCACAGCAGAGGGCCAATCAGAAGATTCTGGGGACTGGGGGCATCATGGGAAATGTAGTCCCTTAAGAGTGGCGGCCCCAGCATGTCCACAGACACCATGCTACAGCCCCCAGCATGCAAGCACTCTGCTGGGGGGGTGTTACAAGAGGAGAAAAGAGAATACTGTGCTGGAGGAAGCCAGAGGGGGCCACGCTGTACCCGCACCACCAGAGAGCCACGCTGTACCCGCACCCCCAGAGAGCCACACTGTACCCACACTACTAGAGAGGGAGCCACGCTGTACCCGAACAACCAGAGAGGGAGCCACGCTGTACCCGCACCACCAGAGAGGGAGCCACGCTGTACCCGCACCACCAGAGAGGGAGCCACGCTGTACCCGCACCACCAGAGAGGGAGCCACGCTGTACCCGCACCACCAGAGAGGGAGCCACGCTGTACCCGCACCACCAGAGAGGGAGCCACGCTGTACCCGCACCACCAGAGAGGGAGCCACGCTGTACCCGCACCACCAGAGAGGGAGCCACGCTGTACCCGCACCACCAGAGAGGGAGCCACACTGTACCCGCACCACCAGAGAGGGAGCCACGCTGTACCCGCACCACCAGAGAGGGAGCCACGCTGTACCCGCACCACCAGAGAGGGAGCCACGCTGTACCCGCACCACCAGAGGGAGCCACGCTGTACCCGAACCACCAGAGGGAGCCACGCTGTACCCGAACCACCAGAGAGGGAGCCACGCTGTACCCGAACCACCAGAGAGGGAGCCACGCTGTACCCGCACCACCAGAGAGGGAGCCACGCTGTATCCACACCACCAGAGAGGGAGCCACGCTGTACCCGCACCACCAGAGAGGGAGCCACGCTATACCCGCACCACCAGAGAGGGAGCCACGCTGTACCCGCACCACCAGAGAGGGAGCCACGCTGTACCCGCACCACCAGAGAGGGAGCCACGCTGTACTCGCACCACCAGAGAGGGAGCCACGCTGTACCCGCACCACCAGAGAGGGAGCCACGCTGTACCCGCACCACCAGAGAGGGAGCCACGCTGTACCCGCACCACCAGAGAGGGAGCCACGCTGTACCTGCACCACCAGAGAGGGAGCCACGCTGTACCCACACCACCAGAGAGGGAGCCACGCTGTACCCGCACCACCAGAGAGGGAGCCACGCTGTACCCGCACCACCAGAGAGGGAGCCACGCTGTACCCGCACCACCAGAGAGGGAGCCACGCTGTACCCGCACCACCAGAGAGGGAGCCACGCTGTACCCGCACCACTTTAAAACAACTAAGGAGTACTCCTAAATTATGACCCATTAAAGACCGGTCATAGACTTTACCAGATAGGTTGGGGGGGGCCTTCCTCCTCCTCCAATCTCCTCCCTTCCACCCCATTTTCCCTATCTCTCTACCACGGATAATATCCCCTACATAACCGCTATCCCCCAACTGTTTCCCTAAACATATACTACTCCCCCCCTTCCCCCAGATCCACTATCTCTCTTCGCTACCCCCCCTACCCGATAAGAAACACTTCTGAGTTCCCCCTCTAGAGTTGGTAGCAAACAATCCTATTTATCCAGCCCGAGAGACTCAAGCGTAAACTAGGCCTCCTAGATACTCCTCCCCCCGTATTGGTTGCTAGAGGTCCGGTGACCGCTTCCATACGGTTGAAAAACAACTTTTGAGATTCTAGGCTGACTGTCATTGCTACCACCTCATACTGGACAAACCACACTAGATTGAACGCACATGATACATCTACGCACAATGCACATATGGAAATTGGGTTTAGACCCAGTCTCTTTGATGAAATAGATTTATCGATCCAAACACTACAGTACAAATTATTTTATTTTTTTCACTTAAATTTTTTATTCAAAGTTTTTCAATTTTACAACACTTCAAACATACAACATACTTAACATTAGTATATCAAAATATATAATTATACATGCCTTTACATACAATCCCCAATAATATCAAAAATATAATAATAAAAAGAATATACTTACAGACTAACACATCAACGACCGCCCACGGCATATATACGTTAGCAGAATCGCTCGTACAGGCACAATCACGTACCTGTACGTTGCCCTTTAACTTCCTGCCGCGTGGTCACGCGCGCACGCCGCCGGCACCGCGCTCGCAAACCCTGCCGCCATCCCTGCGTGAGTCGGACCGCGGGTCCCGCGGACTCGATCGCCGTGGGGATACCCGCGATCGTCTCACGGAGGGATGGAGCGGGGAGATGTTAGTGTAAACACAACATCTCCCCGCTCACCTACTGACACTGTCACCGATCTCCGCTCTGTGTAATCAGAGCGGAGATCAGTGACGTGTCACTCGTAGCCACGCCCCCTAACAGTGAGAATCACTCCCTTAGGCACACTTAACACCTTCAGCGCCCCTAGTGGTTAACCCCTTCACTGCCAGTGTCATTTTTACAGTAACCAGTGCATTTTTATAGCACTGATCGCTGTAAAAATGACAATGGTCCCAAAAATGTGTCAAAAGTGTCCGCCATAATGTCGCAGTCACGAAAAAAAAAACCGCTGATCGCAGCCATTACTAGTATAAAAAATTTTTATAAAAATTCCATAAAACTATTCCCTATTTTGTAAACGCTATAACTTTTGCGCAAACCAATCAATAAACGGCGATTGCGATTTTTTTTACCAAAAATATGTAGAAAAATACGTATCGGCCTAAACTGAGGAAAAAAATGTTTTTTTTAAAATATATTTTGGGGATATTTATTATAGCAAAAAGTAAAAAATATTGATTTTTTTGCAAAATTGTCGCTCTATTTCTGTTTATAGCGCAAAAAATAAAAACTGCAGAGGTGATCAAATACCACCAAAAGAAAGCTCTATTTGTGGAAAAAAAAAAGGACGTCAATTTTGTTTGGGGGCCACGTCGCACGACCGCGCAATTGTCAGTTAAAACGACGCAGTGCCGAATCGCAAAAAGGGGCCTGGTCTTTATGCTGCATATTGGTCCGGGGCTTAAGTGGTTAACCACTTAACGACCGCCCACTGTAAATATACGTCAGCAGAATGGCACCGACAGGCAGAATCACGTATATGTACGTGATTGCCTTTGTATAGTTGGGGGGTCCGATCGGACCCCCCTTCTTTACAGTGAGCGGTCGTTTTACCTTCGGGAGCGATCCGGCATGAGGGGACGGCCGTTCGATTCCGGCCACCCCCTCTCGATCGCTCCCGGCGAATGAGAGAGCTTCCCCTGCCTGCCAGGAAGGAGGAAGTGATGTCATCTCTCCTGGGGCGCTCACATATACCGAGCGCCGTACAGGAGAAGATGCCAGGTTAGTACACAAAACAGCACACTGACACCAGGACACATAGGCACATAAATCGGCCCCCCCAGATCACCCCCCAGCCCCCCCAGCCCCCAGTCACAGTGTCACTGATTGCAGTGACCATTTATTTAGTGATCACTGCAATCAGTGACATTTGTGACTGTAAAAGTGTCACTACATTTAGTTTTAGGTCCAGTGTAGCCCCCTAACCCCCCCCCTAATAAAGGTTTAACCCCCTGATCACCCCCCAGATAACCCTTTCACCCCCTATCACCACTGTCGCTAAGCAATCATTTTTCTGATCGATGTCTTAGCGTCGGTGATGCTGATCGGTAGCCAGTAATTTTTTTTAGGTTCGCCGCAGGTTTTTATAGCGTCGGGTACCCCCATATATTACCTAATGAAGGTTTAACCCCCTTGATCGCCCCCCAGGTAACCCTTTCACCCCCTATCACCACTGTCACTAAGTTATAATTTTTCTGATCGATGTCTTAGCGTCGGCGATGCTGATCGGTAGCCAGTAATTTTTTTTAGGTTCGCCGCAGGTTTTTATAGCGTCGGGTACCCCCATATATTACCTAATAAAGGTTTAACCCCCTTGATCACCCCCCAGGTAACCCTTTCACCCCCTAGCACCGCCGTGGCTATGCGATCATTTTTCTGATCGATGTCTTAGCGTCGGTGATGCTGATCGGTAGCCAGTAATTTTTTTTAGGTTTGCCGCAGGTTTTTATAGCGTTGGGTACCCCCATATATTACCTAATAAAGGTTTAACCCCCTTGATCGCCCCCCCAGGTAACCCTTTCACCCCCTATCACCACTGTCACTAAGCGATAATTTTTCTGATCGATGTCTTAGTGTCGGTGATGCCGATAGGTAGCCAGTAATTTTTTTTTAGGTTCGCTGTCAGGTTTTTATATAGCGTCAGGTACCCCCATATATTACCTAATAAAGGTTTTAACCCCCTAATTGCCCCTAGTTAACCCTTTCACCAGTGATCATCATATAAGTGTTACGGGTGACGCTGGTTAGTTAGTTTGCTTTTTATAGTGTCAGGGCACCCGCCGTATAGAACCCAATAAAGGTTTAACCCCCTGATCGCCCGGCGGGTGATATCAGTTAGGTTTTAGCGTCAGAGAGGGTCTGCGTCACACCCCAGGCAGCGTCAGGTTAGTGCCAGTAACGCTAACACCCACGCGTGAAGCATACACCCCCTTAGTGGTATAGTATCTGATCAGCTCAATATCTGATCTGATCAGATCTATACTAGCGTCCCCAGCAGTTTAGGGTTCCCAAAAACGCAGTGTTAGCGGGATCAGCCCAGATACCTGCTAGCACCTGCGTTTTGCCCCTCCGTCCAGCCCAGGCCACCGAAGTGCAGTATCGATCGATCACTGTCACTTGCAAAACACAACACACATAACTGCAGCGTTCGCAGAGACAGGCCTGATCCCTGCGACTCCAGTGCTGTAGGAGGTAATTTCACCACCACAGTTAAAAAAAAAAAGCATATATGCTGAAGCATTGGGGCAGCAGGAGCGGAGGAGCAATTTTGCTCCTAATGCCGCGTATATATGGTCGAAATTCCGACGGAGGCTTGCCCGTGGAAAAGTCTGACCATGTGTACGCGGCATAACTTTTGCGAGAAGATGCCCCCATGCTTCGGCATATATAAATGGTGCATGTATGCCCATCATTAGAAGTGGGTGGATGAAGGGCGGTATTCTAATGGTGGGCATACCCACCGATCAATCTTTTTTTTTCGTTCAGCCAACAGGCTGCATGAAAAAAAAGATTACAATACATGTCCAACAAGGACCAGCAACGTACTGGTATGTTGCTGGACTTTGAATGTTTATACCAGAATGATGCCTGCGGGTTTAGGTATCATCTTGGTATCATTCTTTTCAGCCAGCGGCCGGCTTTCATGTAAAAGCAATCCTAGTGGCTAATTAGCCTCTGGACTGCTTTTACAAGCAGTGGGAGGGAATGCCCCCCCCGGATATAAAAAGCGCCATTGGGAAATTGGGAAAGCATTTTATCACACCGATCTTGGTGTGGTCAGATGCTTTGAGGGCAGAGGAAAGATCTAGGGTCCAATAGACCCCAGTTTTTTCAAAAAAGAGTACCTGCCATTACCTATTGCTATCATAGGGGATATTTACATTCCCTGAGATAACAATAAAAGTGATAAAAAATAAATAAATATGGAAGCAACAGTTTAAAAATAAAATAAAAAAGCAAAATTAATAATAAAAAAAAAAAAAAAAAAAAAAAAAAGCACCCCTGTCCTGCCCTGCTCTTGCCCAATGGCGAACGCAAGCGTCGGTCTGGCGTCATATGTAAACAGAAATTGCACCATGCATGTGAGGTATCACCGCGAAGGTCAGATCGAGGGCAGTAATTTTAGCAGTAGACCTCCTCTGTAAATCTAACGGGGTAACCTGTAAATGCTTTTAAAGGCTTTTAAAAATGTATGTAGTTTGTCGCCAATGCGCGTTTGTGCGAAATTTTAAAGCATGTCGTGTTTGGTATCTATGTACTCGGCCTAAGATCATCTTTTTTATTCCATCAAACATTTGGGCAATATAGTGTGTTTTAGTGCATTAAAATTAAAAAAAGTGTATTTTTTCCCAAAAAAATGCGTTTGAAAAATCGCTGCGCAAATACTGTGTAGAAAAAAAAAATGCAACACCCACCATTTTATTCTGTAGGGCCTTTGCTTTAAAAATATATATAATGTTTGGGGGTTCAACATATTTTTTTTTGCAAGAAAATTATGTTTTCATGTAAACAAAAAGTGTCAAAAAGGGCTTTGTCTTCAAGTGGTTAGAAGAGTGGATGTAAGCTTCCTAATGTTGTGTATAAAATGCCAGAACAGTTCAAAACCCCCCCAAATGACCCCATTTTGGAAAGTAGACACCCCAAGCTATATACTGAGAGGCATGTCGAGTCCATGGAATATTTTATATGTTGACACAAGTTGCGGAAAAAATAAATTATTATATTTTTTTTATTTTTTTTTGCACAAAGTTGTCACTAAATGATATATTGCTCAAACATGCCATGGGCATATGTGGAATTACACCCCAAAATACATTCTGTTGCTTCTCCTGAGTACGGGGATACCACATGTGTGAGACTTTTTGGGAGCCTAGCCGCATACGGGACCCCAAAAACCAAGCACCGCCTTCAGGCTTTCTAAGGGTGTCAATTTTTGATTTCACTTCTCACTGCCTATCACAGTTTCGGAGGCCATGGAATGCCCAGATGGCACAAACCCCCCCAAATGTCCCCATTTTGGAAAGTAGACACCCCAAGCTATTTGCTGAGAGGTATTGTGATGATTTTGCAGATCTCGCTTTTTGTCACAAAGTTTTGAAAATTGAAAAAAAAAAAAAAATGTTCTTTCTTCATTTTCAAAAACAAATGAGAGCTGTAAAATACTCACCATGCCTCTCAGCAAACAGCTTGGGGTGTCTACTTTCCAAAATGGGGTCATTTGGGGGGGTTTTGTGCTATTTTGGCATTTTATGGCCTTCAAAACTGTGATAGGTAGTGAGGAGTGAAATCAAAAATTTGCGCCCTTAGAAATCCTGAAGGCGGTGCTTGGTTTCCGGGGTCCCGTACGTGGCTAGGCTCCTAAAAAGTCCCACACATGTGGTATCCCCGTACTCAGGAGAAGCAGCAGAATGTATTTTGGGGTGCAATTCCACATATAACCATGGCATGTGTGAGCAATATATCATTTAGTGACAACTTTTTGTAATTTTTTTTATTTTTATTTTTTTTGTCATTATTCAATCACTTGGGACAAAAAAAAAAATATTCAATGGGCTCAACATGCCTCTCAGCAATTTCCTTGGGGTGTCTACTTTCTAAAATGGGGTCATTTGGGGGGGTTTTGTACTGCCCTGTCATTTTAGCACCTCAAGAAATGAGATAGGCAGTCATAAATTAAAAGCTGTGTAAATTCCAGAAAATGTACCCTAGTTTGTAAACGCTATAACTTTTGCGCAAACCGATAAATATACGCTTATTGACATTTTTTTTACTAAAGACATGTGGCTGAATACATTTTGGCCTAAATGTATGACTAAAATTGAGTTTATTCGATTTTTCTTATAACAAAAAGTAGAAAATATCATTTTTTTTCAAAATTTTCGGTCTTTTTCCGTTTATATTGCAAAAAATAAAAATCGCAGAGGCAATCAAATACCATTAAAAGAAAGCTTTATTTGTGGGAAGAAAAGGACGCAAATTTCGTTTGGGTACAACATTGCATGTCCGCACAATTTACAGTTAAAGCAGCGCAGTGCAAAATTCTGAATTCACCTCTGGTCCTTTAGCTACCAAATGGTCCGGGGCTTAAGTGGTTAAAACATAAAAAAAAAAAAAAGAAAAAAAAAAAGGAAAACCTCCTCTCTCCTCTCCCCAAGGTACAAATTCTAGATTCAAGTTAACTATGATGCTCTTTAACCTTTGGTAAACCTCGTCTTACAGTACATACAAGGAACAAAGGCAACATTGGGCCTCCATACAGTTTTTATTACAAGAGGACAGGGCAACGTTAATGCTGCTCTAGTATGCAACTACCCAGTATGTTCAAATGTATTTGACAATCCCTCCCAGTTTATGTAAAATGCATGTTTTTACCAGTCTGACAAGTTTTTATATGGCTCAAATACTGCTACTGTAACTTAACAGACCTTGTACCACTTAATTTTCTCTTAATAAAGCTGGTTTTGAAAAAAAAAAAAAAAGGCCCAACAAACAAGTAAATACTTACTTCTACAACTCATGAGTGTAAAACCAATCCCCAACTTTAACTTTGGGTGAATGAAAAAATGTCAGAAACAGAGATTTACCCATACTCATACACAGGGCGTTCCGGCACCTATGGCAGCCCTCTCTGCTCCGATATGTTACATTACACAATAGCCGGTAGAGGAAGTTTTCTGCACAACTTACTTCCTCTACCGGCTTCTCTGTGCTAGCCCATGTGAGCCCAGTGTTCCGTCAGATATGGTGACCCCTCGATCGGGTCGGGTCACAGCACTGCACATCCTTTTGGCCATACAAGAGGCAGCTTTCATCCCTGCCTGCCGCCTCCACAGCTACTCTCACAGTTCCGGTAGGTGGAGCTCTCAGATCGTCACTTTACTGTGACAAGTTTGAAAGAAAAGAGCCTGCGCATACCATACAGCGGTGGCTGCTATCCAGAGGAGGAGGTAAGGGGGCTGTGAAAGGGGGGAGGAGAAGAGCTTTTGTACAGTGAACACAGACAGAGAGAACGGTGAACGTTTGATTTTGGGGAATTTGTACAGAGGTGAACTGGGAGGGGGGGTTGATCTGTGCAATGAAGATGAAGAGAGCTGGAGGGAAATTTTAGCAGGGATGAGAGCTGGGGGGTTAGTAGGGACTAGGGAGGAGAACTGGGGGTGGGGAATTAAGCAGAGAGGGATGCTTGGGGGAGGATTTTGCAGAGGGGAGAACTGGGAAAGTATGTGGTGAGGGAGGATTTATGCAGATAGGGGAGCTGGGGGAAAATTTAGCAGAGAGGAGAGCAGGATGGGGGAGATTTGAGCGGAGAGGAGAGCTGGGAACGGGGGAGATTTGTGCAGAGAGAAGGACTGGGAAAGGGGTATATTTGTGCAGAGAGAAGAGCTGGGAAAGGGGGAGATTTGTGCAGAGAGAAGAACTGGGAAAGGGGGAGATTTGTCCAGAGAGAAGAACTGGGAAAGGGCGAGATTTGTCCAGAGAGAAGAACTGGGAAAGGGGGAGATTTGTGCAGAGGAGAGCTGGGAAAGGGGGAGATTTGTGCAGAGAGAAGAACTGGGAAAGGGGGAGATTTGTGCAGAGAGAAGAACTGGGAAAGGGGGAGATTTGTGCAGAGAGAAGAACTGGGAAAGGGGAGATTTGTGCAGAGAGAAGAACTGGGAAAGGGGGATATTTGTGCAGAGTGAAGAACTGGGAAAGGGGGAGATTTTTGCAGAGAGAAGAACTGGGAAAGGGGGAGATTTGTGCAGAGAGAAGAACTGGGAAAGGGGGAGATTTGTCCAGAGAGAAGAACTGGGAAAGGGGGAGATTTGTGCAGAGAGAAGAACTGGGAAAGGGGGAGATTTGTCCAGAGAGAAGAACTGGGAAAAGGGGAGATTTGTGCAGAGAGAAGAACTGGGAAAGGGGGAGATTTGTCCAGAGAGAAGAACTGGGAAAGGGGGAGATTTGTGCAGAGAGAAGAACTGGGAAAGGGGGAGATTTGTGCAGAGAGAAGAACTGGGAAAGGGGGAGATTTGTGCAGAGAGGAGAGCTGGGAAAGGAGGAAATTTGTGCAGAGAGAAGAACTGGGAAAGGGGGAGATTTGTGCAAAGAGGAGAGCTGGAAAAGGGGGAGATTTGTGCAGAAAGGGGAATTTCTACTTATTACCATTATTTGGTGCCGCTGTACATCTCTACCCTAAGGAAGGCGTGGTTGGGGGTGGAGTTTGGGTGTGGTTGGGGGCGGGAAGTTGGCCGGGGAGGGAGAGTTCCCGCACCCTTTCTCTGAGAAAAAAAGCCCTGCTCATACACAAAAAATGTCCAAGAGTAAAAAAAGGTCCAAAGTCTTTGAACCACCTAGATAGACACCCAGATAGTTTCCCTGCCATAGGAGGTCTAACTAAGCCAGAGAACTGTGAGACTGTTGTTCCCCTTACTCCTAAATAGTTTCTTAATTGTGCATATACTCCCATGCCCCATCAACTGCACCCTAATTGCATTCAGAATGACAATCTGGATAAAAATAACACAGACAGTAAGTGTTTGGAATCCAATTATTCTGTACCAATTCAAAATAGTTGTTCTCCACTGAATCCCAAACCAGTTGTCAAAGTTATTAACCACTTGCCAACCATCTCCTGTACATTTTTGTCGGCAGAATGGCACGGACAGGCACATCAACTTACCTGTACGTCCCCTTTAAGTGCCTGTCCGTATGGTTGCGCTCGTGCCGCCGTCGGAGCGCTCGCGACCCTGCCGCTATCCACGTGAGTCGAACCGCGGGTCCCGCGGACTCGATCGCTGCAGGGAACCCCGCGATCGTCTCACGGAGGTATAGAGCGAGGAGATGCTGGTGTAAACTAGCATCTCCCGGCTCTGCCTAGTGACAATGACACAGATCTTGGCTCCATGTACTCGAAGCGGAGATCAGTGTCATGTGACACACAGCCCATCCCCCCTACAGTTAGAAACACTATGCAGGGAACACTTAACCCCTACAGCGCCACCTAGTGGTTAACCCCATTCACTGCCAGTGTCATTTTCACAGTAATCAGTGCATTTTTATAGCACTGATCGCTGTGAAAATGACAATGGTCCCAAAAATGTGTCAAAAGTGTGCGATGTGTCTGCCATAATGTCGCAGTCATGAAAAAAAACACTGATCGCCGCCATTACCAGTAAAAAATTTTTTTTTATAAAAATGCCATAAAACTATCACCTATTTTGTAAACGCAATAACTTTTGCGCAAACCAATCAATAAATGCTGATTGCGTTTTTTTTTTACCAAAAATATGTAAAAGAATACGTATCGGGCTAAACTGAGGAAAAAAAATGTTGTTTTTTTTTTATATATTTTTTTGGGAAATTTATTATAGCAAAAAGTAAAATATATTGCATTTTTTTTCAAAATTGTCACTCTATTTTTGTTTATAGCACAAAAAATAAAAACGGCAGAGGTGATCAAATACCATCAAAAGAAATCTCTATTTGTGGGAAAAAAAGGACGTCAATTTTGTTTGGGAGCCACGTCGCACGACCGCGCAATTGTCAGTTAAAGCGACGCAGTGCCGAATCGCAAAAAGTGGCCTGGTCTTTAACGAGCCAAAATGGTCCGGGGCTTAAAGAGGTTGTAAAGGTACATGTTTTTTCACCTTAATGCATCCTATGCATTAAGGTGAAAAAACATCCGACAATACCGCCCCCCCCGAGCCCCCGTTTTACCTACCTGGCCCCTCGAAAGTCCCGCGCTCGTCCCCGTCATCCTCCTCGGTTCTCAGCCTGGCCGCCGATTGGCTACACTGGATGGATTGAAAGCAGCGCAGCCATTGGCTGGCGCTGCTGTCAATCACATCCAATGACACGGCGCGCCGAGTGATACAGTCGCGGCTATGGCCGCCGCTGTATCACGGGAGCGCGCCCGCAATAACTCCACACTATGCGAGCTTGCATTAAGGTGTGAAGTCCTTGCGGGGAGGAGCTGAGACAGCCGCCGAGGGACCCCAGAAGACCAGGATCTGGGTCACTGTGTGCAAAACGAGCTGCACAGTAGAGGTAAGTATAAAATGTTTGTTATTTTTTTGCAAAAGAAAGGAAAGCTTTAGTGTTCCTTTTAAGTGGTTGAAATACACAATAAAATATGCTTGCACCAGAAAACTTAGTGCTCCATGCACCCCACAAAATTTCTCTGGCACTAGTAAGGCTCCATTTTAGGACTTCCCCTCTCCAGTCTGCTCAACACAAAAAGAAAGTCTAGGAAAGGAGAAAACCTTAAGAAAGAGCAAAAAAGAAGGAACCAAAATATTGATTGCCTAAAAGTGGTAAAGATCTTTATTTTATCGTCATCATCAGCTAAATTGTGAGAGATCTTAATATTGAGTAAGATGCTTAATTTTGCTTCTACACACAATCCCAATACATTCTTACTATTCAAGGACTTAAATAGGTCCATAAGAAATTGCATGGTTTAACGGTTTTAGAGTACAAAAACTTTGATACAGGAAAATGATTTACATAATACCAAGATAGAAGAAAATATGCAACACATATAAAGAGGTGAGTGTGGGTGAGTCGTCAATTATTTATTGCACCACATCCCGTATATTATAAAATTGAATAGAGATATTTGGGACTTTTTGGGTGTTTTACATCACACAAACACTAGGTACAATTTGTATATTACAAACCCATCATTTAATTTAAACATTATAAAAAAAACTGCATTGTGCACATAAAATATATATATATATATATATATATATATATACATATACATATACATACAGAGTTCCCATTTGACATGGTTGGCAAAATCCCTACATATTTCGCCCTTTGGGCTTCTTTAGGAAGTATGGTTGTCTGCTGCAAATCATGCCATTCTATCAAATAAACATGTAAAACAACTATACATGTCAGTAGGAAAATGTTACAATCAGGATATGTCATTCACATGCTTACCCCATTGTGATTAATCGACTACTTCAAGAAATAGCTTTGGACTGATCTACTATCATTCAACCTAATATTGGAGCTCAGTGGGATCACAGGAGACACATATAGAGAAGGCAGAAGATAGGAACAAAAACCGAAACCAATGTATACCAATTATCATTCTATCCAAGTTCTGCATAACCAGGAGGATAGTTCAAAAACGAAAGATTACACTTACTCAATTTGATATAAAGAACGGCTACACGGGGGTGGTAGATCCCTCACAGCTATGAGATCAGCAAGGTCTAAATAATGAGGGTGCAGCAGTAGGCAGTTGGTTCGCACTTATATGGTATACTGGCAATTCAATGTGTTCGGTTATTGTAAATCAAACAGTTGTAATTCTTCTACATGGCCTCCAGAAGCTTGCCTGAAAAAGCATAACAGCTCTATTTAAATTCAAACAGAAAGATTTACCTACAATACAATAGGGACATGGATTCCTACCATTCGTATAGAACCTACCCTGCACTTTTCCGTTTTCAGACATCCACCTGCGTGGCTCCAGCTTTTGTAATGGCCTGAGACGCCGGCTTTATGTCTCCCCCACCCGGCCGGTGGATAATGTCATTGGCCGGGTGCGGACGCTTTTGCCTCTAGTGCACATGTGCAGGATCTAGGTAAAGTCATTCAGAGAAGATATCTAAGAAAGTAGGTAATGGACACCCTCTGAGGATGGCTGCCCCCTTTTTCACAATATATTTTACTGATTGACTAAGATGTGCTACTAAAGCCACCATTACATTATTGTTTAGAAGGGCATCACATTATTTGGAGCGCCAGAATTATTTTCCTTTTTATGAACAGAGAAGATCTCCGTCTGGGTCCTAATGCACAGCTGTGGGTGCTATGTATAGAGCAGTTACCACCAGTATACTACATATAAAATATATATATATATATATATATATATATATATATATATATATACACACACACAGTTTCTCACAAAAGTGAGTACACCCCTCACTTTTTTATATATTTTTTTATATCTTTTCATGTGAAAACACTAAAGAAATTACACTTTACTACAATGTAAAGTAGTGAGTGTACAGCTTGTATAACAGTGTAAATTTGCTGTCCCCTCAAAATAACTCAATACACAGCCATTAATGTCTAAACCTCTGGAAACAAAAGTGAGTACACCCCTAAATGAATATGTCCAAAAGGGCCCAACTAGCCATTTCCCTCCCTGGTGTCATGTGACTTGTTAGTGTCTCAAGGTCTCAGGTGTGAATGGGGAGCAGGTGTTTTAAATTTGGTGTTATCGCTCTCACTCTCTCATACTGGTCACTGGAAGTTCAAGATGGCCCCTCATGGCAAATAACTCTGAGGATCTGAAAAATAGGATTTTTTACTCACCGTAAAATCCTTTTCTCTGAGTCCATGGACTGACACAGCTTCTCTATTAATATAGTGGGTATTATCCGTTAATTAGGAGTGACTAGGCAGAAAACTTGTAAAAAGTGTTGCATCACACCTTCTACAGTACCGCCCAGGGGGCGGACCCTCTGGTATATCCCCTCAGTCTGCATCTCGCAGATCAGTTCGTCAAGAAGCAGTACAAACTTAAAAGGAGGGGTGGGTGCGGTGTCTGTCCATGGACTCAGAGAAAAGGATTTTACGGTGAGTAAAAAACCCTATTTACTCTTTCGTCCATGGACCGACACAGCTTCTCTATTGACATAGTGGGACGTCCCAAAGCAGTGTCAGAGAAAAAAACGAGGGGTGGTAACAGCATAAAAATAAACTTCACCCCAAACACAAAACAGCACTCCTCCAACGGAGGAGTTGCAACTCTAAACAGCCGCCTGCAAAACTTTGCGGCCGAAAGAGGCATCCGAAGATGCACCTACATCAACTTTGTAGAATTTTGTGAAAGTGTGAGCGGACGACCAAGTTGCCGCTTTACATAATTGGGAAACAGACGATTGATGTCGGAAAGCCCAAGAGGCGCCTATTGCCCTGGTCGAATGCGCCGTGACCGGAAAGGGGGGCGCTTGACCCTTTAAGGCGTAAGCCTGGATTACCATCTGTCGGATCCACCTAGAGATGGTGGCCTATGAGACTGCTTGGCCCTTCTTGGGACCAGCCACCAAAACAAACAGTGAGTCTGCCTTCCGGAACAGGGAAGCAGCAGATGGGTATACTCTCAAAGCTCGGACAACATCCAAGGAATGCAACGCCGACTCCTTAGGATTCGACGGATGAGGACACAAGGATGGAAGTACAATGTCTTTGTTGAGATGAAAAGCCGAAACGACTTTCGGAAGAAAGGAAGGATGCGGCCGCAGCACCACCTTATCCTTGTGGAAAATCAAATACAAAGCTGCCAGCTCAGAGACTCGTCTAACTGACGTAACAGCCACCAAAAAGACCACTTTCTGAGAAAGTGTCAACAGGGGAATATCTCTAATATTCTCAAACGGTGCCTTCTGAAGCACCAAGAGGACCAGGTTCAAGTCCCACGGAGGTAGCGGGGGACGGACCGGAGGAGCCACATGTCGAACCCCCTGCACAAATGTACTCACAAGAGAGTGAGTCGCCAGGGGTCGCCGAAAAAAGACAGCCAGGGCAGATACCTGTCCCTTAATCGTACTTAAGGCAAGCCTTTGGTTCCCCCCAATGCTGTAAAAACAGCAGGATTCTGGAAACCAAATAAGTACGTGGATGCCATTTCATTTCCTCACACATGGAGATGTAGACCTTCCAAGTGCGGTGATAAACCTTCCTAGAGGACGGTTTCCGAGCACTTCTCATAGTAGAGATTACTGAATCTGATAGGCACCGGTCTCTCAGTACCTGGTCTCAACAGCCATGCCGTTAAAGCCAGTGACCGTAAAGCAGGATGGAGTATGGGACCTTGCGATAGCAGGTCCTTCCGTAGTGGTAAGAGCCAGGGGACGTCTGCTACCAGACGTACCAAGGACGCTGAGGCCAATCTGGAGCGATTAGGATCATTGGAATTCCCTCTGCCTCCACTCTGCAGAGCAGAAGAGGAAGAAGCCTTAAGGGAGGGAAGGCATAGATTAGCCGATACTGACCGCACGATGCCACCAACGCGTCCGTTGCGTCTGCCTATGGGTCTCTTGACTGGGCCACAAACCTCAATACCTTCCGATTGAGTCGGGAAGCCAGAAGATCTACGTCTGGTGTGCCCCATCTTTGGCAGAGGAGTTGGAACACCTCCGGGTGCAAGGACCATTCTCCCTGGTCCAGCATCTGGCGGCTCAGGTAGTCCGCCTGACAGTTTTCCGCACCCGGAATGTACACGGCCGACAGTGCCAGTACACTCCTCTCTGCCCACTTCAGGATGCGAGTGACCTCCGATGCCGCAGCTGAGCTTCTTGTTCCTCCTTGATGATTGACATATGCCACTGCTGTGGCGTTGTCTGACTGGATCCTGACTGGCCGCCCTTGTAGCCTCTGAGACCATCTGAAGAGGCACAGCCTGATCGCCCGGATCTCCAGGACATTGATCGGCAGGCGGGATTCCTCTGGGGTCCAGCGACCTTGTGTCGACTGAACACCCCAGACCCCCCCCACCTGTAAGGCTGGCGTCCATCGTGATCACTATCCAGTAAACCGGAAGAAATTACTTCCCGGCCAGAAGAGCCGGTGCTGTCAGCCACCATACCAGGGATCTCCTGACTAGGTGGCTCACTCGGATTTGATAATCCAGAGCTGATGGACATCTGTTCCATCTGGACAGAACTTCCTTCTGTAACACTCGAGTGTGGTATTGAGCATATGGGACCGCCTCGAAAAAGGCTACCATGAGGCCTAACACTCGCATGCAAAAACGGAGTGACGACCAATTCCTGGAAGTCAGCTGCCGTACTGCAGCCCGAAGGGTCTGCAACTTCTCCACAGGGAGGAATACCTTTGCCACTGAGGAATCCAGAATCAACCCCAGGTACACTAGGCGTTGAGTGGGCACCAATACTGACTTTTGCGTGTTTAGTATCCAACCACAGTCTCGAAGAGTCTGATAGGTAATGGACACGCTTACCTCCAATTCTGAGCTTGAAGGGGCCTTCAGAAGAAGGTCGTCCAAGTAGCCCACGATAGCGATACCCCGCTGTCTTAGAAGTGCCAGAATCGGAGCGAGCACCTTGGTGAATGTCCTGGATGCTGAAGCCAGGCCAAACGGGAGGGCCGCAAACTGATAGTGGTTCTTCCCGATTGCAAAGCGCAGAAACCTCTGGTGTCTGGAGTATATGGGGACATGCAGGTATGCATCCTTGATGTCCAAGGAGGCCAGAAAGTCCCCCGGATGGAGCGCCATGACTACAGATCGAACCGACTCCATCCGAAATCTTTTTTCCTTCACAAAGCAATTGAGGGCCCTGAGATCCAAGATTGGACGAACCACATCCTTCTTCGGCACAATGAAGAGATTTGAGTAAAAACCCTGACCCCGTTCCTGTTCTGGAATAACTACCCCGCGTTCCAGCAGACCCTGGACCCCCCCCTACAGGGCCTCCCGACGGGTCAGTAGTAGATGGAGATTGGAGGTGACGAATATGTCCACCGAGAGAAATTCTATCTTGTAGCCTGAAGAGATTACTTCGCAAACCCACCTGTCGGAGACTAGAGGTGCGAATTTGAGACGACGTCCCCCCACCCGAGAGCTGGGTGGGGGCGGACCTTCATGCAGAAGCAGATTTGTCCGCAGACTTGTTGGGTTTGCGGGACCAAGGACACTTTTGTCCTTGGGCAGGCGCCTTGTCGCCCTGGAGTCTTTTCGCTGTCGTCCTAGGGGGCCGAAAAAAACGCTTGCGTGCAGTAAAGGAGGGCCCTTGCCCTTGGCGTGGCCCCTACCCTTGCTAGTTTGAGGAAGCAAAGTGCTTTTACCTCCTGTGGCATCCTTGATGATGTCATCCAGAGAGGCCCCAAAAAGTCTGTCGCCCTTAAAAGGCAGATCCAACAGAGTTTTCTTGGAGGTCTGGTCCGCAGACCAGCCCTTTAGCCAGATCAGGCGGCGTATTGCTACTGCATAAACCGAAGCTTTTGACAGCAGGGGAATAGTATCCATGTCTGACTCGCAGACAAACTTAAGGCCCTGGACCAACTGGTCGGCCAAAGTTATCTCATCAGGAGGAGCATCTCGTTCCTTTAACCCCTGGAGTAGCAATCTTGCCCATTCAGTAAGTGTCCGAGACACTAGGGCCCCCCGCCCATGCCGGGCGTAATGCAGAGTCTACCACTGAGTATAGGTAGCGAGCGAGTGCTTCAGCCTTCTTATCCACAGGGTCCTTGAAAACATGAGCCCCTTCTACTGGAATTGTGGTGGCTCTATTAAGTCTGGACACCGGAGGGTCCACTATAGGGGGAGAGGTCCATTTCTTCAGAAAATTCTCCTCAAAGGGGTACCGTACCGCAAACCTCTTTGGGGCTGTAAAGACCCTCAGTGGGTTCTCCCATTTCTTGTATAAGAGTTTATCAAAATAAGACACACAAGGGAACACCTTAGCAGTGCGGGCAGGTTTATGAAACCCAAAGTGGACCAGAGTCTCTGCTGCTTCTGCAGTATTTTCCAACTTTAGCGTATCCCGCACTGCAGTAATAAGGTCAGATACCAAAGCCGTCTCGCGTACTGACCTGGACTTGGAGTCATCCTCACTGTCCGGTCACGGTCTGCAGTCTCTGATGCGTCAGAATCTGGGCCATGAGCCGTAGCTGGACCTGGTTCTGCATCAGAATTATCCCCAGAAGCTTGCAGGGGACGGGGGCGTTTACTACCCTCTGTATTCCCGTGTGCTGCTTCCACCCTGGCAGCAAACGCCTCTAGGATTGCCGTCATAGCGTTCATAGACACCTCAGGGGCACCAGCTGCTAAATCTGGTGTTTCAGGGGAGAAGACATCTGGCTCAGATGCCATGCTGACCACGCGCTGACACCCACAGGGCTTCAGGCAAGATATCAATAGGCCACCCTCCTGTGCTGCAGAGATGCTGGGTCACCCAGAGGACTCACCATCCTTGGGTCGGTACCGCTATGCTGCCGTGTGCTGCACCTGTGATGCTGTCCCACCGCTGCTGTGTCAGTCTGCTTCTTTTATCAGCGCTTCCTGTGTGAATTTCTCGCGCCAGTGTAATGCATCCTAGAGGCAGGAGACTCTCGCAAAATGGACGCCAAACGGCTGTATGGAAGATAATGTGGGCTCCAAGAAAATGGCTGCCGAGCCGAAGATAGAGGCCAAAGCAGCCGTAGACCACAAAAAGATGACTGCCGTACGGCGGTATATACATACAGCGTGAATCATAACAAACATGGCCGCCGATCAGTCGATAGAGGCCAGTGGGTGTGAACTACAAGAAAATGGCGCCGAGCGGTGATATATATCTATAGACGCGAAACTACAGGAAAATGGCCGCCGGGTAGTCACTAGAGGCCGAAACAGGCATGGACCACAGCAAAATGGCCGCCGACAGCATGGAGGGGGAGGAAGCACACACACACACACAGGTAAGCAGAAATGACATTTTTTAAATGTTAGTTACAGCCAGCCCCGCTCCAGTGGAGCCCCCTAGGTGACCCTCAGCACCCAGCAACCTTAGCTAGAAACACAGGGAGGAGGGAAGGGCAAGGAGAGAGGGAAGAAAGGGGCCACAACCACTTACTTGGTCTCTCCAGGAATGTCCAGCCAAATCACCCAGCCGAGGCAGGGGAGTTTACTTACCTATCCTGCATGTATCAAGCTGGAAGACATTCCAAACAGATCATCGTCCGCGCACGGAAGGTGACTGTTGGCCAGGCATGCTGTGATTGGACCCAAGGGGACGATCATATGTAAGCCCTGGAGCGTAATGGTCACCGGCCAGGCTGCTGTGACTCGGCTGTAAGGTCAGCCGAAGCTGAGCGGTCTGATGCAAGCCCTGGAGCGTAGGCTCACCGGCCATCCATGGAGCGACGGGTATGTCGTGGAAAACCCAGTGCGTAGCTAGGGTCGGCACACACTCGATGGCCGAAACTGGGGAGGATCCAGCCTGTCACCCAGTCGGCAGTTGATCGCAGGAAACAAAAAACGTAGAAAAATATATTTTTCCCCCGGACCGATGGGCCCGAAGGGAGCCATGTCCTACTCCTTGCTAGACAGAAAAAAACTGATCTGCGAGATGCAGACTGAGGGGATATACCAGAGGGTCCGCCCCCTGGGCGGTACTATAGAAGGTGTGATGCAACACTTTTTACAAGTTTTCTGCCTAGTCACTCCTAATTAACGGATAATACCCACTATGTCAATAGAGAAGCTGTGTCGGTCCATGGACGAAAGAGTAAAAATAATTGTTGCTCTACATAAAAATGGCCTAGGCTATAAAAGGATTGCCATACAGCGGATTAACAGGACAGGTTCCACTCAGGCCTCGCCATGGTCGACCAAAGAGGTTTGCAAAAATGTGAGGGGTGTACTCACTTTTGTGAGATGATAATATATATATATATATATATATATATATATATATACACATACATATACACACACACACATATACATACACACACTATAATATTTAACAATTACAATAATAAAGTGATAATCCTATATTAGTGCACTCAGTGCATCCGTATGTCTGTCTATATGGCAAGGAGTTCTACATTAAAGGTTAAAGGAAAGGCTTAATACTTAGGGTTTCATTTAAGCCAGGTGTGGTAGTGTGGTACCCCACCAGGCAGGTTGAGGGGCTCCAGTGTATTTGCTTGTTTGGGAGGAAACTGGCTTTTCTTATTTTTATCCAGAAAAAAGTTTATTAACCACTTAACGACCGCCCCATGTACACATATGTCGGCAGAATGGAACGGACAGGCACAATCACGTACCTGTACGTGCCTACCTTTGCTCGGGTGGGGGGTCCGATTGGACCCCCTCCCGGTACATGGGGCAGTCGGTATCGCTTCAGGAGCGATCCGTGATGAGGGGGCGGCCATTGGTTTCTGGCCACCCCCTCGCGATCGCTCCCGGCGAATGAGATGCTTCCCCTGCCTGTGTAATGTAAACAGACAGGAGGAAGTGATATCATCTCTCCATGCGGCGCTCTATTCGTCCGGAGCGCCGAGGAGAGAAGACATTAAGTAAGTGCACCCACAGCCCACTTGTCACCAGCACACATAGGCACATAAATCACCCCCCAGCCCCCATTCACAGTGTCACTGATTGCAGTGATCATTTATTTACTGATCACTGCAATCAGTGACATTTGTGATAGTAAAAGTGTCAGGGCAGTTAGTGTTAGGTCCCTTTAGGTCCAGGGTAGCCCCCTAACCCCCCCTAATAAAGGTTTACCCCTTGATCGCCCCCCAGGTAACCCTTTCACCCCCTATCGCCAGTGTCACTAAGCGATTGTTTTTCTGATCACTGTATTAGTGTCGCTGATGCCGCTAGGTAGCCAGTTATTTTTTTAGGTTTGCTGCCAGGTTTTTATAGCGTCAGGTACCCCCATATATTATCTAATAAAGGTTTTAACCCCGATTGCTCCTAGAGTTAACCCTTTCACCAGTGATCACCGTATAAGTGTCACTGGTGACACTGGTTATCCAGTTAGTTATTTAGTCTCCCCGTCAGGTTTTCATATAGCGCCAGGTACCCCCATATATTACCTAATAAAGGTTTAACACCTTGATCGCCCCCCAGGTAACCCTTTCACCCCCTATCACCAGTGTCACTAAGCGTTAGTTTTTCTGATCGCTGTATTAGTGTCGCTGGTGCCGCTGGGTAGCCAATTTTTTTTAGGTTTGCCGCCAGGTTTTTATAGCATCAGGTACCCCCTGTTGCCTTATGGGTGATGGGAAATCTCCATTAACAGCTGTAAATAAAATTGCATATACATATATATATTTCAGGTAGAAGGAAATATATTTAAAGTATTGACTGCTGTGTATTTCTTACAGTAATTAGCTACAACTTTGTTGGTGGCCTTTTGTTTTCCTGTTTACATTGCACATGGGCTGTAAACAAAAGCCAGCTGTGACTCATCCAACCAGGCTGTGCCCAATATACATTTACTAGGTACAGTGAGCAATCAGGGAGAATTATATTAGCCACCTTACAGAAAGAAGGGGGGGTATATAATGCTTTTGTGAGCAAGCTAAGGGCGTGTAGGGAACAGACAGCAGCCACGATGGGCTGACCTGAAGTTAACAGGTAATCTAACTATACTTGTAGCTTATATAGTATTGTAAATATGGGCGTTGTGGGTAATTTGTAAATACCATGTAAGCCAGGGGACCTACACTGTACATTGTATTGTAAATACTGTCTGGTGTGTAATTTGTATATATTATGTAACCCTTACCCTATCAATAAATGTGTATTGCGGATAGAACTACCTCTTTTTGTATAAGATCTCTCAGAGCAACAAATGGCGAACATCGAAGGGACAGAGAAAATTTGGTGGTCTCTTTAAGCAATACCTGAAGGGGTTGCTATATCTACAAAAGCAAACTAAGAAAGGGTTTTTCATTTGAATGCTAAAAATTAACATTGGGTGCTCTATGGGCTCAATAAAGGAAAGGGGCTATAAGAAATAGCTGTGTTGTACAGTGTGGAATCAATAGGGAGACAACTGTTAGTATACTGAGGAGCACTTAACTTAAGTCAAAAGCTAAATATAATATAGAATTTGTATATGAAGAGTCCAGATGCATTAGAAGGTGAGGAAAAGAGCTGTTGCCCAATGTTTCTATGCATGAAGATTCAGTCTATTTAAAAAAGATGGCTAGGGAGGACAGACACTCTTTAGAAAATGTGCTACTTGTAGCTAACAATATTGGCAAACTATTGCCAGGAGTGTACATAACATTGCATGTAGACTGCAACGATGTAAATTGCTGGGAGTTGCAAACTCCAGAGATCAGGTTAAAGTTTTACTATTAACAGTTAACTTAAACACATGGTCTTCCCTACCAGACCATGTTAAAGAAGGAAGAGCAGATTACAATGAAACAGTAGATCAATGGCGTCCCCCCCCCCCCCCCATTTTAATTTTTTTTTTGCATTTTTTTGTATTTTGCTCGGGCCGCCGCTGGAGTAACAATGTATATTTGGGATGTGATTGGAACTACCAGGATGAGTTCCTAAAATAGATTCTAATCCAATTTTTTCCATGTCCATATAGGCGTACAGTTTGCATTCTCCTGTGTGCCGAGCCTGTAATAGTAAATGGTAGGTTTGGCTTCTGATATAGGCGCACAATGTTATAAGTGTGGAAATGTGCCTTGCGCCTGTTTATGTGCCTCTACAGACGGCGCATGGCTTTAGTAAATTGTAAATCCATAGTGTACTGTGAAAAAATATAATCGCATAAACTGAAAAAATCCTTAAAAGTGCAACTTTTCTTTATATGGAGGAAAAACCGTGGTTTTAAAGGGCCACACACCCCACCAAAGAAAGAATATCTGGATATACAGTGGAACAAACGAGGAGGAGGAGGACGCCAGAGGAGCCCACCGTGCATACCCCAGCATATAGGGGAAGGCGTATTTTGACCTAGTAAGAGAGGTTATTAAAAGTTTTATTCATACCAAATAGAGCTTTCTTTTGGTGGTATTTGATCACCTCTGCGGTTTTTATTTTTTGCGCTATAAACAAAAATAGAGCGACAATTTTGAAAAAAAAACAATATTTTTAACATTTTGCTATAATAAATATCCCGCAAAAATATATAAAAAAACAATTTTTTTCCTCAGTTTAGGCCGATGCGTATTCTTCTAAACATATTTTTGATAAAAAAAAATCGCAATAAGCGTTTATTGATTGGTTTGCGCAAAAGTTATAGCGTCTACAAAATAGGGGGTAGTTTTATAGCATTTTTATTAATATTTTTTTTTTTACCTAGTAATGGCGGCGATGATCGATTTTTAATTGTGACTACGACATTATGGCGGACACATCGGACACTTTTGACACCATTTTGAGACCATTGTCATTTTTACAGCGACCAGTGCTATAAAAATGCACTGGTTACTGTACAAATGACACTGGCAGTGAAGGGGTTAACCACTAGGGGCGCTGAAGGTGTTAAGTGTGCCTAGGGGAGTGATTCTCACTGTTAGGGGGCGTGGCTACGAGTGACACATCACTGATCTCCGCTCTGATTACACAGAGCGGAGATCGGTGACAGTTGTCAGTAGGCGAGCGAGGAGATGTGTTTACACTAACATCTCCCCGCTCCATCCCTCCATGAGACGATCGCGGGGATCCCCGCGGCAATCGGGACCCGCGGTCCAACTCACGGGGATGGCGGCAGGGTCGCGTGCGCGACCACGCGGTAGTCAGTTAAAGGACAGGTATGTGATTGTGCCTGTAGGTGCCATTCTGCCGACGTATATATGCCGTGGCCGGTCGTTAAGTGGTCAAAGCTGAGGTGCAGCCAGATTATTATTTTTTTAAGTCAGCAGCTACACAGTGTAGCTGCTGACTTTTAATAAGGACACTTTACCACCTGTCCTACTCGCCCGCGATGTCGGTCCCGCCACAGCGGGAAACAGGCAGTGAAGCCCAATGACCGCTATTTTATTCTCTAGGATGGTTAGAAAAAAAAACGAAGTTAGTTTCTAGCAAAAAAAAACGGTTTTAAACTTAAGTGGTTAAGACAACCGTCGAGTTAACCAAACGTCAAGTTCGCTAACTCGACGATCGAGTAATCTGACGGTTGGAAAAAACAACCATCGAGTTAACCAACCATCAGGTTGGCTAACTCGACGGTTTTCTAATTTGACTTTTTTTTTCTTTTTCTTATGGCACTGCATATAAAAATTTCACTGGGGTTCGGTCGAGCAATCTTATGACGGTCGAGTAAACCAACCGTTAGCCAACTCGACGGTTGAGTAATCTGGACGGTTGGCTAAACCAACCGTCGAGTTAGCCAATCGTTGACTTAGCCAACTCGATGGTCGAGTAATCTGACGGCTGCCAACCGTCAGATTTAGCCAACCGTCGAGTTAACTAACTCGACGGTCGAGTAATATGACGGTTGACTAAAACAACCGTCGAGTTGGCCGACCGTTGAGTTAGCTAACTCGACGGTCGAGTAATATGACGGTTGACTAAAACAACCGTTGAATGGGCAACCGTCGAGTTGGCCAACCGTCGAGTTAGCTAACTTGACGGTCGAGTAATATGACGGTTGACTAAGACAATCGTCGAGTTAACCAACCGTCGAGTTAGCCAACTCGACGCGGTTGGCAACCGTCAGATTTAGTCAACCGTCGAGTTAGCCAACTCGACGGTCGAGTAATCTGACGGTTGACTAAAACAACCGTCGAGTTGGCAAACCGTTGAGTTGAACAACAGTTTATTTTCTGCACAGATTACCTCAGAATTGACACTTCCTTTGTTGAATAACTGGGATTCGGTCGAGCAATCTGATGGTCGAGTAATCTGACGGTTGGCTAAAACAATCGTCGAGTTAGTCAACTCGACGGTTGGCTAATCTGACTGTTGGCTAAAACCAACCCGTCGAGTTAGCCAAGTTTAAAAAAACAGTTTCTTTTTCTGCACAGAACGATTCGGTCAAGCAATCTGATGGTCGAGTAATAGGACGGTCGAGTAAACCAACCGTCATATTAGCCAACCGTCGAGTTAGCCAACTCGACGGTCTAGTAATCTGACGGTTGGCTAAAACAACAGTCGAGTTATCAAACCGTCAAATTGGCTAACTCGACGGTCGAGTAATCTGATTGTTGATTAAGACAACCGTCGAGTTAACCGACCGTCAAGTTAGCTAACTCGACGGTCGAGTAATCTTACAGTTGGCTAAACCATCCGTCGAGTGACACTAACTAAATACTCAATGATCTCAAAGCCTACAGGACCTAATGAACCTATGGGAAGAAAGTTATGTATCCTCCAAGTCTACTAATCAAAGAGAAGTTCTCTCCTCCTCAAATGTTTAATCCAAAATCAAAATATTTCCCTGTTTTGGGGAACAACCCCAATATTTGTACTTTTGTTCAACAGACAACGAAGGAAATAGAGAAAACAGTGTGGACAAATACAAACCGTAACAATTTATATATAGCACTTAGGAAAGCCCTCCAAACATTGCAAGATAACCTCGATATAAAATAATAAAGCCAGCGGATAAGGAAGGTAATTTGGTCATCTCAAACTACAATGAGTATGAAAAGATGCGTCCACAGATTTTGAACAATAAAGAACGGTACAAATCTCAAGAATAATCATAGACCATTATACTGAATACAGGAACATCCTAAATAAGGCATTTTGGGAGAACACCATAGACAAAAATATATGGGAATACTTAAACTTCAAAGAACCAAAAATACCAACCTTCTACGCCCTACCTAAAATGCACAAATCCTTGACAAACCCGCTAAGACATCCTATAATTTCCAGTTGTGCTAGTTTGACTGAAAATGCTAGCTATATGATAGACAACTATCTAAATCCACACACACGTGAGATCTCTTTTCGCCTATGTAAAGAACACCATTGAAAATAACAAATGGATACCCTGTTTAGAGACCTTATATGGAGAAAATAGGATTTTTATAACAGCTTACCTGTAAAATCCTTTTCTTGGAGTACATCACGGGACACAGAGCGACATAGTCATTACTATGTGGGTTATATAGATACCTTCAGGTGCTGGCACTGGCAACTTCCAAAACCGGAAGTACCCTCCCCTATATAAGCCCCTCCCATCCGGGAGTACCTCAGTTTTGTAGCAAAGCAATAAGTGTCCCCAAAAGAGGGGTGGGAGCTCTGTGTCCCGTGATGTACTCCAAGAAAAGGATTTTACAGGTAAGCTGTTATAAAAATCCTATTTTCTTTCTCGTACATCACGGGACACAGAGCGACATAGTCATTACTATGTGGGATGTCCTAAAGCAATGCCCAATGAGGGGGGGGATACACCATACATAAGCTGAGCGCTATCAGACATGAGGATCTTTTGCGGCCTGCAACACACTGCGCCCAAAGGCGACATCCTCCTGACTTCTAACGTCCACCTGGTAGAACCTAGTAAACGTGTGTACTGAAGACCATGTTGCGGCCTTACAGATTTGAGCCAGGGAGGCCTGGTGATGCACTACCCATGAAGTTCCAACTGCTCTCGTGGAGTGCGCTCTAACTTTGAACGGAGGCGGTCTCCTTCTCAAGCCATAGGCTTGCATTATGACCTGTCGAATCCACTTGGCTAAAGTAGATTTTGACGCTGCCTGACCCTTTCTGGGGCCTTTCGGCAGAATAAACAAAGTATCCGTTCTGCGAATCTGAGCAGTGGCTTTTAGATAAGCTTTAACTGCTCTTACTACATCCAAAGAATGTAATAACTTTTCCTCTACCGAACTAGGTTTGGGAAAAAACGAAGGAAGAACCACATCTTGGTTCAAATGAAACCTCGATACCACCTTAGGAAGAAAGGCTGGATGAGGACGTAACACTACTCTGTCCTTATGGATAACCAGATATGGCTCCTTACAGGACATAGCTGCTAATTCTGACACTCTTTTAGCCGAACAAATGGCTACTAGAAAAATCAATTTCCTGGTGAGAAGAACCAGGGAAATATGCTGTAATGGTTCAAATGGTTGTTTCTGTAGAACCGACAGAACCAGGTTTAAGTCCCATGGACATATGGGAATATTAACCGGAGGGCTAATACGCATCACTCCTTGTATAAAGGCTTTGACTAGTGAATGCGAAGCCAAGGGCCTCTGAAAAAATATTGACAAGGCCAAAATCTGACCCTTGATAGTACTCAAGGCAAGCTTCCTATCTACAGCCCACTGTAGGAAGTCCAGAATCCTACCTATTACGTACTTACGTGGATGCCATTTCTTGGCCTCACACCAGGCGATGTACGCCTTCCAGATTCTATAGTAGATCTGCCTGGATACCGGCTTCCTGGCATTGATCATGGTAGATACCACAGGATTAGAGAGCCCTCTCTTTTTTAGAACGTGGGCTTCAATAGCCAGGCCGTCAAACCTAGGGCTGGTAAGGAAGGGTGGTATATCGGTCCTTGCGAAAGCAGGTCCGGACGATGTGGGAGAGTCCAAGGACTCCCCACTGACATTTTTACAATCTCCGCGTACCATGCTCTTCGGGGCCACGCTGGAGCCACCAGAATCACTGGTTTCTTTTCTACCCTGATTCTGCGGAGTAATCGAGGTAACAATTGTGGCGGTGGGAATGCATATATCAGCTTGAACTGATCCCAAGGGAACACTAGGGCATCCGAGCCGCAAGCTAGGGGATCCCTTGTCCAAGAGACAAACCTGTCCACCTTTGCGTTGAATCTGGATGCTAGCAGATCTACATCCGGTGTTCCCCACCGCTGACATATTGTCCGAAAAACCTCGGGGTGAAGGGACCATTCCCCTGGGCATAATTGTTGGCGACTTAGAAAGTCCGCCTTCCAATTCTCCACTCCTGGAATGAATACCGCGGATATGGCTGGGACATAACTTTCTGCCCATTTCAGGATGCAATTTACCTCCCTCTGGGCTGCACGACTCCTGGTGCCACCCTGATGATTGATATATGCCACTGCCGTGGCATTGTCTGATTGAATTCTGACAGGGGACCCTTGGAGTTTGGATGTCCATGCTACTAGGGCATACCGGGCTGCTCGTATCTCTAAGAGATTGATGGGCAGGGCCTTTTCCGCATCCGACCATCTGCCCTGGAGAGACCATTGCTCCAGTACTGCTCCCCAGCCTATAAGGCTGGCATCTGTAGTGACCACCTTCCAAGAAATCGGACTGAAGGATTTCCCTTTTTCCAGATTCTGGGGAACCAACCACCAACGGAGGCTCTTGCGAACGGAAGGGGACAAGGACATTGGTAAGTCTAGGGCCTGAACTTTCTTGTTCCAGGCTGACAGTATGGCCCTTTGCAAATTCCTTGAATGGAATTGACCGTAGGGTACTGCTTCGAATGATGCCACCATTTTTCCCAGCAGCCTCATGCACAGGCGTATGGACGGCTGTCTTTTTGTACCCACTAAGTGGATCAAATCTCTCAAAGACAACACCTTTTTTCGAGGCAAGAATATTTTCTTCTGGCCTGAATCTAGCCTTAGCCCCAAGTATTCCAGACTTTTGACTGGTTTTAGGGCCGACTTGTCTCGGTTGATAATCCAACCGTGAGATTCCAGATACTTGATTGTCTTGTGAATGACCACTTCTAGTTTTTTCACTGAGTGGTCTATCAGCAACAAGTCGTCTAGATATGCCATTATTGTTACACCTTGCGTTCTTAGATTGGCCAATAATGGGGCCAGAATTTTTGTGAACACTCGTGGTGCTGTGGCCAGACCGAAGGGTAAGGCTCTGAACTGAAAATGGCGCCCTTCTACTGCAAAGCGTAGAAATTTTTGGTGGACTGGAAAGATGGGAATGTGCAAATAAGCATCTTTGATGTCGATCGAGGGTAACCATTCCTCCCCTTGTAGGGCAGTGGCCACCGATCGGATCGACTCCATCCGGAAAGTCCTGATATGCAGGAATTTGTTTAGCCCTTTTAGATTTAATATGGGCCTCACGTCCCCGTTTGGCTTCGGGACTGTAAAGAGGTTTGAGTAAAACCCGAACCCCCATTCTTCCAGGGGAACCTCCATAATTACTCCTTGGAGCAATAGTTGTTCTAGTGCCAACAGGAGGGACTCTCTCTTCCGGGGATCCCTTGGCACGTTTGACCTTATAAAATGGGAAGGAGGAGAGTCTTTTAACTCCAATCTGTATCCCAGACTTACTGCGGAGAGCACCCATCTGTCTCTGATCGTGTCCCGCCAGGTCTCTGCAAACAACTGGAGTCTTCCCCCCACCCGATTGAGTGGGGGCAACCCTTCATGCATTTGACTTTGGGGGAGGTTTTGTACCTCTCCTGACCCAAGGTTTTTTATTACCCTGCGATTGTCCCTGATTTTTACCCCCGGGATTTGACCGAGGAGGCCGTCAGAACTGTTTCACAGCCGATGCCCCAGGGACTGGAGAAGCAGGCCTCTTAAAAGAGGGACCTCTAACTCTGTTTTTAACCGGCAAGAGTGTACTTTTACCGTTGGAAATTTTCTGGATATATTTGTCCAGGTCTTCCCCAAATAAGCGTTCACCACGAAATGGGAAGCTAACCAGCAATTTTTTACAGGGAGCTTCAGCAGACCAGTTTTTGAGCCATAGAAGCCTGCGCATATGTACTACAGACAGCGTAAGGCGGGAGGCCTGATGGATTGAATCCTTTATGGCGTCAACCGCAAAGCATAAGGCTCTAGGTAGATCATCTAGGGCAAGGGCCTGCTGATCTGGCAAGTCCCTTAAGACTTGTTTCAACTGATCCTTCACTGCTTGGCAGACCCCAATAGCTGCCACTGCTGGTTGTGTCACCAAGCCTGTTGTAGAAAAAGCAGATTTTAATAAGGACTCCAATTTTTTATCTATTGGGTCCTTGAACATTTGGACATTATCCACTGGACATGTCAGTGATTTATTCACACAAGAGATGGCTGCGTCCACTGTAGGGACCCTCCATTTTTTGATGAACTTATCCTCCATGGGATAGACCACCGGAAATCTCTTGGGGGGAGTTAATATTTTATCAGGATGTTCCCAATCCTGGTACATGAGCCCTTCCAATAAAGGGTGAAGTGGAAAAGAACAGACAGTCTGGGGAGCTTTTAGCGACCCCAGCGACGAGACAGTAGTGGTTGATGGTTCCGCAAGGTGCATTTTAAATGCTGATCGGACCATGTTAGTCAAAGACTGAACCCATAATCTTTCAGCTTGAGATGCTGAGAAAGGTTCCTCCACAGTTGATTCCTCTATAACAGAATCAACCTCCTCCTGATCCCCTTCAGGCAGGTCGATCCCTGTATGGGACTGTTGCGCCGCTAACAGGTACTCTGAAGGAGGAGACGGAGATCGGGCGTGCTTTCCCTGTGACAGGGAGGCAGCGATTAATGTTGACAATCTCTCTTCTAATCCTCCCAGAGCTGAGGAAAAAACCTCCTCTGTTACATACACAGGAGCAGGTGAACTGAGGACAGCCACAGTACCAGGTACTCCTGCAGGGTCTCTACGATCACTAACCTCTGAATTTTCAGGGGAGACTGGTGCAGCAGAAGCATGCCCAAGATCCTCAGAGCCCGATGGAGACCCCTTTCGCTTCCTGGAAGATTTAGTTCCGGAGCTTCTGGACGGCATATTCCTAAGCCCAAAGCTGAGGTATTCCAGCCGTAATACACCCCTTTTACTGAGAATAGTCTAGCACAATTGCTGCTATATATCAGTTGGTGTCTACTAAAGTGCCTTTCTAGGGGATGCCTGCATCAACCGCCTCTGTGTGCCTTTTTACTGTTGCTAGCTCTGTTTGTGCACTTCAATAGCCAGCTTGATTGCCTTTAAACATGCTGGACGCCCGCACATGCGCAGTAGCGCCGCGGCGCACACCGAGCGTCATCCACCCGCTCCGCCCCTTTTTCCAGATCGCCTTTATATAGAGAGGCGCGTGCACGCGCACGCACGCGGGCACGTGCGCCTTCGGCGCCTTTTTTGAAAAAACAAGGAGCTAGATGGGAGCCAGGGTCCCTGCCGCAGGGCCCGGGGATGGATGAGCGCAGCAACAGGGCAGAGGAGACAGCTTCCCAGCAGAGAACTTATCAAATCCACATTACAAGAAAAAAGAACCATAGCGGCCTCTAGTGTTTAACACAGGTACCGCGGTCTTACATTTTTTTTTTTTTTCTTGCCTACTATAAAAAAATTTACATTTTCTCAGTAGTAACAGGCATGCACAGAATATTTAGCGGGAATACCTTATGTAACAGGCAGAAAGACAAAATAGGCTTGGGGGTCCCCCAATAGAACCAAGTTCCTGAGGGCCCCCACTTGCCTTTTCCTCGCCGCAGGACTCTGTTTGGTCCACAGAAGCCCAAACTTCACCTATCACGGCAGGCATTGTAATCAAACCTTCAGGGACCGGGTTCCCAAGGATTCCACTCCCCTGGACCTGTATAGCACCCTGCACAGAAAACATCTTGGTCGTGGGTATGACCAGAGCTCTGGATCCCAGGGTCCAGCCCTCCTAAGAGAGGCATTACAGGCAAAACCTTGCTCTTCTCTTGCAAGGCCCGGGTACCGACCGTTTAGCTATGAAGCTTTTTTGGTCAGATCCGGAATAGCTTACTGAGGCCCAAAAGAACCTGTACGCAAGCTCAGTGAAAAACACATGTTACTTCTTGGCCAACACCTTAGACACTGGCAAAAAACTGAGGTACTCCCGGATGGGAGGGGCTTATATAGGGGAGGGTACTTCCGGTTTTGGAAGTTGCCAGTGCCAGCACCTGAAGGTATCTATATAACCCACATAGTAATGACTATGTCGCTCTGTGTCCCGTGATGTACGAGAAAGAAATAAACATCCTTGGATCAGTTTGGAAACTTTACAGTTGCCTAAGGATGAAGGAGGATTGACTGTCCCTAATGCCAGGTTTTATTATCTGGCATCCCAACTTCAGCAATTAAATGAATGAAATACTATATATTGTAAGGATCCCATACAAACAATTATACTTTCCCAATTGCCGATAGATCCACTAGTGCAGTCAATAGTTTCTCACCATTTGTATAACAAACGTAGATATCCTACATTCTATTTGATACATAGGATTTGGACCACTGTTCAACAAGAAACTCATTATGAGGGTTATACGCAATATATGCCCATATGTGAAGTGGCCTGAAGTGGCGAAGCTTAAAAGCTTTGATTTGTGGAAAAAGGCAGATATTTATATTCAGATAACTAGAATTAATTCACAAGAGGTTAGTTTTGGACAGTGGCATAGAGATCTAGAGACACTTCGTAAAGAGGAGAGGGGCAAGTCTTGAAAATTTTATTTAAGGTATCCTTATCCTCTGCACAGTGCCTGACTCAACTATTTATTATCAACAGAGCTGCTCTTCTGTGTCTGGCATTGACTCTTCCCACTGAGCTATCTGGGATGCTGGACAGTTCCCTGCCTGATCTGCTGGATAACCTATCTAATCCATTAGACTACTCTGCTTGGTGTCTTGATTGCTGTGAACCCTGAACCCCTTGCTCCTCCCATGAACTTCCTATAAAACACGTTCCAGAGATGTTGCCCCTTGCCGTTTGATCTGCTTCTGTTCCCTGCGTTCCTGACTCTGTGCCTGTATCGTGTTCCTGTGTTTGACCCGGCTTCCTGACCTCGCTCCTAACTCCAGTCCTGACTCTGGCTTGTTTGACCCTGCTCAGTTACCTGTCTGATCATCTGTTGCCAAGACCCAGCCTGGACTCTGACTACTCTCTGCCTGCTGTTTATGCTGTTTACCCTGATGTGAATGACTTGGCTTGCCTGCATCCTCTGCTCTGCATGCCTGCACCTGCTGACCTGCATCCGCTGCTCTGCATACCTGCACCTGCTGACCTGCATCTGCTGCTCCCGGCTCCAGCTGTTCCAGCTTTTCCTCACCACGCTCTTACCACCCACTGTCCCCACTCCAGTGGTCTCCGAGCCGGGGTTGTACGGGAGGTCTCCCTCTGCACGTCAGGCTCACACCAAAGGTACGTGACAAGAGCTCACTATAAAACTCCTTTAACCACTTCCCGCCCAGTCAATAGCAAATTGACGTCCGGGAAGTGGTTCTGTTATCCACACTGGACGTCATATGATGTCCTGAGGGATAAAAGCCGCCGCGCGCCCGGGGGGGCGCGCATTGCGGCGATCGGTGGGTCAGTCTGACCCACCGCTACACTGATCTCGGTAAAAAGCCCCCGTCGGAGGCTTTTTACCATGTGATCAGCCGTGTCGAATCACGGCTGATCAGGAAGTAAACAGGAAGAGCCATTGATCGGCTCTTCCTCACTCGCGTCTGACAGACGCGAGTAGAGGAGAGCCGATCGGCGGCTCTCCTGACAGGGGGGGTTCGTGCTGATTGTTTATAAGCGCAGCCCCCCTTGGATACCCACACTGGACCACCAGGGAAGCCCCCAAGGACCACCAGGGAAGCCCTAAGCATGTGGATGGCCCCCATGGCCATCCACATGTAGTAAAAAAAAAATATATATAAAAAAAAACATAAAAAAATATGCCAATCAGTGCCCACACATGGGCACTGACTGGCACGATCATGCCAAGAAAATAATGTGTGGTGGCTGGCATTGCTAGGCAGCAGTGTCACCAGTGCCACCTACTAGTGTCCATCAGTGCCACCTATCAGTGCCCATCTGTGCCCATAAGTGCCCACCTATCAGTGCCTGTCCGTGCCACCTATCAGTGCCACCCATAAGTGCCCATCAGTGCCGCCTAAAAGTGCCCATCAGTGCCGCCTAAAAGTGCCCATTAGTGCCGCCTATGAGTGCCCATCAGTGCCGCCTATGAGTGCCCATCAGTGCCGCCTATGAGTGCCCATCAGTGCCGCCTATGAGTGCCCATCAGTGCCACCTATGAGTGCCCATCAGTGCCGCCTATCACTGCCCATCAGTGCCGCCTATCAGTGCCCATCATCAGTGCCCATCAGTGCCACCTCATCAGTGCCACCTCATTGGTGCCACCTCATCAGTGCCACCTCATTGGTGCCACCTCATCGGTGCCCATCAGTGTCGCCTTATCAGTGCCCTTCAGTGCCGCCTTATTAGTGCCCGTCATTGAAGTAGAAAAGGTACTTATTTACAAAAAAATTAACAAAAATAAAGAAAAACATTTTTTTTTAAAATTTTCGCTCTTTTTTTATTTGTTGCGCAAAAAATAAAAATCGCAGAGGCGATCAAATACCACCGAAAGAGAGCTCTATTTGTGGGAACAAAATGATAAAAAATTTGTTTGGGTACAGTGTAGCATGACCGCGCAATTGTCATTCAAATGGCGACAGCGCTGAAAGCTTAAAATTGGCTTGGGCAGGAAGCTGTATAAGTGCATGGTATTGAAGTGGTTAAAACTGTATTCTTGGGGTAAGGCAATTACACCCAACTGCCCAAGATGCACAAATGGTACAGGTACACGTAAGTATGTAACACGTAACATATGTTGTGGCGATGCCCCAAATTGCACCGCTACTGGGAGTCCATATTTGATATTTTGAATTCCTTGTGCTCTACACAAGTACAGCCTGATTCAAAAATAGCATTGCTAGGGGTTATACCGGAAGATATTCTCCCAGTGGAAGTGCATGGGATGTGGCTGAGAACTATGTATATGGCACGTAAACTTATTTAGCAAAAATGGGTATCAAACTGTCCACCAATGACAGATCAATGGTTCAAAACAATTCATCTTAATTTAAGATGAGAGTAACTGACCTATAAACAAAAGACATGGTACCCCTGGATAAAATACCACCTACCGCCAACTTTTGATAAATCTGTCCTCCTGCCATGGTAGCCGATTCAAACAATCATACCATATCTTCCATTGGCGCTTCAATCAACCTTGTGGACTTCTTCGTCTTCCTACTCTCTTTACTTCTACTTTTACTCCCCCTTATTTTAATTTTACAGCTCACTATCTTACTGTACACGACCTGCACCCTAAAATCCGTTTGCAGCAATTACTGTTGGTCTGGTTAAACCATATAGGATTGAATATATTGTTACACAACTCCCCACCAACTCCTCATGTTGTATTCAGTTATATACTACATGTAAGATATTTTTTGCTTTCTTTTTATATACACAAATTTGTATAACAAAGAGCTTTATTACCTCTATCCTTATATGTGTAATTGACATACAGGTACCTGCTTTTTTGCTGTGTAATCAATAAAATCTTTTGGCAAGAAAACAATAAAAAATAAATTAAAAAAAACACAGGAGATGCCCTAAGAAGTTCGAAAAGATCTGGCATTGGTGGCTAGTGTCTAATCTAGTGGAGCATTCATAAGAGTATCCTAATGATATGTGAAATTAATTAAGAAAGATATTACTGAAGTGAAATGAGTATTTACAAAATAGACACCATCTTGGAATAATGTGAAAGCAGGAATTGAAATAGGGTCTGATGAACTAAGTTAGAGTGTTTTTTTTTTGTTTTGTTTTTTTCACAGAGGTTGCGTGGGGTAATGTGATGGGAATGTCATAAGTGTTTTCCTTTTGTTGTATATGTGAAAAAATTTAATAAAAAATTAGTTGATTGAAAAAAACAGAAATGACACGCCCCCTGGACTCTGACAGAAAAGGTCCTGCATTGTTAGAGCTCCGCTCTGTGTGAGGAGAAAAGCTACAGAATAACCGGAGCTTGCCGGTTCCAGTCACACAGAAACACACCGGACACCTCCTGGAATACAGAGGTACAGTTTTGGGCAAAACTATGGTGCTGGGAGGCACCCACACCAAAAAGCCTTCCATTAAGGAACCCAAAGCACGGGCCACAGCTAAAATGGCACAGATGCCTTCCTCCTCAAAAGCCTCTGCGCTCTCACAGAAACACCATCTTATAAATACAGACTCCCCTGGCAAGTCGGACTCAGAAACAAATGACATACAGTTTACCTCACAAAATCCCCCAGGCTCTCCAGCTTTATTAAGGCAGTTTGAAAAAATGCTTAACAAAGCTCTGATGCAAACCTCAGAACATATCACAAAGAGCCTCACAAAAGAGATAAGGGAGCTGGGTAGCCGCACAGAAGCGCTGGAAACCAGAGTGGAAGAGATTGAAAACTCAGCACAGGACTACATGGCTGAACTGGAAAATCTTAAGGAAGAAAATGTAACTTACAATCTAAACGAAGATTATGAGAATAGGGCCAGATGTTCCAACATTCGCATCAGAGGTATACCAAAGTCAGTGATAGACCTACAAGGTACCATTACTGCCTTATTTCAGGAACTTCTGCCTACACTGCCAGCAGAACATTTAGAAATGGATAGAATTCATCGCACTCGTGCAACCAAAAATGCAGAGGGTCCACCACACGACATAATCTCGAAATTTCATTTTTTCCGCACAAAAGAGAACCTGCTACCAGCAGCAAGAGAAAGAAATGATTTATCGTTCCAGGGACATAAATAACAACTTTTTGCTGACCTTTCTTAACTGACCATTACCAAATGCCGAGCAATGAAACCCCAACTTCAGATACTACAAAATCGCCACATAAATTACCAATGGGGTTTCCCTTTTTCTATCTGTTTTGCACACCAAGGCTCTAAATTCATCTGTAGATCAGAGGAAGAATTACAACATATCCTACAAAATCTACATTTGGTGGAACCTGGACCTGGTCCCAAATTGCCACGCAGAAGATCTGCGTCATCTTCGTCACAAAAATCCTCAAAACGTTCTGGAAACAATGGAAATCATCCCCAATCTCACAAAAGAAGTCACCTGGATTTCCCTTCAAAATACAGAGAAGACGCCATGGACTAAATAGTATATGAAGACACTTTAAAACGTTACTATATTGAACTAAGTACCGCCCATCTACTTTCCACCTTTTCACCTAACCCTTACTTTTAAATCCAGCACAATAATGAAACACCTAATCCAAATCCAAATACCAGTATGACAGAGAGCATACTTGTATATTTAGGTGTACATATGCAATTATACATTGTGGTATGAATGGGAATATATAGGTAAGCATGTATGAATGTGAATGTTTTATATATATGTTTGTATGTATGTTTAAATTTATGTTTTTATATACTTAGCTCCCCCCCCCCTTTTTTTTTACCAAAATTACCAAGACAAAGTGAAAGATCTAATTTTATGTAATTCTAGTTTTATTTAATTTTTTATCACCCAAGGTTGGTGGCCAGTCTTCTCATAACACAAAGTTATTAATGAGATTCAATAAGAAATTTTACATTCTGTTCTGGTCTAATTTAACCTAATCTCTATCTGATGGACACCATAACTGTTTTTTTTATATTTTTTTTCATGTACCACAGGATTAATAATCTAATACCAAGACGGTTTTACTTGTATTAGTTATACTTCTAATTATTCTGCATTTTTTATTTATTTATTCTTTCTTCAATAATATTATTATTTTTTTTTTTACCAAAATTCCCTACTCACCTTTTCTGACTGTTTTTCACTAGTTTTGCATTTGGCTAGGGTCAGTGTCACTACTGGTAGCACGAGGCAATACTTGGACCCTATAAAGCTTGCAGAGGCAGTCCAACTCCTCTAGGATGGCACATCAATACGTGTCATTACCAGAAGGTTTGCCGTGTCTCCCAGCACAGTCTCAAGAGCATGGAGGAGATTCCAGGAGACAGGCAGTTACTCTAGGAGAGTTGGACAGAGCCATAGAAGGTCCTTAACCCATCAGCAGGACCGGTACCTGCTCCTTTGTGCAAGGAGGAACAGGATGAGCACTGCCAGAGCCCTACAAAATGACCTCCAGCAGGCCACTGGTGTGAATGTCTCTGACCAAACAATCAGAAACAGACTTCATGGGGGTGGCCTGAGGGCCTGACGTGCTCTAGTGGGCTCTGTGCTCACTGCCAGACACTGTGGAGCTTGATTGGCATTTTCCATTAAACACCAGAATTGTCAGGTCCGCCACTGGTGCCCCATGCTTTTCACAGATGAGAGCATATTCACCCTGAGCATATGTGACAGACGTGAAAGGGTCTGGAGAAGCCGTGGAGAACTTTATGCTGCCTGTTACATAGTTCAGCATGACCGGTTTGGTGGTGGGTCAGTGATGGTCTGGGAAGGCATATCCATGGAGGGACCCACAGACCTCTACAGGCTACACAATGGCACCCTGACTGCCATTGGGCATCGGGATGAAATCCTTGGACCCATTGTCAAACCCTACGCTGGTGCAGTGGGTCCTGGGTTCCTCCTGGTGCACGACAATGCCCGGCCTCATGTGGCGAGAGCATGGAGCCAGTTCCTGGAGGATGAAGAAATTGATACCATTGAATGGCCCCCACGCTCACCTGACCTAAATCCAAAAGAACACCTCTGGGACATTATGTTTCGGTCCATCCAGTGCCGCCAGGTTGCACCTCAGTCTGTTCAGGAGCTCAGTGATTGCTCTGATCCAGATCTGGGAGGAAATACCCCAGGACACCATCCGTCTTCTCAGTAGGAGCATGCCCTGATGTTGTCAGGCATGCATACAAGCACTTGGGGGCCATACAAACTACTGAGGACCATTTTGAGTTGTTGTAATGAAATTTCAGCAAAATGGACTAGCTTGCTGCATAATTTTTTCACTTTGATTTTCGGGGTGTCTTTGAATTCAGCCCTCTGTAGGTGGATACATTTAATTTCCATCAACTGATGTGCCATCCTTTCATTCCTAACACATTACCCAGTCCATATCAGTATAGATATCCAGCATGAGATTTTCCCCCGAGAGATCTGATGCGTTTTCAAAGTGTTCCTTAAATTTTTTTGAGCAGGGTATTTTTTCATGTACCCCAGGATTAATAATCTAATACCAAGCGGGTTTTACTTGTATTAGTTTTACTTCTAATTACTCTGCATTTTTTCTCTTCAATAATATCATTAGGGCTTTTTCTTCCTCACACAGATGTTCAGTGTGTCCCAATTGGCCCTCCTCATTTGCCCATCCATAATATGTGGGGAATACGATGCAGGCTGCACTCCCCCTGATGGTGGTCCATTCCCCCCATCACGGGAAAACTTTACTCTTCAATATATGATATTTTTAGGGCTGTTACTGATTAAAATTTTCGTGTTCGATTAATCGATTTTTTTTTAATCGATTAATCTACAAATTTCGATTAATTATAACGCACATACAGTTTTTACATTTTTTTCAATTAAACTTTAAGCAAAACGTAGAAAGTTAGTAATATCCACATCTCCACCCCATACTGTAATGTCCACATCTCCCCCATACTGTAATATCCACATCTCCCCCATACTGTAATGTCCACATCTCCCCCCATACTGCAATATCCACATCTGCCCCCATACTGTAATATCCACAGTGGGGCACAGCGAGGCTGCATTTGATGGGGCACAGTGAGGCTGCATTGATGGGGCACAGAGTTGAGAGTTGAGTTGAGAGGTATCTTAATATAGCGCGGTCTTACCCCGAAGGGTCCTGACGCGCACAGTGAGGCTGCATTGATGGGGCACAGTGAGGCCGCGTACACACGACCAGTTTTCTCTGCAAAAAAGCTCTCCCAACAGTTCTCTTGTCTTTTTTGGTCGAGAAAACCGTTCGTGTGTATGCTTTCTCGTCGAGAAAACTGTCCAAAATCTCGACGAGAAAAAAGACGACCTGCGGTCTTTTTTCTCGTCGGAGTCTTTTTTCTCGGCGTGATTCTTGTCAGACTGTGTTTGGACGAGAAAACCGTTCGTGTGTGTATGCTTTTCCGAGTCTTCAAAAACCGCGCATGGTCAGACTCAATATGAGACGGGAGCGCACCTTCTTGTAAAACAAGCGTTTTGAATGGAGATAGCACATTCGTCACGCGTTACCAATTTTAGCCACGTTTAAATGCTGCACATTTAAATCTTCTTTAGAATACTACAATGATGATGTGCAATTTTGATCTTTTTTGGCTGCAGATATTCACGCATATTTAGGACTAATTTTTACCAACATTTCTGAATGCAGATCTCATGAATATGTTATTTTAGTTGATCGAGCAAGATTTTTATTTATTTTTTATTAATTAGTATGTTTTTATTCATATATGCATTTTAAAATCTTCTTTAATTTCTAGTGTTCTCCTTTTTTTTATCTGGTGTAAATTTGACATAAATAGTATTAAATTATCCTCTTTTTTTTGTTCTGCAAGGCGTTTTTTGGGTGTTATCTGTGGCATTTAAACTCTAGCTTTGGAGTTTTAGAAAATTACCTGCCTACTCACCAGCTAAATATGTAGCTTTAACAAAAACACATAGGCAAGTATTAACTGGAACACAAAAAAACATTTATTCTGGTATACAAAATAATAATAACCAAACTAGAAGGCAGCACTGGAGAGCCTGCTGCAATTTGTGCGACTGTGTGGACACCAAAATTGGAACCTTGAGAAGCACATATACATTACTGAGCACAATTTGGTCTTGGACTCCCAGAGGTCAGGAACAGCAGCAGGTTAGATACATGTCCCAAGCCTGGGGAACTACAACAGGCTGCCTTCTGTCTGACCACATTGCAGCAAGGGAATCACTTCCTGTTTTTTTGGGTAGGCTTGCCTGCAGCCTTCTCTGCAGCCTTCCTTGTCCGCCTGGCTGGAGGCTGTGCCTCAGGAGGTGTACTCATGTCAGGAGTGTCAAGGTCACCTGTGGCCAGGTGACAGATGCACACCGTAGGGGGACAGGAGTGCACCGCAAGGTAGTGAACCCTATGGCTGACTGCTGCGGATAGGAAACTGGGTGGTTGTGGAAAGTGGGACCAGAGGAGCACAACCGGGATCCTAACGGAAGCTAGAGCCAAGATTCCCCAGGGCGCGGAGTCTAAGACCCAGCTGGTCTTCTCCAGGGCCTCTAGTGGTGAGGATGTTGAGCTGCAGGCTGGGACCAGGTCGCGGCCCCTGGAGTTTCCTAGCTCACGCCCCGTAGGATAAGGGGAAAAGAGGGGAAGCAGCAGCACAAGATAAGGGAGAACCGAATAACAAGCTGAAGGTCAGGGGCCACAAGCAGACAAGGATAACGAAAGAACGAGCCGAAGGTCAAGGGTCACGAGCAGACAGGGATAGTCGGCGACAAGCCAATAACGTAACAGAGAGACAGACGTAGCACACGGCAGGCAGGAACCCAAACACACAATGCCTAACAAACACGTTGATCAGCCAAGCAGGCTTGCAGTGCACAGGTTAATATAGTGTTCTGTGATAGGACCTGGGGTGGAGTCAGGCTGGGAGGAGATTATAAAGGAAGCCAGGTGAAAGGGTTCAGGCCTCTAAGATGAACACATGGGAAGGAAGGTAAGCTGACAGACAAACACTACTGCATATCCATGACAGTGCCCTCCCTCTTATGGGCCCTCCCCCGCCTGGGCCCAGGCTTAAAGGGAAATCTCTGATGAAACCTCCTCAACAGATGAGGTGCAGCAACATCAGATGCAGCGATCCAAGACAGCTCCTCAGGACCAAAACCTCTCCAATGCACAAGGTACTGAAGAATGCCTCTGCAGAGCCGAGAATCCAGAACTTGTCTAACCTCGTACTTAAGATTATCCTCAGAGACCGAAAACGAGGTAGGGAGATGACAAGAAGATCTATTGAGGACCAAAGGCTCTCTAGGAATAAGCAAGGGCATGAGAGGATCAACAGGAATCTGAGGAGGGTCCCCTAGACCCTTAAAGGGGGACTGGTCATCTTGCACAGGACCATCAGACTGGGCAGATGTCAGTGGAACCCTGAAGTCAGGTTGGTTAGAAGGTGACATGTCACAGGAGTCAAGCTGAATAGCTGAAAGACAAGCAGAATGTCCTGAACAAGAAAAAGTAGGCGGCTCACTGGGCATGGGCTGGACTGGCATAACTAGTACAGAGGCCGAGTGAATAGAGTCAGGTGTAGCGACTACCTGAATCGCATCGCAAGACGTAGCGACTGCAGGACTTGTAGACAAGCTAGCCTGGCTGTGCGTCCAAGGGCGATTAGGGACAGAGAAATGTAAATTGTTATGCGACCTGGAATGAATGACCGGCTCAGGTTCACAGGGGGCAACCTTGGGTAGGCAGGACGAGGAACAGGAGGAACCCCAAGCCAGGATCTGTCCAGTAGTCCAGTCCACATGAGGAGAATGGAGCTGTAACCATGGGAGACCCAAAATTATAGGCGTTGAGGCCTTGGGTAAGATAAGGAAGGATATCCACTCCTGGTGGAGTGTCCCTACCGACATCTTAACAGGGAGGGTCTGGAAGCGGATAGGTCCCCCTGGGAGAACAGTACCATCAATCGCCAAGACCACCAATGGCGTGGTGAGGGGCAAAAGAGTAAGTCTCATGGACGACGTGATTTCCCAGTCCATGAAATTACCAGCGGCTCCGGAATCCAGATATGCTGAGACCGAATGAGAAGAAGCACCAACATGAAGGAACACAGAAAGCAGAAGACGAGAAGGGGAAGGTGATATTTCTGGGTCCAATACTCCACTTTCCAGATGAAGTGGACCCAAACGTTTTTCTGGACAAAGAGAGCAAGTGTCACAAAAATGACCTTTGCCCCCACAGTAGAGACACAGGCCTAGAGTTCTGCGCCTAGCACGTTCCTCTGGGGATAGCCTGGTCCTGCCCAGCTGCATGGGTTCCTCAGCTGGCAGGAGATGCTCCACGGGTCGAGGAGAGGGGAGCTCAGGCTGACTAAGGACCAAGGAGTGCTGGCGCCGCTTTTCTAGGGTCCTTTCCTGAAAGCGAATATCGATCTGGTTACACAAGGAGATAACTCCGTCCAGATCAGTGGGGATGGTTCTTCCTGCTAATTCATCCTTCACTCTATCAGACAGGCCATGCAAAAAGGTTGCGACTAAGGCCTCATTGTTCCAGCTCAACTCAGCCGACAGTATGCGGAAATTAAGGGCGTACTGTCCCACTGAAGCAGACTCTTGGCGGAGACGTAGAAGGGCGCTGGCCGCTGAAGAGACACGAGCCGGTTCTTCAAAGATATTCCGAAAAAGTTTCAAGAAGCCAGACAGGCTAGAAACCACTGGATCATTCAGTTCCCACAGAGGGGCTGCCCAGGCTAAAGCTTCACCGGAGAGGAGGGAAATGATATAGGCTACCTTTGCCCTATCAGACAGAAAGTTTTGAGGCTGAAGCTCAAAATGAATCGTGCATTGGCTAAGGAACCCTCTGCAGGCCTTGGAGTCCCCAGAGAAACGGAACGGAGCTGGCAGTGTTAGTGAGTGTGTGGCTGCGACTGGTGCGATAGGTACCACCGCTGGTTGTACTTGAGGTTGCGGATTCGGGGTTCCCAAGGAGGCCTGAAGCTGCTCGAATCGAGAAGCCAGATCCTGGAGGAATCGCATCACCTGAGTCTGATTCGATTCCTGGGTTTCAAGTCTGTGGACTATGCCCCGCAATGGATCATCCGCGGGGATCGGGATGTCAGCCGGGTCCATGGCTGATCAAACTGTCAAGGTCACCTGTGGCCAGGTGACAGATGCACACCGTAGGGGGACAGGAGTGCACCGCAAGGTAGTGAACCCTATGGCTGACTGCTGCGGATAGGAAACTGGGTGGTTGTGGAAAGCGGGACCAGAGGAGCACAACCGGGATCCTAACGGAAGCTAGAGCCAAGATTCCCCAGGGCGCGGAGTCTAAGACCCAGCTGGTCTTCTCCAGGGCCTCTAGTGGTGAGGATGTTGAGCTGCAGGCTGGGACCAGGTCGCGGCCCCTGGAGTCACTAGCGTTGCTAGCCAGGTGCGGGGGGGGGCGGGCCGCACCCGGGTGACACCCACCAGAGGGGTGACACCCGTGGGTAGCGCAGCGGCCACACTGACATCGCCCGCCCGCTGCCCTGTGCCTTAGGCTCACGCTGCGGCTGTGTCCCTCTGTGGAGCGGAAGGAAGCCGCCGCCCCCTCTGCCTCCTCTATGTTTACATCCACAGAGGAGGAGGAGGAGCCCGCGCTCGAGAGACACACCGCTGTGTGTATCTGCCGCTCTGTTCTGAGGTCTGAAAGGTAAGGGGGGCATCTTTACTGATGGGGGGAGGGGGTGTCTGTACTGCTGGGGTCTGCACCAGGGGGGGGCTGTAACTGAGGGGGGTGTCTGTACTGAGGGGGGTCTGGTACTGAGGGGGGTGTCTGTACTGAGGGGGGTGTCTGGTACTGAGGGGGGTGTCTGGTACTGAGGGGGGTGTCTGGTACTGAGGGGGGTGTCTGGTACTGAGGGGGTGTCTGTACTGAGGGGGGTGTCTGTACTGAGGGGGGTGTCTGTACTGAGGGGGGTGTCTGTACTGAGGGGGGTGTCTGGTACTGAGGGGGGTCTGGTACTGAGGGGGGTGTCTGTACTGAGGGGGTGTCTGGTACTGAGGGGGTGTCTGGTACTGAGGGGGGGGTCTGGTACTGAAGGGGGGTCTGGTACTGAGGGGGGTGTCTGTACTGAGGGGGGTGTCTGTACTGAGGGGGGGTCTGGTACTGAGGGGGGGTCTGTAACTGAGGGGGATCTGTAACTGAGGGGGTGTCTGTTACTGAGGGGGGTCTGTTACTGAGGGAGGTGTCTGTACTGAGGGGGGTGTCTGTACTGAGGGGGGATTGGTACTGGGGGGGGGTCTGGTACTGAGGGGGGTGTCTGTACTGAGGGGGGTGTCTGTACTGAGGGGGGGTCTGTAACTGAGGGGGGTCTGTAACTGAGGGGGGGTCTGTAACTGAGGGGGGGTCTGTAACTGAGGGGGGGTCTGTAACTGAGGGGGGATCTGTAACTGAGGGGGGATCTGTAACTGAGGGGGTGTCTGTAACTGAGGGGGTGTCTGTAACTGAGGGGGGTCTGTTACTGAGGGGGGTCTGTTACTGAGGGGGGTGTCTGTACTGAGGGGGGTGTCTGTACTGAGGGGGGTGTCTGTACTGAGGGGGGTGTCTGTACTGAGGGGGGTGTCTGTACTGAGGGGGGTCTGTAACTGAGGGGGTGTCTGTAACTGAGGGGGTCTGCACTGAGGTGGCGGTGTCTGTACTGATGGAGCGGTCTGCACTGAGGTGGGGGTGTCTGTACTTATGGAGCAGTCTGCACTGAGGTGGGGGTGTCTGTACTGAGGGGGAGGTTCATACTGAGGGAGGCGGGTCTATATTGATGGTGGGGAGTCTGTACTTAGTGGAGCGGGTTTGTACTGAGGGAGGGGATCTATACTGTGGGAGGGGGGTCTGTAGTTAGTGGAGGGGGGGTCTGTACTGAGGGGGGACTATAGTTGTTGGGGGGTGACACCATTTTTTTTTGCACCGGGTGACACCAACCCTAGTGACGCCACTGCCTGGAGTTTCCTAGCTCACGCCCCGTAGGATAAGGGGAAAAGAGGGGAAGCAGCAGCACAAGATAAGGGAGAACCGAATAACAAGCTGAAGGTCAGGGGCCACAAGCAGACAAGGATAACGAAAGAACGAGCCGAAGGTCAAGGGTCACGAGCAGACAGGGATAGTCGGGGACAAGCCAATAACGTAACAGAGAGACAGACGTAGCACACGGCAGGCAGGAACCCAAACACACAATGCCTAACAAACACGTTGATCAGCCAAGCAGGCTCGCAGTGCACAGGTTAATATAGTGTTCTGTGATAGGACCTGGGGTGGAGTCAGGCTGGGAGGAGATTATAAAGGAAGCCAGGTGAAAGGGTTCAGGCCTCTAAGATGAACACATGGGAAGGAAGGTAAGCTGACAGACAAACACTACTGCATATCCATGACAAGGAGGAGGAGGTGGAGCTGGAGAAGAAGGAGGTGGAGCTGGAGAAGTAGGTGGAGCTGGAGAAAAGGAAGGAGGAGGTTGTGAAATTGGAGGTGGAGCTGGAGAAGAAGGAGGTGGAGCTGGAGAAGAGGAAGGAGGAGGTTGTGAAATTGGAGGTGGGGGTGGAGAAGAAGGAGGTGGAGGAGAATAGGAAGGTGCAGGAGGATGGCTGTGGTCACAGATAACAGTGCTCTCTGTGAGTCTGCCCCTCAACCCCTTATTTAAAAGGGTCATGAGCAGGGACTCACAAAGTAGCCTCTGTTCATTTTGCATCTGGGCCATTTTCATGCCCACCAATGCCGCACAGCCCTCATCAGGGGTTAGGGGCTGCTGGAGGGTGGCATGGGCCTCTTTAATGAGGGCCAGTGCTGCCACACTCACAGCCCTATCCCTCCTGCCCCTTCTTGGTGGCATGCGGATTGGTGGCACCTGACACCTTGTCCTACTACTTGGACCAGCCACCTCCTCTCTGCCACTTGGACCAGGCACCTCCTCTCTGCCACTAAGCCCAGCCTCCTCCTGCCTGACATTTTCCGCCCTCTCATCTTGGCTGACCTCCTCCTGTGTAAAAAAAGGGACATATTTTAGATTTTGTTTTCATCAATCACACACAGGGGATTAGTTTGTAAAGGCAAATCCATTTTGCAATACAAGTGCAAACTACAAGTGCACTTGTAATTGCTTGGAAAGTGGACTTGGAAGTGCAGTCGCTGGAAATCTGAGGGGGACATGCAAGGCAAAGCAAAATAATAAATTTAGCTTAAACATGATTGGAGATTAAAATCAGCAGAGCTTCCCCTCATTTCCGCTCTCCCCCTCTGATTTACAGCGCCTTTACTTCCAAGTTCTTTTTTGGTGAAATTTTAAGTGATCTTTGCAATTGTAGTTTGCACTTGTAGTGCAAAGTGGATTAGCTATTCTTAAAGCAGCCCCACAATGATCAGATCATTGCCTGTTGCAAATCCTTCAAAATGTGTGTGTATAATACTCTCATTATGCCCCCATCATTTTCATATCTCCTCCCCCACTTTTTTGCCCACTAATGTCTATTGCTATGTCAATCCCTTTTTCTTGATTGCCTACCTTTTTACCCATCTTAACATCTATTTTACATCATTCACTTTTGACAAAGAAATGTGATAAAAATACTATACCTGGCTCCAGACGGACAGATCTGGGTCCTCATCCAAGATGGAAGGCTCCTCCTGATCCTGGGAAGGAACATCTTGGCTGGAGGGAAGGCTGGAGGGAAGGCTGGACAGTGATTCCCTTGCTGTAATGTGGTCATTCAGAAAGGCCAACCTGTCGTAGTACCACAAATGTAGGACATATACCTCCCCTGCTGCTGCTCCTGACCTCTGAGATGCCAGGACACAATTGCGCGCAGTCCTATATGTGCCTCTCAAGGTCCCAATTTTGGTGTCAAGCTGCTCAATGGTTACATGGGGCACCCTGGTCTGCACAAATGGGAGCAGGCTCTCCAGCGCTGCTCTCCGAACCCCTTTTTTTTATGCTGTGGATTTTTGGTCTCCCACAGAGCGGGCAGCTCCCTTAATCTGTCAATGAATTCCGATAGAAATTCTTTTTCCCCAAACACATTCATTGTTTCTGGTTCCAGAAGATTTGTGAGAAGCAGAAAAAAAGGGAGCCGCTCAGGTGTGGGAATCCTCCAATCACCTCCTCCCAGCAGCCAAGGGTGCAGACAATGCTACTAACAGCAAACAGGAACAAAAAAGTCTTCTGGACTGCAGCACTCCAAAGATAAAAGCCTTTATTAAAACAGGAAATCCAAAATGCACACTGTACAATGGTACACAGGTCAAAAAAATCTGGCTAACATGTTTCGCACTGTGCTAGTGCTTATTCATAGCTATAGCTATGAATAAGCACTAGCACAGTGCGAAACATGTTAATAAAGGCTTTTATCTTTGGAGTGCTGCAGTCCAGAAGACTTTTTTGTTCCTGTTTGACATTCATTGTTTCTGCAAGACAAAACACCAGACATAATTAAAAATGTCAATTACACTCTAAACTCGTGAAATCTTTATGCCCATATATGCCTCTCCAATCTCTATGCAGTATAGGTTACTGATGTACCAATTAGGAAATGATACCTTCGGTCTAACGTTCGGCGCTCTAAACTCCTTCTGCCGCACACAGAACGTAGGTACGTCACATGTGTGTGTTAGCTTTATATATACGCTACGCATGCGTGACACACGTCGCCCGCCCATGACTGTCTTTTCTCGATGTTTCCCCTTCTCTTTCGGCACGCAGGCGACATGGCGGAGTCACAGCAGGTGTCTGTGAATTCAGAGAATTCCAATGAGGAGACAAGCCCAGAGCGGGAAACGTCACAAACAAGGAGGCGCTACAAGGCATCTAATATGCCCTTTGAGGAGATGGCGGAAATGGTGGCCATATTGAACAATTCTGATTATGATGCAAAGCATGGGCCGTATTCCCACCCTAATCTTCGCAAGGACAAAATTATGAAGAAAGTAGTGAAAAGTCTAAAGAAGAATTTCGGTGTGAAAAGATCCAAGGAGCAGCTCAGAAAGACGTGGTCTGACCTCAAACTGAGGGAGCCGGAGCAGTTAAGGAGCATTAACAGAATGCTTAAAAAAAGTAAGTACTTCTCCTGTGTCCCTATTGTTGTATTTCACAACTTGCATGTTGCTCCCTGTTGTGTTTTTTTCTTAATTAACATTCTTAAATGACATCTTCTACAATTTAGTGGGCACAGTAATCTGTCGATATAGACACATCGTTTGCACACTACATACAATGATTTGGCAATATGCGTTCTTTTTTATTTCCAAAAATAAATGTATGTTTAAAATCACTAAATGTTATGACATTGTTGTCTAGATGATGTGTTTGAAACTAGAATGAAATGCAAACTTGAAGCAATATAAAGGAGAGGACACTCAGCAGTTGTTTACACATCTGCACTCACAGGAGCACTATAGTGTGGGCCGCCATAAGAACCTTTTTAAGTGTGTCCACCACAGGTGCTACAGTGGGTACTGGGGGGGGGGCATGTGATAAAATTGTCACCAAAAGGTCTGTTTTTAGCTTTGTATAGTTCTCGAATCTGGTCTTCATCTTGGAACTGGGCCTAAACAGACAAGTGTAACCCACCTGCAAGCAATGTTTCATATTCCTAGTTATGACTTCATATATGTGTGTGTTAAGTGTTCCATTTGTTTGAATCTCATAGGGGAGAGAAGACTGGGAGGACACCACTCCTCGGAGCCCAGGAAGCCCACACCTTCTAAAGAACCCCAACCTCCCCAACAAGCCCAACCTGAGAATGTGGAGGATGTCGAATTAGATAAAGGAGAGGTGGTGGAAGGAGAGGTGCAGGAGGTGGTGGAACTTGTCACTACAACAGGTCAGTATCTGTCACCCCAGCTTCAGGTTTACGAGATGTAGGCCTGGAGATTGTTATATTTTTATTTTTATTTTAGGGGATGAAGATTTTGCTGAAAGTCCACGATTCTCCAGGGATAGTGCACAAAGACTCATACAACAAGTAATGGATTGTAGTACTCAACTGGACTTCATTAAAAAAAGGGATTCAGGATCTGGAGAATACATTTAAGGACATCATAGATGTGTTGGGGAGAATAGACTAAAAAAAACCTTTTAATCTCAAGTTTGTGTTCACTTTTGTAGCACTTTGTTGCACAAACAAATTTAGAAGATGCACACAGTGGGTCAACATGTGCTATCTGCCATCTCGGGATCTCCATGTACGTGTTTTGGGGGTGCAACCTCTTCCTCACAACTCAAGTAGGAGAAAGGAAGAAGGGGTTGCCCCCCCCAAAACATGTTGAATGATCCCCCATGATGGCAGGTAGCACATGTTGACGAGAGGGATGAGGAAGTAACTAACCTAGTTTTCCCCCCCTAAAAATGTGTGCATCTTCTAAATTTGTCAGGTTCAGGGGTGACAACACTCCATTTTTGAGGAAGGGCAGATAGACATTTTTGGGGACAAAATGTTTAACATTGTTGTATTTGGAGGAATGTTGAGGAGATTTTTCCTAAGTTCATTAGCAGCAACATTTGCCATGTTAGGTGAAAAGGCGAAAATGGGTTTCTAAAATGTTCAGACACCAAAAATGTATACCTAACCATATGTGTGATTGAGTAAAATAAAATACAATACAAAAAAATTTGTTTTCTTTTTTAAACCACTCTAACCTTTTTGGGATTTAGTTTTGCTGTTAGCAGTGAAATGTTTGTTGTTTACTAAGGAAAATACACTTGGCACTACAAGTACACTTAGAAAAAGTAGCACACACCTCAAATATAAAACAAAGCAAAACTAATAATTGAAAGTTGATATTTTTTATTTTAGGAGTTTTTTACAGCAAAATTATAATTCGGACAGATTCTCTGGCATTGGAATGGCCCCCCTACCCATTAAATAATCAACATATTTCTGTCTGATTGCACGGGCACTTTGGGGGGGCAAGCCAGCACGGACAGGTTCCAGGCCCGGCAGGGCATTGTCCGCAGCAAGTCCTGGCTCGGGCCCAACTGTGGCCATATATGTAGGAGATTTCTTCCTCAAAAAATTGTGCAGTAGACAACAACAAAACACAATATAGTTAAATTTGTACTCCGCAAGATTAATAGGAGTCAGAAAAAGATGGAACCGGCTGGCCATTATGCCGAAGGCATTCTCCACAACTCTTCGGGCTCTGGCCGGTAGTTGAAGACCCTCCTCTCCGGGGTGAGGGTCCTCTGGGGGAAAGGCCTCATGAGATGCCAACCCAGGCCAAAGGCTTCATCAGCCAAAAACACAAAGGGGAGTCCTTCCACATACCCTGCATCCGGTGGCAATGCAAGGTCATCACTCTGTAGACGAAGGGCAAACGCCGTCTGGGCGAAGGCTCCACCATCCGACATCCGGCCATTCTTCCCCACATCCACATAGAGGAATTCATACTGTGCTGACACCACCGCCATCAGCGCAATACTATGAAACCCCTTGTAGATGTAAAAAAAGGAGCCAGAACGGGGTGGTGGCACGATGCGGACGTGCTTTCCATCAATGGCTCCTCCGCAGTTGGGGAAGTCACACCGCCTGGCAAACTCCAATGCCACAGTCTGCCATTCCTGTGGTGTGGAAGGAAGCTGGGGAATCAAACAAGAAAAAAATTAAGGACTTTTGCTAATAACTTTGCAAGCAGATTAGACAAAAACATTCGTGGCCAACATAAGTATAACATTTTGGTTAAGGATTAGTAAAAAAAGAGAACCAAATTCACAATTTGCACATTGCTCACCCCCCTCTGATGGCCCATTTATTTTCTTTGGGGGCGGCTAGATGTGTTTGGGACCCCACAAATTTCACAATCAGGAAATTTAATTAAGAATTGGAGGGGGGAGGGGGCTACAAGGGATCTGCAAAAATACATTGTTAACAGACTAGGCTAGATGTGTTTGGGCCCAGGAGAGCATGCTGGAGAGGCAAGTAAAGGTAACAATGCATGTAGGCCCAAAAATGACTTAAAAAAGGACAGCATGCATGGGGACAAAGGGGACATTCTCAGCATATTACAATCATGCCAATTTAGATAAGGATGAAAGAAATACAATACATCATCATGCATTAAATACAGAGAATGTGATATTATATACGAAAACCTACCCTCATATAGTCATCCTGCAGGACTTGGATGATAGCAGAACAGGTCTCTGGGATTATGACGCCCAGAGCCTGGGGGGAGATGCCTGTGGTGAACTTCAGGTCCTGCAGACTTCTCCCTGTCGCCAGGTAGCGCAATGTGGCGATGAGCCTCTGCTCAGCACTGATGGCTTCCCACATAACGGTTTCCTGCCTGGTAATATAGGGGGACACCAAAGCCAACAGATGCTGAAATACGGTGTCAGACATCCGCAGAAAATTCCTGTAGTTCTCAGGATTATTCTCCACGATCTCCCGCAGCAGAGGCATGTGAGAGAATTGGTTTGCGCTGGAGCAACCAATTCTTGGTCCATGAACTCCTCCTCACCCTGTTCATAGACTCGTCTTGGTCCAATACAAGAAGACCAACAGACACACAAAGTCGGTACACAACACGATCTCTACGATGAGAACGTATCCGCAACATGGCTAAGAAACGGTCGTCTGAACAGAACAAACAAAAAAAACAGAACGCACTGAAGAACAGTAAGGCCTATGAAGAACGACCTGAAAATCAGAAACGAGCGGACAAGAATGCACTGTAAAACAGATACGACCTGACTACTCGCCCTGAAAGACAAGATACGAACCCACAAGCACCAACTGAACCGCAGAAAACGAACTGAAAGCACGAAGTCTGAAAAGCGCGAATCGTCTCTTCCCAAACTTTAACTAATACGCGGCAACACGAGATTAGCAAAAGCAGCCCAAGGGAGGACGCCATGAAAATGGAACTTCCCCTTTATACTGCAGTCGTACGTGTCGTACGTCACCGCGTTTTTAGACCGACGAGATTTTGAAATGACAGTGTGTATGCAAGCAAAGCTTCACAAGAATCTTGTCAAACTTGACAAGAAAACCGACAAGAAAAACAACGTTTGTTTTACGACGAGAAACTCGGCCGTGTGTACGAGGCTTGAGGCTGCATTGATGGGGCACAGTGAGGCTGCATTGATGGGGCACAGTGAGGCTGCATTTAGGGGCACGATGAGGCTGCACTGATGGGTACTGATATGCTTTATGTTAATATTGTTAATCTTGTTGTTAATATTTATTTTTGGAACTTAATTCTGCATAAAACATTTAACAGTGTAATTTCATGAGATAATTTACAAGGGCGTGTTTAGGGGCGGACTTAGCGGTGGGGAAGGGGAGGGGTTGGGTGGGGCAACTGGTGGCGAGTAACTCTTAAGGCCTGGCTAGTGGCTCAGGACTTGAAATTTTGAGCCCTGCCCTACAGCCAATATTTGAGGCTGAGAAGAAATTGGAGTAAAGATGAAGATTTTCATCTTGAAGCCAACAAACTGTTTCGGAGGTTACGAGAAAGAGGCTATAGCCATAGTAATTTGAAAAAAGCATATAAGAGAGTCAACACAGTCACAGAACTCATTGATTTATACATCTAAAGTAAGAAATGAATCCCAATCAGTCAGAATTATTACTACTTGTTCTAAACCAGTGGTTCTCAACCCTCTCCTAAAGTACCCCCAACAGGCCATGTTTGCAGGTTGTCATTTATCTTGCACAGGTGCTTTAAATCAGAGTCAATGGCTTGGTATTTTGGAAAGCTATTTTATCTAAGGAGAATATCCCAAAACATGGCCTTTTGGGGGTACATGAGGACAGGGTTGAGAACCACTGTTCTAAACAACCCCAGCAGATAAATAACATCATTAATAAATATTGGCTCTTACTATTGTATCCTGGCCTAGGCCAACAAGGCCCAGGCCTAGGGCAGCACCTAAAGAGTCCCCGCCGGCTTGCGCTACACTATTATGCCGCGTACACACGACCGTTTTTAATGTCACTGAAAAAAACAACGTTTTTGTCAACGTGATTCTTCTCAAGCCTGCCTTGCCTGCACACTATTGTGAAAAAAATGCTAAAGCAAAGCGCGGTGACGTACAACACGTACGAAGGCACTATAAAGGGGAAGTTCCATTCGGTTGGCGCCACCCTTTGGGCTGCTTTTGCGGATCCTCGTGTTAGTAAAGTTTGGTGAGAGACGATTCGCGCTTTTCAGCCTCTTGCTCTTCAGTCCGTTACAGCGTGACGAAAGTGCTATCTCCACTATGAACGCTAGTTTTACCAGAACGAGCGCTCCCGTATCATAACTTGCTTCTGAGCATGCACGTTTTTTTCACGTCGTTAAAGCCTACAAACGGCCGTTTTTCACGACGAGAAAAACGACGAGAAAAAATAGAGCAGGTTCTAAATTTTTAATGGCCATTTTTCACATCGCGAAAAATGCTCTGGAGCCTACACACGATCGTTTTTAATGACCAAATTAAAAAATGCCATTTTTCTTGGCATGAAAAACGGTCGGGTTTACGCGGCATATGTGTATGAGGCGGACTGGGCTAAGAGGCAAAATAGTTTAGTGCCCCCATAAAGCGGCCGCACTGCTTCCGTTATGCGGGCGGCCAGCATTGCGCAACTGTGGGGGGGCGCTGCTTCTAAGTTCTGACTGTCCTAACACCCTGGATCACAAACCTTCCTCACTGTGCTTAATGTTTTCTGCTGCACCATTGACATGGTTATATCTTCTTAGTCTGCTCAATAAAATTATCAGAAATTTGTGCCTAAAGTAGAGCTATAGGCAACACTTTTTTTTTCATTTTGGTTAGAGTAAGGGAGGGTTATAGCCCCAAGAGCCAAACAGGAAGTGAGAGGAATCTATGCAAATTAAGTGTAGTGGGTATATGCTTTTCTGTTATGTTTGAAATTGGTGGGGAAACTGTAGTGTATGGTTCTCTGGGGCCCAGCGGGTGGCGCTGTCGCCTTGGGCCTGGGGTTGAGGCATCATTGCAGTGCCGTACCCTTTTTGGCCTCTCACAGCATGGGTACAGCGGGGCGGAGGCTCCGCTGGGCTTGCTGGGGGAGGGTATAAAGGGTTCGGCCATTTTGTGTGACGAAGAGAGTCCCAGGCACCTTCAGCCTGAGGACAGTGTTTCGTGCGGAGGGTCTGGGCGGCCTAGGCCTAAAGGGCCCCCGGAGCTCGTGTTCTATCCCAGGCACCTTTAGCCTGGGGTGAGGTACTCGGATGGAGGTCTGGAGCCCGGTGTCTTTCGCTGGGTTCCGCGGGGGAAGAATTTCCTAGGGGACCCCGGGAGTGGGTACCCGAATCCAGAGGCGTAAGGGACCGGAGAGGGTACTCACCTGAAGACCTGGTGCAGCAGACTGCCGGTGCCGGGTGAGCCTTCAGAGACCGCCTGGAGGGATGTTTTCCCCTGACAAAGGGACCAAAAGCCACTTTCAGAAAGGAAAGAGGATAGTAAGTTGTGCCTGGGCCTACTCGCATCCACACCCCCTGACTGTTCAGTTCGTTGAGGGAGTTCAACTGATTGTGTTTCACTCTGATGTAAGAAGAATAAAGGAGTGTTGGACTTTTGATGGTGTGGGGCTCAATTTACTGGCAGATACTGTTCAAGAGAGGAGGTGGAGGTTCCGTAACAGAACACCGACCCGAAGGTAAAGAAACTTTGCTGACACCCCACAGGCAATTGTGGTGGAGGCTTGGCGTAGTAACCCCGCACTCTCTCCTACAAGATACCCCTAGACAAGGAGAAAACCAGCCAGCAGCGGGGTGAGAGAGTGGAGGCCGCTACACGTGGGGGCTCGGGTCCGGGGATGGTGTTGTGTACTATGGACGGAGTTGAACATGTCTGCCGGGAGGAGTTCCGAGTAGGTCGGCCATATCTTTGGCCAAAGTGCAACCCTGCTCAAAGTCGTGGGCATGACCCTAAGAAGGGAAAGGACTACGCAGAAGAGCGAGAAGAGGGGGAAGTCCAGCCGTGTGAAGTAGTACACGTGTGGGCTTCTATTGCACTGCGCCACGAGGCACACCCTCTCTGCTCAGTTCGTGGGCGTAACTCAAGAAAGGAGAAAGCCCGCGAACTGGAGTGCCAGAGGGGAGGAGTCCAGTCGTGTGAAGGACTACACGTGGGGACTTTGGCGTAAAACTTGCAGTGCGCAATGGATCAGCAGCAAGTCACCATGTTCGGACATACATCGTGGGTTCCACTTCATCCTTCTGCCACGACTTTGACTGCTGCTGCTCTGGTGACCGATACGGGAATTCGGCTAAAGCCCCGGGGACGATTCGCCCTGTATTCGTGCATGGACGTTGAGGCCCTGGGTGTGATTTGTCCCGGCTGTTCGGGACTGGTGTGTCACCTGAAGCCGTTCGGGCGATGCGAAGCCTGTGGAGAGTTCTTATTCGAGGTAGATACAGTAATCGAGAAGCCAAGAACCATCTACCCCGGCCGTACCACAGGCAGCACCACTCAAATTGGAGGAATCGCCGCTTTGACAGCCGTTCCCGTGCGCACTGCAGCGACCGCAGAGGAGGTCGTAGCTACTCAAAGACGGGAGAAATCCGAGGATGCTCACTCGGTCATCACTGTCCCACAGCGTCCACCGTAGAAGAAGACCGGCATGGTAGCCCCGTCCAGCGGTCGCGGTGGATCATCCTGCCTGCCTATGCCCGGCGGGATCCGGTGAGAGAAGTTCCGGACATCCCGTCTCAAGTAAAGGCCGAGGAAAGTCAGACGGAGGGACTTGGTGTGTGAACGGAGTTGTCGGGGATTCACGGCCCTGTGTGTCCGCGGGAGGTGGCAGTTCAGTTTCTACTACAGGCTACATACCCGCGGAGGAGTGTGACACCTCCGACCTAGAGTCGCTCTCCGATATGGGAGACGATGTCGCCATTGACGAGCTGTTTGCTCAAAAGGGCTGGGACAAAGTGCCTCTCGCCTCATCCCACAGAACCAGGGACCCACCCATGTCTACAGGGGATAGTACACCCCGGTTGGAGGCACCAGCGCCTGAGGAGGGGTCCTGTCCCCAGCCTACCCTCGCATCCCCGGTGCCACCTGCACCTAATGCTGGGGATCAGAGACTGTCGCTGTGGGCACCTATGCACAGAAAGGAGGTGATCAGAGCACCTCGTCACCCGGATGCAATAGTTTTGCCAGGCGAAGGAGACAAAGCCACCATGCCTCCACTGGCAAGACTACAATGCCTATTTTGCCAGAAGGTTGCTGCTGAGTACGGGTGGGAGTACCCATACTTATCCAAGGAATTAAAGAACTGTTCCTGGTTGTTTTTTTTCACTCTCCAGCAAGTGATCATGGACTCTGGGGTAGATAGGGCACAGAAGAAGAGGTCTTCACAAGTGCAGTTACGGCGACGCTGTCACCAGGTGGCAGTGTCGTGCATCGGTATTCACTGTGCACACACACTTTTTGAAGGGATTTCTCTGCGGAGAAGTTCTTTCATTCTCACACGAACATATGTATCAGGGATTTGTGTGTTTAACCTTTCTTTTCCCCTCTGCAGGAGAGCATCCCATCAAGACCACTGAGGATGGGGTGGGTCTTAGTCAGGATAGGTGGGAAGAGATGTTATGTGAAATGTGATTTCCAAGGTTGATGTTATGTGGTGTTGTTTACCTTCCCTTCCTTTTTTTGTAAGGTGCAGGCACAGCTGCTCTAGTTAGTGAGTTTCCCAAAGGAAAAAAAAGTTTTTGGATTTTTCACAATTTTCAGTCGGTTTCTGGATTGGACTATGTCAGCCCTTGAGGGCATGGTTTATTCCAGACACTGGGGACCAGTGTCAAACAACCTGGGGGAGAGTGTAGCGGGTATATGCTTTTCTGTTATGTTTGAAATTGGTGGGGAAACTGTAGTGTATGGTTCTCTGAGGCCCAGCGGGTGGCGCTGTCGCCTTGGGCCCGGGGTTGAGCCATCATTGCAGTGCGTACCCTTTTTGGCCTCTCGCAGCATGGGTACAGCGGGGCGGAGGCTCCGCTGGGCTTGCTGGGGGAGGGTATAAAGGGGTCGGCCATTTTGTGTGACGAGGAGAGTCCCAGGCACCTTCAGCCTGAGGACAGTGTTTCGTGCGGAGGGTCTGGGCGGCCTAGGCCTAAAGGGCCCCCGGAGCTCGTGTTCCATCCCAGGCACCTTTAGCCTTGGGTGAGGTACTCGGATGGAGGTCTGGAGCCCGGTGTCTTTCGCTGGGTTCCGCGGAGGAAGGATTTCCTAGGGGACCCCGGGAGTGGGTACCCGAATCCAGAGGCGTAAGGGACCGGAGAGGGTACTCATCTGAAGACCTGGTGCAGCAAATTGCTGGTGCCGGGTGAGCCTCCGGAGACTGCCTGGAGGGATGTTTTCCCCTGACAAGGGACCAAAAGCCACTTTCAGAAAGGAAAGAGGATAGTAAGTTGTGCCTGGGCCTACTCGCATCCACACCCCCTGACTGTTCATTTCGTTGAGGGAGTTCAACTGATTGTGTTTCACTCTGATGTAAGAAGAATAAAGGAGTGTTGGACTTTTGATGGTGTGGGGCTCAATTTACTGGCAGATACTGTTCAAGAGAGGAGGTGGAGGTTCCATAACAGAACACCGACCCAAAGGTAAAGAAACTTTGCTGACACCCCACAGGCAATTGTGGGGGAGGCTTGGCGTAGTAACCCCGCACTCTCTCCTCCAAGATACCCCTAGACAAGGAGAAAACAGCCAGCAGCGGGGTGAGAGAGTGGAGGCCGCTACATAAGCAAATCCATCCCCCCCCCCGCAGGCCCTCAGAACTAGTGTCCCCACTCGAAAATTTCAGGGCGGGTCAACAGAAAGGGCGGTTAAACAGAAAGGGGTGTGGCTTTGACAGGAAGGGGTGGGTCATATTTAAATTAGGGGGTGCACGAGTTTAGTCAGGCCTAGGGCAGCACAAAACCTACATACACTACTGCCCTATAGCATGTAAATACATCAAAACACGACCAGATATCACATATATAGACGATCAAAGTCCATCAAAGATCGTCTGGTCAAATGTTACTATTCTATTCCAAATAAAACAAAATCTTTACAAACTGGCACCTTTGCTTGCAACAAATGTGAATATTGTCCACACATGTTAAACGGTCATGAAGTAATACTCCCAAATAGCCAAATTCACTGCATCAAACACCGTGTAACTTAGCCAAACACCAGGTATCGTATACCTAATGAAGTGTTTATGCGGATGTTTTTACATCGGTAAAACCAAACGACAATTTTTCAAAAGACTGAAAGATCATGTCACATTGATTAAAAAAAGATTAATGGAGACCCCAATAAGTCGCCAAGTAGGGTTATACCAGAACTTTGATCTCCTAATGATCGCATTTATGGCATTAGAACATGCTTTCCTCATGTCAAGTTGGGAGACACATAAAGCCGGCGTCTACGGCCATTACAAAAGCTGGAGCCACGCGGGTGGTTGATCAGATATTATTGCAAATAGAATCACAATGAATTCATTCTCCCAAAGCCACGGTATTCCCTGGCTTTAATGAAATGCTAAGTTTTAAGCCTTTCCTTTAACCTCTCCCCAATATGTAGAACTCCTTGCCATATTGACAGAAATACAGATGCGCTGAGTACACCAATATAGGATTGTCAATTTAATATTGTAATTTTTAAATATTTTTGTATATGGATATTGAATATAGGTAATGCTATACAAATAAAAATCAAAATAGAAGGAACCCTTAGTGTATATTAACCCATTACTTGCTTTTGTTTTCTATGTGTCTTTTAAAATTTGATAAAGTATGTTGTGAATCATTGTAAATTCAGGATGTGAATTTGCATTTAAATACCCCTCTATAGTGATGATCAGCACCATATTTCCCTAAGTGTATGCGGGGTTTAGCCTTATTATAACAGCAGGACATCTCCTTAGATTGTGCAGCCTGCCTATATTTGCCATTTTTTTTATTGTTTAATATGCAGTATACTAGTGGTAATTAGTTTGATTGCTGCAACCTTTTAATTCATACAAGCTATTGAATTGCAATGTGCTCGTTTAAGCACTAGATGGTGCTATATACATAGCACCCACAGCCGTGCATTAGGAACCAGACAGATATCTTCTCTGAATGGCTTTACCTAGATCCTGCACATGTGCATTAGAGGCAAAAGCGTCCGCACCTGGCCGATAACATTATCCGCCGGCCGGGTGGGAGACACATAAAGTCGGCGTCTCCGGCCATTACAAAAGCTGGAGCCACGCGGGTGGATGTCTGAAAATGGAAAAGCACAGGGTAGGTTCTAAATGAAGGGTAGGAATCCATGTCCCTATTGTATTGTAGGCAAATCTTTCCGTTTGAATTTTAATAGAGCTGTTATGCTTTTCAGCATAACATGTAGAAGAATTACAACCGTTTAATTACAATAACCAAACCCATAGAAATACCAGTATACCATATAAGTGCTAACCAACTGCCTACTGCTGCACCCTCGTTTTTTATACCTTGCTGATCTCACAGCTGTGAGGGATCTGCCACCCCTGTGTAGCTGTTCTTTATATCATATTGAGTAAGTGTAATCTTTTGTTTTTGAAGTATCCTCTTGGTTATGGAGAACTTGGATAGAATGATAATTAGTATACATTGGTTTCTATTTTTGTTTCTCTCTTCTGCCTGGTCTATATGTGTCTCCTGTGATCCCATTTAATTCCAATATTAGGTTGGAAGATAGTAGATCAATCCAAAGCTATTTCTTGAAGTAGTAGACTAATCACTATGGGGTAAGCATGTAAATGAAATATCCTGAATGTAACATTTTCTTGTTGACATGTATACTTATGTTATATGTTTATTTGATAGAATGGCATAATTTGCAGTGGACAAACATATACCCTGAGGAAGCCCAATGGGCGAAACATTTCGGAATTATGCCAACCATGCCAAGTGGGAACTTATAAGATATAACTCTCCAAGTGTGTGTGTATATATGTGTGTATATATTGTGGTAGTGTGGTACCCCACCAGTGTATGAATACAGGATTCTCAACCAGGCAGGTTGAGGGACTCCAGGGTATTTGCTTGTTTGGGAGGAAACTGGCTTTTCAGTTTCCTCATGATTTACTAAAATCCACTTTGGGACCCGGAGCTTGGGGATTTCTTAGAGATCCGGGTGGGATGAAATCCCCAGTCCTGGATCCGGGTTTTGAGACTCAACTGCACACTGATTGTTCAGGTGTGTGTGGGCCTGATAGTAGAATCAGGACCAGCATTCTGGGCCCCACCCTCCCGACGAGTGCAGGTGTGCACTGGGGAAGCCATAGAGTGCAAGTGTGCACTGGAGAAGTCAGAGAGTGCTTGTGTGCACAGTGGAAGCCAGAGACCCAGGTCTGAGGGTCAGAGCAGCAAGGGGCTGCTATCCAAATGGATGGTGTTACAGATGGAATAGTCTATAGGAGACAGACAAGAGCCTGAAGTGGAAGGCCTGAGCAGCACTGCTGTATGTATAAGCCAGGAGGCTGAATGTCATTTTGTTGTTGAAAAGGAGTACTGAAACCCCTGCGAGGGAAACCTTTCATTTTGTTTTTACTTCTTTTAATAAAAATGGGCAAACAAAGCCCTTAAAAAGAAGAACCAGCGAGTGGCGGTGTCCTTCAAGCTCTACATTTGAGGCTAGCCCTTCACAATATATATATATATAAATATATATATTTTGTGACAGCAGGCAGGTAAAATCACCAGGTTGCATCCAGGATGGAAGGTATATATGTCCTAGATTCAGGCTTTATGCCGATTTATACCACTAGGGGGAGTGCTGGGAGTCTTGCAGGGGAGGGGTAAATGAGCCCAGCTGAAGTAAGGGGGCTCATTAGGGCCTCTACAAGAACTCCCAGCATGCTAAGGGAGATGCTCCAACCTGGAACCAGATCTGTGTGGATAGTCTGGGGAGTGTGATCTCTGTGCGGTGAGCCAAAGCCTGTGTGGTTATTGCTAAGAACTTCTAAAAGCAGGGAGCTAGGAACTGGGACAGTACAAGGCTGTACCCAGTTGTTAGTTAGGGACACCGACGTGTGTAGTGAGCGGTCAAGTTGACCAGGATTTCTTTTTCTGTTTCTTTTGTTTTTGCTGTATTTTTTTGTCTGTATATAGTTCAAATAAAACCACACCCTTTTGTTTTCTCCTACCACTGTCTGCTGTGCCTGTTTTTGTGTGGTGAACCCATCCAGGGGGTCACACACACCCGCTGCTGAGTTAACCCCCTCACAATATATAAATATATATATATATATACTGTGTATATATATATTTATATATACATACACACAGTTGTGTTCATAAGTTTACATTCTCTGGCAGAATTTATGATTTCTTGGCCATTTTTCAGAGAATATTAAAATAACACAAAAACTTTTCTTTCACTCCTGGTTAGTGTTTGGCTGAAGCCATTTATTATCAATTAACTGTGTTTACTCTTTTTAAATCATAACAACAACAACAACAGAATCCACCCAAATGACCCTGATCAAAAGATTACATACCCCAGTTTTAATACCATTTATTGCCCCCTTTAACATGAATGACATCTTGAAGTCTTTTGTAGATGAGGCTCTTTATCTTCTCAGATGGTAAAGCTGCCCATTCCTCGTGGCAAAAAGCCTCCAGTTCCTGTAAATTCTTGGGCTGTCTTGCATGAACTGCACATTTGAGATCTCCCTAGAGTGGCTCAATGATATTGAGGTCAGGAGACTGAGATGACCACTCCAGAACCTTCACTTTATTCTGCTGCAACCAATGACAGGTCAACTTGGCCTTGCGTTTTGGATCATTGTCATGTTGGAATGTCCAAGTACGTCCCATGCGCAGCTTCCTGGCTGCTGAATGCAAATGTTCCTCCAGTATTTTTTGATAACATACTGCATTCAACGTGCCAACAATTTTGACCACATTTCCTGTGCCTTTCTAGCTCACACATCCCCAAAACATCAGCGATCCACCTCCGTATCTTTCACTATAGGCCTTGTTGACTCCTTTCCAAATGTAGCGTTTATGGTTGTGGCCAAAAAGATCAATTTTGGTCTCATCACTCCAAATGACTTTGTGCCAGAAGGATTGAGGCTTGACTCTGTGCTGTTTGGCTTATTGTAAGCGGGATACTTTGTGGCATTTGCGTAGTAATGGCTTTCTTCTGGCGACTCGACCATGCAGCCCATCTTTCTTCAAGTGCCTCATTTTTGTGCATCTTGAAACAGCCACACCACATGTTTTCAGAGAGTCCTGTATTTCACCTGAAGTTATTTGTGGGTTTTTCTTTGCATCCCGAACAATTTTCCTGGCAGTTGTGGCTGAAATTTTAGTTGATCTACCTGACCGTGGTTTGGTTTCAACAGAACCCCTCATTTTCCACTTCTTGATTAGAATTTGAACACTGCTGATTGGCATTCTCAATTCCTTGGATATCTTTTTATATCCCTTTCCTGTTTTATACAGTCCAACTACGTTTTCCTGCAGATCCTTTGACAATTTTTTTTGCTTTCCCCATGACTCTAAATCCAGAAACATCAGTGCAGCACTGGATAAAAGATGCAAGGGTCTTTTAGGAGTCCAGAAACTCAATGACCTTTTATACACACACCAATTAGAAGCAAACAGATCACAGGTGAGGATGGTTACCTTTAATAGCCATTCAAACCCCTTTGTGTCAACTTGTGTGCATATTATCAGGCCAAAATTACCAAGGTATGTAAACTTTTGATCAGGGTCATTTGGGTAGTTTCTGTTGATTGATAATAAATGGCTTCAGCCAAACACTAACCATGAGTGAAAGAAATGTTTTCCTTTCAATAAATTTTTATTTTTCAATTCAAGACATGTACAGAAAATCTTAAAAAATTGTTGTTTAAACATGACAAAGGGTTATTTCCAATTGTTTATGTCACAATGTTCTCATCAAGAGATAAAAAAAAAAAAAAAAAAAAATGAAAAATAGGCATTCAGGGAAGTCACACCCCACCTGGACGCCCCTAACGGGATCATCCTGCGCCCAGGTCAGGCCCCCCCCCCCCCCAGCCCGCCATCCTCATATGAAACCAATAAAAAGGAACTCGGAATCTTAATGAAGAACAGTACTATACTCATATACAATAACGCCCATCAAATTTAAGACTCGGAAATACCGCAATAAGAACACAGTAAATAATGATATCAAATCTTTGAATCATGTTTAAGTATCGAAACAAAAATAAAATAAAAATAAATAAAACAAAAGATAAAAGAACCAAGAAAAGATAGAATAGAAGAAGAAAGAAATAAGAAGAAATCACATGCCGAACATGAGGCCCTTTAGGAATTAGAGCGGTCAGGGTCATGCCTGACCTTCAAAGAAACGCCACAGAAAACTGCCCAAGGTTCCCATATTGCCTCAAATTTAGGGATTAAATTAGTTGATATGCTAACCATCTTCTCTTGAGCCATAATCCAAGAGATCTTATTGTGTATAGCCTTAATGGATACCCTGGGCTTCCTCCAAGATCTAGCAATAATAATTTTAGTCCCCAGAAGTATAAAGTGAATCAGTTTTCTAGTTGGTTTAGAAACGTTGGGAATATTGTCATTGAGGAGAGCAACAGAAGCTGACCTAGGTACTGAACACGAAGTGACCTTAAATATGAGATTAAAAATTTTCTTCCAGATCGGCCTGATCCTAGGACATTCCCACCAGATATGCACCATCGAGCCCAATAAATGGCAGCCTCTAAAGCAGTTGGGATCCGATTCTGGGTAGATGGATGCAAGCCTGATGGGAGTCATATACCATCTCATGACAACTTTTAAGTTAGCTTCCATGAGGGAGGTGTTCAAAATACTGTGGAATGAGCGAAAGTTGGCCTTTTGCCAGGATCCTAGATCCCAATTTAGCTGGAGGTCATCTTCCCATGCTTTCATGTATGAGGTTTTAGTAGCTGTACAAGTAAGTGAAGAGTAGATGACAGAAATGTCCCCCCTTTTGTCCCACGGCCGATCCGCACCAGATCTCATAGTCCGTAAATTTGGGAGGAAGAGGTTTCTCCGTCCAAATATCATTCAAGAATTGTGAAATCTGTTCAAATCTAAATTTTTCAGAGTCAGGGAGGTCAAATTTATTTAGACAATGGGGCATGGTAATAGGACCCCGATTTGTAAAGTATTGTCCTATCCTATATAGACCTTTGTTTGTCCACCAACTGAAGGCCTCGGTATCCATACCAGGAAAGAATTTTGGATTATTAAAAATGTGTGCTAGTGGTTGTGCTACAGACACTAGAGTGGGAAGAGGACGGAGTCTGTCCCAAAGGGCAAATGATTGAGATAAGGAAGGGGATAAAATAGGTGGTCTCTGTCTTTGTGGGCACCAAAGCAGGTACTCTAAGGATAATTGTGGTACCGCTTGTTCTTCTATCAGCACCCAGTCCGGTTTTTCATTCTTGGAATAAAATATAGATAATTGTGCTAGTCTGGCAGCTAAAAAATAATTATATAAGTTAGGCAAACCCACCCCTCCCTTCTTCCTATTTAAATATAGGGTGTTTTGGGGAACTCTGTAACTAGATTTGCCCCATACGAATGTGAGAATTTTACTTTGTAAGGAATTTATCTGATCTTTCCTGATGGGAATGGGGAGGGAACGAAATAGATATAAAATTCTAGGGAGTAATGTCATTTTCACTGAATTAATCCTGCCCAACCAAGATAGTTTGAATTTGTCCCAATTTTTAAGATCTGTAATAATTTTATGGAATAGGGGAGGATAGTTACTTGTGTAAAGAGATTCTGTTCGAGCAGTCAGAAAGATTCCCAGATATTTAATATGAGAGGAATTCCATTCAAATTTGAAAGACTGTTTGATGAGGGAAACTATGGGTAACGGGAGGGAAATATTTAGTGCCTGTGACTTGGCAAAATTGACCCTGAGTCCTGAAATATTAGAAAAATCAGAAATTACTTTATAAAGATTCGGGAGGGAGGTAATGGGAGAGGTAAGAAAGAGAAGCAAATCATCTGCGAAAAGTCCGCATTTATGCATCTGATTCCCACAGGTTACGCCTTTAATGTCAGAATTTTGTCTAATGGCTATGGCCAAGCTTTCAATGGCCATAGCAAAGACAATAGGGGATAGTGGACAACCTTGTCTTGTACCCCTGGCTATATTTATCGGAGAGGAATAATATCCCTGTATACGAATTTGAGCTTTAGGTTGAGAATACAGAGCTCTAATAACTCCCATAAAACGTGGGCCAAAACCCCATCGTTCTAATAGGGGAAAAAAGTATTGCCAGGATACAGAGTCGAAGGCCTTCTCCAGATCAAGTGCTAACAGGAAACCCTGTTGTTTTTGACCTCCGTCCCAGTTGGACTGCAAAAGGGAGATAATATCAATCGCTCTTCTCACTTGATCTGGGCCTTGTCTTCCTGGCATAAATCCTACCTGATCCTTGTGAATATATTTAGTAATAAAAGAGGAGAGGCGATTCGCTAAAATTTTAGTGAGAATTTTCAAATCATTATTTATCAAAGAAATAGGGCGATAATTGGAAACTTCTTCTGGGTTTTTATCTGGTTTGGGTATAACAGTAATGTAGGCTGTATTAAGTTGTGTACCTAATTGGGAACCCCTTGTAGTAAAATTAAATTTTTTTGTTAAATATGGGGTAAGGGTGTCCTTGAAGGCTTTGTAGTAGGGAGCTGATAATCCATCAGGTCCCGGGGCTGATCCCACCCTGAGATCTTGAATTACTGCTGTAACCTCTTCAACAGAGAAGGGAGCTTCTAGGATATCTCTATGTTCCATATTCAAGGATGGAATAGGGAGGCCATCTAGGTATGAGGATACCGAGTTCATGGGTATATTTGAAGGGTCGCTATAGAGTTCGGAATAAAATGTCTGAAAAGCCTTTAGTATCTTTTCAGGGTTAGCCGTGGGGTCCTGTCCAGCAATGCGGATCTTAGGTATGGAATAAACTCTCGTTTTAGGAAACAATTTGGATGCTAACATTCTACCTATTTTACCTGTTTGAGTATAAAATGTATTACTTGTCCAACGGAGAGATTTCTCCGCTTTTGTAGTGAGTGCTAAATTGAGTTCTAGTCTACTCCTTTCAATCTTAGACAATAAGGATAGAGAAGGTTTCCTTTTATGCTGTGTTCTCAGGGTCCTGTATGATCTCTCCAATCTATCAATGTCCGCTTCCCTTTCCTTTTTGATTCTTGTCGAAATTTGGATAAGCTTGCCCCTAATAAAGGCCTTATGAGCAGCCCAAAGGACTTCGGCGGAAACATTTTCTATATCATTAAAGCTGAAGTATTCTTGAAGAGCTTTATCTATTTCCATTTGTATGGCTGGATCGGAAAGTAAAGACTCATTTAGTCTCCAATTACCCCCCTTTGATCTACCAGTTTTAATGCGTAGGAACATGACAACCATGGAGTGATCAGAAAGGACCGTGTCTTTGATGATTGATTTAATAACATCCGGGAGAATATAGGAAGGAACCAGGATATGGTCAATCCTAGAGTAGGTGTTGTGTGGGTGAGAGTAATGAGTATAATCTCTTATAGAAGGATTAGATTCTCGCCATACATCAGCTAGGCCTTTATCATGCAAAAGTCTAGCTATTTTCAGGCTTATCTTAGTGGGTCTGGTTAATTGGGTCGAGGGGGGTTTGGATTTGTCCAACCCCTGATCAAATGCTGCATTGGAATCTCCCCCCCAAATGATTGTGCCCTCTAATTGAGGAGATAGGGTGTCCAGGATGAATCAAAAAAAATGCATCTTGCCCTGAATTGGGGGAATAATATGAAATCAGAGAATATATTCGTCCCTCTATTGTGCCCTTAACCAGTATAAACCTGCCCTCAGGATCTTTGAAATCAGATATGAAACTAAACTGGCATGATTTTGAAATACAAATAGCCACACCCTTAGTTTTCTTTTCGGCATTAGCTAAAAAAAATTGTGGGAATCGGGAGTGTATAAAGCTGGGAAATGGGTTTCCTGAATCATGAGTATGTCAATACCCAGGGATTTATAAGAGTCAAAGAGTTTGCGTCTCTTAACAGGGGAATTCATGCCTTGAACATTATGTGTAGCTATTTTGAGTGAACCTAGTACGGAATCAGCCATGGGACTCAGGGAGGGAGCTGCCATCGTCATCCACTATATCTACCTTACCGCAATACACCATCCTCAGGATCTGCAAGTGTTCTAGACGGGTAATCAAAAGCCAAAGGATCATGTTGCGGGTACCTTCAATTGAATCTGCAAAAACCAGAACTGCCAGGCATGTGATAATAGGATTAGAGATAGGAAAGGAGAAAAAGGGAATGAAAAAGTGGAAAAAATAAGAAGAGTAAAAAATTGTCAGAGAAAAACAGTAATAAAAAAATAAAATTAAAATTTTAAAAAACCGAAAAAAGGATGAAAACGATCTCGAGGAGGATAAATTCCTCCCCAAAACTTCTACCAAGGTAGAAAATGAAAAGCCCGTTCCCTAAGGAAAAGGCTATTCCTTCCACAAAGTCTCTAGGAGACTCAGGGGAAAGGTGGAAGCACATGGGACCCACCCCAGCCAGGGCGCCCCTTAAAAAAAAACTAAAGACTTACTAGATCTACCATATTCAGGTCTGAAAAATTGAGAGGGGGATAAAAACCCCTTGCAAAACATTTTGGAAAAATGTAAACAATCAGAACAAAAAAAAAAAACATTCGTTCCAGACTCTTAGAATAAATCTTTCCTGGAACTCATGGGAATCGAGGAGTACAAAGTATAAATTGTGAGCTTGGTTCTCTTCAAGCGGGACCATTGTCTTTGGCTTTCTTGGTTCTTGCCCTGGTCCACAAGGGAGATTGAGGGCTGGTAGGGTTCAGTCTCTTTGAAGATTGTGGGCCACTTCGAGAAGTGTCCATGTCATTTTCTTGAGTGATGATCTTGAGATTCAATAACAGTTTTTCGCCGCCAGGAAAAGTAGAAAAGGAATGATTCTTCCCTTTGTAAGAGAATTTTACTGCAAATGGGAATGCCCACTTGTATTTAATGTCTTTTTGTATGAGGGCTAGAAGTAGAGGCTTCATTGCACGTCTGCGTTGCATTGTAGAGGGAGAGAGGTCTGCATATAATTGGATTTTATGACCCAGGCATAGAATCGTAGACATATTTCGCGCCTTGCTCATAATTTCCTCCTTTATCGCATAGAAATGGGGTTTAATTATTATGTCTCTCGGTAGACCATCTTTCCTTAGAGGACCTAAGGCCCTATGTGCTCTATCTAGCTCCAGGCGGTCTTGTGGAATTTCTGGGATTAGGGATTGAATCATATTTTGAATCGCTGCCAGGATGTCAGTTATGGTTTCTGGAAGTCCTCTAATACGGATATTATATCTCCTGGACCTATTTTCCAAATTGTCGATCCTAGACAAAGCTGTATCTAATTGTTCTTGAATAATGGACTTGTTCTGCATTTTGATTTGTGGCGGACACTGTTTGATCCAACTTACACTCTATGTTCTCAATTCTGGCTCCTAAATTCTGAAAATCAGCCTTTAATTCTCCCGTGATTTTAGCCGCAGTTTGAGAGAGGCCCCTATCAAGTAATTCAGCCAGGGTCCGGTACAAGTTGGCCATAGAAAATGTAGATGTATTGGCCAGAGAGCTGACAGGACAAGAGCTGTCCTGATCCATAATAGGATTAGCCAAAGGGGTTAATGCTGAGTTCTCCTGAAAATGTTCCCTCAGGGATTCATGAGGGGGATGAGATGGAGAGATAGTCTGTATAATAAAGCCAGATGCGTGTGAGGAACATTGTTGGGCTATCAGATCTGCCATATTAATTCCCTTTGAATTTACCTCAGCACTGTCACAAACAATCTGTGACTCGGCGGCCATCTTGGATTTTCGGGCGGAATTTCGATCGGCCGTTGCGGCTTCCATTGAGCCGTAAAAATTATTATTTATAGATGGGGGGTGCCCGGGAGTCTGGGGGTTCTGTGGATACCAGTGGTTCCAAATTTCGTTCAGTAGAACCGGAGTTATGGGCGCCGCTGTGCTGGGGTGGTGAGGAGCTACTGGCTCAAGCAGCCATCTTCAGAGCTCTGCCCACAATGCTCCGAAAGAAATGTTTTTGTGTTATAATTCATATTCTCAGAAAAATGGCCAAGAAATCATAAATTCTGCCAGGCTGGATGTAAACTTACGGGTCTAACTGAGTGTGTATTATATACACACACACACACACACACACACACACATACATATACACACACACAAACACCATATATATATTTTTTTCTTTGTTTTTTTTATATAAACAATACTAGCAGTTTTTAATCATGTTTAAAAAAAAATATGGATTTTTAATATACCTAAAGTCCAAAATATCTCTTTTAATTCAAATATACAACACATATGGTATGGAATAACCACGATAAACTGGTTATTGACTCACTAGAGTGTGCACACTTTTTGACAGTAATTTTGAGAACCCTGAAATCCTAAGAGGGAGCACCCATTCCATTTTACATACCGTTTTTAAACATAAATTTACATTTAAACCTACCCAGGTCAAAGGCTCAATCTTGGAAGCATTTTATCACGTAACACATTTAGAACTCCTCAAGCTATGCAATAATGGGAAAGATAGCCTATTACATCATAAAGAAACATAACTTAAGTCGGGGGAACACAGGGCCCTTAAGGATCTTATGGGGAATTTGAATTTGAATCTTATTAATAAAAAGGCTATTAAAGGGAGGCAGTATCATAGACCAGAATAAGACAGATTATATGAAGGATGCTTTACACTACCCTTGGAAACTGCTACATATGGGGGTGAGGGGTGATCCAACAGAAGCCTAAGGACTTGAAATGAAATCCTTTACAGCACTGGCAGAAGGCAGAAGGCATTCTTATCAAAAAAAGAATCTGCATTTGTGGTCAAACTATTTTTTAAGGTACTGTATTGTACCCCGGGACACCAATTATTGCATTCATGGAGAATACCACGAACAGATTATCACATTGCATAGACCTTTTCGTGCAACCTATTGTCACTTCAATCCCACCCTGCATCAGGTATTTACAATATTTATCCCTGGACGTCTATATTTTTACATACTTCCATAATCCATAGTGTATCTCCCAATCTACACTAAAGTGATATTAAAAGCAAGTTAAAAAACAAAAACAAACAAAAAAAATGTCATGCTAACCTGCTCTGTGCAGTGGTTTTGCACAGAGCAGCCCCGATCCTCTTCTTCTGGGGTCCCCCTGCTGGCGCTTCTGGCCCCTCCCTCTTGCAAAATGTCCTCATAGCAAACAGTTTGCTCTGGGGGCACTCAAGCAGGCTTGCTCCCATGTGTCTACTGTGTGTGGCTCACTGGCTGTGATTGACAGCAGCGGTAGCCATCGGCTCCCACTGCAGTCTCAGCCAGTGAGTAGGAAAATTCCCCAGAGAGCCACGGCTCTCATGCAGATTGCTGGATCGTGATGGGGCTCAGATAAAAGGGGGGGGGGGTGTTGCTGCTGAGCCTTTAGAACCACTTTAACCTCAAACTAGCACAATTCATACTTCATAGAATACAATTACTTTGTTTGAAAATTATTACTTCTTTCAGGTTAAGGACACCGCAAAGACACCGCAATGGGTGTGGATTTCAAAAATGATTATGCAAAAGATAAAGATAGGAAAACTAACCCCCCCCCCCCCCAAAAAAAACAAACATTTGTCCCTTCAGTTCATTAAGGGATAAGATTTCCTTAACAAGAAGCAGTTTGTCAGGTCACTTGTGGCCAGATGAACACCGTAGGGGGTCAGGAGTGCACCACAAGGTAGTGAACCCTATGGCTGATTGCTGCGGATGAAACACTGGGTGGTTGTGGAAAGCGGGACCAGTGGAGCACAACAGGGAGCTAGAGCCCAAGATACCCAGGGCGCAGAGTCTAAGATCCAGCAGGTTTTCACCAGAGCCTCTAGTGGTGAGGATGTTACGCTGCAGCTGGGTCCAGGTCGTGGCCCCCAGAGTGCCCTAGCTCACGCTCCGTAGGGTAAGGAGGATAGAGGGGAAGCAGCGGCACAGGATACAAGAATAGTGAGGGGAAAAGCCAAGGTCAGGGCAACAAGCAGACAAGGATAAACGAAGGACAAGCCGAAGGTCAAGGTCACAAGCAGACAGGGATAGTTGGGAGCAAGCCAATATCGAAACACAGAGACAGACGTAGCACACGGCAGGCAGGAACCCAAACACACAATGCTTAAACAAACACGTTGATCAGCAAGGCAGACTTACAGTGCACAGGTTAATATAGAGTTCTGTGATAGGGCCTGGGGTGGAGCCAGGCTGGGAGAAGAGATTATAAAAGCAGCCAGGTGAGGAGAGTCTGGCCTCTAAGGTGAACACAAGAGGAAGGTAAGATGGCAGACAAACATTACTGCATATCCATGACACAATTTAAGTGATACAGGGCATTTAAACTGCTTCTTGTTAAGGAAATCTTACCCCTTAATGAACTGAAGGGACAAATGTTATGTGGGTTTTCTTTTTTTTTGGGGGGGGGTTTAGTTTTCCTATCTTTATCTTTTGCATTGTCTATTGATCTTTCCCTTTTAAGGGTAATATATGGTATCACGATTGAATATTGGTCACTTTAGAAGTATATCACATGTCACATTAATTGTAAAAACACTCACTCATTTGAGCCTGGTCGATACGTGCCTAGGCATTTATGTTCACATTACATTTCAATAGGCACTAAAGAGGACATAGGAGGATTCACCCCTATCTATTATTTTAGGGATAAACTCCACATTAGGAAGTATATTGAGAACACTCACATCTGCTGTCAAACCCCTTCTGCTGGTTCCCCCTTCAGGGGTGTTTTTTTGTGTTTTGTTTTTTGTGTTCTCTGTCTTTGGTTGCTAAGACTCACTTAAACATTTAATTAATATTAATTTATAAGTTAAGTAGAAGTGTTACACGTTTTTATTAGGAGGTTCTTTAGACACAAATATTAATTTGCACTAGGTTGTACAGACGCACCTAGCACTCTGTGTACCACACCACTATTTAAGTACCAGCAGCGCCATTTACCCCACTATTTTAGATTTCCGAAACACTCAGACCCTGGTATCAGGGACTTTGAGGGGAGGCAAAAGCTAATATCTATTTCCTGAGCACGGATATATTTTACTATTAGATTTGACAGTATAGAGTGGGACTTTTTATGGAACTGTTTAAAATGTTTTGGGTTTGGTCCCAGATATATAAAATGGATACAACTTTTATATGATTCCCCGAGTGCAAGAATACAGATAAATGGCTATATATCGGCTCCTTTTTTATTGAATAGAGGAATAAGGCAGGGTTTCACCCTGTCTCGGCTCCTTTTTGCACTGGCCATAGAACCTCTGGCGGAGGCTATCCGTAGTTGTACAGATATCGTGGGGTTTCGGAGATCTACAGGTGAAGAAAAAATAGCACTCTATACAGACGATACCCTAGTGTTCCTAAGGTAACCATATACATCTTTGTCCACAGTTATGTCATTAATAGACACCTATGGAACCTTCTCAGGATTTAATATTAATTGGAATACATCCGTAATATTGCCCATTGACGCTATACGTTTTGAGATTCCACACCAGGCTCATCAGATGATGCTAGTTACATTATTTAAATATCTGGGAGTGATAATTACACCAAACGTTACTGAATATGTAGATATGAATCTACTTCCTCTTGTCATTAATTTTAGACAACACCTGGACTAGATTTACGTTGACTATGATAGGGAGAGCGAATCTGGTGAAAATGGTGTGGATGCCCCAAATGTTATATGTATTACATAACTGCCCGGTATGGCTGACACTACAGTTATTTAGGACTATTGATTCTGTTTTCAGGGACTTTATATCGAAATGTGGAAAACCTAGAATTGGACTTGGAATATTGCAACAGGAGAAGGATAGAGGGTGAATTGCGATACCTAACGCAAGATTATATTTTATTGCAGCACAAATGCAACACTGGTATGGTTGGGAGGAGGTGGACATACGTACTACACTCCTAAGTGAAAATGTCCAAATTGGGCCCAATTAGCCATTTTCCCTCCCTGATGTCATGTGACTCGTTAGTGTTACAAATTCTCAGGTGTGAATAGGAAACAGGTGTGTTAAATTTGGTGTTATCGCTCTCACTCTCTCATACTAGTCACTGAATGTTCAACATGGCACCCCATGGCAAAGAACTCTCTGGGTAGCTGAAAAAAAGAATTGTAGTTCTACATAAAGATGGCCTAGGCTATAAGAATATTTCCAGGACCCTGAAGCTGAGCTGCAGCACGGTGGCCAAGACCATACAGAGGTTTAACAGGACAGGTTCCACTCAAAACAGGCCTAGCCATGGTCGACCAAAGAAGTTGAGTGCACATGCTCAGCGTCATATCCCGAGGTTGTCTTTGGGAAATAGGTGTATGAGTGCTGCCAGGATTGCTGCATAGGTTGAAGGGGGGGGGGGTCAGCCTCTCAGTGCTCAGACCATATGCCACACACTGCATCAAATTGGTCTGCATGGCTGTCGTCCCATCATCCCAGCCTTTTTCTAAAGATAATGCACAAGAAAGCCCGCAAATAGTTTGCTGAAGACAAGCAGACTAAGGACATGGATTACTGGAACCATGTCCTGTGGTCTCATGAGACCAAGATACATTTATTTGGTTCAGATGGTGTCAAGCACGTGTGGCGGGAACCAGGTGAGGAGTACAAAGACAAGTATGTCTTGCTTACAATCAAGCATGGTGGTGGGAGTGTCATGGTCTGGGGCTGCAGGAGTTCTGCCGGCACTGGGGAGCTAAAGGGCATTCATGGTTCCCTCAATGAAGAGGCTGGGCCGCAGGGCAGTATTGCAACATGATAACGACCCCAAACACACCTCTCCAAGACAACCACTGCCTTGCTAAAGAAGCGAAGGGTAAAGGTAATGGACTGACCAAGCATGTCTCCAAGCCTAAACCCTATTGAGCATCTGTGGGGCATCCTGAAACGGAAGGTGGAGGAGCGCAAGGTCTCCAACATCCACGAGTTTCCGTGATGTCATCATGGAGGAGTGGAAGAAAACTCCAGTGGCAATCTGTGAAGCTCTGGTGAACTCCATGCCCAAGAGGGTTAAGGCAGTGCTGGAAAATAATGGTGGCCACACAAAATATTGACAATTTGGGCCCAATTTGGTCATTTTTACTTAGGGGTGTACTAACTTTTGTTGCCAGCGGTTTAGACATTATTGGCTGTGTGTGGAGTTATTTTGAGGGGACAGAAAAATAGGATTTTTATAACAGCTTACCTGTAAAATCCTTTTCTTGGAGTACATCACGGGACACAGAGCGGCATAGTCATTACAATGTGGGTTATATAGATTACCTTCAGGTGCTGGCACTGGCAACTTCCAAACCGCAAGTACCCTCCCCTATATAAGCCCCTCCCATCCGGGAGCACCTCAGTTTTGTAGCAAAGCAATAAGTGTCCCCAAAAGAGGGGTGGGAGCTCTGTGTCCCGTGATGTACTTCAAGAAAAGCATTTTACAGGTAAGCTGTTATAAAAATCCTATTTTCTTTCTCGTACATCACGGGACACAGAGCGGCATAGTCATTACTATGTGGGACGTCCCAAAGCAATGCCAATGAGGGGGGGGGTACACCATACATAAGCTGGGCGCTATCAGAATCAGACATGAGGATCTTTTGCGGCCTGCAACACACTGCGCCCAAAGGCGACATCCTCCCGACTTCTAACGTCCACCTGGTAGAACCTAGTAAACGTGTGTACTGAAGACCATGTTGCGGCCTTACAGATTTGAGCCAGGGAGGCCTGGTGATGCACTGCCCATGAAGTTCCAACTGCTCTCGTGGAGTGCGCTCTAACTTTGAACGGAGGCGGTCTCCTTCTCAAGCCATAGGCTTGCATTATGACCTGTTGAATCCACTTGGCTAAAGTAGATTTTGACGCTGCCTGACCCTTTCTGGGGCCTTCCGGCAGAATAAACAAAGTATCCGTTCTGCGAATCTGAGCAGTGGCTTTTAGATAAGCTTTAACTGCTCTTACTACATCCAAAGAATGTAATAACTTTTACTCTACCGAGTTAGGTTTGGGGAAAAAGGAAGGAAGAACCACATCTTGGTTCAAATGAAACCTCGATACCACCTTGGGAAGAAAGGCTGGATGAGGACGTAACACTACTCTGTCCTTATGGATAACCAGATATGGCTCCTTACAGGACATAGCGGCCAATTCCGACACTCTTTTAGCCGAACAAATGGCTACTAGAAAAATCAATTTCCTGGTGAGAAGAACCAAGGAAATGTGCTGTAATGGTTCAAATGGTTGTTTCTGTAGAACCGACAGAACCAGGTTTAAGTCCCATGGACATATGGGAATATTAACCGGAGGGCTAATACGCATCACTCCCTGTATAAAAGCTTTGACTAGTGAATGCGAAGCCAAGGGCCTTTGAAAAAATATTGACAAGGCCAAAATCTGAACCTTGATAGTACTCAAGGCAAGCTTCCTATCTACAGCCCTCTGTAGGAAGTCCAGAATCCTACCTATTACGTATTTACGTGGATGCCATTTCTTGGCCTCACACCACGCGATGTACGCCTTCCAGATTCTATAGTAAATCTGCCTGGATACCGGCTTCCTGGCATTGATCATGGTAGATACCACAGGATTAGAGAGACCTCTCTTTTTTAGAATGTGGGCTTCAATAGCCAGGCCGTCAAACCTAGGGCTAGTAAGGAAGGATGGTATATCGGTCCTTGCGAAAGCAGGTCCGGACGATGTGGGAGGGTCCAAGGACTCCCCACAGACATTTTTACAATCTCCGCGTACCATGCTCTTCGGGGCCACGCTGGAGCCACCAGAATCACTGGTTTCTTTTCTACCCTGATTCCGCGGAGTAATCGAGGTAACAATTGTGGCGGTGGAAACGCATATATCAGCTTGAACTGATCCCAAGGGAACACTAGAGCATCCGAGCCGCAAGCTAGGGGATCCCTTGTCCAAGAGACAAATCTGTCCACCTTTGCGTTGAATCTGGATGCTAGCAGATCTACATCCGGTGCTCCCCACCGCTGACATATTGCCCGGAAAACCTCGGGGTGAAGGGACCATTCCCCTGGGCATAATTATTGGCGACTTAGAAAGTCCGCCTTCCAATTCTCCACTCCTGGAATGAATACCGCGGATATGGCTGGGACATATCTTTCTGCCCATTTCAGGATGCAATTTACTTCCCTCTGGGCTGCACGACTCCTGGTGCCACCCTGATGATTGATATATGCCACTGCCGTGGCATTGTCTGATTGAATTCTGACAGGGGACCCTTGGAGTTTGGATGTCCATGCTACTAGGGCATACCGGGCTGCTCGTATCTCTAAGAGATTGATGGGCAGGGCCTTTTCTGCATCCAAACATCTGCCCTGGAGAGACCATTGCTCCAGTACTGCCCCCCAGCCTATAAGGCTGGCATCTGTAGTGACCACCTTCCAAGAAATCGGACTGAAGGATTTCCCTTTTTCCAGATTCTGGGGAACCAACCACCGTTCTTGCGAACGGAAGGGGACAAGGACATTGGTAAGTTTAGGGCCTGAACTTTTTTGTTCCAGGCTGACAGTATGGCCCTTTGCAAATTCCTTGAATGGAATTGACCGTAGGGTACTGCTTCGAATGATGCCACCATTTTTCCCAGCAGCCTCATGCACAGGCGTATGGACGGCTGTCTTTTTGTACCCACTAGGTGGATCAAATCTCTCAGACGACACCTTTTCTTGAGGCAAGAAATTTTTTCTCTGGTCTGAATCCAGCCTTAGCCCCAAGTATTCCAGACTTTTGACTGGTTTTAGGGCTGACTTGTCTCGGTTGATAATCCAACCGTGAGATTCCAGATACTTGATTGTCTCGTGAACAACCACTTCTAGTTTTTCCACTGAGTGGTCTATCAGCAACAAGTCGTCTAGATATGCCATTATCGTTACACCTCGTGTTCTTAGATTGGCCAATAGTGGGGCCAGAATTTTTGTGAACACTCGTGGTGCTGTGGCCAGACCGAAGGGTAAGGCTCTGAACTGAAAATGGCGCCCTTCTACTGCAAAGCGTAGAAATTTTTGGTGGACTGGAAAGATGGGAATGTGCAAATAAGCATCTTTGATGTGGATCGAGGCTAACCATTCCTCCCCTTGTAGGGCAGTGGCCACCGATCGGATTGACTCCATCCGGAAAGTCCTGATATGTAGGAATTTGTTTAGCCCTTTTAGATTTAATATGGGCCTCACGTCCCCGTTTGGCTTCGGGACTGTAAAGAGGTTTGAGTAAAACCCGAACCCCCATTCTTCCAGGGGAACCTCCATAATTACTCCTTGGAGCAATAGTTGTTCTAGTGCCAACAGGAGGGATCCTCTCTTCCGGGGATCCCTTGGCACGTTTGACCTCATAAAATGGGAAGGAGGAGAGTCTTTTAACTCCAATTTGTATCCCAGACTTACTGCGGAGAGCACCCATCTGTCTCTGATCGTGTCCCGCCAGGTCTCTGCGAACAACTGGAGTCTTCCCCCCACCCGATTGAGTGGGGGCAACCCTTCATGAATTTGACTTGGGGGGAGGTTTTGTACCTCTCCTGACCCAGGGTTTCTTGTTACCCTGTGATTGTCCCTGATTTTTACCCGGCAAGAGCGTACTTTTACCGCTGGAAATTTTCTGGATATATTTGTCCAGGTCTTCCCCGAATAAGCGTTCACCATGAAATGGGAAGCTAACCAGCAATTTTTTACAGGGAGCTTCAGCAGACCAGTTCTTGAGCCATAGAAGCCTACGCATATGTACTACAGACAGCGTAAGGCGGGAGGCCTGATGGATTGAATCCTTGATGGCGTCAACCGCAAAGCATAAGGCTCTAGGTAGATCAGCTAGGGCAAGGGCCTGCTGATCTGCTAAGTCCCTTAAGACCTGTTTTAACTGATCCTTCACTGCTTGGCAGACCCCAATAGCTGCTACTGCTGGTTGTGTCACCAAGCTTGCTGTAGAAAAAGCAGATTTTAATAAGGACTCAAATTTTTTATCTATTGGGTCCTTGAACATTTGAATATTATCTACTGGACATGTCAGTGATTTGTTCACACAAGAGATGGCTGCGTCCACTGTAGGCATCCTCCATTTTCGGATGAACTTATCCTCCATTTTCGGATGAACTTATCCTCCATTGGATAGACCACCGGAAATCTCTTAGGGGGAGTAAATATTTTATCAGGATGTTCCCAATCCTGGTAAATGAGTCCTTCTAGTAAAGGATGGATTGGAAAGGAACAAACAGTCTGGGGAGCTTTTAGTGACCCCAACGAGGAGACAGAAGTGGTTGATGGCTCCGCAAGGGGCATTTTAAATGCTGATCGGACCATATCAGTCAGGGACTGAACCCATAATCTTTCAGCATGTGATGCTGAAAATGGCTCTTCCACTGTTGATTCCTCTACAATAGAATCAACCTCATCCTGATCCCCTTCAGGTAGGTCGATCCCTGTATGGGACTGTTGCTCCGCTAACAGGCACTCTGAGGGAGGAGACGGAGATCGGGCACGCTTTCCCTCTGACAGGGAAGCAGCGATCAATGTTGTCAATCTCTCTTCCAGTCCTCCCAGAGCTGAGGAAAAAACCTCCTCTGTTACATACACAGGAGCAGGTGAACTGAGGACAGCCACAGTACCAGGTACTCCTGAGGGTTCTCTACGGGCACTAACCTCTGATTTTTCAGGGGAGATTGGTGCAGCCAAAGCATGCCCAAGATCCTCAGAGCCCGATGGAGACCCCCTTTGCTTCCTGGGAGTCTTAGTCCCGGAGACTTTGGACGGCATATTCCTAAGCCCAAAGCTGAGGTATTCCAGCCGTAATACACCAGTTACTGACAATAGTCTAGCCCAATTGCTGCTATATAAACAGTTGGTGTCTACTAATGTGCCTTTCTATGGGGATGCCTGCATCAACCGCCTGCTGTATGCCTTTTTTAAATGTTGCCAGCTCTGTCTCTGCACTCCATAGCCAGCTCACAACACCTAATTGTGCCTTTTAACATGCTGGGACGCCCGCACATGCGCAGAAGCGCTGCGGCGCGCACAGAGCGTCATCCGCCAAGCTCCGCCCCCTTTTCCAGCTCACCTCTATATATAGAGGCGCGTGCACGCGCTCGCGTGCGGGCACGTGCGCCTTTGGCGCTTTTTTTGAAAAAGAAACTAGGGACAGGAGCCAGGGCCCTGTTTGTCACAGGGCCGGGGGATGGACGAGCATTGCAATATGGCAGAGTTCAATTTTTTTTGTCAAATTGAAACAATTGCATACATACAAAACCCACAAGAGAACTCACCATCTGCCTGGACTTGACCTCAGAAGGAAAAAAGTCCACATGACAAGAAAACGACGTTCCACAGCGGCCTCTAGTGGATTAACACAGGTACCGCGGTTTGTCCATTTATTATATTTTTTTTTTCTTGACTACCATTAAAATTATTACATTTTTTAGTAGTTACAGGCATGCACAGATATTTAGCGGGAATACCGTTAGGTAACAGGCAGAAAGACATATTAGGCTTGGGGGTCCCCCCAATAGAACCAAGTTCCTGAGGGGCCCCCACTTACCTTTTCCCCGCCGCAGGACTCTGTTTGGTCCACAGAAGCCAAAACTTCACCTCTCACGGCAGGCATTGTAATTAAACCTTCAGGGACCGGGTTCCCAAGGATTCCACTCCCCTGGACCTGTATAGCACCCTGCACAGAAAACATCTTGGTCGTGGGTATGACCAGAGCTCTGGATCCCAGGGTCCAGCCCTCCTAAGAGAGGCATTACAGGCAAAACCTTGCTCTTCTCTGCAAGGCCCGGGTACCGACCGTTTAGCTATGAAGCTTTTTTGGTCGGATCCGGAATAGCTTGCTGAGGCCCAAAAGAACCTGTACACAAGCCCAGATGAAAAATCCATGTTAACCTTTGGCCAACACCTTAGACACTGGCAAAAAAACTGAGGTGCTCCCGGATGGGAGGGGCTTATATAGGGGAGGGTACTTGCGGTTTGGAAGTTGCCAGTGCCAGCACCTGAAGGTAATCTATATAACCCACATAGTAATGACTATGCCGCTCTGTGTCCCGTGATGTACGAGAAAGAAATTTACACTGTTATACAAGCTGTACACTGACTACTTTAAATTGTAGCAAAGTGTAATTTCTTCAGTGTTGTCACATGAAAATATATATTAAAATATTTACAAAAATGTGAGGGGTGTACATCCTGTTCCTATCTTACTTTCCTTACCCTCCTTCTTCTCCGAACCTCTGGGGGCATTTCCCCCAATATGGCACCCTTCCTCCTCTGGCAACAGCCGCAATTCACTCTGACTTAGTTTCTATCCCCCGCTTCCAAAAACCAGCCCTCCAATCACATGTGCCCTCTGGAATGCCCGCTCTGTCTGTAACAAGCTCACATCTGTTAATAAAAAATAAGAGTAATATCCGCACTTAATAAGAACAGCAAGAAAATAGCAGCTAAGCACTATAACCCAGATATTGGGCACAAAAACTAAATACGTAATAAAAAGTGCTGCGCTATGAAAAATTTATCAAATTATACAAATATGTGTATACCGCAAATAAAGTGCAAATGTGCAAATGTTAACCGTGACTGTTGTGCAATATCATGTGAAATCAACACAGTGCAAAAACAAAAATACATTAAATGCAAATCCAATATTATATAAGGTGCAAAGTAAATATACACATATGCAAAAGTTCATTGGTGATTTGAGTTCATTAGAAGAAATCCTTGTGAAACATGGATTCAATAAGGGAAATCACTTGTGAAGTGTGGAGCATGAAATCTAAAAACTTGACCACGTGAGAGCCGTCAACACAGAGAGACAAGAGGCTTACCGGAAAACCAGTGACCACCCTTATTCAGGGGGGGGGGGTCACAAAGCACTTGTTGGATCTGGGATCCATTGAAGAGATATCTTGATGTCCTAGGTGTCCCCCACCAGAGACCTGTGGTGCTCTGAGCAGGTTGCTGCAGTTTCAGTGTCCTCTTCCATGGATCCCAGATCCAACAAGTGCTTTGTGACCCCCCTGAAGCTCACATCTTTACATGACCTTTTGATCTCCCATTGCTTTAGCATACTTACCGTTATTGAAACCTGGCTTCAAATTCTGATTCGGCTTCTACTGCTGTCCTCTCCCATGGTGGCCTCCACTGGACTCACTCACCCAGATCAAGTGGACGGAAAGGAAGTGGAGTTGGATTCCTTCTATCCCCACATAGCACCTTTCAAGTCCTTTCTACCCCTCCCTCTCTATCCCTCTCTTCTTTCAAGATGCACTGTATTCGTCTGTTTTCTGTAATTTCTCTGAGGATTGCAGTGATTTTCAGCCTTTTGCACCAGTATCAAGCTTTTTTTTTGTCAAATTGAAACAATTGCATACATACAAAACTGCATGTTCCAGAACGTTCAGTCATAAAGAGACTAGACTGTTACAATGGGGTTTCAAAGGTACAGTAACAAACAGCATACTAAGGAAGTACTAGTCAAAATCCATGCCCTACCGCAGAATCACTGAGAATTACCCCGTCATCCTGCTGCGTGCTTGAGACAGGCTACGCCTGCAGATGGTAGGATACAGTACATATACATACAAAGATGTCAACATAATAATCTATCCAATACTGTGTCTTCCAGAGCTAGGCCAGGAATATGCAGCCAGCCCCCCAGACCCTGTTAAATTTAGCCAGACAACCCCATCGCTGGTAAATAACCTGCTCATATCTGAAGGTAGTACCCACGTGTTCCACTCATTCTTTAAGAGTAGGAAGCAAGTGCTTTTCCAATGGAGTAGTAAAACTATACGTGCTTGAAATAGTGATCTAGATACCGCCTCCCCGTCAAACTGGTCTGTCACCATCAAAAAAACGTTGGTATCTGGTGTATAACCAAAGCACTGGTTTCCTGGGTCCAGCTCTCCTAAGAGAAACATTAAAGGCAAAACCTCGCTCTTCTTTCTGAGGCCCAGGTACCATTCACTTTGGCCTTAATGCCACTTTGGATGGATCCAGTTGCAAAGCTTGCTTGACCCCAAAGGATCCTTCAGCGAAGCTCTTCAAAGCACTTCTTTAACTGTGACCAACACCTTAGACACTGGCGAAAAAATGGAGGTACTCCCGGTATGTGAGGGGTTATATAGGGGAGGGTACTTCCTGTCTTGGGTGTGCCAGTGTTCATCACCTGAAGGTGGCCTATAACCCACATAGTTATTACTATGGCGACTCTGTGTCCCGTGATGTACGAAAAATAAATACTTAATCTATATAAAGTAAACCTCTATGCATCCATTCATGGAAGCCCTCTAATTTAGCCAGTTCAGGGTATATAGGGTTATTCCACAAGGGGGTGAATCTGAAAAAAAACTTGTCAAAGTCAGGAAGGTCTTTAGGGCACTCCAGACTCTATCCAGAAGGAACACAGTAGAGGAAGAGTGTGGGAAACCCAGCAAGTCCATCTCTAAATGGGAAATTGCAGGTAAGGCAGGGTCAGCAGAAGTGATTAGGCCAACTATGGTATCTCTATAATCTATGTGTCCCCAGCAAGCAAATTGCTGAGATTGGGCGGAAAGAAATAAATTTTACGATGGCGCACCGCCAGGCCTTCCTTATCTTTAGCATACTGTAGAGCGTTAAGTTTGATTCTAGGCTGCTGTTTTTTGCAAATAAGGTCTCGGAATTGGGAGTCAATACGTCTGAACCATCTTTGAAGGATCCCCACAGGTGAGTTATGAAAAATGTAGAGCAGCTGGGGAGCCCAAACCATTTTTATTAGTTTAACTCTGCCAACCACAGAAAGGGGGAGTTTACACCAGCTACGACACTTCAGGCGCTCTTTATCTAGCAAGGGAACCAAATTAAATTTTAAGCATTGGGTCAGGAGATATCACCACTCCAAGATGTTTAAATGAGGCGGCTATATATATCTGTAGAGCATCAACCGGTAAAGGAGCAATCAAGGCATCTATTGTCATAAGAATAGATTTGTTCCAGTTAATGCTAAATCCAGAGAAAGCGCCAAACCTGGTAATGATCTGCATCAGAGTCTGTAATGAGCCAACTGTCTACCCTAATTTATAATAAGAGTGTCATCGGCATAGAGGGATATTTTCTCCTCCAACCACCTCTGCGAAAACCAACGATTAAAAGGAGCATTGCGAATCAGGATAGCCAAAGTCTCAATCGCCAGAGTAAAAATAAGGGGAAATAGAGGGCATGCCCCTACATACTATATATCTAATGTCTTGCATATTCTTTTGTACCCTTCTCCTGACTGATACCTTTTAACAATAAGATCTCTCTGATGCTTTGGAAGCTCTCTACGGACCATGGCTTTTGCTGTAGGATGCGACTAAGAAAATGTCAGGAAAGACCTACTAGAATGGCTGAACTTTATTTGGGGTTAATCAGAGGCACTTTAAATGATGGCAAGTGTGTATTGACTCCTATTTAACATGAGTTTGAATGTGATTGCTTAATTCTGAACACCACTACATTCTCAGTTATAAGACTGCACACTTTTACTGACCCCCCCTAGAAAATTTCAGTTTGTTTTTTAATCGAGTTGTACAGTTTATAGGTCACATTAAAGGTGGAAAAAGTTTGGAAATGATTTATCCGTGTCTCCTTTTTGTACATCACAGAAACCTGACATTTTAAACAGGGGTGTGTACACTTTTTATATCCACCGTATACCAGATTCATGCTTAAATATAAAAAAAACGCAATACTGACTAAGAGAATTAGTGAGTTAGCACTATAAGGTGAGGGTATGCTCTTAAACCACATAGGTACACTTTTGCCCAAAAAAAAAAAAGAAGCTGTTGCATACACAGAAATTGGCTTAAAAGATGTGCCACCACTGAACAAAAAAATGCAAGGCTGACGTACATTATGGTTGCTCTTTTTTGGTAATCATGGTTGATGAGTAATAAAATGTTGCTGTGATAATACATTAGTAACTCTATTTTGCTCCGGGTAAGCGGTGTTGCCAATTAGCATGTAGAACTATGTTCTAGACTGCATTTTACCTTCTCTTCTCAATTGCAAAGACAGGGAGCACAATGGTAATTTTCTAACTACCTTTCTGACCATGTTTCATCTTGCACTCTTATTTTGGGTATGACACTAAACATAGTCATAGTCCACAGCCCCCACCCTCAAACCAGCATCCCATTTACAAAATTTGAGGGGTTCTTTTCCCAGTCAACTGCTGTCAAATTTTAATTTGGTGTGACTATGTGTGGCTCTGTCCGTACAGCCATGTCATTCTTTCACAGAGAATTGCAAAAAACAAAAAAACTGCAGCAGAGGAACTGTAGTTCTAAATAGTGCCCAAGTGTCCTTCCTCCAGCTCCGTAGAGCTGGAGGAAGAGTCTGTGGAAGCCTGAGCATTGCACCTATGATCCACTGATTGCAACTGCAATGCTTTGCAGCCTCAAATGGGAAAAAAAAACAAATAATAGATACACATTTTTGCTTTTTGGAAAGAGGGTACATATACAAGTAAAAAAAAAAAAAAGTGGAATCCACATTTAATTCGTATATCCATTATATCAGAAAAATAAAAAAGTATTCAATCTATGCCATTTTATCAGAGTTTTTGTTGAATATTTTTTAAGACTGCAACTCTTCTATTATTCTTACCAGTGCTGCCAACCATCAGTATTTTTACTGACAGCCAGTAAATGCCAGGGACAGGAAAATATTACCAGTTAAAAATATGACTGTGATGCTTGGCTCGAAACTACGCATGCACGGGGGACGGTCAGTGCTGTTTGGACAGGAGTGGACTGAAGGGGCCACCTGGCATGGAGAGAGACTGTCACTGTGACTCAGGAGGGGATGTGTGGTGTCGGTGAAGTGTCATCATCTGTGCTGCTGCACACTGCTATCAGTGTCACTGTGAGAGTCAATTTCATGTGTATGTGCCTGCCCATTTTGAAATCTTGCCCTCCTGAATCCTGTCCATGAGTTTACTTACTATATTGAAAATAAAATAGGAAAATAGGATTTGTATAACAGCTTAGCTGTAAAATCCCTTTCTTGGAAGTACATCACGGGACACAGGGCACTATAGTAATTACTATATGGGTTATACGCTCACCTTCAGGTGATGGACACTGGCATAATCAAGACAGGAAGTCCCCTCTCTATATAACCCCTCCCATACAGGTAGTACCTCAGTTTTTGTAGCGAAGCAATATATAAATATCCCAATAAGAGGGGAGGGACCTCTGTGCCCCATGATTTACTTCCAAGAAAAGGATTTTACAGGTAAGCGGTTATAAAAATCCTATTTTCTATCTCGTACATCACGGGACACAGAGCACTATAGTAATTACTATATGGGATGTCATCCGAGGGGAGGGAGACAGACTTGAGGACCTATACTGCTGCCTGCAGAACACTGCACCCAAAGGCGGCATCCTCTTGCTGACCTACATCCACCTGGTAGAATTTTGTGTATGTATACACTGATGACCATGTTGCGGCCTTGCAAATCTGAGCTACTGAGGCTTGGTAAAGCACTGCCCAAGAAGCACTGACTGCCCTGGTAGAGTGCGCTCTAGGACAAAAAGGCGGAATCTTCCCCTTCAAATCATAAGCTTGAGTAATAACCTGACGAATCCACCCAGAAATGGTCGATTTTGATGCTGCCTGCCCTCTTCTGGGGTCTTCTGGCAACACAAACAAAGTGTCAGTTTTCCGTATCTGGGCAGTTGTTTCCAGATAAAAAATAACTGCCCTTACTACATCCAGAGAATGCAAAACTCCTCATCTGCAAAACATGGTTCTGGAAAAAACGAAGGTAGGGAAACCTCCTGGTTCATATGAAAAAACCTGACACTACCTTAGGCAAAAAGGTTGGGTGAGGATGACACCTCACCTTGTCCCTATGAATAATCAAGTATGGCTCTTTACATGAAAAACAGCCAATTCTGACACTCTTCTTGCGGAGGTTATCGCAACTAAGAACACAAATTTCTGTCAAAAGAAGCAAAGAATATTGTGTATTGGCTCAAAGGGCTGTCTTATCCGCGTTACCCCTTGTATAAAGGCCCGGACCAAAGAATGCGAAGCAAGCGACCTTTGAAAAAAATACTGCCAAGGCCGAGATCTGACCCTTGATCATACTCAAGGCCAGCCTCATTTCTACCCCCCAACTGTAGAAAGGCAAGAATTATATCTATGACATACTTTCGAGGGTGCCAACCCTTGGTTTCACACCAGGAGGCATAGGCCCTCCAGACCCTATAATGAATGGTCCTACAGGCCGGCTTTCTAGCATTAACCACTTGCCAACCGCACTATAGCCGAATGGTGGCTACAGTGCGGCTCGATAACTCTGGGAGGGCGTACATTGACGTCCTCCCAGAATCGCACATACGGGAGTATCTGTGACCGCCGGGTCCAGAGGACCCGGCGAATCACGGATCATGGTAAATGCCCGCTGACAGCGGCCGTTTACCACGTGATCGCTCCGTCAAATGACAGAGCGATCACATGTAAACAAACCGGCGTCACGTCTGGTTCCTCTCTCCCCTCTCCGTACAGTGTGATCGGATGCAGCAGTGCTGTGGGCTGGATGTCTAGTGCCCACAGCGCTGCTCAGTGACAACTGCAGCCCCTGCCATCCATCCCTCTGTAATAGCCATCCACGCTCAGCCATCCCGCCATCCCCACTCAGCCATCCCGCCATCCCCACTCAGCCATCCCGCCATCCACACTCAGCCATCCCGCCATCCACACTCAGCCATCCCTCTGTCATACTTATCCACCCATCCATGCTCAGCCATCCATACTCAGCAATACTCATCCATCCATCCATGCTCAGCCATCCCATCCACCCCCAGCCATACTCTGCAATACCCAGCCGTACTTAGCCATACCCGGCGATACCCAGCCGTGCTCAGCCATACCCAGCCGTGCTCGGCCGTACCCAGCAATGCTCGGCCTCTGTATGTGGCCAGGCTGTGGAAAAGTCTCCCACATGTGGTATCACCATACTCAGGAGGAGTAGGAGAATCTAATTTGGGGTGTCATTTTTGGTGTATACATGCTATGTGTTAGAAGTATTGTATAAATGGACAACTTTGTGTTAAAAAAAATAAATAATGCGTTTTCATTTTCTTTCCACATTTTATAAAAATATATAGAAAAAAATTACTTGTTCAAAAGACTCACTATGCCTCATAGATTATATGTTGGCGCGTTTTCTTTCCAAAATTGGGTCATTTTTGGGGCGTTTCCATTGTCCTGGTGCTCCAGGGCCTTCAAAAATGTTAAGCTTTGTACACACGACCGAGTTTCTCGTCGTTAAAAACACGTTGTTTTTCTCGACGAGATTCTTGTCAAGCTTGACGAGATTCTTGTCAAGATTTCCTTGCATACACACAGTCAATTCCAAATCTCGTCGTTGTTCTGAGCGGTCACGTCCAGCACGTACAACGGCAGTATAAAGGGGAAGATCGATTTCAATGGCGCCACCCCTTGGGCTGCTTTTGCTGATCTCGTGTTTACGCGTGTGAAGTAAAAGTTTGGGAAGAGACGATTCACGCTTTTCAGTCTTCGTGCTTTCAGTTCGTTACAGCGTGACGAATGTGCTATCTCCATTACGAAGGCTTGTTTTACCAGAAGAAGCGCTCACGTCTCATACTTGATTCTGAGCATGCGCGCTTTTGGAAGACTCGTAAAAGCATACACACAAACGTTTTTCTCGTCGCAAAACAGGCCGACGAGAAAATCGAGAATCCGTACGAGAAAAAAAAGAGAGCAGGTTCTCTATTTTTCTCGTCGAGATTCACAGCAGTTTTCTCGACGAAAAACCATACACATGAACGGTTTTCTCGACAAGAAAGCTCTCTCGGCAGTTTTCTTGTCGTTTTTGGACGAGAAACTCGGTCGTGTGTACGAGGCTTAAGAGGTAGTCAGGAAATTAGATGTGTAATTTATGCTCCAGAACGCCTGAAGGTGCTCCCTGCATGTTGGGCCTCTCTATGTGGCCACGCTGTGTAAAAGTCTCACTCATGTGGTTTAAAAACATGCAATTAAGCAATAAATTTGCAAGCACATATATTATGCTGTTCCTGCCCACAAGCAGATAATGACACTTTTAAAGTGAACTGCTAATCATCCAGGGGTGTATCTACTTACAGTTGTACATGCCCCTTGGATAGGCAGAAAATACGCAGCATGTAATCATGACTTTGTCCGCACCCGTTCCCAAGCAAGTACTCATACTCACGGCTCACCGTTCTATCTCCAAGGCCTATCTGACCTGTCAGCACATGGCAATGGCTGCCCTTCCTCTTCCTGCCTAAAGTAAAACAATAGGCTAGACTTGAGCAAACCTGCACCCTTTAGTGGCTGGGGAAGCAACAGCAGCCTGCATAAGCAAGAGTACAAGCATGATTGAATGGCACACTGCTTCCTGTGGCCACCGGGAAAACAGACAGTCAGATCTCTCTCTTTTAAAAAAGAGACTGCAAACAAATGCAGACTCGCCATTCCTCGCTGCAGGGTACTGCTGGAATATCACAGTGACCCAATCTTCACCCATAACGGCGGGTTGGTGTCATGCCAGATCTTCAAGAATGGGGTCCCCTCTGAATGTAGGTTCCACTGCCTTGGACCTGTATAGCGCCCCTGCCAGAGCAAAGCAATGTGACCAAGGTGCGGGATCCAGGGTTGCCAACTTTCAGTAAATTTACGAACAGTTTGTAAAATCCATAATTGCTGCATCTGTCCATGAATGTCAATTCAAGGACAGATGCAAAAAGTACAGATTTTACAAATTGTTCGTAAATTTACTGAAAGTTGGCAACCCTGGATGGATCCCAGGGCCCAGCTCTCCTGAGAGAAACTTTACAGGCAAGACCTCGTTCTTCTGTACTGAGGCTCAGGTACAATCCACTTTTGTCTTTGTTTATAGACTCTTTGAATGGATCCGATAGCGTAGCTCTCTGACCCTGACCATGCCATCTATGGAGCATCTTTTAGCAAACTATTACCGTGACCAACACCTTAGACACTGGCGAAAAAAACTGAGGTACTCCCTGTATGGGAGGGGTTATTTAGGAAGGGGACTTCCTGTCTTGATTATGCCAGTGTCCATCACCTGAAGGTGGGCGTATAACCCATATAGTAATTACTATAGTGCTCTGTGTCCCTTTATGTACGATAAAGAAATATGTTTTTATGCCTTAAAGTGGTTGTAAACCTTTGTGTTTTTTCACCTTAATGCATCCTATGCATTAAGGTGAGGATGCATTAAGGTGAAAAAACACCTTGCAGTCACAGGCCCCCCCGAACCCCCCGTTTTACTTACCTGAGCTCCGAATCTCTGTGTGCGCGATCCCTAGATGCTTTCCCCAGGTCTTGTCGGCTCTTTATTGGATAGATTGATAGCAGCGCAGCCATTGGCTCCCGCTACTGTCAATCAAATCCAATGACGCTGCCACCGGGGGAAGGGGCCGAGTTATACAATCGGCGGCTATAGCCGCCGATTGTATGGCATGGGAGCTCGCCCGCAAGCTAACCCCCTCGGGAGAGAGCTTCCCAGAGGGGGTTAGCTCTTGCGAGGAGGAGCCGCAAGAGCCACCGTGGGACCCCAGAAGGGGACGTTCGGGGCCACTCTGTGAAAAACGAACTGCACAGTGGATGTAAGTATGACATATTTGTTTTAAAAAAATAAATAAATAGCTGAACCTTTACAACCCCTTTAATAACTACATTAGGTCATATTGCTAATTGCATATTGTACTTGTTTGTAGCCTAAAGATTTGCACTTAAAACTGTAATTTCCTAACTTTTGGCAATGTCAGTAAAAACGTGTCCGTGCCAGTAAATTTTGGGTGTCGTGTCAGTCAATTTCAATATGGTAGATTGGCAACACTGATTTTCACCATCTAAATGATATATACTGTAACACAACATCAGGACTAACCTTAATAGAGTTAAGATAGATCAAGACATCATCAAACTGCCGCAGAAGAAAAAAGCAAGAGGCCATACACTGTCTTCCTGGTATTGTATCTAATAAAATAATATAATTTTTTTTACTATACATAAATACACAGTATACAGTACAACAAATTCCATAGTTAAATAGTTAGTAAGGTTGAATAAAGGGATTTTTATAACAGCTTACCTGTAAAATCCTTTTCTTGGAGTACATCACGGGACACAGAGCGACTTAGTCATTACTAATGGGTTATATAGATTACCTTCAGGTGTTGGCACTGGCCAATTCCAAACCGGAAGTACCCTCCCCTATATAAGCCCCTCCCACCCGGGAGCACCTCAGTTTTGTAGCCAAGCAATAAGTGTCCCAAAAAGAGGGGTGGGAGCTCTGTGTCCCGTGATGTACTCCAAGAAAAGGATTTTACAGGTAAGCTGTTATAAAAATCCCTTTTTCTTTTTCGTACATCACGGGACACAGAGCGACTTAGTCATTACTAATGGGACGTCCCAAAGCAATGCCAAATGAGGGGAGGGATACATAAGCTGGGCGCCATCAGGCATGAGGATCTTTTGCGGCCTGCAACACACTGCGCCCAAAGGCGACATCCTCCTGACTTCTAACGTCTACCTGGTAGAATCTAGTAAACGTGTGTACCGAAGACCATGTTGCGGCCTTACATACTTGAGCCAGGGAGGCCTGGTGATGCACTGCCCATGAAGTTCCAACTGCTCTTGTGGAGTGCGCCCTAACTTTGAACGGAGGCGGTCTCTTTCTCAAGCCATAGGCTTGTATTATGACCTGTCGAATCCACTTGGCTAAAGTAGATTTTGATGCTGCCTGACCCTTTCTGGGGCCTTCCGGCAGAACAAACAAAGAATCCGTTCTGCGAATCTGAGCAGTGGCTTTCAGATAAGCTTTAACTGCTCTTACTACATCCAAAGAATGTAATAACTTTTCCTCTACCGAGCTAGGTTTGGGGAAAAAAGAAGGAAGAACCACATCTTGGTTCAAATGAAACCTCGATACCACCTTAGGAAGAAAGGCTGGATGAGGACGTAATACTACTCTGTCCTTATGGACAACCAGATATGGCTCCTTACAGGACAAGGCGGCTAGTTCCGATACTCTTTTAGCCGAACAAACGGCTACTAAGAAAATCAGTTTCCTGGTGAGAAGAACCAAGGAAATGTGTTGCAATGGTTCAAACGGTTGTTTCTGTAGAACCGACAGAACCAGGTTTAAGTCCCAAGGACATATGGGAATACTAACCGGAGGGCTAATACGCATCACTCCTTGTATAAAGGCTTTGACTAGTGAATGCGAAGCCAAGGGCCTTTGAAAAAATATTGACAAGGCCGAAATCTGACCCTTGATAGTACTCAAGGCCAGCTTCCTATCTACAGCCCACTGTAGGAAGTCCAAAATCCTCCCTATCACGTACTTACGTGGATGCCATTTCTTGGCCTCACACCACGTAATGTACGCTTTCCAGATCCTATAATAGATCTGCCTGGATACCGGCTTCCTGGCATTGATCATAGTAGATACCACAGAATTAGAGAGCCCTCTCTTTTTCAGAATGTGGGCTTCAATAGCCAGGCCGTCAAACCTAGGGCTGGTAAGGAAGGGTGGTATATCGGTCCCTGCGACAGCAGGTCCGGACGATGTGGGAGGGTCCAAGGACTCCTCACTGACATTTTTACAATCTCCGCGTACCATGCCCTTCGGGGCCACGCTGGAGCCACCAGAATCACTGGTTTCTTTTCTACCCTGATTCTGCGGAGTAATCGCGGTAACAATTGTGGCGGTGGGAATGCATATATCAGCTTGAACTGATCCCAAGGGAACACTAGGGCATCCGAGCCGCAAGCTAGGGGATCCCTTGTGCGAGACACAAATCTGTCCACCTTTGCGTTGAATCTGGATGCTAGCAGATCTACATCCGGTGTTCCCCACCGCTGGCATATTGCCTGGAAAACCTCGGGGTGAAGAGACCATTCCCCCGGGCATAATTGTTGGCGACTTAGAAAGTCCGCTCTCCAATTTTCTACTACTGGGATGAAAATCGCGGATATGGCTGGGACATATCTTTCTGCCCACTCCAGGATGCAATTTGCTTCCCTCTGGGCTGCACGACTCTTGGTGCCACCCTGATGATTGATATATGCCACTGCCGTGGCATTGTCTGATTGAATTCTGACAGGGGACCCTTGGAGTTTGGATGTCCATGCTACTAGGGCATACCGGGCTGCTCGTATCTCTAAGAGATTGATGGGCAGGGCCTTTTCTGCTTCTGACCACTTGCCCTGGAGAGACCATTGCTCCAGTACTGCCCCCCAGCCTATGAGGCTGGCATCTGTAGTGACCACCTTCCAAGAAACCGGACTGAAGGGTTTCCCTCTTTCCAGATTCTGGGCACCAACCACCAATGGAGGCTCTTGCGAACGGAAGGGGACAGGGACATTGGTAAGTCTAAAGCCTGAACTTTTTTGTTCCAGGCTGACAGTATGGCCCTTTGCAAATTCCTTGAATGGAATTGACCGTAGGGTACCGCTTCGAATGAAGCCACCATCTTTCCCAGCAGCCTCATGCAGAGGCGTATGGATGGCTTTCTTTTTGTACCCACTAAGTGGGTCAAATCTTTTAAAGACGACACCTTCTCTGGAGGTAAGAAAATCTTTCTCTGATTTGAATCCAGCCTTAGCCCTAAGTATTCCAGACTTTTGACTGGTCTTAGAGCTGACTTGTCCCGGTTGATAATCCAACCGTGATATTCCAGATACTTGATTGTCTTGTGAATAGCTACTTCCAGCTTTTCCACTGAGTGGTCTATTAGTAGCAGGTCGTCTAGATATGCCATTATCGTTACACCCTGTGTTCTTAGATTGGCCAATAATGGGGCCAGAATTTTTGTGAACACTCGTGGTGCTGTGGCCAGACCGAAAGGTAAGGCTCTGAACTGAAAATGGCGCCCTTCTACTGCAAAGCGTAGAAATTTCTGGTGGGCCGGAAAGATGGGAATATGCAGATAAGCATCCTTTATGTCGATCGAGGCTAACCATTCCTGCCCTTGTAGGGCGGTGGCCACCGATCGGATCGACTCCATCCGAAAAGTCCTGATATTTAGGAACTTGTTTAGCCCTTTTAGATTTAATATGGGCCTCACGTCCCCATTTGGTTTGGGGACTGTGAAAAGGTTCGAGTAAAACCCGAATCCGCTTTCTTCCAGGGGAACCTTCATGATTACACCTTGGAGCAATAGTTGTTCTAGTGCCAGAAGGAGGGATCCTCTCTTTTGGGGATCTCTTGGCACGTTTGACCTCATAAATTGGGCAGGAGGAGTGCCTTTTAACTCCAGCTTGTATCCCAGACTTACTGCGGAGAGCACCCATCTGTCTCTGATGGTGTCCCGCCAGGTCTCTGTGAACAACTGAAGTCTTCCCCCCACCCGATTGAGTGGGGGCAACGCTTCATGCCTTGGGGGGAGGTTTTGTACCTCTCTTGATCCAGGGCTTCTTGTTACCCTGTGATTGTCCCTGATTTCTGCCCCCTGAATTTGACCGCGGAGGCCGTCGGAACTGCTTCACAGCCGATGTGCCCGGGACTGGAGAAGTAGGCCTCTTAAAAGAAGGACTTCTACCCTTGTTCTTAACCGGTAAGAGTGAACTTTTACCGGCAGAAATTTTCTGGATATATTTGTCCAGATCTTCTCCAAATAAGCGTTCTCCATGAAATGGGAAGCTAACCAGCAGTTTTTTACAGGGAGCTTCAGCAGACCAGTTTTTGAGCCACAGAAGCCTACGCATATGTACTATAGACAGCGTAAAGCGGGAGGCCTGTTGGATTGTATCCTTTATGGCGTCCACCGCAAAACACAAGGCTCTAGGCAGGTCAGCTAGGGCAAGAGCCTGCTGATCTGGTAAGTCCCTTAAGACTTGTTTCAACTGATCTTTCACTGCTTGGCAGACTCCAATCGCTGCTACCGCAGGTTGTGTCACCATGCTTGCTGTAGAGAAAGCAGATTTTAGTAAAGACTCCAATTTTTTATCTATTGGGTCTTTGAACATTGGAACATTATCTACTGGACATGTCAGTGATTTGTTAACAGAAGAGATGGCTGCGTCCACTGTAGGGACCCTCCATTTTTTTATGAACTTATCCTCCATGGGATAGATCACCGGAAATCTCTTGGGGGGAGCAAATATTTTATCAGGATGCTCCCAATCCTGGTAAATAAGCCCTTCTAATAAAGGGTGGATTGGGAAGGAACAGACAGCCTGGGGAGCTTTTAGCGACCCCAGCGAGGAAACCGTAGTGGATGGTGGTTCCGCCAGAGGCATTTTAAATGCTGATCGGACCATATTAGTCAGAGACTGAACCCATAATCTTTCAGCCTGAGATGCTGAGAAAGGTTCTTCCACTGTTGATTCCTCCATAACTGAATCAACCTCATCCTGATCCCCTTCAGGTAGGTCGATCTCTGTGTGGGACTGTTCCTCCACTAACAGGCACTCTGAAGGAGGAGACGGAGATCGGACGCGCTTTTCCTGAGACAGGGAAGCAGCGATCAATGCTGTTAATCTCTCTTCCAATCCTCCCAGAGTTGAGGATAAAACCTCCTCTGTTATATATACAGGAGCAGGTGGACTGGGGACAGCCGCAGCACCAGGCATTCCTGCGGGGTTTCTACGGCTACTGACCTCTGAATTCTCAGGGGAGATTGGTGCAGTACAAGCATGCCCAATATCCTCAGAGCCCGATGGAGACCCCTTTGGCTTCCTGGAAGATCTATTTCCGGAGCGTCTGGACGACATATCCTTTAAGCACAAAGCTGAGGTATTCCCGTCGTCATACACCAATTTTGCTGGTAATAGTCTAACACAGGTGCTGCTATATACCAGCTGGTGTCCACTAAAGTGCCTTTCTATGGGGATGCCTGCATCAACCGCCTCTGTGTGCCACTGTTTGTTGCTAGCTCTGTTTGCATCCAGCTGACACTTGTACTGTGTCTTTTAACCATGCTGGGACGCCCGCACATGCGCAGAAGCGCCGCGGCGCGCATCGAGCGTCATCCACCCGCCCCGCCCCTTTTTTTTCATAGGAGGCGCGTGCACGCGCCCGCGCGCGCGCCCGTGCGCCATTGGCGCCCTTTTCAAAATCAAACAGGGGACTAGGAGCCAGGGCCCTTTTTGCCGGAGGGCCTGTGCGGTGGATGAGCGCAGCAACAGGGCAGAGGAAGTGGATTCCCACAGAGAAACTTACCAGCTGCCTGGATCTTTTGACTTGAGAAAACCAAAGATCCACATGACAAGAAAAATGGACTACAGCGGCCTCTAGTGGTTTAACACAGGTACCGCGGTCCCTTTTTTTTTTTTTTTTTCTTGACTACTATTAAAATTTTACATTTTCAGTAGTTACAGGCATACACAGATATTTAGCGGGAATACCGTTAGGTAACAGACAGAAAGACAAATTAGGCTTGGGGGTCCCCCAATAGAACCAAGTTCCTGGGGGCCCCCACTTACCTGATCCCCGCCGCAGGACTTTGTTTGGTCCACAGAAGTCCAAACTTCACCTATCACGGCAGGCATTGTAATTAAACCTTCAGGGACCGGGTTCCCAAGGATTCCACTCCCCTGGACCTGTATAGCACCCTGCACAGACAACATCTTGGTCGTGGGTATGACCAGAGCTCTGGATCCCAGGGTCCAGCCCTCCTAAGAGAAGCATTACAGGCAAAACCTTGCTCTTCTGCTGCAAGGCCCGGGTACCGACCGTTTAGCTATGAAGCTTTTTTGGTGGGATCCGGAACAGCTTACTAAGGCCCAAAAGAACCTGTACGCAAGCCCAGTGAAAACACATGTTACTCTTTGGCCAACACCTTAGACACTGGCAAAAAACTGAGGTGCTCCCGGGTGGGAGGGGCTTATATAGGGGAGGGTACTTCCGGTTTGGAATTGGCCAGTGCCAACACCTGAAGGTAATCTATATAACCCATTAGTAATGACTAAGTCGCTCTGTGTCCCGTGATGTATGAAAAAGAAAAAAAGACCAGTCCATCCAGTTCAACTGGTGTGGGTGTAGATGTGTGTGTGTGTATATTTTGATACCATCTCTCATATCCCTGTGTACTGCGTTTGCTAAGATACCCATCTAAGTTTTTCAAAACTATCAACATTTCCGGCTAACACCACCGATTGTGAAAGGGAATTCCGCATCCTTAGCGTTCTGATAGTAAAGAACCCATACACAGTTTAAAGTTAAACCGCTTCTCCTCCAATTTCATTGAGTGGCCATGTGTCTTCCTAACCTCCCTGAAACAGAATAGTTTATTCCTATGCTATAATCACTATTGAGGTATTTGTATATTGAGATCATATCCTCTCTCAAGCTTCTCGTCTCCAGGGAGAATACGTTTAATGCTTGCAGTCGTTCCTAGTAACGGAGGTCCTCCAGTCCCCTTATTAGTTTTGTTGCCCTTCTCTAGGCTCACCAGTTCCAGCACATCCTTTCTGAGAACTGGTGAAAGAACTTAACGGCACACTGAAGATGCGGCCACACCAGCGTTTTGTACAGTGGTAGAATTATTGTTTTGTCTCTTGAGGAATAACACCTTTTTAATGCATGCTAATATTCTGCATACTTTGCTTGCTGGAGTTTGGCACTGCATGCCACTGCTAAGCCTGTGATCTACTAGGACCCCCAGATCTTGTTCCATCCTGGATTCCCTCAGATCTTGTCCCATCCCTGATTCCCCCCCTAGAGAGTAACTTGCATTTATACATTTAGCCCCCAAATGCTTTAGTTTATATTTTTCAACATTAAACATCAGTTGCCATGTAGTTACCTACCCCTTTATTTTATTGAGGTATTCTTGTAATGTTTATATATCCTGCTATAAAGTTATTGCCCTGCTTAGCTTTGTATTGTCAGCAAACACTGCGGTTAAGCAATTTATGCTAACTTCTATATATTTAAGAATAAATTAAACAGATTACCGTATATACTCGAGTATAAGCCAACCCAAATATAAACCGAGGCAACGAATTTTACCACAATAAAATGGGAAAATGTATTGACTCGAGTATAAGCCTAGGGTGGGAAATGCAGCAGCTACTGTAAGTGGAAAAGAGGGTCAACAATGCCCATCTGCAGTCTCACTGTGCCCATTTGCAGCCTCATGTACCTTTTATCCGCTGTGCAGTCTCAACTGTTCTACGTCGTCCACTGTAACAAAGCCCCGCCTCCTCCTCATCTGTGATAGATGGAAGACTGATTCAGTTTCCCAGCATTGTCATCAGTGTTCCGTCTAACATGGAAGAGGAGGAGGCGGGGCTTTGTTACAGTGGACGGCGCGGAACAGTTAAGACTGACACAGCGGGAGACCCTCACTCGAGTATAAGCCAAGGGGGGGCTTTTTCTGCATAAAAAATGTTTTCTATCCAGGTACATACCCTATAGTCCATGCTGAAAGACCCCAATTTGTAAAGTAAATGTTTATTGGGGACTATACCAAATGCTTTTGCAAAAACCAAATACACAACACAGGCTTTCCTTTATTTAGTTGGCAGTTCACTCCCTTGGAGAATGCCAACAGATTAGTTTGGCAAGAATGATCTTTCATAAATCCATGCAAGTTACTATTAATGATACTGTTTTCGTGTGAAAATTCTTGGATATGGGCTCTTATCATCCTCTCGTACAGCTTACATACTATGGATGTTGGACTGACTGGCCTGTAGTTCCAAAATATACATCTCTGCCCTTTTTAACCACTTTCCGGCTGCACTATAGCCAAAAGACAGCTACAGTATGGGCTTTCTGTGCCGGGCAGGCATCTATTGACGTCCTCTCGGGAACACGCTCCCTGTGCTCCCCCTCGGGCATGCATCTGGGAAAAACTGTGGGGCCATTTTGTTGATAATTCCACTGTCCTGGTGCTCCAGGGTCTCCAAAAATGTAATAGGTAGTCAAGAAATTAGATGTGTAATTTATGCTCCTACAACGCCTGAAGGTGCTACTTCAATATTGGGCCTCTGTATGTGGCCAGGCTGTGTAAAAGTCTCACACATGTGGTATTCTCATACTCAGGAAGAGTAGCAGAATGTATTTTGGGGTGTAATTTTTGGTATGTACACGCTATGTGTTGGAAATATCTTATAAATACAACTTTGTGTAAAAAAAAGGTTTTTCATTTTTTTCTCAAAATTTTTCAAAAACTTGTGGAAAAATTGTCATGTCCAAGAGACTCATTATGCCTCATAGAATTTATGTTGGGGTGTTTTCTTTCTAAAATTGGGTCATATCGTGGGCAATTCCACTGTCCTGGTGTGTCGGGGCCTTCAAAAGTGTAATAGGTAGTTGAGAAATGAAATGTAATTTATGTCTCTAGAACACCTGATGGTGCTTCCCTGCATGTTGGGCCTCTCTATGTGGCTAGGCTGTGAAAAATTCTCACACATGTGGTGTCGCCATACTCTGGAAGAGTAGCAGAATGTGTTTTGGGTTATAGTTGAAAGTATGCATATGCCGTGTAGGAGAAATTACCTGTTAATATGACAATTTTGTGGAAAAAAAACTTCATTATGCAAAGTATTGTGGGAAAAAAATTACAAATTCAATAAACACACCATGCCTCTTACTAAATAGCTTGGAATGTCTACTTCCTGGCTTGTTAGTGTCTCAAGAAAAAACTGTCAGTACAACAGGTGTTATCAATTTTCTTTTTATCAATAGATTTTTATTAGGTTTTAAAGGTAAACAAAGGGTGAACAATACATTCCACATGTGGGACGAAGACATATTGATACATTTGAATATACAGATAGGAGTCATATAAAATGCCTTGTCTTGGTATAAACACATACAATATACACGAGGCTGAGGGAATCCCCTCCTCTCTCCAGACACCCCCATGGGAACTATCTGTGGTCCGGAGAGAGAGGCAACCCCCCCCACCCCCCACTTGCACAGTACCAGACTATGTGAAGAAGGTATGAGATCAAGCTCTTCTATCTTATTGGAAATTATATTCACCGAGAATATAGGTCCTAACATAAAAGAAATTAATATAAGAACAAAGAGTGAGCTTTCAGAGTAACCAGAGGAAAAGAAAAGAGAACATCAATCTAGGTTTTATTATCTTTACTTTTACTGTTACCATTACCATTGTAATCACCATCCCCACCATCGCCGCCATCCCTCGGATCTGCCTATAAAGGTTTAAGTGTCAGTTTTATTAGTGTTGACCCCCCTATATATGACTGCTAATCTGGTTTTATTATGATTTGTAGTCTTTATACCAGTCTATCCATGGTTGCCAACTAGAGAGAAACTGCATAGTCCGCCCCCCAATGGAGGCTAACATTCGTTCATAGGTGAAATGTACGGACAACGTGCGGATTGCCTCCTGAACCTCTGGAGGTTCTGGAGATTTCCACGCTCTAAGTATAACTAGCTTGGCCGCTAGAAATAGATGTGTGGTGAATTTCCTGTGTACCGGTGGTAAGTTTTCGATCCCCAAGTTTAAAAGAGCTAGGGAAGGCGAATATGGCATAGATAAACCCGTGACTTGATAGTGGACCTTGAAAATGCCAGACCAAAATCCCGCTAATTTGCTACATGCCCATAGTATATGGAAGATAGTTCCCAGTTGTGCACAATTCCTCCAACAATCAGAAGATGTGGAGGAATCAAATTTGGCTACCCTATTCGGGGTCAGGTACCACCTTTGTGTCACTTTGTGGGATAGTTCCCATAGGTTTGTACATTTAGTTGCTGCGTAGATTTGTTGTAATGCTTTATGCCATTGTGTTTCTGAAAATGATTCTTGGATATCTGGCTCCCAAGCTATCATAGAATTCGTTTTCATGAATATGGACTTATAAAAAGTTATAAAATAATGATATACCACCTTTATGGTTTTCTTTAGATGCTAGATGGATATTAATTTTCCAAAATAAATTGTACTTCTTAATATTTTTGTTTTTAAGGTACGATTTCACTCGGAGGTAATTAAACTGCTCCGAATTTGGTAGTCCATATTCTGATTGCAACTCAGCAAATGTTTTAAGGAGGTTGTTTCTGTATAAATCTGAGATCTGCACGATTCCTTGTCGCAGCCATCTGTTTAAGGTCAGGTCAGGCATTATCAAGTCTAGAGTAGAAATGGGTATTAGTAGAGGAGAAGTAGGGGTAGAAAGGGATTTGTGTGTTACTAATGTTTTCCAGGAATTCAGGGATACTATCATGGGAGGAGAAAGGTTTTTGGATTTGGATTTAATATGAGGGTACGCTAAGAGATAGTTAAATAGATTTCCACCGGGTATTAAAGTTTCTTCAATGTTTCCCCACAGTGGTGTGGGTTGATTGGGGAACCAGCCTTTAATCTGTGCGAGAGTCGCAGCGGCATGATAATCTGCAAAGACCGGTACACCCAGGCCACCAGCCTGTTTTGTTTTTTTTAGTTTGGAAAAGGCGCTCCTGGCCCTTTTACCCTCCCAAAGATATTTAGCTAGAAGGGACTGAAGGGTTTTAAAAAAGTGTTGAGGTATGGGAATGGGTACTGTGCGATAAATGTAGAGAATTTGTGGCAATATTTGCATTTTGAAAGCTGCCAATCTTCCCGACCAAGATAGAACATGTTTGCTTAGTGACTTTAGGTTGTCTGCGAGTTTCTTTTCAAGAGGGAGATAGTTGGCCTGAAATAATTGTCTAGTTTGGGAGGTCAATTTAATGCCCAGGTATGTGATTTCATGTGCACACCAGACATAGGGAAATTTGGTTTGTATGATCAGCTTATCTTTTGGGGATACTCCTAGATCAAGGATGAATGACTCTTCGAGTCATTCACTTTATAGTATGACATTTTTCCATACTCCTGAAGCGTGTGGTATACATGATCTAGGGAAGACAGCGGGTCAGTGAGCATCAGTATTACATCATCCGCAAAAAGACTTATGACATGCTTACGGGATTTAATTGTAAAACCTTGAATATCAGGGGATTGTCGAATACTGGCGGCTAATGGTTCCATAAGTATATTGAAAATAAGAGGGGACAGTGGACATCCCTGACGGGTCCCGTTAGTGATTTTGAAAGGTTTAGACAGCATGCCAGACGTGTACACCCGAGCTGATGGAGAAGTATACAAAGCTAATATTGCTGAGAGCAGGTGTCCTGAGAAACCAAATTTTTCCAAAGTTTTTGTAAGATACAACCAGTGTACCCTATCGAACGCCTTCTCTGCATCTAAAGCCAGAAGCAGAGAAGGCGTTTTCCCCCATCTGGCGATATGCACAACATTTATTAAACGTCTAGTAGCATCCGACGCCTGCCTACCCTTAGTGAACCCAGATTGGTCAGGGTCAATGAGAGTAGGTAAGATGTCCACCAATCTTAATGCTATAATTTTAGCATACAATTTTACATCATTGTTGAGCAAGGATATAGGTCTAAAATTTTTAGGTGCATCTGGTTCCTTGCCTGGTTTAGGTAACGTTACAATTAAGGCTTCTAACATTTCTGGCGGAAAAGAAGCCGAGGCAGCAGCAGCATCAAATACTTTGAGGAGGTATGGCCCAAGAATAGGTTTAAACTGTTTATAGTACTCCCCTGTGAGACCATCCGGACCAGGAGATTTATTATTCGGGAGATTCTCTATAGTTTTGAGCAATTCTACTAAGGAAAAAGGAGCGTTTAGCTCCTGGAGCTGTGAGGGGGAAAGTTGGGGCAGATGAATGTTTTGTAGAAAATTTACTATATCTGAGAGGGAGGGTTGTGCCGTTAGGCTATCTTGGTTCAGGTTGTATAAGGCCCCATAATAATCACTAAAGGCATCTGCAATTTTTTGGGGATCATACACCTTCTGAGAAGATTTAGGGCTAATAATATGTGGTATTTTAGTCTTAAAGCGCTGGCCTTGTAGTCTACGGGCCAGGTTTTTCCCGGCCTTATTACCTGTAGAATAAAAGGACATCTTCAATTTTTTCTCTACTTTTTCGAAGGATTGGAGTAAAGCGAGTCTGAGGTCGTGCCTCAGTGAGGTAAGTTGTGCACTCAATATGGGGGTAGGATTAAGTTTATTTTGGGCTTCTAATAATTCTATGTCTGTGAGTAGAGTATTGAGTCGCTGCTGCCTCTGCCTCTTGATTCTAGTGCCCTGCTGGATAAACACACCCCTGATATATGCCTTGTGGGCGTTCCACAGCACAAATGGATCATTTGTGGACGGGGAGTTGATCTGAAAGTAATCAAGCAAGCGGTCCTCCAGAATTTTTTTTGTTTCCTTGTTTTGGATGATGTGGGAATTGGAGCGCCAAATAAAGGCACTGTTGGAAGGATAAGTGTCTCCTAGTGTCAATAACGCAGGAGCATGGTCTGACCATGATATGCTATTCAGTGTGATTTGAGATACTTTCTGGAGTAACCACCTGTCCATCAGAAACAGATCAATCCTCGTATACGTGCAGTGCCTGTGGGAAAAGAACGTGAAATCTCTTTCGTTGGCATGGGTACAACGCCATACATCATATAACTCTTGTCTTTGCAAAAAGGACTGCAAAGACAGTGTCCTTTTAGAGGGTTTAGATGTAGAGTCTATTTGAGGGTCAGGAGTTACGTTAAAGTCTCCACAGAGTATAAGAGATCCTTGTTGTATTTTCCGTATCTTTTTCATCAGGACATTCAGGAATTTAATTTGGTGTTTATTTGGAACATAGACGTTCACCAGAGTATATCGTGTAGCGTTGATGTCACACACTAGAATGACATAACGACCTGATGGGTCACAAATGTCCTTAAGTAATTGAAAAGAAATTGAGTCCTTAATTGCAATCATGACTCCCCGTTGTTTGGCTGTCATATTTGAGAAGAAGTAGTGTTGGAAGCCTTTATGGGTGCATCTAGGCGGTGCGCTATGGTGAAAATGCGTTTCTTGAACGCATATTATGTCACAATGAGAAGAGTCTGCTTCTTTCCAGAGGGATGCCCTTTTGGCTGGATGGTTTAAGCCATGCACATTTATGGAAAGAATTTTAACTGGCATAACAGAGTTTAAGTGGAATGCTGAAATTTACACATGGTGCGTACTCACATAGCTGCCAGTAGGCTGTCCGAGGGATGCATGTATTCCTAGGTTCTTCAAAACAGAGTCTCGTTTCTGGTAACATAAGCAATGTCTGAAAAGAAATTCGGTATAGAAAAAAAGAAAACAAACAACAAAAAGTTTAAAAGGAGGGTATTACACCCAGGTGCAGAAATTCTGCTCAGGTAAATGGGAGCACAGGTTACAGGATAGAGCTCCAAAGGGCGAGGCCCATTAATAGGGCAACAAATGAATATAGCAGGGCCCTGCAGATATCACTGACGCCTCAGGAATTTGAAGCATGTTGCCATTCTGGAGGAATCCTCTTAGGGCTTGTATCATTAGATGTTGAAGGAGGTTCCTCTGGGACAATCTTCCATTTCTGGAGAAGTTGGAAACCCTTAGTAGGAGAAGTAATTACATGTGTAGAACCTTCTCTAGTTATGATTAGTTTGGTCGGGTAGCCCCATCTGTAAGTGATAGCATGGTTTCTCAATGCCTTAGTAATATTATTGAGATTTTTGCGGAGTTGCAAAGTGTGCTGCGACAGATCTGTATAAAATTGCAGATCTGAGTAATCTGTGGTGCTGTGTTCCCCTTTACGGGTAATTTGCATCAACCGCTCCTTGGTTTGGTAGAAATGCATGCAAAACAACACATCTCTAGGGATGTGCTCCTGGATAAATGAGGGTTTTGGGAGACGATGGATTCTATCTATGGACAGTTCAATAGGAGGAAGATCCGGCATGAGGGTTGATAGCATTGCCGTAGCATACGAACGTAATTCAGAGGGTTGCACAGATTCTGGAATGCCTCTGACCTTGACATTATTCCTCCTGGCCCTGTCCTCCAAATCTGCTAAATTGGCTTTCATCCATGCGTGATCCTCCTCAACATTATCATGAGCGTCTACCAGATCATTAATTGTCGTAGCATACTCCTCCATTTTGGATTCGATATGATCCACTCTGTCCCCCACTGCATTAAGTTCTGAGCTAAACTTCCTCATGCATGTCATCATGTCAGCATGAATAGAGCTTTTCAGGGAGACAAGCATATCCTTTAGTGTAGTGTCTAGGACTGGTTGGTTTTGTGTGGGGAATGCCACTATGGAGTCAGGGAGTTCTCTTGTGTCTTCTTGTGAGTCAGCGTTAGATCTTACCTCACATTGCTGTGTCTCCTGCTCCTCCATTCTGACTCTGGCTTTAGCCGGACTCCTAATGAGAGGTGAAGGAGTCTCTGAGGTTCCCCTTGTGCGCCGAGTGTTGCGATAAGCTGGGTCATCATGGGTGTTTGTGTGTAAGTGCGCCGTCTTCGGGGTGGAGAAGGAGCCGGCGCCATCTTGCCCACGAGGCTGCATATGCTGTGTGAAGTATGCCGTCAGTTTTCTGGGCCAATGTTCCGCCTGGCGTCTCCTGGTCATGATGCCGAGGTGCCGGGGAGATGAACCGCCGTAGTGGGCTGCAAGTGCAGTATCCTGTGTAGCTGTGAGCCGCTGTTACTCTCGCCTTTCGCCGGAGCTCCGGAGTTACACCGCCATCACGGTGAAGTCCAGGCCACGCCCCCAGGTGTTATCAGTTTTCAATGATTAGCACCATAGCTTGAAGACTCTCTAACTTTCACACAGACTAAATAATATATACTTATTTGGGTTATTTTTACCAAAGCAATGTAACAGTATATATTTTGGTCAAAATGTATGAAGAAAAATTACTAATTTGCTAAATTTTATAACAGAAACAAAGAAAATTTGCTTTTTTTAAAAAAATCTTTTTGACTGAGTAATTATCATTCAAAGTGTGAGAGCACTGAAAGCTGAAAATTGGGGGTATAAGTGCCCAGTAGGCAAGTGGTTAAATATTGCTACCACGTTGGCTTTTCGCCAATCAGCTGGTACCATTCTGGTTGCCAAGCAGTCCAAATATTTAGGAATAACGGTCTGGCTATTACCTGGCTAAATTCTTTGAGAACTCTCGGGTGCAAGCCATCTGGTCCTGGTGATTTATTTTCATTATGTTTTTTTGGACACTGGCTTCTGTTAGCCACAAGGGTACATTTATTGATGTGTTACTAACAATACAGTCTTTATTACTATACCCCTCCTTTTCCATTGCAAAACCCGAGGGGAAGAAGGCATTTAGTACAGTTGCCTTCTCCTGATCACCCTTTATGGGGGCAATATGCTCCAATTAATATATTTGAAAAATGTTGGATTTTTTTTACTCTCCTCCACTATGTGTCTCTCGTTGTCTATTCTAGCTGCCCTGATTCCTGATTGTGTGCTTACATTTATTGCAAATGGAGACAGTGAAAATGAAAATGTTAAACTGTAACATAAATATAAGCATTTGCCAAAAAATATAGGTGAAATTCCAAAAATTTGAATATCGTGCAAAAGTTCATTTATTTCACTAATGCAACTTAAAAAGTGAAACTAATATATGAGATAGACTCATTACATGCAAAGCAAGATAGTTCAAGCCATGATTTGTCATAATTGTGATAATTATGGCTTAGAGCTCATGAAAACCGCAAATCCACAATCTCAGAAAATTTGAATATTGTGAAAAGGTGCATTATTCTAGGTTCAAAGTATCCCACTCTAATCAGCTAATTAAGCCATAACACCTGCAAAGGGTTCCTGAGCCTTTAAAATGGTCACTCAGTCTGGTGCAGTAGGAATCACAATCATGGGAAAGACTGCTGACCTGACAGTTGTGCAGAAAACCATCATTGACACCCTTCATAAGGAGGGAAAGCCTCAATATGTAATTGCAAAAGAATTTGGATGTTCCCAAAGTGCTGTATCAAAGCACATTAATAGAAAGTTATGTGGAAGGAGAAAGTGTGGAAGAAAAAGGTGCACAAGCAGCAGGGATGACCGAAGCCTGGAGAGGATTGTCAGGAAAAGGCCATTCAAAAGTGTTGAGGACTTTCACAAGGAGTGGACTGAGGCTGGAGTCAGTGCATCAAGAGCCACCACACACTGACGGATCCTGGACATGGGCTTCAAATGTCGTATTCCTCTTGTCGAGCCACTCCTGAACAACAAACAATGTCAGAAGCGTCTTACCTGGGCTAAAGAAAAACAGACCTGGTCTGTTGCTCAGTGGTCCAAAGTCCTCTTTTCTGATGAGAGCAAATTTTGCAATTCATTTGGAAACCAAGGAGCCAGAGTATGGAGGAAGAATGGAGAGGCACACACTGCAAGATGCTTGAAGTCCAGTGTGAAGTTTCCACAGTCTGTGTTGATTTGGGGAGCCATTCCATCTGCTGGTGTTGGTCCACTGTGCTTCATTAAGTCCAGGGTCAATGCAGTCGTCTACCTGGAGATTTTGGAGCACTTCATGCTTCCTTCCGCAGACAAGCTCTATGGGGATGCTGACTTCATTTTCCAGCAGGATCTGGCACCTGCCCACACTGCCAAAAGCACCAAAACCTGGTTCAATGACCATGGGATTACCTTGCTTGATTGGTCAGCAAACTCTCCGGCCCTCAACCCCATAGAGAATCTATGAGGCATTGCCAAGAGAAAGATGAGACATGAGACCGAACAATGCAGAAGAGCTGAAGGCCGCTATTGAAGCATCATGGTCTTCCATAACACTTAAGCAGTGCCACAGGCTGATAGATTCCATGCCAGGCCGCACTGAGGCAGTAATTGCTGCAAAAGGGGCCCAAACCAAGTACTGAGTACATATACATGTTTATACTTTTCAGAGGTCTGATATTGTTCTATGTACAATCCTTGTTTTATTTATTGCATGTAATATTCACATTTTCGGAGATTATGGATTTGGGGTTTTCATGAGCTGTAAGCTATAATCATCACAATTTTGACAAATCACGGCTTGAACTATCTTTCTTTGCATGTAATGAGTCTATCTCATATATTAGTTTCACCTTTTAAGTTGCATTTGACCAGCTTAAGCACAAGCTTTCCTGGCTCATGGTCAATAAAACACTCTCGGCAGTCTTAAATGACAGGTTGAAGGTGTTCGAAAAAGTCTGGGGTCCGTGGATCATATACTTAACTGGTGATCCCTGGACTAATATGCTTTTGGGTGACATGGGCCAGAGCGCAGGGGATTTTCCCCACCCCCCCCTTGCTTTTTTCCCTTTTGTCTAAATTATGTGTTTGAAAGGTTTTGAATATGCAATTCTAGTAACAGAAGATAGAGGGTCCCCTCTCCAAGGAGGGGTGCTCCTTCTCATCCAAAATAAGAGGGGTAAGTCCCGGGATCAGTGCCGGATTAACATAAGGGCTATTGGAGCTGCAGCACCAGGCCCCTACCTTAATATTGGCCCTGGCTGGCCAGATTCACTGTCACTGCAGAAGGCCGGCTTCTGTGCTACAAGTGACAGTGCACTGTTTCCTCAGAACCTCCCTGCACAGCCCTCGGACACAGACAAGGCTGCCGGGGCAAGGATATGTTATGGGCATCACCAGGGCTTGCTGGCTGAGAAACAACCTGGTGCTCAAATGCCGATGCCCCCTTCTGGACGATCTCACTACCGGCCACTGCTGCTGTCCAGTCAAGGAGAGGCGGAGCCACAAATGGACTGTGTGGGAAGCTGAGACTGACTGCAAAGGTGAGGGGGGGGGTGGTGAGGTGGATAAGAGGGGAGGTGAGGGGAGGGGGGGTCCGTTTGTGCAAAGGTAGTGGGAAAGCAGGACTCAAAGCTGAAGCAACAGAGTGCAGAGCTTAGCTGTTGGGGGAGGGTAAGGAAGTGGCTGCACACTGCAGAGATCTGTGAGAGAAGGGTGAAAAGAAAGCTTTAGATGTGGGGGCAGAAGTGTCCATAGCAAACCTCTGAACCCAGTGCTCTGTGTATTTACGCTCTTCTGATCCCAGCACTCGTGTGTATTACGGTCTCCTGACCCCAGCGTTCTGTGTATTACAGTCTCCTGAACCCAGTGCTCTGTGTATTACGCTCTTCTGAACCCAGCGCTCTGTGCATTACGCTCTCCTGACTCCAGCACTCTGTGCATTACGCTCTCCTGAACATAGCATTCTGTGTATTACGGTCTCCTGAACCCAGCGCTCTGTGTATTACGCTCTTCTAAACTCAGCGCTCTGTGTATTACTGTCTCCTGACACCAGCGCTCTGTGTATTACGGTCTCCTGCAGCTCCAATAGCCCCTATATGGCACTGCGTCGCTTTAACTGATAATTGCGCGGTCATGCGACAATGTACCCAAACAAAATTGACGTCCTTTTTACCCCACAAATAGAGCTTTCTTTTGGTGGTATTCGATCACCTCTGCGGTTTGTACACTATAAACAAACAACGAGCGACAATTTTTATTTTATTTTTATTTTTTGCTATAATACATATCAAAATTTAATCAGTTTAGGCCGATATATATTCTTCTACATATTTTTGGTAAAAAAATAATAAAAAATAGGCGTATATTGATTGGTTTGCGCAAAAGTTATTGCGTCTACAAACTATGGGATAAATTTAGGAACTTTTTTTTTTTTTTTTTACTGGTAATAGTGGCGATCTGCGATTTTTAGCGGGACTGCGACATTGCGGCAGACAAATCTGACCCCAAATTACACTTTTTGGGGACCAGTGACGTTATTACATTGATCAGTGCTATAAAAATGCACTGATCAATGTAAAAATTACACTGGCAGGGAAGGGGTTAACACTAGGGGGCGATTAAGGGGTAAACTGTGTTCCCTAGGTGTGTTCTAACTGTGGGGGATGAGCTGCCTAGGACATGACAGAGATCACTGTTCCCGATTACTGGGAACAGTAGATCTCTGACACGACCCCTGTCATTTTGCCTCTGTATTAAGCAATTGTGGGGCGCAAGCGTGCAGTGGGAACGAGAGCGCACCGCTAGCGCGCGCCCACAACTGAGTGAACCGCCGTACAGTGAAGGCTATTCGCGCAGGGGAGCCAACCTGCCGCAGTATAACTGCGGAGGCTGGTCCTTAAATCATGACCGCAAACGCTCCTGGCTCTGTGCCAAGATTTGGTACATGAGCTTCTTTTGGAGAGGAGGGAGGCCCATTCAAATGAATGGCGCCGTTCCAAAAACACAAAGAAAAAGCTTAAAAAAAAAACGAGCGGCTGCAGCTGTCTCTACGAATCGCTCAGGTGTGAGTTTGACAAATCCCGTTTGAAATTAGTCAAATTAGTTCCATTTGAACTTTCTAGGTAGAACAAATTTATAATTTAGGACAATGCACCAGGCTGTAACTATATAAATTTTAATAAGCAACTCCACCCGTAAATGCTGGTCATGGAAGCTAATATTCTTCTGGATGATATTATTGTTGGTGCCCCTGTAGAAGCTGCCATAAAACTATTTTGAGATTAACATCCATGGGGAAATGTGTGATGGCTTAGAGTGAAAGAGACATTAGTCAGTTAAATGCAGGTAGATAATTCTCTGCAGTTCTAACCAAAAAAAAGCGAGACGCGCCGAAATGTTAAACCTTACTTAGATTTTTTGTGAGTGTGTAACCTAAAATCATCAATTTATAAAAAGCACTGCACTAAAAAATTTTTAAATAAATATGCAGTGTACAGCAACTGAAAATGAAATAAAAACCGGTGGTTAACAAGCGTGATAACAACAATATTACAATGTATCATGAATAATATCCACAACAATCTGTCCACACAAGTCCACGATTAAAGAGGCAGTAAAGGCAAAATAAAAAACAAAAACCCTGCAAGACAAAGGCATATTGAGTTAGTATGCATAGCATACTAGCTCATTATGTAATACTCACCTCCGATCGAAGCCCCCGCAGCCGCCCTCGTACACTGGAGGTTACTTCCGGGTACTGCGGCTCCGGCGCTGTGATTGGCCGGAGCCGCGATGACGTCACGGCCTCCTTTAGGAACGGCACGATCGCCGTTGCTAAAGTGCACCTGCGCCCTTGTCTACGGCGCATGCACCATAGACATCGACGCCCATGGTTTTAGTAAATATCTCCTAAACCAAGGAGGTTTAGGAGATATTTCAAGCACCTACAGGTAAGGCTTAATCTAGGCTTACCTGTAGGTTAAAGTGGTTGTAAAGGGTTTACAACCACTTTAAGGCCTCATGCACACTGGACATTTTTACCATTGCTGTTAGAAAAGCAAAATGCCAGGTGGCCCTAACTCTAAAATCCCCTGCATGTTAGCCTATGTGTCCATGCATACATTGGCATTTAGAGGCAGGAGTGTTTAGAGGCAGGAAAAAAAAAAGCATCCAGGAGCAGCGTTCTGGCAGAAAAATGGCACATGTAAACACATCTAAATACATAAACAGTGACACAGATTGCATGGAAAAGGTAGTGTATTTATTGGGATATTTTGGTCAGACTCCCAAAGGATGAGGAGCGAATTGAGAGTTTAAAGTGCACTGACACACATGATGTAGTGGGACATTTATTTGCACATATTTTTCTTTTCTTTATCTTTTTGTTAAAATAGTGCATTTTTGTATGGTTACACATTTTATTCAAAGCATTTGTATAAATCTATTTTGCATCTGAGTAATTAATTTGTACATTGTATGTGTGAACACATTATAGTGTGAGCTGCAGTATATAGTGATAGCACAAAGGGGGTAGATTTCTTGTGATTGCATAGGAGTTTAATTTAACAGTTTTTTGATAAACTGTCAGGATCCCCGTAGAGCCTGGACTGGCTCTGTGACGTCAGATGACAACTGGCTTCAGCCCACTGTTGACTGAATCTGGGACACAGGGGTGCAGAACAGGTGTGCACTCCTGCAATCCCCAGGAGAAGTATGGCCAGAAAAGCTTTGGACATACCGTATATACTCGAGTATAAGCAGAGTTTTTCAGCAAATTTTTTGTGCTGAAAATGCCCCCCTCGGCTTATACTCGAGTCACCTTTTTGCGCCTGATCTCCTGGACTTTGAGGACCCTGTACCGGCTGGCCGTAGGTCCCCTGGACCCCAATCTTAGCACACATGTAGCCCCACTCTCTCTACAAGTGTGCAAAGTTTGTTGTCCAGAGGACCTACGGCCAGGGAGTACCGATTTTTCAAACCCGGGAACCCCTTCCATAGACTCCCATGTTAAACGGTAACTTCTCCAGTGATTTTGGGGACCCGGTATCGGCCGGTCGTAGGTCCCCTGGACCTGAAACTTGGCACACATGTAGCCCCATTTCTCCTCTACAAGTGTGCAAATTATTTTGTCTGGGGAAACTATGGCCGGGGACCACCGATTTTTCAAACCGGGCACCCCTTCCATAGACTCGCATGTTAAACGTCAGTCTAGTCAAGGACACAGTGAGGCATGGGCACAGTGAGGCATGGACACAGTGAGGCATGCAGATGGACACCCTAGGCTTATACTCAAGTCAATATGTTTTCCCAGTTTTTTGTGGTAAAATTAGGTGCCTCGGCTTATACTCGAGTATATACACGGTACTTCTCCTTTAAAGTGAAAAAAAAATAGGATTTTCATAACAGCTTACCTGTAAAATCCTTTTCTTGGAGTACATCACGGGACACAGAGCAGCCATAGTAATTACTATGTGGGTTATACGCCACCTATAGGTGAATGGACACTGGCAACCCAAGACAGAAAGTCCCCCTCTATATAACCCCTCCCATACAGGAAGTACCTCAGTTTTTGTAGCAAAGCAATATATATATATATATATATATATATATATACACATACATATATATATATATATATATATATATATATATACACACACACACACACACACACACACACATCGGAACAAAACCTCTGTGTCCTGTGATGTACTCCAAGAAAAGGATTTTACAGGTAAGCTGTTATAAAAATCCTATTTTCTTTATCGTATATCACAGGACACAGAGCAGCCATAGTAATTACTATGTGGGATGTCCCAAAGTAATGCCACTGAGGGGAGGGAGACACAAATAAAAGCAGGCCGCCATCAGACATGAGGACCTATACTGTAGCTTACAGTACACTGCGCCCAAAGGCGGCATCCTCTTGCCGTCTTACATCCAACTGATAACATTTAGTAAATGTATGGACTGACGACCAAGTTGCGGCCTTGCAAATCTGAGTCAGAGGCTTGGTGATACACCGCCCATGAAGCACTCACTGCTCTAGTAGAGTGCGCTTTAACTTGAAAAGGCAGAACTTTTCTTTTCAAACCATAAGCCTGGATTATAACCTGACAAATCCACTTTGACATAGTTGATTTTGACACTGCCTGCCCTTTCCTGGGCCCTTCTGGCAGCACAAACAAAGCATCAGTCTGTCGTATCTGAGCTGTCACCTTCAAATAGAGCCTGAAAGCTCTCACTACATCAAGAGAATGTAACAATTTTTCCTCCGGAGAACGAGGATCTGGAAAAAAGGAAGGCAGGGAGACATCTTGGTTCAGATGAGAACTGGACACTACTTTAGGTAGAAAGTTTGGGTGAGGACGCAACACCACTTTGTCCTTATGAATAATTAAGTATGGCTCTTTACATTAGAAAGCTGCCAATTCTGATACTCTCCTTGCCGAGGTTGCTGCAACCAAAAAAAACAACTTCCTTGTCAAAAGGATGAAGAAAATATGGCGCATCGGCTCAAAGGGTTGTCTTTGCAATGCTGATAAAACTAGATTCAAATCCCATGGGCACAAGGCTGACCTAACTGGTGGAATTATATGAGTTACCCCTTGTATAAAGGCCCGAAGCAAGCAGCCTTTGAAAGAATACTGACAGGGCCGAGATCTGACCCTTGATTGTACTCAAGGCTAGCTTAATTTTTACCCCCAACTGTAGGAAGGCAAGAATTCATCCTATGACATACTTCCCGAGGATGACATCCTTTGGTTTCACACCAGGAAACATAGGCCCTCCAGACCATATAATAAATGGTACTGGAAGCCGGCTTCCTTGCATTCATCAGGGTAGTTAGCCTGAGAGCCCCCGATTCTTTAAAATGTGGGCTTCAATAGCCACACCGTTAAATTTAGCGACTGTAAGGCAGAATGGAACACTGGTCCTTGTGACAGCAAGTCTGGACGGGACGGAATAGTCCACAGTTTTCCTACTGCCAACCTTACGATCTCTGCATACCAGGATCTTCTGGGCTATGCCAGGGCTACTAGTATTACCGGCTTCCCTTACTCTTTGATCCTGCGTAGAAGCTGCGGTACCAGCTGAACTGGGGGGAATGCATAAATCAGTGAAAACTGATCCCAAGGGGTTACTAACACATCTGTCCCGCATGCGAGTGGATCCCTTGTCCTTGACACAGAGTTGTCCAACTTTTTGTTGAACCTGGACGCCAATAGATCTACGTCCGGGGTGCCCCATTTTTGGCAAAAAGCTGAGAAAATGTCGGGATGGAGAGACCATTCTCCCGGGAACAATTGTTGGTGGCTCAAGAAATCCGCCTGTCAATTCTCCACTCCTGGAATGAAGACTACTGATAGGCAAGGTACATGCTTCTCTGCCCAGGCCAGAACATGGTTCACTTCCCTCTGGGCTGCATGACTTCTGGTACCCCCTTGGTGGTTGATGTAAGCCACTGCTGTGGCATTGTCGGATTGTATCCTGACGGGACAACCTTGTAATCTGCAAGTCCAGGCCACTAGGGCCAAACATGCTGCCAGAATCTCTAGAATGTTGATTGGCAAGGCTTTCTTGGACAGTGGTCTCTTCCAAAACTGCTCACCAGCCTAAAAGGCTGGCATCTGTTGTTACAACCTTCCAGGTTACTGGCATGAAGGATTTCCCCTTCTGCAAATTTCTGGTCATCAACCACCAACTGAGACTCTGGCACACCCTTGGGGCCAGATACATTGGGTAATCCAAGGCTTGGATTTTCTTGTTCCAAGCAGACAGGATACTGTTTTGCAACATTCTTGAATGGAACTGGGCCAAGGGAACTGCTTCAAATTAAGCCACCATCTTCCCTAGCAACCTCATGCAAAGGCAAATGGAAGAATCCTCCTTTGCCTTGATCACATGGACCAGATCTCTTATCTGGCCTGACTTTTGTCTGAGGCAAAAATACTTTTTCTTGGGCTGTATCTATAACCAGATCCAAGTACTCCAGCCTTCTTACTGGCCGTAAAGCTGATTTCTCTAGGTTGAGAATCCAACCCAGGTGGTCCAAGTATTCGACCGTGTTGGACACACTGGTCTAGCCGTGCAACCGTCTCATCTATCAGCAGCAGGTCATCTAGGTATGCCATTACTGCTATACCCTGGCCCCTTAGTCTTGCTAGTACTGGGGCCAGCACTTTTGTAAACAGCCGTGGCACAGTGACTAACCCGAAGGGCAAGGCCACAAACTGAATGTGGCGCTGTTCTACCGCAAAACGCAGAAACTTCTGGTGGGCGGGAAAAATTGGCACATGCAGATATGCATCTTTGATGTCTATTGATGCCAGAAATTCTCCCCGCAGGGTAGATACGACTGACTGGATTGACTCCATGTGAAAAGAGCAAATTGGATAAGGGATTGCCCCTGGGATAGTGCGGACCGGTGCAATGTAAAGAACTGACCAAAAACTTTATTTAAAAAAGTAGAAAAGATTTTATTATGGTAGGTCATAAAAAGTTATATAAATGAAACAGATGTTTTCAACAACACAAAGATAATTACAATAGAAATAGAGACATATTTTGTGAATATCACATTGGAGGCCAATATACATTACATATGCATCCCTATGAGCAGATACTGTACATCAGTACAAAGGGATACAAGTAAATATCAACATGTTTCGGATATGTTCGGCAGTTTAATACCGAAGTAAATACGTTCCTTCTTCAAGGTAGGTATAAGGGCTGAGCAATGTGTTTTAAGTTTAAATCTACAATTCAAAAGAGAAAAACAATATATGAGAGTACAATAAATGGTTTTGCAAAGACATTGCGTGTTTAGACATGATGCATGGCATGCACCTGAGCATTATGGTTGATATATGAGATAAAGAGATATGGAGAAAAATATTACTTACGTATCACAAAAATCTTTTTCTGACAACGCACAAATGTAGAGTTGGATGTCTTTGGGTGAGCTCCATGGAGTTTGGAAATTTCTAGTCCAATAAACGATGATAAGTAGTATGTTTAATAAAAAACATTAAAGGATTTGTATGTGCTTCAAAAAAAAGAAGCAGAAAGAAAATATATATGCGTCAGCAAGCCCATGAAGTTATTTGGGCGAGCATAAAGAGCAAATATATATGTTGGACCTGGAAATATTCCATTAAAACACCAAGCTAGTTATATAGTAGTGTCTTTGTTCCAATACACCATGCATAGCACCGTCAAGGCTCACAGGAATGGGCCAGTAAACACCAGAGACTGCCCTGAAAGGCAAGAGATGGAGTCAATTCTCATATGGAGAAATTATTTGTAAAGAAATATTTTTGTATAGAGCAGTAAATGTGGTTCCCCAAGATTTACTTAAGTAAGCAATAAGTATAGTCTTACCTATGATGGTGTCATGGTGCCAAATGGATCTCATCTCTACAGCGAGATCTAATGCCTTTGTTGCTGACATTTAAATAGGTCAGCTGTTGGTCAATTGACCAATCAAGCAGTGGGTGTGGGCACCAAAATTAGAGAGCCAGAGAAGGGGAGGAATCAACAAGATGAGAGGAAGTCCTCCCAATGGACATCTCATCGTCAAATCAGGGCAATGTTCTGGGAGCTGACGTCACCCCTCGGTATACGCGGCGTCCGGCGCCGCCGCGCTAGTTGAGTGTGATGACGTCAGACATCGACGTGACCGCCGGCACGTAGGATAGCGGGAGTGTCGAGCCAACCAGGCTCGATGCACATGCGTGCCGAGATCAGACACTTGGAGGATCACCAGTCCGTCTCATCATAGACAGTAAAGGAGATCACTGCCAATAGTCGAGCCGGGTGACGGCCAACAAGGGAATGCCATCTGCATGTTGAACTACCGCTCAGTGCACCCCTCAGCAGGGGGTGCTGCTCCATGACACTCTGTTCATGGGGCTCCTACGTGCCGGGGAGCCTCGGCTAGCCACGCATGGGACCGGGAAAAATAGTTCACCCCATATAGTGAACCAAAAAGAAAGATAGGATGGAAATAATCATTAAATATTTTGTTTCAAAAATGTTGCGATTGGAATTATGTTCAATATTCTCCTAGGAGCTTGCCCAATTACATATATGACATCCTGTATGTTTGGAAATATAATTAGCACAAATGTTTAAATACTTTGAGCAGCTGTTCAATACAGCCATGTTTTCCAAATATATATCTGACATATATTAATATATTGTAATGAATACATATTATCATATCAAACGTGAAAAGAGCGGACGGTTAGGAACTGATTTAGATCTTTGAGATCTAGAATGGGTCTGACATCTTCATTCAGTTTTGGCACCGTGAAGAGATTTGAATAGAACCCCATTCCCTGCTCTTCTGAGGGAATCTCTATGATTACACCCTGAGACATCAATCGGTCTAGTGCCTGGAACAAAGACCTTCTATTTCACTGGGTCTTTGGGAACGTTCGACCTTAGAAAACGAAAAGGTGGAAACTCTCGAAACACTAATTTGTACCCTAGAGATACGGTGGAGATGACCCATCTGTCTCGGACCTCTTCCAGCCAAGCCTCTGAAAACTGCCGAAGCCTTCCCACACTCAAGCGAGCGGGGGTGCTCCTTCATAAGGAGGCCTTGGGACTCTTCTTTGCGGCTGGTGCCAGGGAAGACAAACGTTTTATTGAAGGACGACTACTCCTTTTCACTGGTAAAAGGGCACTCTTACCACCCGAAATTTTCTGGATATATTTATCCAAATCATCCCCGAACAACCGTTCCCCGTGAAAGGGAAAACCTGCCAAAAGCTTTTTGCATGGCAATTCAGCTGACCAATGCTTCAACCAGAGAATTCTACGCATATGCACTGATAAGAGAGCAAGGCGTGACACCTGATGAATAGAATCTTTAAGAGTGTCATCCACAAAACATAAGGCCCTAGGTAGCTCAGCTAACTCACGGGCCGCTTCCCCTTGAGCAGGGACACTTTTAATAACCTGCTTAACCACTTAACGACCGCTCACTGTATATGTACGTCGGCGGAATGGCACCGACAGGCACAATCCGATCGGACCCCCCTCCTATACAGTGAGTGGTCGGTATTCGTTGGGGAGCGTTCCGAGATGAGGGGGCGGCCATTCGATTCCGGCCACCCCCCCACGATCACTCCCGGCGAATGGAAATGCTCCCTCTGCTGTGTAATGTTTACACAGGCAGAGGAAGCAGGAGGAAGTGATGTCATCTCTCATGCGGCGCTCACATATACCGAGCGCCGTACAAGAGAAGACACACAGGTCAGTGCACTAACAAAACACTGACACCAGGACACATAGGCACACAAATCGCCCCCCCCAGATCACCCCCCAGCCCCCAGTCACAGTGTCACTGATTGCAGTGACCATTTATTTACTGATCACTGCAATCAGTGACATTTGTGACTGTAAAAAGTGTCACTAAAAATAGTTTTAGGTCCAGTGTAGCCCCCTAACCCCCCCTAATAAAGGTTTAACCCCCTGATCACCCCCCAGATAACCCTTTCACCCCCTAGCACCGCCGTCGCTAAGCGATCATTTTTCTGATCGCTGTCTTAGCGTCGGTGATGCAGATCGGTAGCCAGTAATTATTTTTAGGTTCGCCGCAGGTTTTTATAGCGTCGGGTACCCCCATAAATTATCTAATAAAGGTTTAACCCCCTTGATCGCCCCCAGGTAACCCTTTCACCCCCTATCACCACTGTCGCTAAGCGATCATTTTTCTGATCGCTGTCTTAGCGTCGGTGATGCAGATCGGTAGCCAGTTATTTTTTTTAGGTTCGCCGCAGGTTTTTATAGCGTCGGGTACCCCCATAAATTATCTAATAAAGGTTTAACCCCCTTGATCGCCCCCCAGGTAACCCTTTCACCCCCTATCACGACTGTCGCTAAGCGATCATTTTTCTGATAGCTGTCTTAGTGTCGGTGATGCAGATCGGTAGCCAGTAATTTTTTTAGGTTCGCCGCAGGTTTTTATAGCGTCAGGTACCCCCATAAATTATCTAATAAAGGTTTACCCCCTTGATCGCCCCCCAGGTAACCCTTTCACCCCCTATCACCACTGTCGCTAAGCGATCGTTTTTCTGATCGCTGTCTTAGTGTCGGTGATGCAGATCGGTAGCCAGTAATTTTTTTTTGGGTTGGCCGCAGGTTTTTATAGCGTCAGGTACCCCCATATATTATCTAATAAAGGTTTTAACCCCCTAATTGCCCCTAGTTAACCCTTTCACCAGTGATCACCATATAAGTGTTACGGGTGACGCTGGTTAGTTAGTTTGCTTTTTATAGTGTCAGGGTACCCGCCGTATATATAACCCAATAAAGGTTTAACCCCCTGATCGCCCGGCGGGTGATATCAATTAGGTTTTAGCGTCAGAGAGGGTCTGCGTCACACCCCAGGCAGCGTCAGGTTAGTGCCAGTAACGCTAACACCCACGCGTGAAGCATACACCCCCCTTAGTGGTATAGTATCTGATCAGATCAATATCTGATCTGATCAGATCTATACTAGCGTCCCCAGCAGTTTAGGGTTCCCAAAAACGTAGTGTTAGCGGGATCAGCCCAGATACCTGCTAGCACCTGCGTTTTGCCCCTCCGTCCAGCCCAGGCCACCCAAGTGCAGTATCGATCGATCACTGTCACTTACAAAACACAACACAAATAACTGCAGCATTCGCAGAGACAGGTCTGATCCCTGCGACTCCAGTGCTTTAGGAGGTGATTTCACCACCACAGTTAAAAAAAAAAAAAGCATATATGCCGAAGCATTGGGGCAGCAGGGGCGGAGGAGCGATTTTGCTCCTAATGCCGCGTACATACGGTCGAAATTCCGACGGAGGCTTGCCCGTGGAAAAGTCCGACCATGTGTGTGTGGCATAACTTTTTTGCGGGAGGATGCCCCCATGCTTCGGCATATATAATTGGTGCATGTATGCCCATCATTAGAAGTGGGTGGATGAAGGGCGGTATTCTAATGGTGGGCATACCCATCGATCAATCTCTTTTTTCGTTCAGCCAACTGGCTGCATGAAAAAAAAAAATTACAATACATGTCCAACAAGGACCAGCAACGTACTGGTATGTTGCTGGACTTTGAATGTTTATACCAGAATGATGCCTGCGGGTTTAGGTATCATCTTGGTATCATTCTTTTCAGCCAGCGGCCGGCTTTCATGTAAAAGCAATCCTAGTGGCTAATTAGCCCCTGGACTGCTTTTACAAGCAGTGGGAGGTAATGTCCTCACCCCGGATAAAAAAAAGAGTACCTGTCACTACCTATTGCTATCATAGGGGATATTTACATTCCCTGAGATAACAATAAAAATGATAAAAAAAATAAAAAATATGGAAGGAACAATTTAAAAATAAAATAAAAAAGCAAAATTAATAATAAAAAATAAAAAAAGCACCCCTGTCCTGCCCTGCTCTTGCCCAATGGCGAACACAAGCGTCGGTCTGGCGTCATATGTAAACAGCAATTGCACCATGCATGTGAGGTATCACCGCAAAGGTCAGATCGAGGGCAGTAATTTTAGCAGTAGACCTCCTCTGTAAATCTAACGGGGTAACCTGTAAAGGCTTTTAAAAATGTATGTAGTTTGTCGCCAATGCGCGTTTGTGCGAAATTTTAAAGCATGTCATGTTTGGTATCTATGTACTCGGCCTAAGATCATCTTTTTTATTTCATCAAACATTTGGGCAATATAGTGTGTTTTAGTGCAATAAAATTAAAAAAAGTGTATTTTTTCCCCAAAAAATGCGTTTGAAAAATCGCTGCGCAAATACTGTGTAGAAAAAAAAATGCAACACCCACCATTTTAATCTGTAGGGCCTTTGCTTTAAAAATATATATAATGTTTGGGGGTTCAACATAATCTTCTTGCAAAAAAAAAATATGTTTTCATGTAAACAAAAAGTGTCAAAAAGGGCTTTGTCTTCAAGTGGTTAGAAGAGTGGATGTAAGCTTCCTAATGTTGTGTATAAAATGCCAGAACAGTTCAAAACCCCCCCAAATGACCCCATTTTGGAAAGTAGACACCCCAAGCTATATACTGAGAGGCATGTCGAGTCCATGGAATATTTTATATGTTGACACAAGTTGCGGGAAAAAAATTTTTTTTTTTTTTTTACACAAAGTTGTCACTAAATGATATATTGCTCAAACATGCCATGGGCATATGTGGAATTACACTCCAGAATACATTCTGTTGCTTCTCCAGAGTACGGGGATACCACGTGTGAGACTTTTTGGGAGCCTAGCCACGTACGGGACCCCAAAAACCAAGCACCGCCTTCAGGCTTTCTAAGGGTGTAAATTTTTGATTTCACTTCTCACTGCCTATCACAGTTTCGTAGGCCATGGAATGCCCAGATGGCACAAAACCCCCCCAAATGACCCCATTTTTGAAAGTAGACACCCCAAGCTATTTTCTGAGAGGTATTGTGAGTATTTTGCAGATCTCGCTTTTTGTCACAAAGTTTTGAAAATTGAAAAAAAATAATATATATATATATATATTTTCTTTCTTCATTTTCAAAAACAAAATGAGAGCTGTAAAATACTCACCATGCCTCTCAGCAAATAGCTTGGGGTGTCTACTTTCCAAAATGGGGTCATTTGGGGGGGTTTTGTGCTATTTTGGCATTTTATGGCCTTCAAAACTGTGATAGGTAGTGAGGAGTGAAATCAAAAATTTGCGCCCTTAGAAATCCTGAAGGCGGTGCTTGGTTTCCGGGGGCCCGTACGCGGCTAGGCTCCCAAAAAGTCCCACACGTGGTATCCCCGTACTCAGGAGAAGCAGCAAAATGTATTTTGGGGTGCAATTCCACATATAACCATGGCATGTGTGAGCAATATATCATTTAGTGACAACTTTTTGTAATTTTTTATTTTTTTTGTCATTATTCAATCACTTGAGACAAAAAAAAATAATATTCAATGGGCTCAACATGCCTCTCAGCAATTTCCTTGGGATGTCTACTTTCCAAAATGGGGTCATTTGGGGGGGGGGTTTGTACTGCCCTGCCATTTTAGCACCTCAAGAAATTAGATAGGCAGTCATAAATTAAAAGCTGTGTAAATTCCAGAAAATGTACCGTAGTTTGTAGACGCTATAACTTTTGCGCAAACCAATAAATATACGCTTATTGACATTTTTTTTACTAAAGACATGTGGCTGAATACATTTTGGCCTAAAATTGAGTTTATTCGATTCTTCTTATAACAAAAAGTAGAAAATATCATATTTTTTAAAAATTTTCGCTCTATTTCCATTTATATCGCAAAAAATAAAAATCGCAGAGGCAATCAAATACCATTAAAAGAAAGCTCTATTTGTGGGAAGAAAAGGATGCAAATTTCGTTTGGGTACAACATTGCATGTCCACACAATTTACAGTTAAAGCAGCGCAGTGCAAAATTCTGAAATCACCTCTGGTCCTTTAGCTACAAAATGGTCCGGGGCTTAAGTGGTTAAGCTGGTCTTTTAGGGAATGACAAATGCCTATCGCTGCAACTGCAGGCTGTGCTGCTGCACCTGCTACAGCAAACAAGGCTTTGAGCAAGGATTCCATTTTCTTATCGGCTGGATCCTTAAAAACGTGGACATTGTCTACTGGACAAGCAAGACTTTTATTCACAGAAGAAATAGCAGCGTGTACTGCTGGCAAACTCCTCTTCTTAGTGAACTTTTAGTCCATAGGATAGAGAAGAGAAAATCTTCTAAGAAGAAGAAAATATCTATCTGGGTGATCCCAGTCAGCATATATCAGCTGCTCCAGCAATGGGTATACAGGAAATGCACGTGGACCCTGTGGAGGCCTTACGGAACCCAAAGAAGAAAAGGGGACCTCAGTTACATGTGCTGGGGGCAACTTGTATCCAGAACGGACCCATTATGTAAGGGATTGCACTAGCAATTTCTGAGATTGGGCTGTTCTAAGAATGAATCCTCAGAGGGGGAGTCATCCGCCTGCCCTTCTTCCCGGTCACCCAATGGAATCTCAACAACATCAGCCCATTCCTGCTCCAACACCGGAAGGTCAGGAGAAGGGGACCTATCGTGTTTTTTCCTGGACTGGAAGGAAGATGCAAACATATCAGCTATTTTTCCTTCCAAACAAGCTAAAGCTGAATCCAAATCGTCCTTGGTGACGTATGCAGAGGCTGAAGTATTGGAAGTGGCTACTATGCCTGAGAGCACAAAAGGCAGAGGTACTTACAATGTGCATCTACTGCCGAGCTATAGTCCAGCACTGGAAATATGCCGCCATCACTGCTCAGCCTGATACAGAGTAGACGTGTCCCTTAGGAATGCCTGTAACCAACACCCATAGAGCACTTACATGCCCTCGTATGCTCTGTGTCCCTCCGTCAGCCACCAGACTCTTTCCGGAGTAAAAGCTTTATAGGCAGTGAGCCTTGCGCCTGTGCCGTGTATTACGTGAATGTTCGTTTCCACGTGCACACTGACCGCACCAAGCCACACCCCCCCGCGTCCTAGGATAGCTTACTTAACACCAACGCTATTTCCGCGTGGGCGCGAATGAACGAACGGTCCTGCAAACGGAACGCTCGGGGGGAGAAGGGCTGCATCCCCCTGCATCCTTCCGGCAGCCATGACAGAGTGGAGTAAGGAGGCAACGCTGTTCCAGAGGGGCCCTGGCAGACACTGAGCACACTGCAGGGGAAGCATGGTAATGTTGATCACCAGGTATGTTATAATTACACTTTTTAGTGGTAAAAAACAGGCAAGGCAACGTTTACTCATAAGAAGTCCAAAAGTGAACTGTAAGAGTTCCTTAGGATCTTCTTTGACTTACCATTCCCGCTGCAGGATACTGCTGGAAAACACAGCCAGATCCAATCTTCATCCATCACGGCGGGTCATGTCATGATGAACCTTCAAGGACTGGGTACCCCTTGTATACTGGGGTCCACACCGTACAGCACCCTGCCAGGACAATCTTTGGTTTTGGGTATGCAACCAAGGTGCCGGATCCCAGGGTCCAGCCCTCAAAAGAGGAGCATTACAGGCAAGTGACCTTGGTTTTCCATGAGGCTCGGGTACCATCCATTTTGGCCATTGCTCTTTAGCATCCAGGATGGATCCGACTGCATAGCCTCTTGATCCTGTTTAAGGATTTCCGCAATGGGGCTTCTTCTTTAGCATAGCACTTCTTCAACCGTGACCAACACCTTCAGACACTGGTGAAAAAACAGAGGTACTTCCTGTATGGGAGGGGTTATATAGAGGGGGACTTCCTATCTTGGGTTGCCAGTGTCCATTCACCTATAGGTGGCGTATAACCCACATAGTAATTACTATGGCTGCTCTGTGGCCCGTGATGTACGATAAAGAAATGTTAGATCTACTCGCACAATCAACAGGTACTAAACAAAGTTACAGAGTGGACTCCAGTGACAGACTGCATCATATGTATATATGTACAGTGTGTATCAGATGTATCATATGTATGTACGTTTTTTTTTTGGCCATAGTTACACTGTAAGGAAAATATAAGCTGTGCTGGAAGAGGCTCTGTATGTACTCTGGAGTATCTTTCTGAGTGTCCTACTTCTCTAGTCTGGGACCCCCTGGCAGCAACATGCCAGACACCAACATATCAATTCTTAGGGCAAGGGAGGTCTGCTTTATGGATGTAGGGGAACTCTAGTTCAGACCCTAACAGGGGCAACACAAAATATTGTGTGAATGCAATCCTATCAAAGACTGTCAGAGACAGTAGACATGCAACAGCAGATAGGAGACTGCTGGCATATTACAAAAGATGGCGCGAGACTGCAGACACAAAATGCTAGAAATCACTGCCAGGACAGCCAATTTACAAACCTGTGCTTCCACATTTGTCACCCTATAAGCATCATAGCTGATGTTCTTCTCAGCAATAATGATTATAAAAGGTCAGAGAAAAGCAATATGGCAAAAAAGAGAAAAGACAACACACAGCACAGAAAATGTAAGAAAGTGTTGGGTAATAAACCTAGCCATTTGAAAAGCAGAAACCATGTATTTTTTTTATGGAGTCTTGGGGATTACCGCAAATGAGGGGAAAGATACAACCAAACAGTGGAAAACAGCATAGAGAAAGTAAGGAGATGATTTTATATAGGAGAAACTGGGTTTCCCACTTTTTGTAAAAGTATGCTACAACAGCCCTCAAAATTTCCACTCGCCTGCTCGGGCTCAGACAGGGGATGGGCAGCCGGGCGCATGGTTGGTGAAGTCACTGCGGTGCCACCTTTTATAAACTATGGGCTACAGCAGCTGCAGTCTTGCCGGCTCGGGGACATGGCGGCCCAAATGTAAAGGTATCACATAAGCGCCAGTTGCCGCCTCAAAACCCTGGACAGTGTGCCCGGAGGAGGGCCAGTACAGGGGAGGCGAGGAGTGAAGACCGGGCGGAGGTGGTACAGCTGTCCTCTCCAGCAGAGGGTAAGACTGGCCGGGGTGAGGGAGGACTACAAGTTCCAGAGGGCCCAACGTGCAGAGCAGTGCCAAGGTATGCTGGGATTGTAGTTAACCAATAAAGGCCAATCAGAGTGTCTGCAGGAGCAGTGCTTCTACCTCCTACCTGCCTGTGGAGTGCTGGGACTTGTAGTTCCACATCTGTAGAACAATACCAGGTTGCATGCTGACAGGAGAGAGAGCAAATGGCCAAACATTGTCCAATCTAATTGCAAATGGCCATACGCTGTCCAATCTGATTGTAAGATGGCCATACATTTTTCAATCTTCTGTAAGAGGACCAGCAAGGCCTGAGACATTATCCACCCTGAAATTTATATCACCTGATCAACACACTTGTGCGCAAGAGTATTTGTTTGTGGTGCCATTTACACTGGATAAAAATCAAGTGAGGACTCCTACCAGGCCTTTGAGTGCCCAGTAAATCACACTGTTTCTAAACAACTCCTCACCTTAGCTGACATGAACCATATTGCAGGATACATTTAGGTGTTATTAAACCCCAAAAATGTTTTGCATCATTTACTTTAAAAATCTGTTATAAAGCTGTATGCAGAGGCTTTTCAGCATTAACATTTTTCTTACTAGTAAATACCTGGTTGATCCTGCCAGTTCCCAGGGCTTCCTTATTGTTAGTGGCAACGGTATAGCAACCGATCTTCTAGCTACACTGTTGCCACTTTGACTGCTCATGCTCCAGGAGCTCCCCTGTAAGTCCATTAATTTTCTCACTTCCTATAGAAGCCGCCCCCTGGTGACTTATTTTTTTTAACTTGAGGGGCAGTTCCAAAGAGATAAATGACAGACAACTGATCTTTCAGTGCCTGAATTTGTCTTTTCTCATCCCACCACTCAATTTCTTTCACCCCTGCCTGTCTCTTTCTCTTCCACAGCTCCGCTTCTATGATAAAATGGCAGAAAAACAACAAACAATCCTGCGCACGAGATGACCATCGACCATTCAATAGTCTACAACGAAAGCACCGGCCTTGCTGCCCTTCGTGGATAGGGGTGTCCTAGTAGCAAATGAAGAAAAAGGAAAAAAAAGGGTGCACCAGCCTGGTGTGATATCGTTTAAGAAAATTTATTTAAAATGAAAGCAATGAAAGGGTACTCACAAAACTAGTACAAAAGTTCGCATTGTACAAACAGTGCCTTGGAAGCTGCAGCATGTGAACCCAAACCACACTTCGACCGATCAAGGAGACCGTGATGGTAGTGCGCCCCATCACGGTCTCCTTGATCGGTCGAAGTGTGGTTTGGGTTCACATGCTGCAGCTTCCAAGGCACTGTTTGTACAATGCGAACTTTTGTACTAGTTTTGTGAGTTCCTTTTCATTGCTTTCATTTTAAATAAATTTTCTTAAACGATATCACACCAGGCTGGTGCACCCTTTTTTTTTCCTTTTTCTTCATCCGCTTCTATGATGCCTGCCTTTATTTCTTTAGCGGCCGCTTTCCTTTCTCTTGCTGGCGTGGCAGTTGCTGGGCAACAGGCCTCGCTCTAGGAGCAATGCCCACTACACTCCTATTGTGGGGGCTACAGTTAAGGGGAGCCTCAAAGCAGGGGCATCAGCGGGAGAAAAGAACTAAGCGGTGGGCTGAGGAAGGACAGAGGCAGACAGCTTAAAGTGATTGTAAAGTCAATTTTTTTTTTTAAACAAACATGTTCTACTTACCTTCTCTGTGCAGTGGATTTGCACAGAGCAGTCCAGATTCTCCTCTTCTCGGGTCCCTATTCGATGCTCCTGGCCCCTTCCTCCTGGTGAGTGCCCCTACCGCAAGAAGCTTGCGGTGGGGGCCCCCGCGCCGAGCTGCAGCCCCGTGTGTCTATTCAGACACAGAGCTGCCATTTGGCCACACTAGCCCCCTCTCTCTCCTGATTGGCTTACTGACTTTGATTAACAGCCGTGGGAGCCAATGGTGCCACTGCTGTGTGTCAGACAATCAGTAAGGAGAGTTTCAGATGGCCGAGGCACTCGTGGACATTGCTGGACAGAGATGGGGCTCAGGTAAGTATTAGGGGTGCTGCGGAGGCTGCTGCACACAGAAGGCTTTTTATCTTAATGCATAGAACGCATTAAGATAAAAAATATTTTATGTTGTATAAAATGTATTTTATGTGGTTAAGGGGCACTACTTACTTATCATGCTTGGTTAATAAAGGCATTAATGTCTCACTCCACATTCATACCCGACGGGGAGTGGGACTGTAACTCGTAAATCCAGAAGGTTTCTAGACGTGAAACACATCTGGTAGTGGCTCCACCCCACCAAGGAGGAATGTATCTATTGATACACTACTGGCGGTAGTGTTTTGGTACATTACTATTGGTGACTCCTTTTTTAATGTTAGCTATGTGCTCATTCACTCTCACCAAAAAAGATGGAATGGTTCTACCAACATATTGCTTGCCACAAGGGCAAGTCAAAAGATAAATTCTTAGTCGCACATGTAAAAAAATGTTTCATACAATAGGTAAGGTTTGTGACTGTAGATTTGAACTGTTGTGTCTTACACCTGCCCCATGTATTGTGTTGGCATACATTACATTTTTTACATTGCTAGCAACTAACTAAATTATTGAAGAAAGCAGGTCTGACAGGAGGATTATTGATGTTAGGGGCAATTTTACTCTAAAGAGGGAGCCCCTCTATAGATAACCTTTTCCCTATCTGGTAGTAATGGACCTAAAACACGATCACTGTTCAATATGTCCCAGTGTTTATTAATTATTTTTTTAATTTGTCTATGTTAAATAGAAAAAGAAGTGAACACTGACCATTTAAAGGAATTATCATTGACTGGGCGGGGTTTGTCAGCCAATAGGGACTTCCTATCGACTTCCAGAGTTTTCTGAAGTTCTAAATCAACTTCCTCCTGATCATACCTTTTATCAAGAAACCACTGTCTTAAAACTAGGGCTTGTTTTTTAACATTTTCAGTATCGGTACAATTACATCGTAAACGTAAGAACTGGCTGTGAGGAACTGATCGCAGCCATGATCTATGGTGACAACTGTCGATTAGGATGAACCCATTGCGATCAGTCTGTTTGAAGTAAGTTTTAAAGTTAAATTGAGCTTCAAAGATTTCAATCTCTAAATCTAAAAAAATTATTTATTTTTGTGTTTAAATGAACTGAAATAGAAAACTCCGTTGGGTGTAACAAGATGTCCGCTTGCCTACTTCTCACTATCATTACTGTGCAGGAGTGTGGGGTGGAGCAAGATGGCGGCGACAAAACGTCACTTCCTGACGAGACAGCCGCCGCCGGGTGTACCAAGATGGCCGCCGCTCCGGAGCTAGGCCGAAGCCGCGGCCTTTCCTACGGCCGAGGCTCCGGAGCACTCCGCGGATCGCGTGGTGATCCGATCCGAACAGGGTGACCCGTTCGGATCACCACCGATCCGTTGCACCACTACTCTTTAGTGATAACAACTGATACGGCTAAAAGCCGCTCGGCTGTTATCCTAAAGGAGTGGGAGGGGACGTCCCCCCTCCCGCCACCTTCCATTGCTCTTCCTAGGCTTCCCATCCCACCAGGAGACTAGAGACACCAGCCGGAACATCTGCCGGCAAGGCTGAGACCCGAACAAAGCCGGATTCGGCTCTTATCGGGTCTCCGATGTAAAATCAGAACGCCATTTCCGGTTTACTCGGCTGCCAATAGCGCCGATTTAAAAAGAAATTACAGTATTCAGAATCGCTGATTTTGGTGATCTGAATACTTTTAAGTGCAAAGGAGGGATTGGGGTCTTTAGACCTGTGATTCCTCCATAAAGAGTACCTGTCACCACCTATTACTGTCACAAATGATGTTTACATTCCTTGTGACGGCAAGAAAAGTGATCAGATTTTTTTTTTTTTAAAGGGACAATGTAAAAAAAAAAAAAAAAGGGTATGATCAGGGGAAGGCTGATTTAGAACTCCAGAAAACTCTGGAAGTCGATTGGAAGTCCCTAGTGGCTGACAAACACCACTCAGCCAATGATAATTCCTTTAAATGGTCAGTGTTCACTTCTTTTCTATTCAACAAATTAAAACATCATTAATAAACACTGGGACATATTGAAGAGTGATCGTGTTTTAGGCCGTTACTACCAGATAGGGCAAAAGTTATCTATAGAGGGGCTCCCTTTTTACAACGTAAAATTGCCCCAAACATCATTAATCATCATGTCAGACATGTTTTCTTCCATAATTTAGTTGGTTATTATCCATGTAAAAAATGTAATGTATGCCAACACAATACACGGGGCAGGTGTAAGACGCAACAATTCAAATCTACAGTCACGAACCGTTCTCATTGTATGAATTTTCTTTACATGTGCTACTAAGAACATTGCTTATCTATTGACTTGCCCTTGTGGCAAGCAAAATGTTGGTTGAATCATTTGCTCTTTTTCGGTGAGAGTGACTGAGCACATAGCCAACATTAAAAAAGGAGTCACCAATCATAGTGTACCCAAAGACTACTGCCAGTATCACAATTGCAATCCGAAAGGCACTGAATTTCTAATTATCAAAAGATACATTCCTCCTTGGAGGGGTGGAGGCACTACCAGAGGTGTTTCACATCTAGAAATCTTCTGAAATTAAGAATTACTGTCCCACTCCCCGATGGGTATGAACGTGGAGTGGGACATTAATGCCTTTATTAATCAAGCATGATAAGTATGTAGTGTCCCTTAACAGCATAAAATAATCCAGGCACTATACACAACACAGTGGGGTTATTAACAACATTTAAGACACTATTGCTTTATTTATGTTGTTATTTTATTTGTTCTAATTTTATGCTATGTTTAGATTATTGGTTATTAGAACATGATATGAATTACCAGCCGTGGATAAGTATTTCGTTATTATTTATTTCACACACCATTTTTAATTTAAACAATTGTTTCATTGCGTTGTTTAAATTATTAAAGTTTTATCCCCTTCTTTTTCTTCTTTCTGTGCCAATTCTTCAAATTGAAGCTTGGCTTTATATTTTTTGTTTCTGAAGGAAATGGACTGATGTTGCAGCGGATGTTAATGCCAGCCCGTTCTTTCTTTCAGCCCGTGCCATTGATATTAGTAATTGATATTACTATGGACGTAGTGGCCAGCCCCACCATCAGAACGAGACTTGACCCACACGCGTCTGCATCATTTTCTTATCCCGGAAGTAAACGTTTAGATTACATACAAACAATACACGTTGTGTCACAGGTTGGTACTGCATTTGGGGATCATATTTTCTATTTAAACGCAATGACCAAAACAGGCTCATAACCCAGATTATATCTCTTCAGATGAAACACGTCGGTTCGAGCTCTGTTGGTGCCATTGCGTTATGCCAATTGTATTTTAAGCGCTTTTTTATCTATGGACATGTGAGCGTTCTTGACCTTTTTACAATAAATTTTTATCTACGGAATTACACTATGTGGAGTTTCTCTGTTTCTCTTGGATATATCGTCTGAGTGCCATCCAGATATAGTGTATGCCTTTGGTCTGCTACTTTATGAGTTCATCAAACCGTCGTGGGACCAAGTTACATCAAGGACCCAGGGATCATCTCCCATTGTGGCCGGCACTAGCAGTGTGGAAGCTCCTCCATTGGTGTGATTACACCTCCTGCTTAGTTGACTCATGGGGTATAAGCCTTATTGAGTCCACTCGCTCCGGTAAGCTTTTTCATAATTTGTGGTGGATTCCTTCACTCATATGATCTCCGCTGTTTGCATTGGGATTCAATCTCCCTTTCATCCTTGAAAACCTCAAAGAAGATATGTTTTTCACATATGGATGCACTGGACATTTTTTCTTGACTTTTATATGTTTTTTTCTATATATTGTGTTTAATATCATGTGTCATTACATGTTTAACACGGTTTATGATAGACACAATAATCACATAGGCACTTTTTAGTGTTTGGTTCACTTTTCAGATTGCACTGTAGCCATACAGGTTTGTTTGTTCATTTATTAGCGCTGCACATAACTTTTTCCAAAGTAATAGATTGCAAATAGCTCAATAAGGCCTCTGGGGTGTAAGAAAACTTAGAAGTATATAGGTCTGAATAAAATCTCATTAATTCCGCCATAACAGGTTCCGGAGAGTTGGCAAGGCCCCCATTGGGAAGTTTTAGGGCACCAATCACTGGAGCTGCTGGGCGGACAATCACTATTTTGGCAAGCAGGCGATCAGTCTGTTCCCCCTCCTCATAAGAGGTTGCTTTAGAGAAAAATATGTTTTTTTCAACTTTACAGTTAATCAGTTGCGTCAAAAGGTGTCCTGTGCGGCCAGCCAAGCTGATCTAGACTCATTTGTAGGTTGCGATATATACGCTCTCTCCAGCTCCTGAATGTGTTGAGTAAGAAGCCTTTCATGGTTTTTGGATTCGGTTTTGATGGCATTATCTGCAGATTTAAAAACTCCATGAACATAACATTTAAAGGAGTCCCACTTAAGTATTATCTGCATAGAGGGCATTATCTTAAAAAAAAATCTAACTATACTACGTTCAATGCTGGTACTTTTAGGTTAGGCCCCATTCACACCTGAACATAGCGTTTTCAGGCAGAAAGTCGCGCAATTTTACCGCGATTTTGTGGCGTTTTTTACAGGTCCACGGGTCACCAATGTAAAAAGCAGAAAAACACCTAAATCTGCCCGATTCGCGCAACAAAAAAGGGTCCTGAACTTGTTTGAGCTTCAGGCGTTTTGGAGTGGAGATGTGAACCATCTCCACAGAGAATAATGGATTTTTTCCCCTCTAGCGTTTTGTAGCTTCAGGCGACAAAACGCTCAGGTGTGAATGCAGCCTAATAGTCTCAAACAAAAGGCGCCATAAATTTTTAGGTAAATTCATCCAAGGTCTAACTGTAATCCAGCATATCAAGGGCGAGTGATCAGATACCCCTCTAGGTGCATATTGTATCTTAGATACCAAATCAATCGATTATGCAGAGATCTATGTGGGACAGAGACCCGTGTGTTTTAGAATAGCTTGAGCTTCAGACGTTCACGATGCTGCACCGATGCTGCGAGTTGGCCGAATCATTCTGACGTCATCCATCGCTCTGTGCACCCGAGATCAGGAGAAGCTTTACTGTAGGCACCGGAAGGAGAAAACACACTGAGCAGCATGGTGAGTGCCAGTGTCACTAATCCCATCCCACCACTACCATCACCCCTCTGCCACTGATCCCATCCATCCCTCTGCCTCTGATCCCATCCATCCCTCTGATCCCATCCATCCCTCTGATCTCATCCATCCCTCTGATCTCATCCATCCCTCTGATCTCATCCATCCCTCTGATCTCATCCATCCCTCTGATCTCATCCATCCCTCTGCTCTCATCCATCCCTCTGCTCTCATCCATCCCTCTGCTCTCATCCATCCCTCTGCTCTCATCCATCCCTCTGCCTCTGATCCCATCCATCCCTCTGATCTCATCCATCCCTCTGATCTCATCCATCCTTCTGATCTCATCCATCCCTCTGCCTCTGATCTCATCCATCCCTCTGCCTCTGATCTCATCCATCCCTCTGCCTCTGATCTCATCCATCCCTCTGCCTCTGATCTCATCCATCCCTCTGCCTCTGATCTCATCCATCCCTCTGCCTCTGATCTCATCCATCCCTCTGCCTCTGATCTCATCCATCCCTCTGCCTCTGATCTCATCCATCCCTCTGCCTCTGATCTCATCCATCCCTCTGCCTCTGATCTCATCCATCCCTCTGCCTCTGATCTCATCCATCCCTCTGCCTCTGATCTCATCCATCCCTCTGCCCCTGATCTCATCCATCCCTCTGCCCCTGATCCCATCCATCCCTCTGATCCCACCATCACTCTGCCTCTCATACCACCCCCCCCCCCCCCCTCAGAAGGTAGTAGGAGAGCAATTTGCAAGACTAGCAAGACCAAACAGCCACCATATAGCAACAGCCCACCAAACAAGACACTTGCACATAGGGGCGACCACTGAATAAAGTTAGGCCATACTGCTGTTTTATAAAATGTAGATTATAGTGAAAATCTTCATAGGATGTTCAACATTTTGTTTTATCATCGCTCAATGTCCGATCGATTAATAATCTGACATAAAAACAGCAATGAGCCTTAGAGCATGTATAGAAATCCTTCTGGAAGTATCGCAGCATATTAGACACACAGACAGCTGGGGATAAATAAGCTCACCAGGAGCCCAGAGAGGATATCATAGAGTAGTAGGTTTATTGGTCCAAAGATAAAAACAACATAAAAAAAAAAGAGTAGCATCAATCAATCACTTAGGCAGCCACTGGCGGTTTAATCACTTAAACACCATTTTTGTCATACCCTTCCAAGATTACAGGATTGGTGGCATCACATTTATGATTTTTTTCCATATATATATTTGAATCATTTTTGATGCCCCATTTAACTTTATTATGGACTATTTGCACTTATGTATATCTTTTTCAATATTTGGACACTTTAGTTGCTTTGTCACTTTCAGTGTGGATTTTCTGAATACTATTGCTGTATGAATTATTTACACTAATTACTCTGCATATCAATGCTATATGAATTATTCATACTTATGATTACTTTCATTAAGATGATGGTTTAAATATTTTTTGGCGCTACACTTTCACATATATTAGAATATATATAACAGCTTCTTGAATTGTAAAAAACTGCTTATATGGCATGCAAATATGCTTGTTCATGTGTACATGAATACCTAGAACTAAAGAACATAAACCCAGTGATGGATTATAGAACAATTTTTCTACTTACCACATTCACTGGCTGAGCCACCAACGAGTTGAAAGAATTGCTGAGCAGTTTTGAGGTGATCTCTCTAGAAAATAAATGAGGCATAACCATATTAAAGGCATACAAAAGATAACATTTGTATCACATATGACATTTAATCATGTACATTGTTAAATTATTTTTTTGTAGGCAGAAATTCATGTTTTGGCATATGCTGATAGTATACTATTTACCATATCAGGTGTAACGGAACCACTTCCCACACTCCACTTGAGTGCTTCCATCAGTACACCGCTTCCTCCAGTCTGAATATAGAGATCAGATATTAATGCCACATATAGAAACCAAGAACTAGGCAGGACTCGTTTGGCTTCTAAACTGGAACTTCTTAATTTGAAAACGGAGACACATACTTTTATATCCCTCCTCCTGTTAATATTACCTTAACAATACAATCTGTAAACAGGAATATACAGTGCCTTGAAAAAGTATTCATACCCCTTTACATTTTCAACATTTTGTCATGTTACAACCAAAAATGTAAATTTATTTTATTGACATTTTATGTGCAAGACCACCACAAAGTGACACAAAATTGTGAAGTGGAAGGAAAACAATAAATGGTTTTCAATTTTATTTACAAATAAATATCTGAAAAGTGTGGCGCACAATTATATTCAGCCGCCCTGAGTCAAATACTTTGTAGAACCACTTTTCGCTGCAAATAAAGCTGCAAGTCTTTTTGGGTATGTCTCTACCAGCTTTGAACATCTATAGAGTGACATTTTTGCCCATTTTTCTTTTTTTTGTTTAATTGTTTATTTATGTAAATTTTTCATGAGGCATTACAAGTATATATCACAATCAGCAAATATGAACATTGTACAATTTGCATGTGCAGACATAAAGTTATATAACAAGGGGAGAAAACAAGTTGTTCGAGTGAACCGTTAGACAGTGTAAGGGTCACGTAACGGGGAGGTAGTGTGTTATTAATAGCATATCAAGGTATCATGTTAACACGAAGGTAATCAGTGATGGGAACTGGAGCTAAAATTTCCTGAACATACAGTGAGATACCCAGAAAGACCATTTCCTTATATCGGTGTGAGGGTCTAGTATTCTGAATTATTATATTCCGATGTATCCCATTTTTCCCAAATGACCTCAAATTTTGGTAGTGCATCCTCTATGATTGCCGTGATATGTTCCATTTTACGAATATCAGTGACCGCAGAAAGGAATTGCGTAAAGGTAGGCAGAACAGTGGAACGCCAATGTTGCGGGATTACTCGTTTAGCTGCTAGTAAGATGAATGTCAGTAGTTTGTTAATAGTTTTGGTGGTATTCCGAAGAGGTAAGCCTAATAGCAGGTGTATGGGTTGGAAAGGGATCTGGATCTCCAATATCTTTTCCAGCAAGGCATGAACATTGGTCCAAAAGGGGACCAAAATAGGGCATTCCCAAAATATGTGAAAGTGCGAGCCCGCTAGTTTATGATTTGCTAGAAATTCAGGGGTCCTGTACCAAAACATTAAGATTTTGTACGCCGTTTCCCAGTGGGCCACGCATCTGGAGACTTTAGAGGTAGCATCCCATATCGCCCCCCACTGAGCTATAGAGATAGGACTATGAAGGACCTGGGCCCATTTCCTCATATATGAGTGGGTCTGTTCAGAGATGGGATCAGTGCTCTGGAGGATCTTGTAGATGCAAGAAATTTGTTGAGGTTCATGTGGGCCATATGAGCATAGCTTTTCAAATTCTGTAGGAACAACCAGGGTCAATTGGGGTGATCTAGAAACAAAATAATGTTTTACCTGTAAGTAAGAAAAGAGTAGTGTGTTCGGTAAGTTATGTTTGGTTTGCAGGTCCGAAAAAGGGAGTAAAGTGCGTGTTACTGGATGCACCAGATGTTGCAGTTGAAATATGCCTGCCTGGGTCCATGGCATCATGGAGTCATAGGATAAGCTGTCGGGAATTTCTGGGTTAAATAAAATGTTTATCAGTGGGGGGCATTGGGAAGATAGAGCATATTTACTTGAGCAGCGTTTCCAGATTGAGAGTGTGAATATCATAGGGTTCAGGCAGATCTTCCGTATTTGAGATGTAAATTTATCTGAAGAGGGCCAAAGTAGACTACATGGATGTGCAGGGGAAGTAATATTTATCTCGATTTCTGACCATCTGTTTGATGCATAGCGAGATGTCCACGAGGAAATGACTCTAAGGTGAGTAGCATAATAATATTTGATTACATCCGGTGCCCCCAGACCCCCACGTGAGCGGGGGGCCAGGAGAACCGAACTGGCAATCCTGTGGGACTTGTTATTCCATATAAAATTCAGAAAGTTCCTATGAAGTAATTTAAGTTGGGTCAATGGGATTGCTACAGGGAGTGTTTCGAAAATATACAGCAGCTTGGGGAGAATAGACATCTTCAAAACGTTGATTCTACCAATGAGAGAGACAGGGAGTGTTGTCCATTTTTTAAGTAGCTTGTTGATGTCTGAGAAAAGGGGGGGGAAATTTTCTTGGTAGAGAGTGGAGTACGATCGGGATAGGCGTACACCGAGATACTGAAGGGACTGCATGCACCATCTATACTTGAAGTTGGTTTGCAGGGTTAGAAGAAGGTCAGCCGGAATATTAATGGGTAAAGCTTCAGTTTTAGTCGGGTTAATTTTGAATCCGGAGATATGGCCAAAAGTTTGTAAGGTTGAATGGAGAGAGGGGAGAGAAATGTGTGGGTGGGTAATTGTCAGCAGCACATCATCTGCAAAAAGAGATAATTTGTATTCCAGACGCCTCAACGTCACTCCCCTAATGTCCGGATGGACGCGTATGGCTGCTGCCAAGGGCTCAAGGCTTAAAATAAAGAGCAGGGGCGATAGTGGGCAACCTTGCCTAGTACCGTTGCTAAGGGGGAATGACGCCGAGGCGTGGGAGGCCAGCTGTACCTGAGACGTAGGAGTAGAGTATAGTGCCTTTAATGCTTATATAAATGGACCAGAGAAACCAAATCTTGAAAGTGTAGCGAACAAAAATGACCAATTCAGGCGGTCAAACACTTTTTGTGCGTCTAAACTGAGAATTATAGCCGGTCGCTTGGTTTTGGTCAGGAGGTCTATTAAATCTATGGTTCGTCTAGTATTGTCCCCAGCCTGTCTGGATGGCACAAAACCGACCTGGTCTCTGTGGATTAGTTTGGGGAGGAGCAGGGACAGTCTGTTGGCAAGTATTTTTGTAAAAATTTTATAGTCAGAATTTAGGAGAGCTATGGGGCGGTAGTTGTCAGGTAGGGATGGGTCTTTCCCTGGTTTGGGGATCACCGTGACGAACGCATGTAGGAATTGAGCGTGGGGGATTTTTCCGTTCATTAAAGAGGCATAAAGTTTTTCCATGTAGGGTAAAATGGTGGGGAGGAATTTTTTATAGTAGGAGTAGGGAAGACCATCCGGCCCTGGGGTTTTATTAGTCGGTAGCTGTTTAATAACTGCAGTGATCTCTTCAACTGACACGTGTGCGTTTAGTCTTGAGCGATCGTCTGGGGACAAAGTGGGAAGCTTAAAAGAGTCCATAAAATTGTTAAACTTGTCTTGTGTGAATTGAGAGGTCGGGTCTGTGGATAGGCAGTTATATAGTTTCTTATAGAAGTCTCTGAATACATTAGCCATAATTCTAGGGCAATATGTGGGCTTACCGTCTTGTTGTGTTAAGAAGTCGGGTAAAGATGAATGGGGGCGTGGTTTCAGAATTTGGACAAGCATCCTATGGGGTCTATTGGCGAATTCATAAAATTTTTGCTTTGCCCAGAGCATGGATTTAGTGATTCTTGCCGAATCTAGTGTTTTGATACGATTTCTTAGTGCTGTTACGGCTCTGAGACCCTCCATCGTGGGGCGTCTGAGAAGTTTTTGTTCAGCTTCTAATAACGGAGTCAGTAAAGTCGATCTCTGCAAAACATGGTCTTTTTTAAGGCGAGATCCAGTTGCGATGCATTCACCTCTGAAGAACGCCTTATGTGCCTCCCACAGAATGGAGATCTCCGACACCGAGTCTTTATTTATCTGAAAATATTCATTCAGTTTGTCTTGTAGTGGTAAATGGGTCTTAGGTGAGTTTAGGAGTGACTCGTTAAGGCGCCAATGACATTTCCTAGGCGTGGGTGAAGACAATAGGAGGTCAATAGTGATGGGGGCATGGTCAGACCATGTAATTGGGAGAATGTTGGCGTCAACCAGGTATGGCAATAGGGGTGCAGAGATGAAAAAATAGTCAATTCTCGTGTACAGCTTGTGGGGTGGAGAGAAGAAGGTGAACTGTTTGGTTGTCGGGTGTTTTACCCTCCAAGAATCAAACAGTCTATTTGTTCTAATTGTTTTGCGGAACGAGGAGGAAGATTTATGTGCCTGTAGTGGAGGTTTGTCTTGTAAAAGGGCGGCCCTATCCCTAATTGGAGACATGCACAAGTTAAAATCTCCCCCAATAATCTGAAAGGGTTGGGCATATTTGTGTAGTTTGTCAAAGAAAGTGTCAAGAAAACCAATTTGGCCTGTGTTGGGAACATATACATTCGCTAAAGTAAAAGAAGTATTTTAGTGACCACAGTCCAGGAGGATAAAGCGACCTTGGGGGTCCAAATATGAGGATTTCACCTTTATGGTGGATGAGCGTTTAAGGAGAATCGCCACTCCAGCTTTTCCAGAGGGAGAAGACGCCACAAAAGTTGTGGGGTAGTGCCTAGAAGCAAATTTGAAAGAGCCCCCCGCCCTAAAATGTGTCTCCTGGACCATGATCACCTCAGCATTAGATGCTTTGAACTCTTTAAGGGCAAGCCATCTCTTCCGGATGGAATTTAGACCTTTAACGTTACATGAGAAGACACTAACTGCCATAGGTGCAGAATGGGGAAAAATCTGACATTACATTCGTGTAAAATGCATTAAGTGTATACCATATTGTAGACAAAAGACTTCGTACAATTGTATGTTTAAACCCATATAGGAAGAACATGGGAATAAAAACATAGAAACATTTTCTGAGCAGTTCAAAAAATAGACCTCCGTGCAACCCTAATGATATGAAAACATGTAATATAACATACATTCGTAAATAGAAGATTCTAACGTAGGTAAATATGGGATCAAAAAGGATCCCCAAAAAACATGGGAAAACAAAAAGAAAAACAAAAACGACATACCGTGTAGGTAGAGTGCCCGAGGAGAAACTCATCTCCAAGGGATTATGGTCAAAAAACACGACCATAGTGGGGGAAACACAGCAGCTCGCATGGCCGAGCTAACCGGTCTCAACCTGATCCGAAAAAGCAAATGTAGAAAAAGTTAAAGTTAAGGTTAAGTGGGAACCGTAGAACTGTAGTTGTCCCTGAGGGCAGTCGCCCATGGATGAACAAGTAGAAGGGGGAGAACACCGGTCTCTGAGCCCAGAGACTTTTCAAAGGGATTGCATAGGCCCAACATCAGGGCCTCTTCGACCTAAGTAGATCGGGGGAAAGGAGAAAAAGGATTACATACCAGACGTGAGGGTCCGTGGATATTTCAGGTGGGGCCTTTAGAAGATGTGTTCCTTTGTGGGGTGAACGTGGTTTTTCTGGATCTGTGACGAACCAGGGTCCACATCTTCCCGGGTGTTGACAGAGGTCTAGAGGGTGGGAATTGGGCTTGCAGATCCTCCTCAGGAACAGGGGGGAGTCCCAGGCTCCTGACAAAGGACTCACCTTCCTGGAGGTCCCTCATGGTGTGTTGCGCGCCATCCTTGGTCACCGTCAGACGAAAGGGGAAGCCCCATCTATAGGGTACGTGGTGGTGTTGTAAGTGGGCAGTAATAGGGCGAAGGTTGCGTCTTTTATTTAGCGTTATGGGCGATAGGTCGCTGAAGATTTGTATCTTTGCCCCCTTAAAGTCCACTCTAGGTTTGTTTCTTGTGGCGATTGTCAGGGCCTCTTTGCTTTCGTAAAAATGAAAGCGGACTATGATGTCCCTGGGATTAGCACCCTGAGGGGGTTTAGGGGCCAGTGATCTATGTGCTCTGTCAAAGCGCAGATCAATGTCCGGGATATCGGGTGCCAGGGAGTTAAACAGGGCTAGCAAGTATGGCCTAATGTCCTTGTCAGCAACAGACTCAGGGACTCCTCGTATGCAGAGGTTTTGCCTACGTTCTCTGTTCTCGAGGTCTTCTTGCTGCACCTGCAGTTGCAGTACTGCATTCTTTAGGTTAGCATTCTCCTCTTCTAAGGCTTGCACATAATTCACCACCTCATCTAGTTTTGTTTCAAGGGTGTCTGTTCTTTCCCCTAGCTGGTCAATCTCCCCTCTCAGTTCGTGAGCTAGTTTATTAACCTCCTTTGCAACGTTGTGAGTGATACTCTGGAGCAATGTCTGCAGTTTCAGGTCCAGGACATCTACTGTTACCAGGGACGTCATTGGAGGTTGCTGCGAGGAGCTGTTGTGTGAGAAGGCAGGGGGGTTATCTATAAACAATGAGGGATCGACCAGCGGGAGTGCGTCTGGCTGATCTGCGGCTTCTGCCGTAGAAATTGAGGCCGGGGACTGCGGCCTAAGCAGGTATTTTTCCATGTGACACGCGGGTTGCGATGCGGCCTGTGAGGATCGTGTCTGGTATATGCGCCTCTGGTCACCGATCTTACCCATACAACGTTCGGCAGGTAGCTGAGGGGTTCCCGGTTCAGTGGAGGTGGCTCCCGGAGCAAAAGTCTCTAGTGTAGCGGAGCGGGAGCTTCGGATGCAGGAGGTGAGGCCGGAGCTCTAGTCAAGTTCGTTCGCCATCCTACGAGCTGCGTATGCGCCCCCTTTACTATGTCTTTTAGTACATCCTGTCTCGTGTATCGCAGGTTAAAGACTCATTACAGGACTGCAATAATGATATGTACTTCCTGATGAGGGGGGTGCGGGACCATCAGAGTAAGAGTAAACCAATTAGGAACCCAGGAGAACAGGTTAATGGGGTGTAGCAAGATGGCCGCTCCTAGGAGTATAGTGATGCAGAATGCGGCGTCTTTTGAAGTAATAAGTAATGGGATCTAATGAAGGGGATTGAGCTTGGTAGACCAATCTGCTGGGTAGTTCAGGAGCCTCTGAAGTGTGACTTAAAAGAATACGTGGAGCCCCAGTTACACTGCTGTTGGGTGTAGCAAGATGGCCGATTTAGGTGTCTATGGGGACAGGGACTTGGTGATCACTGGGGTTAGGCAAGTTCTCCCACCCTGCAGCCTGGGTCTCCCCCCTTGCGGTCCGGATGTTAATTTGGGGCTTGGTTGTAGATTATGGGGGATGGAGAGGCTACTAGTGTGCCCAGGGTGTAGCAAGATGGCCGCCGCTCACCTCTATGCTCAGCGCGCCGTCTACCACAGGATGCCTCTGCCGGCCTTCGGACCTCCCCAGGTCTGTCCCGCTAGTCCAGGGAGGCTTACTCGGGTGTATCCTGGGGTGTTCACCGCTCGCCTCGCGGTCGCGGTACTCGAGCGCTGGGGATTCGGAGTCCCCGCAGGCCTCAAAATGGCGGCGGAGCCCTCGTGGATGGGAGCAGTCCAGAAGGTTCCTATAGGCTCCCTCAGCTGAAGACAGGGCCCAGGATGGGGGTCCGGGTGGGTGCCGAGTGGAGATCCCGGCCCTCAGAGTCGGATCGGGCCGGCCGCACTACGCGCTCGCGGGGGTACAGCCGTAGGAGAGACTGGGGATTCAAGGCCTCACTAGGCCGCGTGGAGTAACGGCCCCCACAGATGGTTCCGGGATTCGGCTCTGCCTCCAGGTAGTTTAAGGTAAGAGGATGGGTGGCGGGTGGGGACGGATGGTGGTCCCTTACCTCCAAGACTGCTGGGGTCTGGATCTTCCGGGAGGCTTTAGGCCGAGAAGATGATGGCGACTGCAGACGCTGAAGGCGTCGGATCTCCGCCCATTTTTCTTTGCAAAATAGCTCAAGCTCTGTCAGATTGGATGGAGAGTGTGTGTCTGTGAACAGCAATTTTTAAATCTTGCCACAGATTCTCGATAGGATTTAGGTCTGGACTTTGACTGGGCCATTCTAACACATGAATATGCTTTGATCTAAACCATTCCATTGTAGCTCTGGCTGCATGTCCAGAGTCGTTGTCCTGCTGGAATGTGAACCTCCACCCCAGTCTCAAGTCTTTTGCAGACTCTAACATGGTAACTGCCAAGATTGCCCTGTATTTGGCTCCACCCATCTTCCCTTCATCTCTGGCCAGCTTTCCTGTCCCTGCTAAAGAAAAGCATCCCCACAACATAGTGCTGCCACCACCATGTTTCACGGTGGGGGGTGGTGTGTTCAGGGTGATATACAGGGTTTGTTTTCTACCACACATAGCGTGTTGCTTTTAGGCTAAGAAGTTAAATTTTGGTCTCATCTGACCAGAGCACCTTCTTCCACATGTTTGCTGTGTCCCCCACATGGCTTCTCGCAAACTACAAACTGGACTTCTTATGGCTTTCTTTCAACAATGGCTTTATTCTTGCCACTCTTCCATAAAAGGCTAGATTTGTGGAGTGCACGACTATTATTTGTCATGTGGACAGATTCTCCCACCTGAGCTGTGGATCACTGCAGCTCCTCCAGAGTTACCATGGGCCTCTTGGCTGCTTCTCTGATTAATGCTCTCCTTGCCCGGCCGGTCAGTTTAGGTGGACGGCCATGTCTTAGTAGGTTTGCAGGTGTGCCATACTCTTTCCGTTTTCGGATGATGGATTGAACAGTGCTCCGTGAGATGTTCAAAGCTTGGGATATTTTTTTATAACCTAACCCTGCTTTAAACTTATCCATAACTTTATCCCTGACCTGTCTGGTGTGTTATTTGGCCTTCATGATGCGGTTTATTCACAAAGGTTCTCTAACAAACCTCTGAGGGCTTCACAGAACAGCTGTATTTATACTGAGATTAAATTACACACAGGTAGACTCTAGTTACTAATTAGGTGACTTCTGAAAGCAATTGGTTCCAGTAGATTATTTTTAGGGGTATCCGAGTAAAGGGGGCTGAATACAAATGCACTCCACACTTTACAGATATTTTGTTGTAAACAATCTGGAACACATTGTATCATTTTCCTTCCACTTCACAATGTTGTGCCACTTTGTGTTGGTCCATCAAAAAAAATCCCAATAAAATACATTAACATTTTTGGTTGTAACATGACCAAATGTGAAAAATTTCAAGGGGTGTGAATACTTCTGCAAGCCACTAATTACAACAACCAACATATGCTATAACCATTACGTTAATTAGCCACCTGGATGACTCAGAGGTCTCATTCCAGGTCAGACTTGCCAACTTCAAGCTCACTAAAACAATGCACATTATTACAAGTATAAACACAACCCACAAGGGTTTGCGAGCAGAGACAATAGGTGTTCTAATTAACACAATTAACAATACAAACAGTGATCTCCCCCCTCCTCAGCCTAGTAGGCAACAGACAAAAGCAGGAGACCTCAGTAGCAGACTGTCCGGCTCCTAAATTAAAAACCATGAAATCCACATCTAAGCAAAGCTTAAATGTCACATTAGGCTATGAAGCAATGCCCCCCCCCCCTCACATTAGGCTATGAAGCAAATACACAAAACTTGAATTGATACTTTAAAGTTGAACTAAACCCAAAAACTCAAAAAGTTTACGGTCCTTCAGAACTTAGGGGGGTCAGAATGTGGCCAGTAAGAATAGAACATGCCTCACATAAGTGGAAGTAAACAATACTTCAGGTTTTGTGGTCAGTGGGAGTAACAAAAATTACATAGTACCTGTGGTCAGTAGGAGCAATAGTGCTCCATCATTGGTATTGTTGGTACTGGTGAGAGGAATAGTGATCCATCATTGGTGTCAGCGGGAGGAAAAGGAAGAAGAATAGTGTCCCATCGTTCATGTCAGTGGGAGGAATAATGCCCCATTGTCTGTGTTAGTGGCAGTGTAAATTTCATCTACAAAAACAGTTTAGTCAAAATTTTCGTCAGCGGCCTTTTTACAGTGACGAAGACGAAACCAAAAGTACACCACATTTTTGTCCACCGACGAAAACTATGATGAAAATCAATTTTGTTTTCATTAAAGAGGAAGTAAACCCTCCACAACTTTTTTATTTAAACATACCCCTGCAAGAGAAAGGCATAATGAGCTAGTATGCATAGCATACTAGCTCATTATGTGGCACTTACCTGAAATAGAAGCACCCGGAGTCCTTCTCGTTCCCCTCCACCGCCACTGCCATCTTGCCTCGATGTCCCGTTACTGCCGTCAGTGTATCGCTGCTCCGGCGCCGTGATTGGCCAGAGCGGCGATGACGTCACACGCATGCACGCTCGGGCCGGCAAGATCCCATTCAGAAAACCGGCAATGATGCCGACCCGCTAGTGTGCATGCATATGATGTCATTGCTGCTGTGTTTTCAGCAAATATCTCCTTAACCGTGTAGGTTAGGGAGATATTTCATGCACCTACAGTTAATCCTTAATCTAGGCTTACCTGTAGGTGCATGTTGTCAAAGTGGGTTTACAACCACTTTAAAAGATGACATTTACCCTCGTGAACTTCCAGTTTCCACAGAGCTCCGTTTTCTTCTGCTCCCAGCAAGCAAGCGACTCGAGTCCGTAGCGTGCTTTGCTTAGCAGAAGTTGGCAGTAGTCAGCACTGTGCAGCCAGCATTATAGGCCTCCGAGTCCTCAGACGACTGTCCAGAGAAGCACTGTGCACTACAGGCCTCCTGACTAGGAATGGGCCGAACGGACCCCTGTTCAGTTCGCACACGAACATTCGAACATCGCGAAAGTTCGGACCCGAATAACGAACCCTGTTAAAGTCAATGGGACCCGAATGTCAAATATCAAAATTGCCATTTTTGAAGGCTTAAATGCAAGTAATTTGGCATACAATGGTTATAGGGGTCCGGGTCACACCCTGGGGGACATGTATCAATAACATTTTTTTGTGAAATACTTCATTTTTAAATGAGCAGCGATTTTTTTGATTTTTAAAGTGAAAGCCTAAAAATGAAAAATTCCTTCCAATATAGTGCCTGGGGGGTCCCCTTAGTCTAACTGTAAAGTGGCAGATCTGTACCATGTGTTGAATCTGCTGCAGCAATAATTGAATTTATAAAGCAAAAAAAAAAGTAATTTTTCATACAAGCTGTCTTTATTTTGCTCAGCAACAGCTGGGGAGCCAGTGTGTATGATGAGGCCACAATGTAGTGCACTGGGAACAAGATTAGAGATTTGACTTTGACTTTGGATAGAAGTAACGGGTGCGTTAAAATAGGTCTTTGGGTGTCGTGGCGCCTTCCCACCGTAACCCTATAGAGATAATCTTGATGAAAGCAAGAATTTGGCTTGCTGTAAAAAATTGCAATGATATGCATCTGTCAGACAGGTGCAGAAAAATTGTTCTTTGGGTGTCGTGGCGCCTTCCCACCGTAACCCTATAGAGATAATCTTGATGTTAGCAAGAATTTGGCTTGTAAAAAATTGCAATGATATGCACCTGTCAAATAGGGGCTGAAAATTTGGTCTTTGGGTGTTAATTGTGCCCATGAAACCTTTACCACAAACATTCTTCCAGATGAAATGATTGAACACCCTCAAAGCTAGGCAGCCTCGAAGTCCTGCAGAGATTCCACATCCCAAAAAGACTTAATCAGTGACATAGGCATCAGGGGCTTCACAGCTGGTAATCCAGGACTAATTAATTTTTATAAAAGTCAAACGGTCCACGGAGTCTGTGGACAGACGCGTTCTATGATCAATAACAAAACCTTCTGCAGCACTAAATGCCCCTTCTGAAAGCACACTGGATGCAGGGCAGCTCAACAACTCAATAGCATACCGGGCAAGTTCTGGCCAGTGGTCTAATCTCATGACCCAGTAAGCCAGTGGATCGTTGGCTGGAAAACTCTCCATCTCTGATTTGGCCCGAGGTAATCGTCCACCATGTGATGCAGATGGGATGTGGAAGCTGACAGCCCTGGGTGGCGAGGGCTAAAAAAAATCCGAAATGCCTCACTTAGGCGGACGCCTTCTCCAACGTTCCTTTCTTGACCAACGGAAGACTCAAAGCTAAGTTTTCCACCACACTGTAACCTGCGAGTCAGGAAAAACGTTCAATAAAATCCCCTTTAATGTGTCCTCAAGAGATTTTATCCTCTGCACTCTCTGTGGGGATGGGATGAGTTCAGAGACCTTCCCCTTATAACGGGGTCAAGGAGGGTTGCCAACAAGTAATCATCCTTCTCCTTTATGCCACGTATTCTTGGGTCCTTTCTAAGGCTTTGAAGCATGAGGTTGCAGAGGCTTGAGAAGCAGACTCCTCGGGGTCACTCAGGATGACAGCATCTGGAACTTCCTCCTCCCAGCCAAGTACTACTCCCAAGGGTCCTGGTGTTGGAAAGCCATCACTTACAGATTGACGCATGTCTTCCTCTTCTTCAAAGCCTATGAAAGTGCCAGAATCCTCCTCCTCCCCTCTCTCCTCCTGTGTGTTCTGTAACATAGGAATGATGGTCTCTGAATAAAGTGGGCCTTGAGAGGAAAGGAAGTCCTCCTCTTCCTCCTGCTGCTCTGCCTCCAGTGCCCGGTCCATAATGCCACGCAGAGTGTGCTCCAGCATGAACACAACAGGGATTGTGTCACTGACGCAGGCAGTCACTGCTCACCATCCTTGTGGCCTCCTCAAATAGTGAAAATACAGTGCATGCATCCTTAATGATCAGCCATTGGAGTGGGGAAAAAAAGCTGAGGCGGCCTGAGCCTGTAGTTGTGCCGTACTGACATAAGTACTCGTTGACGGCCCTCTGCTGCATGTCTAGCCACTGCAGCATTCCCAAAGTTGAGTTCCACCTGGTGGGAATGTCACAAATCAGGCGGTTTACGGGCAGGTGGAATTCCTGCTGAATTTCAGCCAACCGAGCACTGGCTGTGTATGACCGCCTGAAATGGCTACAGACTCTTCTGGTCTGCTTTAGTACATTTTGCAACCCTGGGTACGTACTTAGGAAATGCTGCACCACCAAATTGAGGATATGTGCCGGGCATGACACGTGTCAACAACAACTTTCCCTGTCTAAGGGCGGACAGAAGGTTTGAGCCATTATCGGACACCACCATTCCTGGCTCCAGCTGACGTGGTGTGAACCACCTCTGGGCCTGTCCTTGCAGAGCTGCAAGAATCTCTGCTCCGGTGTGGTTCCTGTCCCCTAAACACACCAGCTGAAGCACTGCATGGCACTTTTTAGCCTGAGTCTGGGAAAAGCCCTTTGAACGCTTAGGGGTACTTGATGTTCATAGGACAATTCTGCAGAGGAGGGCAAGGATGTGGCGGAGGAGGAGGAGGGGGTAGAGCTCACAGGTCTGGCATCACCACCAGCTGTATGGAGACGTGGGGGCACAACAAGCTGCAGCACTGAGCCCTGTTCTGCATCCTTTCGAGTTGCAAGCAGCGTTACCCAGTGTGCTGTGAACAAAATTTATCATCCCTGCCCATGCTTGCTGGACCTCGTGTCAGCAGTAAGGTGGATTTTACAGCTGACTGCCTTGCCCAATGATGCCAGAACATTCCCTTCCACGTGATGGTAGAGAGATGGAACGGCCTTACGTGAAAAGTAGTATTGACTTGGAACCTGCCATTGTGGTACAACACATTGTGCGAATTCATGGAAGGGGGCAGAATCCACCAGGCTGAAAGGCAGAAGTTGGAGAGCCAACAGCATTGACAAGCTTGCATTCAGGCGCTGGGCATGTGTTTTTTTTTTCCACTGCAGAAGATGGGGCAAAAAAATTTGCCAACTACAGTCTACAGATACTGTACTGGTGTGCTGCTGGCAGATGAGCTGCTAGGACCTTTGTAACCCTGTGCTATTCCATCATCCCTGTCAGTGGAGGCTGCTGAAAGGTAAAGAGACTTGGTATCGCAGGGGCACACTGAAGTGGGCAAGGAGGAGGAGGAGGGACAGATTTGTGTCCATTTTAGGTGCTCTTGCCAACGGGCTGAGTGGTTGGACGTTAAATGCTTTGTTAGGCATGTGGTACTCAAATGGTTGATGTTTTTCCAACGTTTGATGTGCCTGTGACACAGTTTGCAGATAGCAACAGTGCGATCTGCTGCAGACGTGCTGAAAAAGGCGCAGACAGCTGAGCTGTGGGGAGATAACAGCTACAGAACGTGATGGAATAGGGTGGCTGCTCTCTACTCTTTCTTGATGTCGACCTCCTTGGGGTTGTTAAAAGAAAGGGGGGAAGAGGGGGAGTGGGACTTTACATGAGCTCATGGCGGCGTAAAGCCATGCACCTCCATCCCTGTCATATTTGAGATAAAGGCAGCAGGAATGCGGCAGGGAAAGCAGCATAATTGCAACAAGGGAAGGGTCTACTTCTCAAGCCATAGGCTTGTATTATGACCTGTCGAATCCACTTGGCTAAAGTAGCTTTTGATGCTGCCTAACCCTTTCTGGGGCCTTCCGGCAGAACAAACAAAGAATCTGTTCTACGAATCTGAGCAGTGGCTTTTAGATAAGCTTTAACTGCTCTTACTACATCCAAAGAATGCAATAACTTTTCCTCTACCGAGCTTGGTTTGGGGAAAAAAGAAGGAAGAACCACATCCTGGTTCAAGTGAAACCTCGATACCACCTTAGGAAGAAAGGCTGGGTGAGGACGTAATACTACTCTGTCCTTATGGATAACCAGATATGGCTCTTTACAGGACATGGCGGCTAATTCCGACACTCTTCTAGCCGAGCATATGGCTACTAAAAATATCAATTTCCTGGTGAGTAGAACCAAGGAAATGTGCCGCAAAGGTTCAAATGGCTGCTTCTGCAGAACCGACAGAACCAAATTTAGATCCCATGGGCATATGGGAGCCTTAATCGGTGGAATAATACGAGTCACACCTTGCATAAAGGATTTGACAAGTGAATGCATAGCCAGGGGCCTTTGAAATAGTATTGACAAGGCCGAAACCTGGCCCTTGATAGTACTTAAGGCAAACTTCCTGTCTACAGCCCACTGCAGGAAGTCCAGAATTCTGCCTATAACGTACTTACGTGGATGCCATTTTCTGGCCTCGCACCAAGTGATGTACGCCTTCCAAACTCTATAGTAGATCTGCCTGGATACAGGCTTCCTGGCATTGATTATAGTTGATACCACAGAGTTAGAGAGACCTCTCTTCTTTAGGATGTGGGATTCAATAGCCAGGCCGTTAAACTTAGAGTTAGTAAGGAAGGGTGGTATATCGGTCCTTGCGAAAGCAGGTCCGGACGACGTGGAAGGGTCCAAGGACTCCCCACAGACATTTTGATGATCTCCGCGTACCAGGCCCTTCGGGGCCACGCTGGAGCCACCAGGATCACCGGCTTCTTCTCCAACCTGACTCTGCGAAGGAGTCGAGGCAACAATTGTAGCGGAGGGAATGCATATATCAGTCTGAACTGATCCCAAGGGAACACCAGAGCATCCGAGCCGCAAGCGAGGGGATCCCTTGTCCGGGAGACAAATCTGTCCACCTTTGCGTTGAATCTGGATGCTAGCAGATCTACATCCGGTGTTCCCCACCGCTGACATATTGCTCGGAAGACCTCGGGATGAAGGGACCATTCCCCTGGGCATAACTGTTGGCGACTCAGAAAGTCCGCCTTCCAATTCTCCACCCCTGGAATGAAGACAGCTGATATACATGGGACATGCTTTTCTGCCCATTCCAGGATGTGACTTACTTCCCTCTGGGCTGCACGACTCCTGGTGCCTCCCTGATGATTGATATATGCCACTGCTGTGGCATTGTCTGATTGAATTCTGACAGGGGACCCTTGGAGTCTGGATGTCCAGGCTACTAGGGCGTACCGGGCTGCTCGTATCTCTAAGAGATTGATGGGCAGGGTTTTTACTACATTTGACCATCTGCCCTGGAGAGACCATTGCTCCAGTACTGCCCCCCAGCCTATAAGGCTGGCATCTGTAGTGACCACCTTCCAAGATATCGGGCTGAAGGGTTTTCCCTTCTGGAGATTCTGGGGGATCAACCACCAGCAGAGACTCTTCCGAACGGAAGGGGACAAAGCCATCGGGAAGTCTAGAGCCTGAACTTTTCCGTTCCAGGCTGACAATATGGCCCTTTGTAAATTCCTTGAGTGGAATTGGGCGTATGGTACAGCTTCGAATGATGCTACCATCTTTCCTAGCAGCCTCATGCACAGGCGTATGGACGGCTGTATTTTTGCACAAAGCAGACGGACCAAGGCCCTCAAAGAGGATACCTTGTCTAGAGGTAAGAAAATCTTCCTCTGGTCTGAATCCAGCCGTAGCCCTAGATATACCAGGTTTTTCACTGGCTGTAGGGCTGACTTGTCCAGGTTGATGACCCAACCGTGAGACTCTAGATACTTGATTGTATCGACAATTACCACTTCTAGCTTGGCAACTGAGTGGTCCATCAACAACAGGTCGTCTAGGTATGCCATTATCGTTACACCCCGTGTTCTTAGATCGGCCAACAGTGGGGCCAGAATTTTTGTGAACACTCGTGGTGCTGTGGCCAGACCGAATGGTAAGGCTCTGAACTGAAAATGGCGCCCTTCTACTGCAAAGCGTAGGAATTTTTGATGACCTGGAAAGATGGGAACATGCAAGTAAGCATCTTTGATGTCGATCGAGGCTAACCATTCCTCCCCTTGTAGGGCAGCGGTGACCGATCGGATCGACTCCATCCGGAAAGACCGGACGTTTAGAAATTTGTTTAGACTCTTTAGGTCCAATATGGGTCTTATGTCCCCGTTTGGCTTCGGGACTGTGAAAAGGTTTGAGTAGAAACCCAACCCCCACTCTTCCATAGGAACCTCCACAATTACTCCTTGGAGCAATAGTTGTTCTAACGCCAATAGGAGAGACCCTCTTTTCAGAGGGTCTCTTGGCATGCCTGACCACATAAAATGGGACGGAGGAGACTCTTTTAACTCCAACTTGTATCCCAGAGTTACTGCGGAGAGCACCCATCTGTCTTTGATCGTCTCCCGCCAGGTCTCTGCGAACAACTGAAGTCTTCCCCCCACCCGTTTGAGTGGGGGCAGCCTTTCATAGGCTTGACTTGGAGGCTGGTTTAGTACCTCTTCGGATCCAGGGCTTTTTATTACCCTGTGGCTGTCCCTGATTTTTACCTCCTGAGTTTGACCGAGGAGGCCGTCGGAACTGCTTAGTAGCAGACGTCGCAGGGATAGGAGAGGTAGTCCTCTTAAAAGATGGACCCCTAGACCTCTTTTTACTCGGTAAGAGAGTACTTTTACCACTGGAAATCTTCTGGATATACTTATCCAGGTCTTCGCCAAAAAGGCGTTCCCCATGAAATGGGAAGCTAACTAAGAGCTTCTTACAGGGAGCTTCAGCAGACCAGTTTTTGAGCCACAGAAGCCTACGCATATGTACCAAAGACAGCGTGAGGCGGGAGGCCTGATGGATAGAATCCTTGATGGCGTCAACCGCAAAGCATAATGCTATAGGCAGATCAGCCAGAGCCTGGGCCTGCTGGTCTGGCAAATCCCTCAGGACCATTTTCATTTGATCCTTTAAAGCTTGGCAGACCCCAATAGCTGCCACTGCTGGCTGTGTAACAGCCCCTGCTGTGGAAAAAGCAGATTTTAATAAAGATTCCAATTTTTTATCCACTGGATCTTTGAACATTTGAACATTATCTACTGGACATGTCAGTGATTTGTTCACAGAAGAGATGGCTGCATCCACCGTAGGAACATTCCATCTCTGGGTGAACTTTTCCTCCATGGGATAGATCACCGGAAACCTTTTAGGCGGAACAAATAGTTTATCAGGATGTTCCCAGTCCTGGTATATAAGTCCTTCCAATAATGGATGTATTGGAAAGGAGCAATTAACCTGGGGAGCTTTTAGCGACCCCAATGAGGAGACAGCAGTAGTTGATGGTTCAACAAGAGGCATTTTAAATGCAGATCGAACCATGTCAGTTAGGGTCTGGACCCACAATCTTTCAGTCTGCGATGCTGAAAATGGTTCATCTACTGTCGATTCCTCAAAAACAGAGCTAACCTCCTCCTGATCCCCTTCAGGTAGGTCGGTCCCTTCCTGGGACTGTTGCTCTGCCAACAGGCACTCTAATGGAGGTGATGGAGATCTGGCGCGCTTTCTTTCCTGTAGAGAAGAAGCGATCAATGCTGCCAATCTCTGCTCCAATCCCTCCAGAGTTGAGGAAAAAACCTCCTCTGTTATATATGCAGGAGCAGATGGACTGAGGACAGCCGCAGTACCTGGCACTCCCGGGGGTTCCTTATGGGTATTAACCTCTGATTTCTCAGGGGAGGAGGGTGCAGATGACTGCTCCAGATCCTCAGAGCCCGATGGAGACCCCCTACACTTCCTGAGAGGTATATCTCGGAGTTTTTTAGGCGGCATATTCCTTAGTTCAAAGCTGAGGTAATCCAGCCACAATACACCCCTTACTGAAATAGTCTAATGCAATTTGCTGCTATGTACATCAGTGGGTGTCTACTAATGCGTCTTTCTGGGGATGCCTGTATCAACCGCCCGCTGTAAGCCCCTATACCATGCTACCAGCTCCTTTTCATGCTCTGTGTCCATAGCAAGCAGCGTGGACTGAGTCCTTTTATCTTGCTGGGACGCCCGCACATGCGCAGAAGCGCTGGGCGCACAGAGCGCGTCATTCGCCAGGCTCCGCCCCCTTTTTTGAAGCTAAACCTTATAAAAGGAAAGCATGTGTGCGCGCGCGTGCGTGCACGTGTGCGCTCTTGGCGCCATGTAGGGAGAGGAGCCAGGGTCCCTGTTTCACCAGGACTCGGGGATGGAAGGAAACTACTTGGCAGCATGACAGAGGAATGCAGCTTCCCTGATAGAGAGCTCACTCATCTGCCTGGACTTTCACCATGGAAGGAATAGTCCCAAGAAAAAAGACGTTCCACAGCGGCCTCTAGTGGACAAACACAGGTACCGCACCTTTGTCTTTTTTTTTTTTTTTTTTAAACCTCCTTTATGAAAAAACATTTCCAGGTTTACAGTTTTTTTAAAACTTCCCTTATGAAAAAACATTTCTAGGATTTCTTAGGCATATACAGCTATTAGCGGGAATACCCTTTAGGTAACAGGCAGAAAGACATATTAGGCTTGGGGGTCCCCTCAATAGAACCAAGTTCCTGAGGGGCCCCCACTTACCTTTTCCCCGCCGCAGGACTTTGTTTGGTCCACAGAAGCCCAAACTTCACCTCTCACGGCAGGCATTGTACTAGACCTTCAGGGACCGGGTTCCCAAGGATTCCACTCCCCTGGACCTGTATAGCACCCTGCACAGATAGCCTCTTGGTTTTGGGTATGACCAGAGCTCTGGATCCCAGGGTCCAGCCCTCCTAAGAGAGGCATTACAGGCAAAACCCTGCTCTTCTCTGCAAGGCCCGGGTACCGACCGTTTAGCTATGAAGCTTTTTTGGTCGGATCCGGAATAGCTTGCTAAGGCCCAGAGAACCTGTACACAAGCCCAGATGAATACATGTTAACCTTGGCCAACACCTTAGACACTGGCAAAAAACTGAGGTACTCCCGGATGGGAGGGGCTTATATAGGGGAGGGTACTTCCTGTTTTGGAAGTTGCCAGTGCCAGCACCTGAAGGTAATTCTATATAACCCACATAGTAATGACTATGCTGCTCTGTGTCCCGTGATGTATGAACAAGAAATAACAAAGCGGTGGATATTAGAATATTTAATGATGCATAAATACATGTTACAATACATAAAAATCCATAACACAGAAAATTGTACACTGATTGGCATCAGTCCCCAACACGGTAATGTCAGGAAGCAGCATGTTGGTAAACATTAACACTGATAAATACCAGTTCCCAACACGGTAATGTTGGGTAGCAAAATGTTTATAAACAATATTTCTAAAATATAATTGGAGGGACCACCATGGTTCATAATTGGGTAAACATTTTGGAACATATTGTCTGTATGGTCTAAAATCTTGCTGATCCCTGAAAATTGGGGTTAAAAAAGCACATAACATGGTAAGCGTGTAAGAGAATACACAACATCTGGTAGCTCGACGCGTTTTGCTGCTTATAGCCGCTCTTCAGGAGCAGACATATGATATAGGCATGTAGAAGAGGGGTGCAGAATAGCACCCATACCTCCAATGGAGTGCTGGCCGTGGCGGGCGCCGCCGCCGAACATGCCCCCTCAGCTCCCTACACTGGATTTCTTGGGTGGATCATGATCCCTGCTATTGTGCCATCTAGTGCACACTAAATGTAGGTGATACGTTTTGATTGGAGGTATGGGTGCTATTCTGCACCCCTCGTCTACATGCCTATATTGATACAAGCTAGTTTACTTAGCTATCTACCTTCTCATTGCAGAAACATCATATGTCTGCTCCTGAAGAGTGGCTATAAGCCGCGAAACGCATCGAGCTACCAGACGTTGTGTATTCACTTACGCGCTTACCATGTTATGTGCTTTTTTAACCCCAATTTTCAGGGATAAGCAAGATTTTAGACCATGCAGACAATATGTTCCAAAATGTTTACCCAATTATGAACCATGGTGGTCCCTCCAATTATATTTTACGAATATTGTTTACAAACATGTTGCTACCCAACATTACCGTGTTGGGAACTGGTATTTATCAGTGTTAATGTTTACCAACATGCTGCTTCCTGACATTACCGTGTTGGGAACTGATGCCAATCAGTGTGCAATTTTCTGTGTTATGGATTTTAATGTATTGTAACATGTATTTATGCATCATTAAATATTCTAATATCCACCGCTTTGTTCTATTTGTCACCATGGGCTTCATTTAAAGTCCCACCCTTACCTTGTTGCAATTATGCTGCTTACCCTGCCGCATTTCTGCTGCCTTTATCTCCTTGGGGTTGTGCCGCCTCACCTTCAGTTTCCTCCTCTGCTCTATCTGGTACCCAAGTCGCATCAGTGACCTCATCATCATCATCTCCATCTTCATCATTACCACTGTAGACAACTTGGCAAAACGCTGCGGCTTGGGGAACATGAATGCCAATTTGTCTACCAGTGTTCCTCCCTCTCTCTAGGCTCATGTTCCTGTCATCCTCAACCTCAGAACCAGCATCTGAATCCAGTAATAGCTGGGCATCATTAAGGAACAAGTGGCTGACGCTGTGGTCAAATAACTCAGCTGACTCCTCAATGGCTGATGTTAGGGCTATGGCAGAAATAGATGTGGACAAGGAGGCAGGTTTATCCACTCTGGCAACTGCAGGGGACTGCACACTTGTCTCTGCTTGTGTGACAGAGGATGAGGAGGATGAGGAAGGTTTAGTACCACCTCCTCTGCATGCTGTGGCTGGATAGCACGGGCAAACTCACTAAACAGAGGAAATGATGCCCTGCCTGAGGACTGACCACCACGTCCACCTTTGCCTGTGGGCACATTTGTTGCTGGCCCCCTTACAGTGCCAAGGGAACGTCTGCCTCTCCTTGTTGTCCTCCCAGACATTATTGGGAGGGAGGGGGCGGTGCTTATAAGCAAATGTAAAGGAGAAGTTGAAATCTGTACGTGGATGCACTTTAATCAATGTAAAGAGGTGTTTGGTGCCCTTTAATTTGAGTACTCACACTACACAGACACACTCCATGGATACACATATAATATACTGCAATATAATGTGCCAAACTGGCAGTAACACACACAGAACTATATGTTGTTAAACTGGCAGTAATGCACACAGTACTATATGGCGTTTAACTGGCAGTAACACACACAAAACGATATGGTGTTAAACTTGCAGTGACAGTGGGTGACAGTCAGGAAGGGTTGAGGGGGAATAGCCAGGGAGGCCGTTTCAGGGCTGGAGCATCCCAATAAGTATGCTCTATTGAGTAACATTGGTGAAACCAGTCAGGGACCAGCACTGCTGGAGCTGAGGGACTCTCCTAGCTGCCGGGGGAAGAACTCCTCCAGTGAGAGTGGGGGGGGGGGAAGCGAAGGGAAAGGAAAGACAGATTCTGGTGGTAGGGGACTCAATTCTTTGAAGGACAGAGAGGGCAATCTGTAACAAAGACCTGAAGCGCCAAACTGTATGTTGTCTACCGGGCGCTCGGGTTCGGCATATCACGGATCTGCTGGACAGATTACTGAGAGGGGCTGGGGAAGACCCAGCTGTCATGGTGCACGTTGGCACCAATGACAAAGTCAGAGGCAGATGGAGTGTCCTAAAAACGATTTTAGGGACTTGGGAGCTAAATTGAGGAAAAGGACCTCCAAGGTAGTATTCTCAGGAATACTACAGGTACATCGAGCCACACCAGAAAGGCAGAGGGGGATTAGGGAAGTGAACAAGTGGCTGAAGAGCTGGTGTAGTAAGGAGGGGTTTGGGTTCCTGGAGGACTGGGCCGACTTCTCAGTCGATAACCAGTACTATAGAAGGGACGGACTGCACCTAAATGAGGAGGGTGCAGATCAGCTGGGAATAAGGATGGCCAAAAAGTTAGAGGGGTTTTTAAACTAGGCAACGAGGGGGGAGGGTCCAGAGATAGAGAGAGTCAGCGTGGAACATATTCCAGAGGGTAGTATTAGGGGCATTAGTGGTAGGGTAACCAAAGCACATAAACCCAAGGTAAGTATAGTAGCAAGTCCTAGTTGCAATCTCAGAACACCCAAGAGGATAGTATGTGACCGGTCAAAATATATATATATTAATGCATTAAAGTGTTTGTTCACCAATGCCAGAAGTCTGCCAAGCAAAATAGGTGAGTTGGAAGCTCTGGTGCATGAGGAGAGCTATGATGTAATCCGTATTGCTGAAAACTTGGCTTCATTCCTCACATGACCGGGCTATTAATATTCCTGGCTATGCACTCTTTCGGAAAGACAGGGTAAAAAGGAAAGGTGGAGGGGTCTGTCTGTATGTGAGAAGTGATCTCAAAGCAAGTGTGAAAGAGGACCTGGTGGATGGAGAGTGGGATGAGTCTGAAGCATTATGGGTGGAATTGCATACAGATGTGCGTAGTTCAAAGTTAATCATTGGAGTTTGTTATAGACCACCCGATGTTAATGAGGAGGTGGTGACTCAGCTCCTTGCACAGATGGAAAGGGCTGCAAGGGCTGGGACGGTGATAATAATGGGGGATTTTAACTACCCAGAAATTGACTGGAGTAATGGCACTGCTGGGACAAGTTAAAGGGCAAAAATTTATAAACCTATTGCAGGACAATTTTATGGTCCAGTTTATTGAGGCCTCAACTAGGAATGATGCTCTGTTGGACCTGGTAATCTCAAACCATGCAGAGCGTATTACTAATGTTCAGATAAAGGAACACCTGGGTAGCAGTGACCATAACATGATTTCATTTGAGGTTAGCTGTAAGCAAAAATCACATACGGGAAAGATAAAAACACTTCATTTCAAGAGAGCAAATTTTCCAAGGATGAGGGCTGCTCTCCAGGACTTAGACTGGGAGGGAATATTGGCATCAATGGGTACAGAACAGATATGGGAATTCTTCAAAAAGACTGTTTGTGAACTCACTGCAAAGTATATTCCCACGGGCAATAAGTTTAAAAGGCTAAAAATAAAACCTATGTGGCTCACGGACAACGTTAAAAAAAACTATAAACTATAAGAAAAGAGCTTTTAAAAAAATATAAAAATGAGGGAAACACTAGTGTAATTTAAATGTTACAAAGAATATAACAGGTTATGTAAAAAGGAAATCAAGGATGCAAAAATTCTAAATGAACGACAGATTGCAAAAGATAGGACAAACCCCAAAAAATTCTTCAAATATATTAATAGTAAAAAGGTCAAGTCTGAGCATGTAGGCACTTTACAAAATAATCTAGAGTGGGTGACTGGGGACAAAGAGAAGGCTAATTTATTAAATACTTTCTTCAGCTCTGTGTATACAAAGGAGCATGGGGGAGCTCATGTCCAAAATGGGGGTAGTAGTGACACAGCCCCAAATCCACAATGGCTCAAAAGTGATATGGTCCAGAAATATTTAGACAGAATAAAGGTGGATAAAGCACCTGGACCAGATGGAATACACCCACGAATCCTAAAAGAATTGAGCTCTGTAATTTCAAAGCCATTGTATCTAATTTTTAGGGACTCATTTATGACAGGAATAGTGCCACTGGTTTGGCGCAGGGCCAATGTGGTGCCTATATTTAAAAAGGGAACAAAATCTTTACCAAGTAACTATAGACCTGTTAGTTTAACTTCTATAGTTGGGAAGATACTGGAGAGATTAATAAAAGACCACATAGATGAGTTCTTGCTGGAAAAAAATATTTTAAGCAACAGACAGCATGGATTCATGATAGACAGAAGTTGTCAGACAAACCTGATTTCTTTTTATGAAGAGGTAAGTAAAACCTTGGACAGAGGGGTGGCGGTGGACGTGGTATACTTGGATTTTGCAAAATCGTTCGATACAGTTCCCCACACACGGCTCATGTGTAAGGTAAAGTCTACAGGATTGGAAATATCAGTTTGTAAATGGATAGAAAACTGGCTAAAAGGCAGAATTCAGAGAGTAGTGGTTAATGATTCTTACTCTGAATGGTCTAAGGTTATCAGTGGTGTACCCCAAGGTTCAGTGTTGGGACCCTTACTTTTTAATATCTTTATAAATGATATTGGGTCTGAGATCAAAAGTAACATTTCTGTTTTTGCAGATGACACTAAGCTATGCAGTGGAATAACGTCCTTACCCACTTAACGACCGCCCACTGTAAATATACGTCGGCAGAATGGCACCGACAGGCACAATCACGTATATATACGTTATTGCCTTTGTATAGTTGGGGGGTCCGATCGGACCCCCCTTCTTTACAGTGAGCGGTCGTTTTACCTTCGGGAGCGATCCGGCATGAGGCGACGGCCATTCGATTCCGGCCACCCCCTCTCGATCGCTCCCGGCGAATGAGAGAGCTTCCCCTGCCTGCCAGGAAGGAGGAAGTGATGTCATCTCTCCTGGGGCGCTCAAATATACCGAGCGCCGTACAGGAGAAGATGCCAGGTTAGTACACACAACACTACACTGACACCAGGACACATAGGCACATAAATCGCCCCCCCCAGGCCCCCCCAGATCACCCCCCAGCCCCCCCCCCAGCCCCCAGTCACAGTGTCACTGATTGCAGTGACCATTTATTTAGTGATCACTGCAATCAGTGACATTTGTGACTGTAAAAGTGTCACCAAAGTTTAGTCTTAGGTCCAGTGTAGCCCCCTAACCCCCCCCTAATAAAGGTTTAACCCCCTGATCACCCCCCAGATAACCCTTTCACCCCCTATCACCACTGTCACTAAGCAATCATTTTTCTGATCGATGTCTTAGCGTCGGTGATGCTGATCGGTAGCCAGTAATTTTTTTTAGGTTCGCCGCAGGTTTTTATAGCGTCGGGTACCCCCATATATTACCTAATAAAGGTTTAACCCCCTTGATCGCCCCCCAGGTAACCCTTTCACCCCCTATCACCACTGTCACTAAGCAATCATTTTTCTGATCGATGTCTTAGCGTCGGTGATGCTGATCGGTAGCCAGTAATTTTTTTTAGGTTCGCCGCAGGTTTTTATAGCGTCGGGTGCCCCCATATATTACCTAATAAAGGTTTAACCCCCTTGATCGCCCCCCAGGTAACCCTTTCACCCCCTATCACCACTGTCACTAAGTTATAATTTTTCTGATCGATGTCTTAGCGTCGGCGATGCTGATCGGTAGCCAGTAATTTTTTTTAGGTTCGCCGCAGGTTTTTATAGCGTCAGGTACCCCCATATATTATCTAATAAAGGTTTAACCCCCTGATCGCCCCCCAGGTAACCCTTTCACCCCCTATCACCACTGTCGCTAAGCAATCGTTTTTATGATCGTTGTCTTAGTGTCGGTGATGCCGATAGGTAGCCAGTAATTTTTTTACGCTGGTTAGTTAGTTTGCTTTTTATAGTGTCAGGGCACCCGCTGTATATAACCCAATAAAGGTTTAACCCCCTGATCACCCGGCGGGTGATATCAGTTAGGTTTTAGCGTCAGAGAGGGTCTGCGTCACACCCCAGGCAGCGTCAGGTTAGTGCCAGTAGCGCTAACACCCACGCGTGAAGCATACACCCCCCTTAGTGGTATAGTATCTGATCAGCTCAATATCTGATCTGATCAGATCTATACTAGCGTCCCCAGCAGTTTAGGGTTCCCAAAAACGCAGAGTTAGCGGGATCAGCCCAGATACCTGCTAGCACCTGCGTTTTGCCCCTCCGTCCAGCCCAGGCCACCGAAGTGCAGTATCGATCGATCACTGTCACTTGCAAAACACAACACACATAACTGCAGCGTTCGCAGAGACAGGCCTGATCCCTGCGACTCCAGTGCTGTAGGAGCTAATTTCACCACCACAGTTAAAAAAAAAAAGCATATATGCCGAAGCATTGGGGCAGCAGGAGCGGAGGAGCGATTTTGCTCCTAATGCCGCGTACATACGGTCGAAATTGCGACGGAGGCTTGCCCGTGGAAAAGTCTGACCATGTGTACGCGGCATAACTTTTGCGAGAAGATGCCCCTATGCTTCGGCATATATAAATGGTGCATGTATGCCCATCATTAGAAGTGGGTGGATGAAGGGCGGTATTCTAATGGTGGGCATACCCACCGATCAATCTTTTTTTTTCGTTCAGCCAACAGGCTGCATGAAAAAAAAGATTACAATACATGTCCAACAAGGACCAGCAACGTACTGGTATGTTGCTGGACTTTGAATGTTTATACCAGAATGATGCCTGCGGGTTTAGGTATCATCTTGGTATCATTCTTTTCAGCCAGCGGCCGGCTTTCATGTAAAAGCAATCCTAGTGGCTAATTAGCCTCTGGACTGCTTTTACAAGCAGTGGGAGGGAATGTCCCCCCCCGGATATAAAAAGCGCCATTGGGAAATTAGGAAAGCATTTTATCACACCGATCTTGGTGTGGTCAGATCCCTAGTCTGACACTAAACTAATATTCTACACTGACACTGACAATTCAAGCAAAATAGCACAGTATAGCACAGCACACTAACTAATAGCACTGAACAGAGCCCTGTTCTATCTCTCTCCACGCCAAAATCACACTGAAAATGGCTGCCATTGAAAGAATACTTTTATACTGTGGGTCGGGAATGAGCCATGATTGGATAAAGTCATGATGACAGTGTCCAATCATGACTCTGACAGAGCTCTGTGCCCTGGTTGGCTGGAGCTTTCACTGCTTCAGCCAGTCAGGGCTTGCAATGCACTGTTCAGCGTCGCAATGCATTGTGGTCGGTTCGGGGGGGGGGGGGGGGCGAACAAACGGTCGAACGTCCTGAAAGTTCGTCTGGTCTCCCGAACGACCGAACAGCGAAAGTTTGGCCCGAACTTATGCTCGGGCCGAACCGTTCGCCCATCCCTACTCCTGACAAGAGTCCCAATCCCGACGACGACCGTCCAGAGCAGAGAGCAATGTGAGCGTGTACATTACAATTACAAGCCTCCCCTCAGACCAGCGTCCATCCAGAGCACTGTGTGTGCATTACAGGCCTTCTCTGACCACTGGTACCCAGAGCACAGTGCATTACTGGCCTCCCCTCAGACCACCATCCCAGAGCACTGTGCAGCAATACAGGCCTCTCATACCACCATCCAGAGTATTGTGCAGCATTACAGGCCTCCTCAGACCACTGTGCAGCATTACAGGCCTCTCAGACCACCATCAAGAGCACTGCGCAGCATTACAGGCCTCCTCAGACCACCGTCCAGAGCACTGTGCAGCATTACAGGCCTCCTCAGACCACTGTCCAGAGCACTGTGTAGCATTACAGCCACAGTCCAAAGCACTGAGCAGCATTACAGGCCTCCTCAGACCACTGTGCAGCATAACAGGTTCCTAAGACCACCGTCCAGAGCACTGTGTAGCATTACGGTCACCGTCCAGAGCACAGTACAGCATTACAGGCCTCCTCAGACCACTGTCCAGAGCACTGTGTAGCATTACAGGCCTCCTCAGACCACTGTGCAGCATTACAGGCTTCCTAAGACCACTGTCCAAAGCACTGTGTAGCATTACAGGCCTCCTCACTGTCCAGAGCACTGTGTATTGCAGGCAGCATCCTCAACAACCATGTCCAGACCTCACTGAGGTGAATCGGACTCAGGGTGAGTCATTCCTATTTTCCCATCCCCACTGCTGCATAAACTATACCGGAATGTCAGCATCTGTGACTGGTAGAAAGAGAAGAGAATGGATGTATTTTACATTTGGATGTTAAGGACAACAAGACCCTTTGCAAACCACGTGGAGCGACACTCGCTGGTAAAAATACAACAAACTTGAAGCATCATTTGCGGACAACTCATCCCGAAATTCATACAAAGGTAAGCACAGCACACTTAACTCCACTTTTGTTGAGAAAGACTTATCTATGTACATTGCAGGGATTTTTTTTAACAAACTTTGTTGCAGTCAGATGTCATACCTTTTGTTATTCTGAAGTAGAGAAAATGGAGTACTGTCTTTGATACTTTTTTTATTTGCACTAACATACAATTTTTCAGGACAAGCTTTCGAGGTATGTCCCCTTCAAGGTCCAAGCAGTACTGATTCACAATTTTTTTTTGCAGAATATTAAAACAAAACAAGAAAAAAAAAATCTGAGGGAAAGGAAAAAAAAAACAAAAAAAAAACCATACAAATCAATGGTAATAAAGATAGCAGGAGAGTTAGTGAGATAAGACAGAGGGAGAGCTATAGACTTGAGGGGGGATGCTAGTCACAGAGGGGGGTCATAAAACCTTAGTATAATGGGTAAGGAAATCAATATCTAAATTTAGGCCATTAGTTTTTGTGTCAAAATGAATTATTCTTAGTTCAAACGTTTTCCTTTCCTGGATAGTTCTGAAATTCCCTTTAACCACCTCCCTACTGTGCACGAAAACCCCCTTCCTGCCCAAGCCATTTTTCAGCTTTCAGCGCTGTCACACTTTGAATGACAATTGCGCGGTCGTGCGACGTGGCTCCCAAACGAAATTTGCGTCCTTTTTTTCCCACAAATAGAGCTTTCTTTTGGTGGTATTTGATCACCTCTGCGGTTTTTATTTTTTGCGCTATAAACAAAAGAAGAGCGTCCAGTTTGGAAAAAAAACACTATTTTTTAATTTTTGCTATAATAAATACCCATTTTTTTTTTTAAATAAAATTTTCCTCAGTTTAGGCCGATACGTATTCTTCTACATATTTTTGGTAAAAAAAAAAAAATTGCAATAAGCGCGTATTGATTGGTTTGCGCAAAAGTTATAGCGTGTACAAAATAGGGGATAGATTTATAGCATTTTAATTTTTTTATTTTTTTATTAGTAATGGCGGCGATCTGCGATTTTTTATTGTGACTGCGATATTGCGGCGGACACATCGGACACTTTTGACACATTTTTGGGACCATTCACGTTTATACAGCGATCCCTGCTATAAAAATGCATTGATTACTGTATAAATGTGATTGGCAGGGAAGGGGTTAACCACTAGGGGGCGGGAAGGGGTTAAATATGTTCCCTCAATGTGTTCTTACTGTGGGGGGAGGGGACTGACTGGGGGAGGTGACTGATGGTTGTCCCTATGTACAAGGGACACACCATCAGCCTCCTCTCCCTCACAGGACGTGGATCTCTGTGTTTACACACAGAGACCCACTTTCCTGCTCGTTTCCCGGGCAATCGCGGGTGCCCGGCGGCAATCGCGGCCGCCGGGCACGCGCACCGGGGCCTCGTGAACGCGGCGGGCGCGCGCGCGCGCCGCTGGCTTCAAGCGCGCGCCTCCTAGCTCGTTTTAAAGGGAGGACGTCATATGACGTCCTCCCAGAACGAGAGTATCCTCCGCCCGCCGTCAATTGACAGTGGGCGGTGGACAAGTGGTTAAGAACTAAAACATTGAGGTCTTCTATAGTGTGGTCCGGTTGTGAGAAGTGATGTCCCACAGGTGTGCAGAAACGTCTTCTTTATGTTCCTTGATGGTATGTCTGTGCAAATTCATCTGAGGTAATAGCTGTTTATTTGTCTGTCCATGTTGTGCACTTAGTCAGTCACTGAATCTTTATGGTAGTGATTTCATAATCTCATAATATCCGCTGCTGCTTTCCCGGAATGGAAGTAAAATATCTCACCAAAATATATATAGAGGGATGTATGTGGTCAGGGAGGGGCACTGTCAATTTTCACACAGCACAGGACGTCTGAAGGCCTAAGGCCGGCCCTAGGAAGTGCCATATATGTAGTATATTATAGAGAGACAACTTGGAGCTGACTGTGTGGGGTGACAGAACGTTTTCCCCCCAAATTCAACCTCACAGTGTCAGGGCTGGGCTCAGCCCTTCCTTCTCGGAGCAGGCAGCTCAGCTGTCGGTTAATTGCCAGCTCCAATCTTTTCCACAGTGACTTGCCTGATGATCATATCCTGCTCATCAGTCCTGCAGGTTACTTAAGCTGTTCAGTCCAGATCTTCTCTGCCCTCACCTTGGTCAACATATCAGAGATTCTCTCCTATGTACCTGTTAAAGACTTGCTTGGCTGATGTCCCTTTTGGTTCCTGATCCTGCTTGCTGTTCCACTATACTGATTCTCCGGTTTCCTGATTTCCTGGCCTGTCCTGAAGTACACTGATCCCTGGCTCCCTAACGTCCTGGCTTGTCTGACTATCCGCTCCGGTTACCGAACACTGGCTATGTTTTGACAACTTTTGCTGTTTACCTTTTACTATTAATATTAAACTAGTGTGAATTACTGTACTTCTGTCTCAGTCTGATTCATGGTTTCTGACACACAGATACAAAAAACCTCCAATTACGGACCAAGTCAAGCCAGAGCACCACCATAGCAAACTATTTGCACTGCTCCTTTAGGTGCTCCAAAATACAAAATTGACACTAAGGAACAACAGGCCAGGGAGCAGGCCATAGCAAAATGAATTGGTTACACCGGATTACCAGTCAGAACAATTGAAGATGAGGACTTTGTTAGGATGATGGAGAAAGTAGATTCTTAGATAGAGAAAGCTGACTGTTCCAAAGAAAACTAAAATAAGCAATCTGATTGACAAACAGTATGAAGATGAAAAACAAAAATTAAAAAAAAGACTGACTGCTGTCCAGAGAGTATCTATTTGTACTGATTTATGGACCAAAAAAAAGAACTCACAGCTTCATTCCTTGCTATATATGCATGCTACTTTTGTGTTAAACAACATAAACCTGAACACATATTGTTGGCCCTTGAACAAGTAGTTTACCCACTGCACAGTCAATGAAATCATGAGTGAACAAATGCTTGCAAGAGTGGGACATACCAAAGAGGAAGATCCTTACAGTGATAACAGACAATGGGATTAATATGGTGACAGCATTTAAAACAAACCACAGCAGCAGCAGTACCACCCAGCTCTAGTGAGGAAGAATGAGTCCGAAATTGATGATCTGCAGTGAGCTATTTTAATTATTCTTGTACATGATAATACAATTATCACATGGATATGAGATGATTGATATGGGGGTGCTGTCTGCTCTACTCTACTGGTGCATCTTTGTTATTTTTCCACTATTTGAAAATCTCATGTAAAAGTATTCCCAAAGGAGGTTGAGTGTTAAAATAGAATGGAACAGTGAAGCCCTGTACACACAATCGGTTTTACCGATGAAAACAGTCCGATGGACTTTTTTCATCGGACAAACCGATTGTGTATGGAACCCATCGGTCTTTTTTCCATTGGTTTTAAAAAATAGAACATGTTTTACATTTTTCTGATAGATCAAAAACCGATAGCAAATTCCGATCATCTATGGTAAATTCCATCGGATAAAAAACCCACGCATGCTCAGAATCAAGTCGACGCATGCTCAGAAGCATTAAACTTAATTTTTCTCGGCTCATCGGAGTGTTTTACGTCACCGCGTTTGGAACGGTCGGTTTTTTGACTGATGGTGTGTAGGCAAGACTGATGGAAGTCAGCTTCATCGGATTTCCGATGGACAAAACCATCGGATTAGAATCCATAGGATATCCGATCGTGTGTACGAGGCTTAACTCTTTTCTATAATTTATGCTTATTTGGCTGTGTTGCTCTCGGTAGGGTGGACCAGACACCGTGTGTGGTGCATACCTTATAACTTGCGGTCCACATTGTGCAGAAGGAGGCAAGGATTAATAGAATCCTTTATAAAGCAAGATCAATAATAGTGAACCTCTTCTGCAAGTCTTCCATTACAACACAGAAGATATTGGAGAATTGTGGCCTTATGCTGCATACACACGGTTGGAATTTCCGTCAAAAAAAGTGTGATGGGAGCTTTTGGTCGGATATTCCGACTGTGTGTATGCTCCATCCAACTTTTTCTGTCTGAATTTCCGCCAGCAAAAGATTGAGAGCAGGTTCTTTATTTTTCCATTGGAAAAAGTTCTTGCCGGAAATTCCGCTCGTCTGTATGCAATTCCGACGCGCAAAAAAAACGCATCCTCAGAATCAAGCAGAAGAGCCGAATTGCCTATTGAACTTCATTGATCTTGGCCCGTCGTACATCACCGCGTTCTTGACCATCGATATTTCAGACAAGAATTGTGTGACCGTGTGTATGCAACACAAGTTTGAGCCAACATTCCGTTGAAAAAAAACCACGGTTTACTTTTCAGAAATTCCGCTTGTGTGTACAGGACATTACTCTTTTAAATGACTGACCCACACGCTGGTCAGGTACATTCAATATGATCGCAAGACTCCAAAAACTGAAAGAGTCGGTCTTGCAAATAACAAACATGGGATGGGACAGCTTGCTCCCTAGTTAAATGGCAAAAGCTCACAGCATGACCTACTGCTGCCTTTTGCGAAACATACTAAAACCCTCCACCGAGTGACACCATGTCCCTGCACTCTTTGATCTACTCAGCCACCTTGAAGACTTTAAAAAGAACACTAGCTACCAAGACCTTACCACAATTGCACAGAAAATGAAAGGGAATGTGGACCAGTGTTTTGCTTTATTCTTAGATCCAACTGATGCTTGTTTAGACAACCCTACTGTCTGTGAAACCCTTGTTGATGTGGCGGACGAGAATCTTCAGGAACTGCTTAAAAAGGCAGAGGAGTATGCCATAAGAAAATCCACTGCCCCACACACAAAATGAGGAATTGTCTGAAGATGATGTAAGCAGACAGTTTTCGGTTTCTTTCTAAATGCCGCAGAAGACCCAGGCAGAGGCTCTCCCCAAACAGCATAGAGCAGCAGATCAGAAAATATAAGGAAGAGCTTTTGCACCAAGTTGCCACCATCACCGAGGATACCGAAACAGATTTTTGGCTGTCAAAGAGTGACCCTTTTTATCACCAGCTAAAACCTTTTGCATTAGATGCCAGCTTCTCAAGCCTTTGCAGAGAGGGTATTCAGTGTCATAGATGACCTTTCTAGAGGCGGCGGAATACAGAAAGGGTCATATTGGTACAAAGTGCTTTCCTTAACATCAATCAAAACAAATAGAAGTGTTTTATTCTCCAGGTATTTCTAACATAAGAAGCATACCTAATACTTGTAGATTGTGCCTACTGCGACAGGAAGAATCAATAATTCAACAAAATGCTTTTTCTACAAATGCCATTAGTATGTGGAACTATAACAACCACCACTATTTATTAACTCCTCTCTCTCTTAGCATTGACAAATTTAACAATAGAGGTAAATATCACACTAATGAAAAAGAAAAATAGATCAGTAACTATCAAATGGGGCAGCCTTATGTCAGGGTCCTGCCCCAGTAGTCTTTTTAGTGTAATATTTACCTCTAGTGTCATTGTGAATGCTGAGAGAGAGAGAGGAGTTGATAAAAAGGTGATTCTTATAATGCACACACTAATGGCATTATTGTAGACTGTACACTTTTTCTTTGAATGTATCCGAGAATTAGAACTGTTGAAATAATAAACAGACAGTAAACTAATTCTTATTGTAGAAATAAGCATTACCCTTGAGTCTTGGTTTATTATGCTGTGCCAGACTGCCAGTGACAGTGCCTGTGCTTGTAGCTGCTAAAATGTTTTGTTGTGTTCTGTTCAGTTCCTTGAACTATTAAAGTTCAAGTAAATGTGCACTGCATTGTGGCACTATTACGCAAAGATTTTTTTATTTTAACATTACACTTCTATCAAAAAAGCAAGATTCTTGTAACGAAACTTGCTTTTACCTAAAGACGCTATATAAGGACTAAATCTGTGTCTGTAGTGCATGTTCAAACATTAACACCATAAACAATAACACATTCCATTTATTTTTTCACTCCAGGAGTATACTGTATAATGAGTTTGGAAATTGCAGAGAAATTCTTAACTAATACATAACAATTTAACTAAACCCATTCGATTTTAGTTGACTAAATGCTAAATAAAACAATTGCAGATGACTAAAATGCGGCTAAAAGTAAAATGGCATTTTAGTCAAAAGACTAAAACTAAATCGAAATATGCTGCCAAAATTAACACTGGTTAGTGAACAAAATGGTGCATCATTATTGATGTCAGTGGAAAGAATAGTACCTTGCATCAGTGGGAGGAACAGTCCCCCGAAGGTCAGATAAATGCCCCAAGGGCTGGATAAAGGTAAGCAAATGACCATATCCAGCCCCCGGGTTGCAAGTTGGAGACCACTGTTATAGGCCAAACTTGGAAATGTTGAAGCACAATTTTGGAAAGAGTATAATTCCTTGCAGTGGGGCTGCATCCATATTACAAGGGTTAAATGCTTGTTTTTGTCTAGGGGATGGGAAAAGCAGTTTTACTTACCCAATCCTCCACTCCCTTATGCTCTGGCAGTTGGTCGTTCCTCAGCGTCCTCACGTCTAATGCAGGGCCCTGCATCAGCCTTGAACATGTCAGTACCCTAGACCACAATTGTGGGGAAGAAGATGCTACAGTGACAAGTATAGCAGTACAGAGGATCCTGATGGAGCAGAGGATCCAATACTGTAAGTAAAACTGCTTTTCCCCTAGAACAGTGGTTCTCAACCTGGGGGTCGGGACCCCTTCGGGGGTCAAATGACGATTTGCCAGGGGTCGCTAAATCCTGGGCTGTTCCTGAAGCCCGCACCACTCTCTCAGCCTTTTCACAGCTGCCCAGCAGGGCTGTCCCTTGAGCCTGCGGCTGCCCAGCTAGGCTGTTCCTGGAGCCCGGGGCTGCCCACTCAGCCTCTTTGCAGCCGCCCATTCAGTTCACGGCATGGGTGGGGGGGCAGAGACTAGAGGTCAGCTGACTGGTGAGGAATGTGAAGAGAGAGGGGCTGGAGGAGATCCTATTTCCTGATTTCGGCATAGGTGTCACTGCTGCGAGACATCACAGAGCTGGTGACACAATGAAGCCAGAGACACAGTGAGTAACACTACCTGTGATTAGAGTTGGCATTAAAAGTCCCCACCACAGTTCTCAGATCAGCAGATGACCTTGATCAAGAGCACCTAAGTTGGCTTATCAGAACTCCCCCCCAGAATTGCCACTGATCCCACCCCCCCACCAGCAGTGTCACCCATCCCACTCCCCCCCCCCCCACCAAGGAGTAAGAGAAGAAATAAAAATAGAAAATACATGGAAGGGAGAGGAAAAGGGAAGGAACAAAGAAAAAGGGAGAGAAAGAACAATAAAGACAGATAGGGATGGGGGGGGAAAAAAACAAGAAATTAGGATAGAGAGCGATAAAAGGGAAAGAAAGGCGAACAAAGAGAGTGGAATATACTAAAATGTACCATAAGGGGTTTTAATACTGTGCGAGTTAAAGGGACTTAGGGCGCGCTAAATGTCCGTGGGTTAGGGGTGCAAATGTCTTACCTTGAGTGCTGACAACCCACGCTACGAAAATAATTTTACTGTTAGGGGTCCCCACAACTTGGGAAATTATATTAAGGGGTCCCTAGAAGGTTGAGAACCACTGCCATAGAAATAAATGCTTTCAAATCTTGCAGTGGGGAGCATTTTTACTTTTCCTGGAGTTCAGGTTTTAATTGTGTCTAAGCAGTACCCTTTAAAATGTAACTTTTTGTTTGGAATTTCTTCTGATAAATATGAGTGTGCTTTCATGTATGTGCCTACACCCCAAAAAAAACTGTATATCTGCAGTGTGAGATTAAAGCACTGCTACCTCTGGTCTCATGATATTTTCAGTGAGATTTACTGATGTCATAGCTGTGCTGCTGACCGTTGTTCTCTCTGGAGGCTCTGACACAAGAAACCCAAAGCCCTGCCTCCACACAGAGACACAATGCAACTCTAGGCATAGTAAGTCAATAATGAGAAAGATCAGCTGCAGAAGGACCACATCTATATTAGTGAGTAGTTCTTTGACTTGTTCTTTTTGGGCACAGTTTCCAGGTTTTAGTTTCTCTTTTAAATAACCAATAAAAAAGTAAAATATAACATGATTAGAAAAAAGTAAATAAAAGTCTGTTCAATTCTTTGCATTTGAATACACTGATTTGCTGTACTTCTGTTGTTATTTTTTTAAGAAGAAACGAAAAGAAAAAAGTAAACCCTGTTATAAATAGCAGCTTGTCACACCTGGTATTTCTCAGCAAAAGAGACACTTGTGTGAGCTAAAATGTTAATACCAGCTTATATTGCTAGCATCAGAAGTGGTTCAACAAGAAAAAAAGAAAACAGGTTTCCCACTCTTAAGCCTCGTACGCACGACCGAGTTTCTTGGCAAGAACCAGCAAGAAACTTGCTGGCAGAGCTTTCTTGCCGAGTAAATCTGTCGTGTGTATGCGGCTATCATGTTTCTCGTCAAGAAAACCGACAAGAATCTCGACGAGAAAAATAGAGAACCTTCTCTCTTTTTTCTCGTCGAGATTCTTGTCAGCATGTTTCTCGACGAGAAACATGTGTGTACACTTACCTGTCCTCCGGGAAGCCCGCGCATGCTCGAAATGACTTTGACACATGCGCGGTAGCTTCCTAGGCATAGGTAGGGTGTAGCAAGATGGCGGTGACAGCATCGAATGTGACTAGCGCATGCTCGTCGTAGTCGATGACGTCATCGCGTTCGCTCCATTCAAAGAACCGCGGGTTCTTTGAAAGGAGCGTGTGTACACTCGGCCGGGACAAGTTTCTTGTCCAAGAATCTCGTCAAGAAAAACGACGTGTTTTTTCTTGACGAGATTCTTGGCCGTGTGTACGAGGCTTTCCTGGTGCAAGGGCCTCTTTAGCCTCATGTTATTTTACTATGGTGCAGCAAAACGAAGGCAGAGATTAAAAAAAAAAAAAAAATTGTGATGGCGCTGACAATCAGGATCCTTCCATTTTATCCTGGCAGCCCAAGACAAAGAAGAGAGAGAGAGCAGCATGGATTTCAAATCCCTGGACCAGTGGAGTGGCTGCAGGAGTCCTAACAACTGAGAATCGCCAGTAAGTACAGCAAGCACCAGGAAGGTGGGGTGGAGGTCCAGTGTTAGGTCACCTTTACCATTTTTCTGTAAATAAGCTTTTAAAGCGGCAAGAAATACTCACCTCTTCACTCCTCAATATTCCTTCCCCATCCTTCAGAACCCCAGCTTTATGGCATTTGGGGACCCATTGGCTTTCTCATATTGACCTGACGACTATTATTTCACCACAATTAGCAGAATATTGGGACTTTAATGAGGGATCCTCTTCTATCGCAATGACATGGGATGCCTTCAAGGCCTTCACCAGAGGGCAATATATCTCCTCTATTGCTGGGATTCGTAAAGAACAGGCTGCCATTACGACGGCGCTACAGTCAGCTGTGCAACGTCAGTCTGAAATTTACATTATTAACCCTATTGACACTCATTTTGATTCCCTGAATGCCGCAAAACGTGAGTTACATCTCCATCTTACAGAGATCACTAGACTTGATCTACATCGGAATAAACAAAGGTTCTTTGAACAGGTTGACCGTAATGGTCGTATTCTGCCGATGTTGGCACAGTCTGACTATCCCCCCAACAGTGATTTCTAGTGTGGTGTCTGCCTTAGGTGCATCGGTTTCTTTATTACCCGATATACTAGAGGCTTTCCATCAATATTATAGTTCCCTCTATACCTCTGTGTTGCCTTCTGATTTTCAGCCCCAGGATTTGGCATCCTGGCTGGATCCATTGGCTTTCAGATGGAGAGAGAGAATCTTTGGTAGGGCCAATTACCCCAGAGGAGGTACTGAAGGTGATTGGATCCTTCCCGTTGGGGAAGTCTCCGGGTCCAGATGGCCTTCCCATAGAGTTTTTTAGGACCTGTGGGAATTTATTGGCCCCCAGGTTAGCACAACTCTATTCTCAATGCTTGGCCGATGGCGCCCTCTTGACCTCCATGAGCCATGCTCAAGTTATATTAATTCATAAAGCTCCAAAAGATCCCACCTCTTGTACCTCCTATAGGCCAATTGCCTTACTTAACACAGATTTTAAAATTCTGACTAAACTACTTACCACTAGACTACAGCCTTTATTACCATCTGTTGTAGATATCGACCAACTGGCTTTATGGCCAATAGGTCAACCGATGTAAATTTGAGGTGTTTGTTTACCAATATTCATGCAAAACATTTGAATGAGGGTACTAGGGTGGTGGCCTCTTTAGATATTGAAAAGGCCTTCGACACTATCGAATGGCCATTTCTTTGGGAGGTTCTTAGGAGGATGGGGTTCCCCCTGACTTTTATTAAATGGATACAGATACTTCATCAAAATCCCACCTTGGCTATTAAGTTGGGAGGTGGCCTGTCAGTCATTTTCTCTGTCTAGAGGTACTCGACAGGGTTGCCCTCTCTCTCCAGCCTTGTTCGCCATAGCGATGGAACCGCTGGCGGAGTCTCTCCGTACTTCCCTCCATGTTAGGGGACTGCGTGTCGGCTGGTTGGAGGAAAGGGTTGCCCTGTACGCGGACGACCTACTCCTCTTTCTTAATGATGCAGGCCCATCACTTAAGGGGGCCTTACAGGTCCTTAGTCCCTTTTAATTCCTATAGATTCTGCGGCCCGTGCCACTACCTATACTGATATTCCCTTGAGATGGATGGAGCACTTTAAATACCTGGGGGTGGTGGTTTCCAGACAGGCCTCGGACAATATATCCCTAAATTTAACACCCGTGATCCAGGAGGTTCAACAACGGCTGAAGGCATGGGAGTCATTACCCCTTTCACTGTTAGGACGCATAAACCTAATAAAAATGAATGTATTACCTAAATTTACATATCCATTTTGACACTCTCCGCAGTGGATCCCCAAATCATTTTTCGTACGGCTGCGTCATATTTTTGCAGCATTTATATGGAGATCTCAGTCCCCTAGGTATAGCTGGACGACATTGGTACACCCGGCTTCCCAAGGTGGCCTGGCATGTCCAGATTTCTACAAATATTATTCTCTCTCTCAGCTAGTAACTGCTGCCTGGTGGCTTAACCCAGATACCTCCAATTCCGCTACTCAGATAGAAGCAGCAGTGTTGGGATCCTTGGAGGCGTTGAAATTTCAGATTTTTTGGGGGCCCCCGTGCTCCATATTTACTGACACCGTCCATGTGCACTACGTTACATGTATGGGGGGAGAGTCTCAAAATTGAACGATATCCCCTACAGGCAATTTCACCCAACGCTCCCCTTTGGTTGAATCTTACCCTGGAGCATATCTACACATTGCCCGACCCCCATGCCTGGACCAAATTCAATATAAAAACAGTGACTCAGATCATCTTGGACGAATCTTTGATTCCATTTTCCAAACTGATCTCCGACTTTAATGTTCCTCAGTTGTACTCCTTTCGTTTTTTTCAACTCTACCATGCCTTCAGCTGTCAATTTCCTGGCTCTCCTCCACGACTAGTTCAATCCACCCTAGAGAAGCTTCTTAGGTTGGATTGTGCAAAGAATGCCGCCTCCAAATTGTATTTCCATCTAACAACTGTCTCTCTTCCAACACTAGAGAAACTAAGACTTAAATGGTCTAAGGACATTCCTGAACTTGACAATGACGACTGAGATAACATATGGGACTTTCCTTTTAACTCTCTTGTCTCCTTGAGAGACCGACTGATTCAATTCAAGATGGTTCACAGGGCATATTTCACTCCTCATATTATATAAAATCAATCCGGACTCTGCCCCTGGTTGTTGGCGATGTGGGGGGATTTCTGGAGACTTTACTCATATTTTTTGGACTTGTCCAGCAATAGTGGGGTACTGGGAAGAGATACTAACTTTTATATCACAAATTACTTATATTCCATTACAACTATCAATGGCAATATATATTTCCTGACGCATCATGGCAGCACACACATTGGGTTGTGACTCCGTCCCCACAACCTGATAGGACTGATTAACTATAAGTGTTGAAGAGGAGCCCCCCGCCACATTCTCTTTTTTTTCCTCATCTGCTAGGACTGACAGCATGAAGCACAAGACCTCTTACCGCATTCGCCCCAGCTAGGTTCAGCCTCTCCTAGTTGGAAGCCCTGACTGTACAGTCTCTAAATGAGCTTAATGCAGGGACCCCACTCTGATGGTCTCAGGGGAGCTGTAAGTATATCTTTTTTTTTCTCACAAGCCTTAAACAGGCTTTAAACCACCTGGCGCGGCCTCCATTCCATTAACTACCTTCTCCTCCATAATCTCTCCTTTCCCCTTTCAGCGTTTGCCAGGCTCTCTAGTCCCTCAGGCGTCTGTGCCTCTTCCATCAGAACGGTGTGTCCGGATCGCCGCTGCGACCGGAAGTGACGTCAGTGCCTTTTCTCACTCTAAGATGGCGCTAGTGCAAACAAACCGCTAGTGCGCATGCACGGCGCCGCATCACTCCCGCGGTGACGGCGGCCTATTTAAAAGCTGATTTTACAATGTTTTGCCGCACAGGCTGACCGCACGCTGCGAACACACGCTGCCATAAGCTTTTATTTTGTCTCTCCTAACCTGGTAAGCGCTGCTAACATTTACTACTATTTATGCAAAAACACCCTTTGAATAGGCTGTTCTCTTTTACCGGGATCCCTTTATCTCCACTCTTCCATTATTTTAGGTACACTGTCTCTATCACTCATGGAGGCCGCTGCCCCAGCAGACTATCCACAGCCAGTAAGGTAAGAGGTGGCTAAGGTATGGTAAGTAGTGAAGAGGAGACAAAAGAGAGCCAAGCCACTAATATCACTTCTCTGATAGCCCTGGCAGATCCTCAAGATCGTCTCATTCCAGACGTAGGGAACGATCTCCCTCGAGACGCTTGCACTCCAGAAGAAGCAGATCAAGAGCATCCTCCCATCACCACAAATCATCTTTCCACAAAAAAGATAACCATCAGACAGGACCTGCGGCTAATGCCCGATGGGTGTGCAGAACACAGGCTCTTCCAAATAAACTGGCCTGCCAATCCTGTGCGGACAAAGCTACCAGAGACAGAGATTCTGGTGCAATGGAGGTATCAAATATTATTAGAGAGTCCGTGAAAGAATCAATTTTGGAAGCTTCTGTCACAGAACCGGTGAGGTTGGCTCAGGCAACACCGGCATCAACCTCTTACGTCCCGCAGGGATCAGAGGAGTCCGTAGCTGAGGAGGATTCCCCAGTATCGGTTGGTTTCGATTTTGCCCTTATAGATCCTTTTACAAAATCAGTAAAGGAAGCTATTGGCTGGGATGAATCTAAAGAAGCACCTCGTAAGCTCAGGAAGTATTTCCCTAACCTAAAGAATGACCCCGAAACCTTCCCGTTCATTGACGAACTCGAGGAACTAATCAAGGATGAGTGGGAAAAACCTGACAAAAAAACAAGCCTTAACAATAGGATAGCAAAGCTATATCCTTTAACTACTTCAATACCATGCACTTATACACCTTCCTGCCCAAGCCAATTTTGAGCTTTCAGCGCTGTCGCAATTTGAAGGACAATTGCGCGGTCATGCAACACTGTACCCAAACAATTTTTTTATCATTTTGTTCCCACAAATCGAGCTCTCTTTCGGTGGTATTTGATCGCCTCTGCGATTTTTATTTTTTGCACAACAGATAAAAAAGAGCGGAAATTTTGAAAAAAAATAAGTTTTTCTTTGTTTCTGTTAATTTTTTTTTGTAAATAAGTACCTTTTCTACTTCAATGATGGGCACTGATAAGGCGGCACTGATGGGCACCGATGAGGTGGCACCAATGAGGTGGCACAGATGAGGTGGCACTGATGGCCACTGATGATGGGCACTGATAGGGGGCACTGATGGGCACTGATATGTGGCACTGGTATGCGGCACTGATGGGCACTCATAGGCGGCACTGATGGGCACTCATAGGCGGCACTGATGGGCACTCATAGGCGGCACTGATGGGCACTCATAGGCGGCACTGAAGGATACTTATGGGTGGCACTGATAGGTGGCACAGACGGGCACTGATAGGTGGGCACTTATGGGCACGGATGGGCACTGATAGGTGGCACTGATGGACACTGGTAGGTGGCACTGATGACACTGGTGGCTGGCATTGCTGGGCATCACATGCCATGATGGTGCCAGTCAGTGCCCATTTGTGGGCACTGATTGGCATAAGTTTTGTGTGTATTTGTGCATGTGGATGGCCATGGGGGACTTACCTGACCATCCACATGCTTGGGGCTTCCCTGGTGGTCCTGGGGGGCTTCCCTGGTGGTCCAGTGTGGGTATCTGAGGGGGGCTGCGCTGATAAACAATCAGCGCGAACCCCCCGTCAGGAGAGCCGCCGATCGGCTCTCCTCGCGTCTGTCAGACGCGAGTGAGGAAGAGCCGATCAACGGCTCTTCCTGTTTACATCTTGATCAGCCGTGATTGGACACGGCTGATCATGTGGTAAAAAGCCTCCGCCGGAGGCTCTTTACCGAGATCAGTGTAGCGGTGTGTCAGACTGACACACCGCTCCACCGATCGCCGTGATGCGTGCCCCCCCTGGGCGCGCGACGGCTGTTATCCTGCAGGACGTCAATAGACGTCCAGTGTGGATAAAAGAACCACTTCCCGGACGTCAATCTTTCACACTGGAGATAAAGGAGTGGCTCTTTCAGGGTGCTTTGCAGGCGCTATTTTTAGCGCAATAGCGCCTCAGTGTGAAAGCAGCCTAATACAGTGATCAGTACTAAAAAAAATGCACTCTCCCTGTACTAACGACACTGGCAAAGGGGTTAACATTGGGGGCGATCAAAAGGTTAAGTGTGCTCCTAGGGAGTACTTAGCAGGAGCACAAGATCTCCATTTTCCTCTCTGACAGAAGTGTGGTCTGCCTTGTTTACATAGGCAGACCGCCGTTCTTCCTCTCCTGTCAACAATCGGTGGGTCCTGATGGACATTGCGTCCGCTGGACCCGCTTATTGGCTCCCGCTGTGTCCAATCACAGCGGGTCGCCGTAGGTGAGCGCACCGCAGACCCGGAAGGAACGGCAACGTACAGGTACATTGTTTTTTCGCGCAGCCAGGCCACCCTGCAGCAGTAAATGTGCAATGGGTGGTCCGGAAGCAGTTAAAGAAGAACTAAACTGTATCTGATCACAACAAACTGGCAACACTATTAAACTAATTTCTAATATTCAAATCAAAAAATATTTGTTAGATGATAATAACCAAAATAAAATCTTACAAAGTTTTACAGAAGCAGTACTCAGGGATTGTCCAAATTCAAAACAACAGAAGCGTGTACTATGACAGTATGAGGCCCTGCCAATGGGGAAATGGTTGAAAAAGGACACTGGGTTCCTATGTGTGCAGAGTGCGGGACTCCGGAGTGTTGATTTTGAGCAGAGAAAACGGTTTTTACATCTTTCTCTGGATTTTGGTATTCCTGGATTAGGCATCGTAGTTTGGAGATTTCAAAGTGCCTTGGGAAGGAATAAATATCCAACCCAGTGTCCAGGACTTGTTGAAGACCTGAGGGTGTGAAGAACTGAGAATAGTTCAAGCCTCCAGGTGTGTTCCCATTTTGGATACAGGTCTTCACCTTAGAAGACAGGTGTGAGCCAGTATTGCTGTGTGCTAGCTGTATGCATTAACAAGCAGCTGTGTGCGTTGACGGGTTTGAAGCTATGTGAATTGAAGAGCCATTGGTTCTGACTAAGAGCAGAGGCACTGCTGAAGAGAGAGACAGGTGGCTTGGTATTTTTATTACCTATTTATGCTGTGTGCAACAGAAACCCCAGCGTGGGCAAGTTTATGGACTTTACGTTAAAGTATTTTCATAAAAGTGGGCTCCCAGGCCCTTACAACACAGTTCAAACTGGCATAGACTTCACTAAAAAAAATGCAACTACCAATCAGTCAAATCAACCCATGTCACAGTATATACACATAAAAAATTATTGCACTTCCCCTTTAAATATACAGTATATTAACCAACAAATGTGCAATAAACAACCAATATATACCATAACTTAATACACAATGTCTCAATAAATATTTAATAGTGAACAAATCAGTGAATAAAAATGTATTCATATAAAATAATATCCTACAAACATATTAATATCACTTAAAACAATTCACAATAGAAAGAAAGTTCATCCACAGGTTAACAAGAGCTGTTTGGAAATAACACTTGAACATTCCTGTGCTCCACAAAACCAGAAAAATTCCTAGCTCAACTCACCAACCAGTCTGCTTTCCAACCGAATTAACCTGTCTAACAATATGTTTTAAAAACAGGGGTTTAGTTAGCACACATTTGCAAACGCATTCGTAAGCTGCAAGGGCACTTCACAGCACCCTGTATTACCTGCAGTCCTAAATGTAAATGTACATTTATGAGAGTCTCCTTGACTAAGGCTCCTGTTCTGGCTGAAGAAAAACAGCCCCAAAGCAGGATGCTGCCATCACCATGCTTCCCTGTGGCTATGGTATTCTTTTGGTGATATGCAGTGTTGTTTTTGCGCCAAACATATCTTTTGGAATTATGGCCAAAAAGTTCAACCTTGGTTTCATCAGACCAGAACACATTTTCCCATGCTTTTGGGAGACTTCAGATGTGTAATAATTGCAAAATGTAGCCGGGCTTGGATGTTTTTCTTTGTAAGAAAATTATTCCCTCTTGCCACTCCATCTTACCCCATAGCCCAGACATATGAAGAATACGGGAGATTGTTGTCACATGTACCACACAACCAGTACTTGCCAGATATTCCAGCAGCTGCTTTATTGTTGCTGTAGGCCTCTTGGCAGCCTTCCTGACCAGTTCTCTTCTTGTCTTTTCATCAATTTTTTCATCAATTTTGGAGGGATGTCCAATTCTATGTAATGTCACGGTTGTGCCATATTTTCTCCACTTGATGATGACTGTCTTCACTGTGTTCCATGATATATATTGGATATAGCATAGAAATTCATTTTTACCCCTTTGTGTTTGGAAATTCTTTTGTACCCTTCTCTTTTTTTTTTTTTTTTTTTAAACTAAGTTTTTATTGAAGAAAAATATTGTACAGGTACAAATATATCAGATGTGCAATGATGTAAATACATTAATGGTCAGATATTACAAAGAAAGGAAAAAGTATAAAACCAATCTGTTCCTTCTGGAACTATGTAAACTAGCATTGGAATATTGGTTACAAGTCACAGGCCCTGGATATAACAAAAAGGACCACAAATAGGTTGAAGAGCCCGTCACCCCTGTCGGGATCAAACTGTGAGCAGGCTACTTATAACCATGTCCGGGTACCTAGAATACGGCCCAGCCTATGGCCGTCCCCAAGTGTGTATATAGGGAGATCAGAATAAAATCACTAGAACAGACTAGTATAAAAAAATATCATTATCATTACGCAGTGTAGATGAGCTAGCTGACCTACGTATAAACATTAGCTATAACTGTATAACAAAAGTACCTGAGAACACATATATGGAGATATCTACGCTGAGTCCAACTGCCTTGCTCTGAAATTTCTACTGCAGCTGCACCACAAGCAATCAAAATAGATCATGCATTATACTTAACAAACATAGTAGTCAATGCTAAAGGGAAGTGTGTAGTGAGGGCCAAATGTTCCAAAATTTCTGAAAGGTATGTACTCGATTTTCTTTGTAGGCCAACATTTTTTCCATTAAGCACTGAACATTTACTCTGTTAATGACTTCCAATTTATTAGGAGGAGCTGTCGTTCTAAACTTAGCTGCTATAGAAATACGGGACGCATGCAGGATATGTACCACCACTTTTCTGCACGTGTTTGGAAAGGATTCTATCCCTATTGTAAGTAAAGCTAGTTCTGGGGTCGGAGTGCACCGTATCCCAGAGATGTCAGAAATAAGCAGAAATACATCTCTCCAGAAGTTTTTTAATATACTGCAGTGCCACATAATATGGAAGAGATTGCCCTTGGTTTGGCACTCCCTCCAGCATAGTGGTGACAAAGTAGGATTCATAGTGTGGAGACGCATTGGAGTAATATACCATCTATGGAGTATTTTACTAGAATTGTCCCAATGGTCCACACACGCTGAGGAAATTCTATTGTATTTAACCACTTAACGACCGCCCACCGCCGATTTACGTCGGCAGAATGGCACCGACAGGCAGAATCACGTAGATCTACGTGATCGCCTTTGTGCAGTTGGGGGGTCCATCCGGACCCCCCTTCACTGCAGTGAGCGGCCGTTAAGTGTTCGGGAGCGATCAGGCATGAGGGGGCGGCCGCTCGATTCCGCCCCCCACCCTCGCGATCGCTCCCGGCCAATGAAAATGCTTCCTCCGCCATGTGATGTAAACACAGGCAGGAGGAAGTGATGTCATCTCCCCCGCGGCGGTCTTTTCGTTCCCGGCGCCGAGAAGAGAAGAAGCAGGTTAGTGCACCAACAGTCCACTGACACTTAGGTACACATAGGCACACAAATCACCCCCCAGTCACCCCCAGATCACCCCCCAGGTCACCCCAAAGCCCCCAATCACAGTGTCACTGATTGCAGTGATCATTTATTTTACTGATCACTGCATTTAGTGTCATCTGTGATTGTAAAAAGTTGCAGGGCAGTTAGGATTAGGCCCCTTTAGGTCCAGGGTAGCCCCCTAACCCCCCCCTAATAAAGGTTTAACCCCTTGATCACCCCCCAGGTAACCCTTTCACCCCCTAACTTCAGCGTCACTAAGCGATTGTTTTTCGCTGTATTCGTGTCGCTAGTGTTTTAGATAGGCAGTTATTTTTTTTTAGGTTCGCCGCAGGTTTTTATTAGTGTCAGGTACCCCCATATATTATTTTAACCCCCTGATTGCCCCTAGAGTTAACCCTTTCACCAGTGATCGCCGTATAAGCGTCACTGGTGTCACTGGTTAGCCAGTAAGTTATTTAGTTATTTAGGTTACCCGTCAGGTTTTTATATAGTGTCAGGTACCCCCATATTTAACCTAATAAAGGTTTTAACCCCCTGATTGCCCCTAGTTAACCCTTTCACCAGTGATCACCATATAAAGGTTACGGGTGACGCTGGTTGATTAGTTTGCTTTTTATAGCATCAGGGCACCCGCCGTATATAACCCAATAAAGGTTTAACCCCCCTGATCGCCCGGCGGGTGAGATCAATTAGGTTTTAGCGCCAGAGAGGGTCTGCGTCGCCCCAGGCAGTGTTAGGTTAGTGCCAGTAACGCTAACACCCATGCGCAAAGCATACACCCCCCTTAGTGGTATAGTATCTGATCAGATCTATACTAGCATCCCCAGCGGTTTAGGGTTCCCAAAAACGCAGTGTTAGCGGGATCAGCCCAGATACCTGCTAGCGCCTGCGTTTAGCCCCTCCGCCCAGCCCAGCCCAGCCCACCCAAGTGCAGTATCGATCGATCACTGTCACTTACCAAACACAACACACATAACTGCAGCGTTCGCAGAGACAGGCCTGATCCCTGCGATCGCTAAGAGTTTTTTTGTAGCGTTTGATATATTTGCTGACGACAGTCAGGTGCTTTTTTTCCTGTGAATCTTACTAGTGTACCCCTAAATTTAGAGCCCAAAATGGCAAGACGAAGGTACACTAGTAAAGAGGCCTACGAGATTCTGAGCATGACAGATAGTGAAGAGGAGGTCACGTATCTGTCAGATTCAGGCTCAGAATATCTTCCCGTAGAAGACAGTGACGTCAGCGGCCCCACGTCAGATAGCTCTGACGACGAAGTTGAGGTCCCTGCTAAGGTCAGGCGTACCCGATCCCGATCTTCTGAGGTTGTTGAGGAGCAAGAACCGCAGGTCTCTCGTATCATGGAGCAGAGTAGTACTAGCGCCGCTATTCCTTCTGGTGAACTGGCAAGCACCAGCGGCCTAGTACAGCCTGGACGTACATCCAGCACTGCAGTAACACTTGGTGACGTGGCGAGTCCCATAAGTGCAGTTCAAGCTGGCGAGGTGGCAAGCACAAGTAGTGTCCCGCTGCCACCAAGAAGACAAAGGCAGGCCCGTCGTGCCCATACTGCCCTTCCTGCAGAATTCGCCTATCCTGATTGGGTCCCCACCACTTCTGCAGAACCCGTACTTCCCCCATTCACTGCCCAACCCGGTATTCAGGTGGAAACAGCTGATTTTATTCCAATTGATTTTTATTCGCTGTTTTTCACGGAAGATCTCTATAGATCTATTGTGGACCAGAGTAATTTATATGCTGGTCAATTTATCGCCGCTAACCCCCAGTTGCCTAAAATTGCCAGAAATTGGAAACCAATTACGGTTTCCGAATTTAAGACCTTTCTGGGCCTTTCCCTCAACATGGGCACACATAAATTTCCGTCATTGCGTGCTTATTAGTCCACGCACCCAATTGACCACATGCCCGTGTTCTCTGCCTCCATGTCCAGGGCACGATACGAGCAGATTTTGCGGTTCATGCACTTCAACGACAATGAACTTTGTCGTCCACGTGGGGACCCTGAATACGACCGGCTCTATAAAATTCGGCCCCTCATAAACCACTTCAACGAACGTTTTGCAGCCTTGTTTACTCCCGATCAAGTTGTCTGCGTTGATGAGTCCCTGATTAAATTTTCTGGCCGCTTGTCTTTCAAGCAGTACCTTCCCAGCAAGCGTGCCAGATACGGGGTCAAGCTCTACAAGTTCTGTGACAGGGCAACAGGCTATGTAGTGAACTTTACGGTTTATGAGGGAAAAGATAGTCAGATTGAGTCGGTCAACTGCCCGGATTACATAGGGAGCGCTGGCAAGATAGTGTGGAACTTGGTGTCACCCTTATTCGGAAAGGGGTACCACTTGTATGTGGACAATTATTACACGAGCGTGCCACTGTTTAGTCACTTGTTTGATCATCAGATTGGAGCATGTGGCACCGTGCGACCTAATCGCCGGGGCTTTCCCCAGCGGCTTGTAGATGCCCGTCTTAGGCTGGGGGAGAGAGCCTGCTTGAAGTGTAATAACTTGCTCGCTATGAAGTGGAGGGACAATAAGAATGTTTTCCTTCTTACCTCCCTTCATGCAGACACGACAGTCCAAATTCGTACGGCGACTGGTGTTGTGGAGAAACCCCTCTGTGTCCACGAATATAACCAAAATATGGGAGGGGTGGACCTCAACGACCAGTTGATGGCGCCGTATCTAATTGACCGTAAGGCGAGACGCTGGTACAAAAAAGTGTCTCTATCATTATTCCAATTGGCTTTGCTGAACGCTCATGTGCTATACAGAGCTTCAGGCGGGACGTTATCTCTTCTAAAATTCCAGAATGAGATAGTCACAGAACTCCTGTATCCAGGCGGTTCTGCACCTCACCATCCCCTACCAAATGCAGTAAGCCGGCTGCATGAGAGGCATTATTCGTATGTCCTCCCGAGTACCCCTACCCAAAGCCACCCCCAAAAAAGATGTCGTGTCTGTAGCAAGCGCGGATTTAGGCGTGACACCCGTAGTTTTTGTCCACTCTGTCCTGACAAGCCTGGTCTTTGCCAAGGTGAATGTTTTGAACGCTACCACTCAAAAGTGAAGTTTTAGCGTAGGGTACAGCATTTCACAGACAAGGACACACTTACACAGGGTCTCCCAAGATGCCATTACATTTTGAGAGACCCGAACCATTACAGTTGTAAAGTTACAAAAAAAAGTGTAAAAAAGAAAAAAAAAACGTAAAAAACAAAACACAAAAAAAATATAAAATAAAAAAACCAAAAATAGTTGTCGTTTTATTGTTCTCTCTCTCTCTATTTTCTCTCTATTGTTCTGCTCTTTTTTACTGTATTCTATTCTGCAATGTTTTATCATGCTTGCTTTTCAGGTATGTAATTTTTTGTTTTCAGGTGCGCCATTCAACTGCAGCGCGGAATTATTTATCTTGACAGCAACAGCGTTTGCTCCCACGATACATAAAGCCGTGACTCCAGTGCTGTAGGAGGTGATTTCACCACCACAGTTAAAAAAAAGAGCATATATGCCGAAGCATGGGGGCAGCAGGGGCAGAGGAGCGATTTTGCTCCTAATGCCGCGTACATACGGTCGAAATTCCGACGGAGGCCTGCCCGTGGAAAATTCCGACCGTGTGTACGCGGCATAACTTTTTTGCGGGAGGATGCCCCCATGCTTCGGCATATATATATTTTAGGCACAGGTTGCGTTAAAACATTTTTTTATTTTTTACTAGGTTTTGTTTTGGTATTTGCTTTGCAGGTATGGCATGGTAAGGTCTTACTGTTGTACTGTAATGTTACTTTGTTTTAATGTTAACCACCATTTGCTTAGCAGGTACGCCATTCAGTTGCAGCGCGGATCTATTTATCTTGACAGCAACAGCGTTTGCTCCCACGATACATAAAGCCGTGACTCCAACGCTGTAGGAGGTGATTTCACCACCACAGTTAAAAAAAAGAGCATATATGCCGAAGCATGGGGGCAGCAGGGGCGGAGGAGCGATTTTGCTCCTAATGCCGCGTATATACGGTCGAAATTCCAACGGAGGCTTGCCCGTGGAAAAGTCAGACCGTGTGTACGCGGCATAACCTTTTATGCCGCGTACATACGGTCGAAATTCCGACGAAGGCTTGACCGTGTGTACGCGGCATAACTTTTTTGCGGGAGGATGCCCCCATGCTTCGGCATATATGCCCATCATTAGAAGTGGGTGGATGAAGGGAGGTATTCTAATGGTGGGCATACCCACCAATCAATCTCTTTTTTTCGTTCAGCCAATAGGCTGTATGAAAAAAAAGATTACAATACATGTCCAACAAGGACCAGCAACGTACTGGTATGTTGCTGGACTTTGAATGTTTATACCAGAATGATGCCTGCGGGTTTAGGTATCATCTTGGTATCATTCTTTTCAGCCAGCAGCCGGCTTTCATGTAAAAGCAATTCTAGCAGATAATTAGCCTCTAGACTGCTTTTACAAGCAGTGGGAGGGAATGTCCCCCCCCCCGGATATAAAAAGCGCCATTGGGAAATTGGGAAAGCATTTTATCACACCGATCTTGGTGTGGTCAGATGCTTTGAGGGCAGAGGAAAGATCTAGGGTCTAACCCCCCAATTTTTTTCAAAAAAAGAGTACCTGTCACTACTTATTGCTATCATAGGGGATATTTACATTCCCTGAGATAACGATAAAAATGGTAAAAAAATAAAATATGGAAGGCACAGTTTAAAAATAAAATAAAAAAGCCAAAAAAAAAAAAAAAAGCACCGCTGTCCCCCCCTGCTCTTGCGCAAAGGCGAACGCAAGCGTCGTTCTAGCGTCATATGTAAACAGCAATTGCATCATGCATGTGAGGTATCACCGCGAAGGTCAGATCGAGGGCAGTCATTTTAGCAGTAGACCTCCTCTGTAAATCTAACGTGGTAACCTGTAAAGGCTTTTAAATGCTTTTAAAAATGAATGTAGTTTGTCGCCGCTGCGCGTTTGTGCGCAATTTTAAAGCATGTCGTGTTTGGTATCCATGTACTCGGCCTATGATCATCTTTTTTATTTCATCAAACATTTGGGCAATATAGTGTTTTTTAGTGCATTAAAAATAAAAAAAGTGTGTTTTCCCCCCAAAAAATGTGTTTGAAAAATCGCTGCGCAAATACTGTGTGGAAAAAAAAAATGCAACACCCACTATTTTAATCTGTAGGGCCTTTGCTTTAAAAAAATATATAATGTTTGGGGGTTCAACATAATTTTCTTGCAAAAAAATGTTTTTTTCATGTAAACAAAAAGTGTCAGAAAGGGCTTTGTCTTCAAGTGGTTAGAAGAGTGGATGATGTGTGACATAAGCTTCCTAATGTTGTGCATAAAATGCCAGGACAGTTCAAAACCCCCCCAAATGACCCCATTTTGTAAAGTAGACACCTCAAGCTATTTGCTGAGAGGCATGTTGAGCCCATTGAATATTTTTTTTTTTTGTCCCAAGTGATTGAATAATGACCAAAAAAAAAAAAAAAATGTACAAAAAGTTGTCACTAAATTATATATTGCTCAAACATGCCATGGGCATATGTGGAATTACAACCCCAAAATACATTCTGTTGCTTCTCCTGAGTACGGGGATACCACATGTGTGGGACTTTTTGGGAGCCTAGTCGCGTATGGGACCCCAAAAACCAAGCACCGCCTTCAGGATTTCTATGGGTGTAAATTTTTGATTTCACTCCTCACTGCCTATCACAGTTTCGGAGGCCATGGAATGCCCAGATGGCACAAAACCCCCCCAAATGACCCCATTTTGGAAAGTAGACACCCCAAGCTATTTGCTGAGAGGTATGTTGAGTATTTTGCAGATCTCGCTTTTTGTCACAAAGTTTTGAAAATGTAAAAAAAGAAAAAAAAAAAGAAAAAAAAATGTCTTTCTTAATTTTCAAAAACAAATGAGAGCTGTAAAATACTCACCATGCCTCTCAGCAAATAGCTTGGGGTGTCTACTTTCCAAAATGGGGTAATTTGGGGGGGTTTTGTGCTATTTTGGCATTTTATGGCCTTCGAAACTGTGATAGGTAGTGAGGAGTGAAATCAAAAATTTACGCCCTTAGAAATCCTGAAGGCGGTGCTTGGTTTTTGGGGCCCTGTACGCGGCTAGGCTCCCAAAAAGTCCCACACATGTGGTATCCCCGTACTCAGGAAAAGCAGCAGAATGTATTTTGGGGTGCAATTCCACATATAACCATGGCATGTGTGAGCAATATATCATTTAGTGACAACTTTTTGTACATTTTTTTTTTTCTTTTTGTCATTATTCAATCATTTGGGACAAAAAAAAAAATATTCAATGGGCTCAACATGCCTCTCAGCAAATAGCTTGGGGTGTCTACTTTCCAAAATGGGGTCATTTGGGGGGGTTTTGTGCCATCTTGGCATTTTATGGCCTTCAAAACTGTGATAGGTAGTGAGGAGTGAAATCAAAAATTTATGCCCTTAGAAACCTTGAAGGCGGTGCTTGGTTTTTGGGGTCCTGTACGCGGCTAGGCTCCCAAAAAGTCCCACACATGTGGTATCCCCGTACTCAGGAGAAGCATCAGAATGTATTTTGGGGTGTAATTTCACATATGCCCATGGCATGTGTGAGCAATATATCATTTAGTGACAACTTTGTGCAAAAAAAAAAAACGTTTGTCATATTCCCGCAACTTGTGGCAAAATATAAAATATTCCATGGACTGAAAATGCCTCTCAGTAAATAGCTTGGGGTGTCTACTTTCCAAAATGGGGTCATTTGGGGGGGTTTTGTGCTATTTTGGCATTTTATGGCCTTCGAAACTGTGATAGGTAGTGAGGAGTGAAATCAAAAATTTGCGCCCTTAGAAATCCTGAAGGCGGTGCTTGGTTTCCGGGGTCCCGTACGTGGCTAGGCTCCTAAAAAGTCCCACACATGTGGTATCCCCGTACTCAGGAGAAGCAGCAGAATGTATTTTGGGGTGCAATTCCACATATAACCATGGCATGTGTGAGCAATATATCATTTAGTGACAACATTTTGTAATTTTTTTTTTTTTTTTGTCATTATTCAATCACTTGGGACAAAAAAAAAATATTCAATGGGCTCAACATGCCTCTCAGCAATTTCCTTGGGGTGTCTACTTTCCAAAATGGGGTCATTTGGGGGGGTTTTGTACTGCCCTGCCATTTTAGCACCTCAAGAAATGAGATAGGCAGTCATAAATTTAAAGCTGTGTAAATTTCAGAAAATGTACCCTAGTTTGTAAACACTATAACTTTTGCGCAAACCAATAAATATACGCTTATTGACATTTTTTTTACTAAAGACATGTGGCTGAATACATTTTGGCCTAAATGTATGACTAAAATTGAGCTTATTCGATTTTTCTTATAACAAAAAGTAGAAAATATCATTTTTTTTCAAAATTTTCGGTCTTTTTCTGTTTATATCGAAAAAAATAAAAATCGCAGAGGCAATCAAATACCATTAAAAGAAAGCTCTATTTGTGGGAAGAAAAGGACGCAAATTTCATTTGGGTACAACATTGCATGTCCGCACAATTTACAGTTAAAGCAGCGCAGTGCCGAATCCCAAAAACAGGCCTGGTCCTAATGGCCCGAAATGGTCCGGGGCTTAAGTGGTTAATAGCTGTCAGCCATTGTGGCAGTGTAAATGATAGTTGCAATTCCGCTTCCCATTTGAGCATGGGTGGAATTTTAAATTGGTTAGGGTGGAAGTTACAATATTTATAACACAGAGAAATACCCCTAACAGAGGTCTTGTTTTTATTCAGTAGATAATAGATAATAGATAATCCCAAATGGCTGAAGGTAGTTCAGCGGGGATGTATGGGTTTGTCTTATTAAACATTTTAATTTGCTGCATCATAAATTTATCCAGTACCATAGGGTGAGTTATGTCATCAATATTGTAATGTATGCCCTTTTTCTTCCAATGGTGGGTTGAGAAGTTCTGAATGAGGAATGTGTATGTCGTCAGGGGAATAACCAGTTTCTGAGTAGGTTCATCCAAAAAATTCTGCCTGATAAGGAGAGACCAAACATCAAGCGTAGCCTTTATCGAAGGATAATCTGGTACCATGGGTTTGTAGTGAATAGCGGGAGCCATTAGTAGTGCCGTTAAGTCATAACCTGGCGTGACCTCACGTTCTATTTGATTCCATAGATTGTCCTCCTGACAGGAGAACCAATATTTCAGCTGGTCTATTAATGAAGCCATGTAATAGGCATGGGCATTTGGTAAACCCACACCTCCTATGTTTTTATGTAGGTAGAGGGTCTTTAGTGCTACTCTAGGCTTTTTGTCCAACCAAATTTATTCAGTTGTCTAGCTAGGTCAGAGAAAAATTTGTGGGGCAGAGGGATCGGAATAGTTCTAAACAGGTATAAAATCTTCGGGAGAACTTGCATCTGATAAGCTGCTATTCTCCCAATCCAGGTCAGTTCGATTTTGGAGATTTGGGCAAATTATGTTTTGATTTGCTCTAAGAGGGGTAGGAAATTGGTAGAATATAGATTGGACGTTGGGTGGGTCAGTTGAATACCTAAATAAGTAATAGAAGGTGCATCCCAAGTACAGGGGAATACCAATTTGAGTTCAGATATGCGTTTTTCGGGGATGTTAAGGGGTAGGGCAAAGCATTTAGAAGTATTTATTTTATAATAAGTTATATTCCCAAAGTCATGCAGAAGTTCCGTGGCTCTTAATAGGGAAGTCTTGGGGTTGGTCAGGGTAAGGATCACATCATCTGCGAAAAGCCCTAGCTTGTGCTCTTTATTCCCTATTTGAAGTCCTGTAATGTCTTTAGTAGTTCTGATAAGCTCTGCCAGGGGTTCTATAGCTAGTGAAAAAATTATTGGCGAAAGTGGGCATCCCGGTCTAGTGCCGTTTGTAAGGTCAAAGGGGTCAGAGAGCATGCCTGAGGTAAACACTCTGGCGGAGGGATTGGTATACAGAGACATGATAGCTGAATGTAAGAAGCCGCTAAATCCAAATTTATGTAGTGTATTAGATAGATATTTCCAATGGACTCAAACGCCTTTTCTGCGTCTAAGGCTGCAAAAACACTGGGTGAGTGGGTGATTTCAGCGTATCTAAGGAGATTTATAATTTTCCTGGTGCCATCAGGGGCCTGCCTGCCTTTGACAAATCCAACTTGGTCTAGATCTATGAGTGTGGGGGTTATGTGCAGAAGCCTGTTTGCTAAAATCTTGGCAAAAATTTTTAGATCAAAATTTAGTAGTGATATGGGCCTATAATTCTGAGGGTGGGCGGGGTCTTTTCCGGGTTTTGGGATAGTTACTATAATAGCTTGGAGCATTTCCTTGGGGAATGAACTAGTTTTTGCAGCCAAATTGTAAAGGTCCACCAACCTAGGAGTAAGTATTGCTGAGAAGGCTTGATAGTATTCGGCTGAGAAACCGTCAGCTCCTGGGGATTTATGCTTGGGGAGCTTCTTAATTACTTCATTAATTTCTCCCTCTGTAATGGGTTCATTCATTTTTTTGTAGTGACACCTGATCTATAGCTGGGAGGTGAACTCGTCCTAGAAAATCGTTGATTTCCTTTTCAGTGGGTTGGTAAGTATTCCTATCTTAGTTAAGATTATATAGGGATGCATAGAAGTCTTTAAATGTATTTGCAATATCTTCGGGATTCTGGTAAGTATGGACGTTGGCGGGGTGCTTAATCTCCAAAATTTTGGAGCGCGATTGTCGTTTCTTTATTTGGGAGGACAGTAGTTTACCTGCCCTATTGTTCTGTGAATAGAAAGAGAGTTTGAGCTTTTTATAGTAAAGGTCATAGTCCGATCTCAGTACAAGTCTTAGTTCTTCCCTACAGGAGTTTAATTGTTATAGTGTGGTGTGAGGGGGCTAGCTCGGCAGCGGGTATGTGTGACCCCCGGGATGGGCTCCCCACCCAAAAACAGGCCCAGCAGACGGAGGTTGTGGTTTTCAAAATCAAAAAAAGGTGCGGTTTATTTTCTATTTACAGTGACAAAAACACAGCAAGGCAAAAAAAACAAACACAAAATAAATCCTGGTCAACTTGACCTCTGACTAAACTTACAGGTTTCCTAACTAACGACTGGGATCAGCCTAGTGCTGTCCTAGTCCCTGGTTTTAAATGTCCAAGCAAAATATAGCCACACAGGCTTTCTCTCACCGCACAGGGGTTCACTCTCCCTAGACAGTCCACACAGGTCTGCTTCCAGGCATGAGCTAACATCTAATGAAGCTGGGCTTTCTTATAGAGGCCTAAATGAGCTGACAAGGTTCAGCTGGACTCATCAACTCCCTGTCTGCACGACGCCCAGCCCTCTCCCTAGAGGTATGAGTCATCAATGAGCCCACTAGTCTCAGCTGGGCTTATACAACTCTCCACCTAGCTGTATAAATCGGCGTAAAGCCTGAATCTGGGCGAAATATATCTACCCCCCTGGATGCAACCAGGTGACTTTACCTTCCTGCTGTCACATACCCCCCCCTCTTGTTTTAACCTCGGGGTTGGAACACCAGCAATCAGGCATTCATGTACTCGAGACAAAGCATCCACATTCCCCATTTGAACGCCAGGGCGATGCTTTACTGTGAAGTTGAATTCCTGGAGGGCCAGGAACCACCTATTCACTCTTCTATTTGTTTCCTTGTTTTGAGCCATCCACTTTAACGGAGCGTGATCCGTAACCATGTCAAAGTGCCTACCTAGCAGGTAGTACCGAAGGGAATCTAGAGCCCACTTCACCGCTAAACACTCCTTTTCAACGGTGGCGTAATTTACCTCATGGGACTTCAACTTCCTGCTGAGGTAAATGACTGGGTGCTCTTCCCCGTTCCAGACCTGGGACAATACTGCTCCTAACCCCACATCTGACGCATCACTTTGTACGACAAAGTCTTTAGAGAAGTCGGGTGAGTACAACACTGGCTGGCTACATAAGGCTTGTTTCAAGAATTGGAATGCTGCCTCAGCCTCGGGGGTCCATTTAATCATGACCGACCCTTTCCCCTTCGTCAGGTTGGTTAGGGGCACAGCCTTAGAAGCAAAGTGGGGAATGAATCGCCGATAATACCCAGCGATTCCCAGAAAGGCTCGTACCTGCTTCTTGCTGTTGGGACGTGGCCAACTCTGGATGGCCTCGACTTTGTTGAGTTGGGGTTTTATTACTCCCCTCCCAATGGTGTACCCAAGATATTTGGCCTCCTCCTGCCCAATGGTACACTTCTTGGGGTTAGCCGTAAACCCTGCTTCCCGAACAGAGTCCAGGACTGCTTGCACTTTTGGCAGATGTGAGGCCCAATCTGTGCTATGGACAATTACGTCATCCAGGTAAGCCGCAGCATACTTCCGATGGGGCCTCAGCATCTGGTCCATTTTCCGCTGGAATGTGGCCGGCGCATTCTGTAACCCGAACGGCATTCTTTTATATTGGAACGCCCCGTCTGGGGTTACAAATGCGGTTTTCTCTTTGGCTGACTTGGCCAGGGGGATTTGCCAATATCCTTTTGTGAGGTCAAGAGTCGTCATGTATCGGGCTGTTCCCAGCCGGTCGATCAACTCATCTATACGTGGCATGGGGTAGGTGTCAAATTTTGTAACTTTGTTCAACTGACGAAAATCGTTACAAAATCGCCAGCTCCCATCCGGTTTAGGCACCAACACAATGGGACTAGACCAATCACTTTGGGACTCCTCTATCACCCCTAAGTTCAGCATTTTCTGTACTTCCTCCCGTATTGCCTCCCGTCGGGCCTCTGGGATCCGATAGGGTTTTAACTTCACCCTTTCACCGGGCGGGGTAATAATGTCATGCTCTACCCCAGATGTTTGTCCCGGCAGCTCAGAGAATACCTCCTTGTTGCGAAGCACAAACTCCTTAACCTCCTGTTGTTGGGGTTGTGACAAGGTGGCTGCGATTCCAACCTCAGGAATCACGCAACCAGTTTGAGCTGGTGACCAAGTGTCTGCGACTAGGGACTCTCTATCCCTCCAGGCTTTCAACAGATTAACGTGATAGATCTGTTCGGGCTTTCGCCTTCCTGGTTGTCTGACCTTGTAATTCACTTCGCTCACTTTTTCCATTATCTCGTAGGGGCCTTGCCATTTGGCAAGGAATTTACTTTCAACCGTAGGGACAAGTACCAATATCCTATCCCCCGGGGAAAAGGTACGGGTCTTGGCTCCACGGTTGTACACTCTCTGCTGTGCCAACTGCGCTTGGGCCAAATGTTCCTTCACGATGGGCATTACCTGTGCAATTCGATCTTGCATCAGGGCGACATGCTCAATCACACTCCTGTGGGGAGAACTCTCACTTTCCCAAGTTTCCTTGGCAATATCCAACAGCCCTCTTGGGTGTCTCCCATACAGTAACTCAAAGGGGGAGAATCCCGTAGAGGATTGGGGCACCTCCCTAATAGCAAACATCAAATAAGGAAGTAGACAGTCCCAATCCTTTCCATCCCTATCCACCACTTTCTTCAACATTTGTTTTAGGGTTTTGTTGAATCTTTCAACCAGCCCATCGGTTTGGGGGTGATACACAGATGTACGTAATTGCGTCACTTTGAACAATTTACACAGCTCCTTCATAACCCGGGACATAAAGGGTGTACCTTGGTCCGTAAGCAGTTCTTTACAAATACCCACCCGGCTAAAAACAAGAGATAGCTCTTTGGCTATGGTTTTGGCCGAGGTATTTCTGAGAGGGATCGCTTCTGGATAACGGGTGGCATAGTCCATTATAACCAATATGTACTGGTGCCCCCTAGCGGACTTGATTATAGGACCTACCAAATCCATTGCGATTCTCTCAAACGGGACCTCAATGATGGGTAGAGGGACCAGCGGGCTACGGAAGTGTGGCATCGGGGCCGACCTCTGACACACAGGGCAGGAGGAACAATAATTTTCTATGTCCTTCATCACCCCAGGCCAATAGAATCTCTGTAATACCCTCTCTCGGGTTTTCTCTGTCCCCAGATGACCTCCAAGAATGTGCCCATGGGCCAACTCCAACACCAACTTCCTGTAAGGTTTGGGCACCACCAGCTGCTCAACGGTTTCTTCTGCCCTTTTTGCCACCCGATACAGTAGGTCCTTCTCTACGCTGAAGTATGGGTAAGTGCAGGTATTATCTGGGTTCACTAACTCGCCATCTATTTTCACTACGTTTTCCCGTGCCTTTATTAGGGCGGGGTCTTTCAACTGTTCTGTGGCAAAGTTTTCCCTGTGAACCTCAAGATCAGAAAACTCCACAGACGGTAGGTTTTCGTCTGAGGAGGTGGGCTCCTCTCCAGTTTCTTGAGTCTCCCCTGCCAATACTGACAAGGGAAATTCGGGAGAGTCCTCACCACTCTCAGAGGAGTTCTGGCTATCATATTCCTGGTACATAGGGGCACCAGTGGGGGGCTCATGATCATCCCACAGTTCCCAGAACTTCGGAAAATCCCTTCCCACAATGGCGTCATGCGGTAACTGAGACACTAAGCCCACTGGATGAGAAAGGGTACCTTTGGGGGTCTCGAAACACACTGTAGTCACTGGATACTCTCGGGTGTCCCCATGCACACAAATAACGGCTACCTTGCTATTCCCAGAGACCTCTGTTTTAACTAACTCAGCCTTTATCAGGGTCACAAGGCTACCTGAATCCAGCAATACCACAACATTTCTACCATTAATACACATTTTGCATAAATGTTTCTCAGTTCCCCGAATGGCAGTGCATGCGACTGTCGCACACAGCGACTGACGTCTGCCCGTCAGAAAGTCACACTGCATGGGTTCCTCCAAAACCGGGCAATTTGCTGCAATATGTCCCGCTTGCCGGCAGCGGTAGCAAATGATCCTTCTTGCCGCCTCTTGAGCCGCTGATTTCCCAGGCTGTTCTCGCCAAACTTGGGGTAGAGCTCCCACCCTCTCACTCTCTCCACCCTTACCCCTTGGAATCATCTTATCCGCCCCTGGGGATGGTCTGGTCTTAGGGTGGAAAGTCCGAGTGTCTCTGGAAGAGGCCGTCAGGTTCTCTGTAGCCAAGTATTTCTCCACACGATCCACAAGACCATCGGCCGTCTCTGGGTCTCCATGGCTTACCCACTTTTGGATGGCAGTAGGAAGAGCTCTCAAAAACCGATCCATTACAACACGTTCCACAATCTTTGGTGCGGACAAAGTCTCTGGCTGTAGCCACTTTCTGCTCAGGTGAATGAGATCATACATTTGAGACCTGGGGGGTTTTCCAAGCTGGAAAGTCCAGTTATGCACACGCTGAGCCCGGACAGCCAGGGTGACACCCAGCCTTGCCAATATTTCAGCTTTTAGCATCACATAGTCTTTTGCTTGGTCAGGCTCTAGGTCATAGTAAGCTTTCTGCGATTCACCCGTTAACAGAGGAGCCACCAGTCCAGCCCACTGCTCCTCAGGCCACTTTTCTCTTTCAGCGGTCCTTTCAAATGTGGTCAAAAATACCTCTGGATCATCCTCTCCAGTCATTTTTGTCAATAAACGACTCACCCCAAAGGACGCGGTATTAGTGGGACGGCTTTCCTCACCGGTCTGCGGACGTTGCTGCATTACTGCTTCCATCTGTTGTTGTAGTCTCTGCTCTTGCTTCTGCAACAGGTCTATGAAGCGGGCCTCAGATTGCTGTTGGGCTTGTTGCTGAGCCTCCAGACTCTGTTGTAAAGTTGCAAGGCTCTGTTGATGAGCTTGCTGCTGGGCTGCAAGGCTCCTTTGCAAACCTGCATTTGTCTGCTGTTGATTGGCATTTGCTAGAGCCAGCTGTTTCAGTATCTCCTCCATGCTGGCTTAAAAAAAAACTGCCACTGGTTCTCCACCAACTGTGAGGGGGCTAGCTCGGCAGCGGGTATGTGTGACCCCCGGGATGGGCTCCCCACCCAAAAACAGGCCCAGCAGACGGAGGTTGTGGTTTTCAAAATCAAAAAAAGGTGCGGTTTATTTTCTATTTACAGTGACAAAAACACAGCAAGGCAAAAAAAACAAACACAAAATAAATCCTGGTCAACTTGACCTCTGACTAAACTTACAGGTTTCCTAACTAACGACTGGGATCAGCCTAGTGCTGTCCTAGTCCCTGGTTTTAAATGTCCAAGCAAAATATAGCCACACAGGCTTTCTCTCACCGCACAGGGGTTCACTCTCCCTAGACAGTCCACACAGGTCTGCTTCCAGGCATGAGCTAACATCTAATGAAGCTGGGCTTTCTTATAGAGGCCTAAATGAGCTGACAAGGTTCAGCTGGACTCATCAACTCCCTGTCTGCACGACGCCCAGCCCTCTCCCTAGAGGTATGAGTCATCAATGAGCCCACTAGTCTCAGCTGGGCTTATACAACTCTCCACCTAGCTGTATAAATCGGCGTAAAGCCTGAATCTGGGCGAAATATATCTACCCCCCTGGATGCAACCAGGTGACTTTACCTTCCTGCTGTCACAGTGGATTGAGCATTAGTCTGTTTATGCTTACTTTCTAAATCAGTTATGCGGTCATGGAGTTGTGATATAAGCCTATTCTTTCTCCTCTTTTCTCTAGCAGCTATCTGAACTAAAGTGCCTCTCGAGAAGGCCTTGTGAGCACACCATACTGTGGAAGGGAGAGTGTCTGAGCTTTCGTTAAAAGCAAAAAACTCGTCTAGCTTTTTACTAACTTCCTCTTGGATAAGGGGCTGGGATAGCAAGTAAGTATTGTTACGCCAAAGGGGGGTGAGATTAATTTTATTAGTGGTTACTATATCAATGGTGATGGGGGGCATGGTCAGACCAGGTGATAGAATGGACTTCTGCTCTAGTCACTTTTTGTAAGGTGTATTTATCCGTAAAAAATAAGTCAATCCTAGAATAGCTTTTATGAACTGGAGAAAAATAAGTGTAGTCCCGCTCTGTGGTGCGGAGGCATTGCCACGGATCGTACAATTCTTCCTCTAGGCAAAACTTACCCAGGGATGGTCTTTGCCTACGCCCCACAGAGGAGGAGTCAAGTACATCATTCATAATCACATTAAAATCTCCACATATTACCAGATTACCTTTTTTCAACACTTTAGCTTTTTGTACAGTTTTGCGGATTAATTTTATCGTTTTTTTGTTTGGAGCATACAAGTTGACCAGGGTATATAAGTCATTATTTATTTCAGCAACAAGGATAATATACCGTCCATTAACATCAATCTGTTTGTCTATAAGCTTAAAAGAAATAGAGTCCCTAATGGCTATCAAAACACCATTCTTTTTGCAGGAGTTATTTGCCGTAAAAACATGTGTAAATTTATTATGGGAACACCTTGGAGGATTTTGATCCATGAAGTGGGTCTCTTGGACACATAGCACATCACATTTCTTGTCCAGGGCAGTTTTCCAAAGAGATCTACATTTGAACGGGCTATTAAAGTGGGTGTAAACCTACTTTTGCAACTTGCACCTACAGGTAAGCCTAGATTAAGGCTTACCTGTAGGTGCAAGAAATATCTCCTAAACCTACACGGTTTAAGAGATATTTACTAAAATCACAGGCGCCGCTGTCTACGGCGCATGCGCACCATAGACAACGGCGCATTCATGGGGTTAATCCCATTCACAAATTCGGCTAAGTCCCAGCAGTGCTTGGGCTTAGCCGAATTTGACGGCTCCCGTGCGCATGCGCGGAGTCACGTCTTCGCCGCTCCGGCCAATCACAGCGCCGGAGCGGCGCTGTGATTGGCTGGAGCAGCGATACCCGGAAGTAACATTCCGGCTATCGCCGCAGCGATGGCTGCGGCTGGAGAGAGGGACACGGACGGCTTCGGGGGCCCCGATCTAAGGTAAGTGGTACATAATGAGCTAGTATGGCAGTCATACTAGCTCATTATAGCTTTGTCTTGCAGGTGGGCAAAAAAAAAGTTATGTGGGTTTACAACCACTTTAAGCCCCTTAGCATTGACAGAAAGTAATTTAAGGGTCATTGCATTCATCAAAGGTGCTTTGTCGACATCTAGTGGTGCAAAGTGGGAATTGACTTATGCAGAGATTTATGTCCAGAGCATTGGAATCCTGTATTGTGCAAATCAGTACAGGTAGATGGACTCTCCAAAAATCAGAAAAACAAGCGAGCAGTAAAACTTAAAAAATCAAAAACAATAACAAAAAACAGTCATCATCAACAGGATGGATTTGGGGTAATCCCAAAAGCAACAATGGGGTAAAGTCATTCAGGTATTTACCTTGTCAGCCGAACAACAGGAGACTTTCAAATCAGCATAAGGCGGCAAGAGAGCGAAAGATGAGTTCAGGGGGAAGACATCTGAGCTTTGGTGCATCAAATATGCCACTGCCATATTTCAGGAGGCGACTATTTGTCACGGTTGTTCCTGGAGTTACAATAGGCGTTGGAGCTTGTCCTGGAGGTCATCTGATCCGGCGGGTCAGGATAGCCTTCCTGGGGCAGAAGTCCCCATTTGCGCAGCAGCTCCAGGCCCTTGTCCAGGGAAGAGATGGTAAACCATTCATTATTTTTTTCCAGAATTATCTTAGCAGGGAAACCCCATCTGTAGAGAATCTTGTGATTCCTCAGCATTTTTGTAATTGGAATCAGATTGTTTCTAGCTTTTATGGTGGCTTGTGACAGATCAGCATAAATCGTAACCCCAGCATATGGATCCGGGAGGGTGTTTTGTCTGGAGAATCTCATGAGCTGGTCTTTAACATGGAAGAAATGTATTCTGGCAATTACCGTATTTATCGGCGTAAAACATGCACTTTTTTCCCCTTAAAAACAGGGGAAAATCGTGGGTGCGTGTTATACGCCGATACTCCGTTGAATTCCCCTGCTGAAACGAGCGAGAGGAGCGAGCGGAGCCGAAGCCGAAGTACACTCGGCTTTACTCGGCTCCTCTCGCAGTCCCGCCCATCTCTGACTGCGCCGCTGACAGAGAAAGCCGAGTGTACTTCGGCTAGTCTCGGCTCCTCTCGCAGTCCTGCCCCTGACTGTGAGCAGAGCCGAGTCTAGCCGAAGTACACTCGGCTTTCTCTGTCAGCGGCGCAGTCAGTGGAGATGGGCAGGACTGCGAGAGGAGCCGAGTCTAGCCGAAGTACACTCGGCCCCGCTCGCTCCTCTCCACAGAAATCGGCGCCAAATTTAAAAAAACGCAGAGACTGACAAGATTGCAAAGGCACTGGGCAAGGCTGCAGATGGGCAGATGGACACTGGGCAAGGCTGCAGATGGGCAGATGGACACTGGGCAAGGCTGCAGATGGACAGATGGACACTGGGCATGGCTGCAGATGGACAGATAGACACTGGGCAAGGCTGCAGATGGACAGATGGACACTGGGCAAGGCTGCATGCTGCATTTAAATGTAAGTTTTTTTTCCTTAAAATTCCCTCCTAAACTTGGGGTGCGTGTTATACGCCGGCGCGTGTTATACGCCGATAAATACGGTACATCTCTGGGAATATTCTCAGGGAGGTGCGGTGGTTTCTGCAGCCTGTGAGCTCTATCTATGATGACATCAGATTCAGTGAGAGATGGTATAGCTTTCTTCATCAATTGTTGTATGAAGGAGCACAGGTCATAAGGCTTCACAGATTCAGGGAACCCTCTAAATTTCACATTGTTTCTGCGTGAGCGGTCCTCGAGGTCCGAGACCTTCAAACGGAGGGCTTTTAGTTCATCTTCCAAATCTACATGAGCATCCACAAGCTCATTGTGGGCAGTAGAAAAATCTCCCATTTTTGTTTCTACATATTGAACCCTATCTCCCAGAGCAGACAGTTCTTTACGTGTGGAGTGAGTAAGGAGAGCAATATCCTGCTGTATAGCCCCTCTAAGTGTCATTCTCATGGAAGAAATGATCCTATCAGTCATGGGCTGACCAGAGACAGGCAGAGCATCCAGCTTCTGTGTATACGTGTCAGTCTGCTCCATGTCACTCTCCCCTTCATCATGCTCACTATTATTGTCCCCTGGAGCACTAAGCCTCGGTCTCTGCTTAATAGCGCTATTTGATGGGGATGAGGGTAAAAGCTGAGGCTTACTTGTTTCAGGCTTCTCCCTCTGCACACTGCAGGCCGCGCCAGTCTGATCCTGGTATCGCTGAAGTGCAGGGCTTCCCGCGGCGGCGCCATCTTGGCTTGCCCGGTCTGATACAGGAGGAAAGAAGTCCGTCAGTTTCCTGGGCCCCTCTCTCTCCAACGTTTAGCCATTGTTTAGGATACGTTCCCCCTGAGTTCCGCCGACTAGATGGGCTATTTCAGGGTCTCCGTCACCGCTGTGAGTTGCTGTGGATCTCCTGTTGTGACGGAGCTCTCCTCTCAGCACACCATCCGCTCTGGCCACCGGCTCCGCCCCCCCTTGTACCCTTCTCTTCACTGATACCCTTTAACCATTTGTCAGCTTAAAGACCGGAGGTCTTTTTGCAATTTGGCACTGCGTAGCTTTAACAGACAATTGCACGGTCATGCGACGTGGCTCCCAAACAAAATTGACGTCCTTTTTTTCCCCACAAATAGAGCTTTCTTTTGGTGGTATTTGATCACCTCTGCAGTTTTCATTTTTTGCGCTATAAACAAAAATAGAGCGACAATTTTGAAAAAAAAAACAAAACAATATGTTTAGCTTTTTGCTATAATAAATATCCCCCAAAAATATATAAAAAAACATTTTTTTTCCTCAGTTCAGGCCGATACGTATTCTACATATTTTTGGTAAAAAAAAAATCGCATTAAGCGTTTATTGATCGGTTTGCGCAAAAGTTATAGCGTCTACAAAATAGGGGATAGTTTTATGGCATTTTTATTAATATTTTTTTTTACTAGTAACAGCGATTTTTATCGTGACCGCGACATTATGGTGGACACATCGGACACTTTTGACACATTTTTGGGGCCATTGTCATTTTTACAGCGATCAGTGCTATAAAAATGCACCGATTACTGTGAAAATTACACTGGCAGTGAAGGGGTTAACCACTAGGTGGCGCTGTAGGGGTTAAGTGTGCCCTAGTGAGTGATTCTTACTGTAGGGGGGATGGGCTGTGTGTGACATGAATCTGATCTTCGCTCCGATTACACGGATCGGAGATCAGTGTCATTGTCACTAGGCAGAGCGGGGAGATGCTTGTTTACATCAGCATCTCCCGGTTCTAACTCACTGTGAGACAATTGCGGGTATCCGCGGTCGGGCTCACAGAGGCGGGCGTGCCCACAATGCCGCAATCTTAAAGGGGACGTACAGGTACGTCCTTCTGCCTGTCCGTGCCATGCTGTCGACGTATATCCTCGTGCGCTGGTCGGCAAGCAGTTAACAATGAGATCCCTCTAATGGTTTGGAAGCTCTCTGCGGACCATGGCTTTTGCTGTAGGATGCGACTGAGAAAATGTCAGGAAAGATCTACTAGAACAGCTGGACTTTATTTGGGGTTAATCAGAGGAACTTTAAATGATGGCAGGTGTGTACTAACACCTATTTAACATGAGTTTGAATGTGATTGCTTACTTCTGAACACAGCTACATCCCCAGTTAAAAGAGTGTGTGCACACTTATGCAACCACATTATTTTATTTTTACCCCACCCCCCCTAAAAGATTTCAGTTTAAGCGATCGTTTTTCTGTTTTAGTGTCGGTGATGCCGATAGGTAGCCAGTTATTTTTTTTAGGTTCGCCGCAGGTTTTTATAGCGTCGGGTACCCCCATATATTACCTAATAAAAGGTTTAACCCCTTGATCGCCCCCCCAGGTAACCCTTTCACCCTCTTTTGCCAGTGTCACTAAGCGATCGTTTTTCTGATCGCTGTCTTAGTGTCGGTGATGCTGATAGGTAGCCAGTTATTTTTTTTAGGTTCGCAGGTTTTTATAGCGTCAGGTACCCCCATATATTACCTAATAAACCCCCTGATTGCCCCTAGTTAACCCTTTCACCAGTGATCACCATATAAGTGTTACGGATGACGCTGGTTAGTTAGTTTGCTTTTTATAGTGTCAGGGCACCCGCCGTATATAACCCAATAAAGGTTTAACCCCCTGATCGCCCAGCGGGTGATATCAATTAGGTTTTAGCGTCAGAGAGGGTCTGTGTCGCCCCAGGCAGCGTCAGGTTAGTGCCAGTAACGCTAACACCCACGCGTGAAGCATACACCTCCCTTAGTGGTATAGTATCTGAACAGATCAATATCTGATCAGATCTATACTAGCGTCCCCAGCAATTTAGGGTTCCCAAAAATGCAGTGTTAGCGGGATCAGCCCAGATACCTGCTAGCACCTGCGTTTTGCCCCTCCATCCAGCCCAGGCCACCCAAGTGCAGTATCGATCGATCGCTGTCACTTACAAAACACAACACACATAACTGCAGTGTTCGCAGAGACAGGCCTGATCCCTGCGACTCCAGTGCTGTAGGAGGTGATTTCACCACCACAGTTAAAAAAAAGAGCATATATGCCGAAGCATGGGGGCAGCAGGGGCGGAGGAGCGATTTTGCTCCTAGTGCCGCGTACATACGGTCAAAATTCCGACTGAGGCATGCCCGTGGAAAAATCTGACCGTGTGTGCGGCATAACTTTTGCAGGAGGAGGCCCCCATGCTTCAGCATATATAAATGGTGCATGTATGCCCATCATTAGAAGTGGGTGAATGAAGGGAGGTTTTCTAATGGTGGGCATACCCACCGATCAATCTCTTTTTTTCGTTCAGCCAACAGGCTGCATGAAAAAAAAGATTACAATACATGTCCAACAAGGACCAGCAACGTACTGGTATGTTGCTGGACTTTGGTTATACCAGATTGATGCCTGCGGGTTTAGGTATCATCTTGGTATCATTGTTTTCAGCCAGCGGCCGGCTTTCATGTAAAAGCAATCCTAGCGGATAATTAGCCTCTGGACTGCTTTTACAAGCAGTGGGAGGGAATGTCCCCCCCGGATATAAAAAGCGCCATTGGGAAATTGGGAAAGCATTTTATCACACCGATCTTGGTGTGGTCAGATGCTTTAAGGGCAGAGGAAAGATCTAGGGTCCAATAGACCCCAGTTTTTTTTTTTTTAAAAGAGTACCTGTCACTACCTATTGCTATCATAGGGGATATTTACATTCCCTGAGATAACAATAAAAATTATTTAAAAAAAATATGGAAAGAACAGTTTAAAAATAAATTAAAAAAGCAAAATTAATAAAAAAAAATAAATAAAAAAAAAGCACCCCTGTCCCGCCCTGCTCTTGCGCAAAGGCAAACGCAAGTGTCGGTCTGGCGTCATATTTAAACAGCAATTGCATCATGCATGTGAGGTATCACCGCGAAGGTCAGATCGAGGGCAGTCATTTTAGCAGTAAAAGCCTCCGTAAAGGCTTTTAAAGGCTTTTAAAAATGTATGTAGTTTGTCGCCACTGCGCGTTTGTGCAAAATTTTAAAACATGTCGTGTTTGGTATCTATGTACTCGGCGTAAGATCATCTTTTTTTATTTCATCAAACATTTGGGCAATATAGTGTGTTTTAGTGCATTAAAATTAAAAAAATGTATTTTTTCCCCAAAAAATGCGTTTGAAAAATCGCTGCGCAAATACTGTGTGGAAAAAAAAATGCAACACCCACCATTTTAATCTGTAGGGCCTTTGCTTTAAAAAATATATAATGTTTGGGGGTTCAACATAATTTTCTTGCAAAAAAAAAAAAATGTTTTCATGTAAACAAAAAGTTTCAGAAAGGGCTTTGTCTTCAAGTGGTTAGAAGAGTGGATGTAAGCTTCCTAATGTTGTGTATAAAATGCCAGGACAGTTCAAAACCCCCCCCAAATGACACCATTTTGGAAAGTAGACACCCCAAGCTATATACTGAGAGGCATGTCGAGTCCATGGAATATTTTATATGTTGACACAAGTTGCGGAAAAAAGACAATTTATTTTGTATTTATTTATTTTTTTGCACAAAGTTGTCACTAAATGATATATTGCTCAAACATGCCATGGGCATATGTGGAATTACACCCCAAAATACATTCTGTTGCTTCTCCTGAGTACGGGGATACCACATGTGTGAGACTTTTTGGGAGCCTAGCCGCGTACGGGACCCCAAAAACCAAGCACCGCCTTCAGGCTTTCTAAGGGTATAAATTTTTGATTTCACTTCTCACTGCCTATCACAGTTTCGGAGGCCATGGAATGCCCAGATGGCACAAACCCCCCCAAATGACCCCATTTTGGAAAGTAGACACCCCAAGCTATTTGCTGAGAGGTATGGTGAGTATTTTGCAGATCTCGCTTTTTGTCACAAAGTTTTGAAAATTTAAAATATATATATATATATATATATATATATATATATATATATATTTCTTTTCTTCATTTTCAAAAACAAATGAGAGCTGTAAAATACTCCCCATGCCTCTCAGAAAATAGCTTGGGGTGTCTACTTTCCAAAATGGGCTCATTTGGGGGGGTTTTGTGCTATTTTGGCATTTTATAGCCTTCGAAACCGTGATAGGTAGTGAGGAGTGAAATCAAAAATTTGTGCCCTTAGAAATCCTTAAGGCGGTGCTTGGTTTTCGGGTCCCGTACGCGGCTAGGCTCCTAAAAAGTCCCACACATGTGGTATCGCCGTACTCAGGAGAAGCAGCAAAATGTATTTTGGGGTGCAATTCCACATATAACCATGGCATGCGTGAGCAATATATCATTTAGTGACAACTTTTTGTAATTTTTTATTTTTTTTTGTCATTATTCAATCACTTGGGACAAAAAAAAAAAAATCAATGGGCTCAACATGCCTCTCAGCAATTTCCTTGGGGTGTCTACTTTCTAAAATGGGGTCATTTGGGGGGGTTTTGTGCTATTTTGGCATTTTATGGCCTTCGAAACTGTGATAGGTAGTGAGGAGTGAAATCAAAAATTTGCGCCCTTAGAAATCCTGAAGGCGGTGCTTGGTTTTCGGGGCCCGTACGCGGCTAGGCTCCCAAAAAGTCCCACACATGTGGTATCCCCGTACTCAGGAGAAGCAGCAAAATGTATTTTGGGGTGCAATTCCACATATAACCATGGCATGTGTGAGCAATATATCATTTAGTGACAACTTTTTGTAATTCTTTTCAATCACTTGAGACAAAAAAAAAAAATATTCAATGGGCTCAACATGCCTCTCAGCAATTTCCTTGGGGTGTCTTCTTTCAAAAATGGGGTCATTTGGGGGGGTTTTGTACTGCCCTGCCATTTTAGCACCTCAAGAATTGAGATAGGCAGTCATAAATTAAAAGCTGTGTAAATTTCAGAAAATGTACCCTAGTTTGTAGACGCTATAACTTTTGCGCAAACCAATAAATATACGCTTATTGAAATTTTTTTTACTAAAGACATGTGGCTGAATACATTTTGGCCTAAATGTATGACTAAAATTGAGTCTATTTGATTTTTCTTATAACAAAAAGTAGAAAATATCATTTTTTTTCAAAATATTCAGTCTTTTTCCGTTTATATCGCAAAAAAAAAAAAAAAAAATCGCAGAGGTAATCAAATACTATTAAAAGAAAGCTCTATTTGTGGGAAGAAAAGGACGCAAATTTTGTTTGGGTACAACATTGCATGTCCGCACAATTTCCAGTTAAAGCAGCGCAGTGCCAAATTCTGAAAACATCTCTGTTTTTTAAGCTGCATAACGGTCCGGGGCTTAAGTGGTTAAAGAAAAAATGACAAGTCTGTGAGAGCCGGAATTCTTACTGGTTGGTAGGGTGATCAAATACTTATGTCATGCAATAAAATGCTAATTAATTATTTAAAAATCATACAATGTGATTTTCTGGATTTTTGTTTTAGATTCCATCTCTCTTGCCACGTACACACGATCGTGATTCACGGCGGTTAAAAAAACGCCGTGAATCATGACATAAAAAATGAGGGAACGGCTTGTTCCTCCACACACGGTCGTTTTTCCCGTCATTTTTTCTCTTGTTGAGAAAAACGACCGTGTGTAGGCTCCGTGGCAGTGTTTCCCTATGGGAAAACTGCCACGGAAAAAAATGACGGGAAAAACGACAAGAAAAATTAGAGCATGTTCTAATTTTTCTCGTCGTTTTTAATGCCGTTTTTCACGTCGGGAAAAATGACAAAAAGACCACACACGGTCGTTTTTCTTGTTGAAAAAAAAAATGTAATTTTTCACGACGTGAAAAATTATCGTGTGTACGCGGCATCATAAAAAAAGGGGAAAGGCCCTAGGGCCAAACGCTGCGCAAAATAAACCATGCTAAAGTGTGTGATGAATCAAATGAATCAAAAATAAGTGAAAAGTAAGCTGCTAGCATATATAGCTAAATACAAATAAAACTATAAAAAATCAAATGTGGTCAAAAATATGCAGCGCTTATCAATGACATTAACATAATTGAAAAAAATTAGCATATAATGATAAATGTGCTAAGTGATAAAACATTAATAAAAAATATAAATGAAGAATATATAAGGTGAAAAGAAAGTCCAAAAACTCAATCCGAGTGGAAATCCTATAAAAAGAACTGAGTCCAAAGTGAAGAAAACGATGTGCTCCAAAACACCTTGAAAAGAGTAGCTTCAACCCGTGAGTATAATCCTCTAGATAGTGCTGACACCCAAAGTGAAGGGAATATGTTTCTGCTTACCAGAAAGCCATGACTGTAAAATGACAGTCTCGCCTAGCATAGGAAATGAGGTATTCCCACAACCATAAAAACTCCAATACAGCAGTTTCCACAGTGTACCTTGATCTCAGACATAAAGGGAAAAGTTCATGGTGTAGTATGAAAAACCAGCGGAGTTTATTAAAAGTTAAATTGCACTTACAAAATCCAAAAGCAAGTTCAGCATTGATGCGATGAAGCAAACAATTACGGCATTCGTCCGTGTCTCTCACTAAGCTCCGTATGTTCCGCAACGCTGCTTCTCGTCCGAGGAAAGCGTGATGACGTCACCGGCCCCCTACGCGTTTCGTCACGATGGGACATCAACTGGGGATTGGCCGAAGGCGACCGTCAGCACGCTCTGGATATAAATACATAGCGGGCGCCATTTTGACTACTGGCACCCATGAGAATGTATTGAGAAAACGAAGGGCAGCTAAATGAAGGCTGAATAATATGCTAGGCGAGACTGTCATTTTACAGTCATGGTTTTCTGGTAAGCAGAAACATATTCCCTTCACTTTGGGTGTCAGCACTATCTAGAGGATTATACTCACGGGTTGAAGCTACTCTTTTCAAGGTGTTTTGGAGCACATCGTTTTCTTCACTTTGGACTCAGTTCTTTTTATAGGATTTCCACTCGGATTGAGTTTTTGGACTTTCTTTTCACCTTACGCGGCATCATAGTTGAAGAGTGCCTATGATAAAAATTACAGACCTCTACATGCTTTGTAAGTAGGAAAACCTGCAAAATCTGCAGTGTATCAAATACTTGTTCTCCCCACTGTATAACAGCTTCAACGCTTCTGGGAAGGCTGTCCACAAGGTTTAGTGGGTGGGTCTATGGGAATGTTTGACCATTCTTCCAGAAGCTTATAATGTTTATATATACACAGTTCCTTGAGGTATTCATACCCCTTGAAAATTTCCACATTTTGTCATGTTACAACCAAAAACGTAAATGTATTTCATTGGGATTTTATGTGATAGGCCAACACAAAGTGGCACATAATTGTGAAGTGGAAAATGATAAATGGTTTTCAAAACTTTTTACAAATAAATATGTGAAAAGTGTGGCGCGCATTTGTATTCAGCCCCAGTGTCAAATACTTTGTAGAACCACCTTTCTCTGCAATTACAGCTGCAAGTCTTTTTGGGTATGTCTCTACCAGCTTTGCACATCTAGAGCGTGACATTTTTGCCCATTCTTCTTTGCAAAATAGCTCAAGTTCTGTCGGATTGGATGGGGAGCGTCTGCGAACAGCAATTTTCAAGTCTTGCCAAAGATTCTCATTTGGATTTAGGTCTGGACTTTGACTGGCCCATTCTAACACATGAATATGCTTTGATCTAAACCAGGGGTATTGAATTACAATTCACTGAGGTCCGATCAGTAAAATTTTCTTCTAGCAGAGGTCCGAATATCATGTTGGTTCCATGTCATGCATTTTTGCGTGCCCCAAACCACATGTTGCTGCAGCACCATGCAGCTTGGTGCGGCACAATTTTTTTTAAAAAGGTCAAGGACTTCTTTCTCTCTGTTTCTTGTGGGTAGTGCAGCTGATTAAAATGGGCTGCACATACACAGATCTGAACCCATTCTTATATCAGCATCCTCAGTCCCCAGTGCACATCACAGTCCCCTCCACTTTCACATTAAGATCCCCTCTTGATGAGTGTCTTCAGCTCCCCCTTTACATCATCCCCCTCCACTCCTTCTACAGTAGTGTCCTCACACTTCCTAACATTAAGCCCCATTAACAGTACTGTCCTCTGCCCTTATTTACATCATAACCCCACATTACTGTCCTCAGTCCCCCCTCCACACATTACAATCCTCAGCCCCTCCACATTACAGTCCTCAGCCTCCCCCCCACTTTAATGTCCTCAGCCCCCCCTCACATGACAGTCATTGGTCCCCCCAATTTACCTTCCCCCCATATTCCAGTCTTCAGCTTCCCCACATTCTAGTCCTCGGCTCCCCCACACTCCAGTCCTTGGCTCCCCCACACTCCAGTCCTCGGCTCCCTCCCCCACACTCCAGTCCTTGGCTCCCTCCCCCACACTCCAGTCATCAGCTCCCCCACACTCCAGTCCTTAGCTTCCCCATCACTGCAATCCTTGGCATCCTCCCCCCACATTCCGTTGTTAGCTCTTAACTTCACCCCCCTCACTGTCCTACCTTACACAGACAGATCGGAGGAAGGCCTAGCGTGTCACGCAGGAGTTGCAGGGAGGGAGGCGGGACAGTTCTGGATGGAGGGCGGAGCTGGCCGAGATTAACAAACAGGTGATTGGCTGCTAGAATGAAGGACAGTCCTAGCAGCCAATCACCTGTTTGTTAACCTCGGCCAGCTCCGCCCTTCATTGAGAACTGACCCGCCTCCCGCTCTCGGCTCTAGGAGGATTACAGAGTAACGGCAGGAGGAAGAAAAGGCTCCTAAATGGAGTTATCATGGCGGTCCAAATGGCAGAGTCCCGCGGTCCGCCATTTAGTGATGCCCGATGTAAACCATTCCATTGTAGCTCTGGCTGTATGTTTAGGGTCTTTGTCCTGCTGGATGGTGAATCTCCGCCCAAGTCTCAAGTCTTTTGTAGACTCTAATGCCCGCGTACACACGATCGGAATTTCCGTCGAAAAAACCTTGGATGCTTTTCCCGACGGAATTACGCTCAATCTTGGCTTGCATACACGTTTCACAGTAGGGATGGTATGTTCAGGGTGATGCGCAGTGTTAGTTTTCTGCCACACATAGCGTTTTGCTTTTAGGCCAAAAAGTTAAATTTTGGTCTCATCTGACCAGAGCACCTTCTTCCACATGTTTGCTGTATCCCCCGCATGGCTTCTCGCAAGCTGCAAACGAGACTACTTATGGCTTTCTTTCAACAATGGCTTTCTTCTTGCCACTCTTCCATAAAGGCCAGATTTGTGGAGTGCACGACTAATAGTTGTTCTGTGGACAGATTCTCCCACCTGAGCTGTGGATCTCTGCAGCTCTTCCAGAGTTACCATGGGCCTGTTGGCTGCTTCTCTGATTAATGCTCTCTTTACCCGGCCTGTCAGTTTAGGTGGGCGGTCATGTCATGATAGGTTTGCAGTTGTGCCATACTCTTTCCATTTTACGATGATGGATTGAACAGTGCTCAGTGAGATGTTCAAAGCTTGGGATATTTTTTTATAACCTAACCCTGCTTTAAACTTCTCCACAACTTCATGATGCAGTTTGTTCACTAAGGTTCTTTAACAAACCTCTGAGGGCTTCACAGAACAGCTGTATTTATACTGAGATTAAATTACACACAGATGGACTCTATTTACTAATTAGGTGACTTCTGAAGGCAAGTTTAGTAAGGGAAAAAGGAAAAATCGCACTAACCCATAACCATACACTGATAAGTAATGGTGTGAATTTAATAAATTTAATTATAAATTATAGATTCACAGTGTGACCAACTCCACTGCCATCATCATTCTCATCATATAGAAAGGAGGAGCCGATGTAGGAGGCGGGACCCTGTTGCATTGCCACCAAAGAATTCAGACGCAAGCTCTGTGACATAGCGGGAGATACCCTCTGTGTGAACCAGGCACTGCTGGTGTCTTAAGAAAACCAATGTGTTTGTGCTGATTTGCGGAGAGAGCTGCCTGATCAATGCATTCATTGATCCTCTGTCATGGGGGATCATGAATAGCTGGTAAGGAGGAATTCCTGCTGATTGGTGGTGGAACTTCACAACTTGTTTGGATGCAACTTTCACTTTTTGGAACTTTTGATTTACACAGAGCACCGGTGTTATTTAATGGACACTATATAGGATACTGATACATGGACTACATGATTTTTTCACACTATTCTATACACTTGTTGTGTTTATGATTGATGTGTCTTAATTTTGTTGGTCAATTAATTTATACACTTTATCAATTTTATTTATTGACTGAGTCACACTGTTAATATATAATTTATAATTTAATTTATTCAATTCACACCATCACTTATCAGTGTATGGTTATGGATTAGCACGATTTTTTCTTTTTTCCAATTTATTATCTTGTATTGTTGTTTACATTGTAATCGCGGCTCCCAACCACAAATCAAGATATCGGCTAGATATCCGGTTTTTTATTTTTAATTTTTTTTTCTTTTCAGCAATTTAGCGCAGTTTCTTTCCTAATTTTACAAGTTTAGTTAGGGGTATCATTGAATACAAATAAGCATCACACTTTAACATATTTGTAAAAAAAAATATTAAAACCATTTATCATTTCCCTTCCACTACACAGTTATGTGCCACTTTGTGTTGGTCTATCACATAAAATCCCAATAAAATACATTTACATTTTTGATTGTAACATGACAAAATGTGGAAAATTTCAAGGGGTATTAATACTTTTTCAAGGCACTGTATGGACTTATATCTATGGACTCACTATATGCCTGGCTGTATATTATGCTTTAAAAGTTTTTTGAGACACTAGTTTTCACTTTGATCCTAATATTTATTCAGTACGTGCATTTGTTGTTATATTTACACTGGTTTAAGTACAGTGAGATACAATGAGGTTTTATTGAGTTTGTCACACTACGTGCATATATGTCAATTTTTTGTTGTTTTGCACTGCACTTTTTATGTCAATACTATATGTAAGCTACATTCAGTTCATAAAGCATACACAATGGGCACATCTTGTAGTGAGGGTAATATTACATTTGGACAAGCTTGGAACAACCAAACTATTCATAATTCAATAAAACCAGCATAAAATGGGGGTACAGTAAAACCTTGGCTTGCGAGCATAATTCGTTCCAGAAGCATGCTTGTAATCCAAAGCACTTGTATATTAAAGCAAATTTCTACATAAGAAATAATGGGAACTCAAATGATTTGTTCCGCAACCATTTATTCATAGGTCCTTCAGTTTATAGTCCATATAAAAAGACTATAGCAATGTGATAGGTTGTGTAACCATAAAATATCATCCACAAATGGCAGCCTCCACAAGGGGATTAGAAGCAAAATCCATCAGGAGCTACAGAGTATGGAAGAGTAGAGAGGCACCTCTAAGTGTAGCAATATGATTCCATTTTTTATTTTTTTTATTTGCTTTATTGGTTTTTCAAAAGAGGTAATAGATTTACAAAAACAGAGCAGGGCATTCCCCAGCTCGAAAAAGTACCACTTGAATCGGTACCGAACAACAAGTTATCTGCCTAAACAGTACTATTGGCAACAACAACAAAAAACAAAACAAAAACAATGAAACAACTGTAAAACACCAATGCTCAGTCACTACATTTGGAGAAATTATGAGAGGAGAATGTGCTACTCGTCTTCGATAGAGGTTCAGTTTCTCAAAAGGGTACTTTAGTACTAGGCCTAGAATACTAAGGATTCAAATATAGGGGTATAATGAGGGTCTCAGCAGGTGTTAGCAAGGAGGGAGTAGTTAATGTGTATCAGAGAAACCGCCTAGTCTTGAGTAGCATTAGTGGAGGCGAAGTCAAGCCATAGTTTCCACACTTTTTCAAATTTAGCAATACACCCACGGGAGAGATATGTAGCTTTATATAACGGTATTGTAGAATTGACCAGGGCTTTCCAAGAGTTCAGGGAGGGCGCGTCTGATTGTTTCAATTTTTTAACCATATTGCTTTACGGGCGTAAAAGAGCAAAAGTCCTATGAGGGTCTGAGTTGCTGTGCGTTGCGCTAAAGGGCCCACCAAGCCCAGCAAGCAGACTGGTACGGTCAGCGGGAATGGGATTGTTAACAGCGAGGTTATGAATTGCATCACCTCTAACCCGTAAGAGTGCACTTTGGGACAGGACCACAACATATGGCAGAAACCAGCCTCTAGATTACCACATTTCCAACAGCTAGGATAGGCCCCAGGATAAATTTTGTTCAGCCGCTGCGGCGTTAAATAAACCCTGTGTAGAATCCTGAATTAAATTAAGCGGTCCTTAACTGCCACTATTTGGAGAAAAGGGTATTCCTACATATCCTCCCAATCCTCTGTGTCTAGTTCAGGAAAGTCCACCGTCCACTTAGCTTGGAGAGTTTCAAGCCCAAAATGCATTGATGGTAGTAGTGCCGTATATATGGTGGAAAGGGGTTTTACCAGCTCGTCATTCCAGAGGAGAGATTCTAGAGTGGACTGAAGGAGTAATAATGGTGTAGACCCAAACTGAGAACAGAAGGCATGTCTAAGCTGTAGATATCTAAAGAAGTAACAATTGGGTAAGTCATGGTTCTGCTTAAGAGTATTAAAGGACAGGATAACCCCGTCATCGCTTATATGGTCGAGTACCTTAATGCCCCTGGTTGCCCATAAGCTCGGATCAGGGATAGTATGGAACTCCGCAAGGAGTGGGTTGAGCCACAAGAGGGTATCCGGGGTCAATCTATGTGATTCTGCTTTATGTTTACAAACTTGCAATTGACACATCTTTATCACTGATTTTATAGAATGTGTGAGAGTCACAGGTGCCCCGAGACCCCTGTACAGTACATTTCTCAGTGATTCAAAGGACCCCAGCGATGCTGCCTCCAGCACCACCGAGGCATTTGTATCATCAGAGATCACCCAATTAAGTGCGTGGACAAGTAGGGCTGCGGAAAAATATTTTTGGAGGTCAGGACAGGCCAGACCCCCCTCCGTCCAGGGTCTACGGAGAATTGATTTGCTAAACCGGGGGGCTTTAGACTTCCATAGGAATGAAGAGATGATGGCATCTAATTGTGTAAAAAAACTTTTTGGGTATCCATACTGGGGTGTGTCTTTTGACATATAGAAAAATAGGAAGGCACTTCATTTTTAATAAGTTTATTCTGCCTCTAAGTGATAGAGGCAGAATTTCCCAAGTGCTTAGTTTGGATTTAAGGGTTGATAATAGGGAAGTGAGGTTCAAGGCAATAAAGTCTGTCACATTGGGGGTGATATTGATCCCCAGGTAACAGATTGTTGTGGCCCAGGACAGGGGTAATGAGGGGTCTGCTGCCTGGTCAGCCCCTGAGTCAATAGGTAAGAGTTGGGATTTTTCCCAGATGACTTTCAGTCCAGATAGAATTGTGAAGTGGGAAAAAATATTAAGAGCCTCTCGGAGGGAGAGCCCAGGGTCGTTAAGAAAAAGCACTAAGTCATCGACGTATAAAGCCAATTTTTCAATGATGGAGCCCACTCGTATGCCTACCACCACATTAGAGTGACGGATGGCAGTGGCTAGAGGCTCCATCACTAGGGCGAACAATAAAGGGGAAAGTGGGCATCCCTGCCTAGTTCCCCGTTGTATCTGGAACTGTTCTGAGAGCATTCCCCCTAGTTTAATTTGTGCTGTTGGGGATTTATACAAAATGGGGATCCAATATGATTACATTTAAAGAATGTACAACATTTAGCAACTCACATGGTTGATGATTAAAAGAGGCACATCTAAGTATGCAGGCATCCGGCTGTCAGTCTGCAATCGTGACTGGGAAGACTCCCCTGCAGTAGAGCGATCTGAAAGCAAGGCTTGAACCGCACTTGGAGCGCAGAGTGGAAGGGATGAGGACAATGGCAATGAGGAGAGGATGGTCTATGTGGACATTTTTACCCCGGATGCCTGCATACTTAGATGTACCTCTTTTAATCATCAATCATGTGAGTTGCTAAATGTTGTACCTTCATTAAATGTAACCATATTGCTACACTTAGAGGTGCCTCTCTTCTCTTTTATACTCAGTTGTGACGTGACGCTACTTGTATATCAAGACATCGCTTGTATATCAAGTCAAAATTTATTAAAAAATGTTGATGGTCTTGCAAAACACTCTCAAACCAAGTTACTCTCAAACCAAGGTTTAACTGTATTTGGAAAGACATGGTGATTTTAAGTAAGCTGGGTATGCTGAGAATGTGCACTGTAATGGGTGATTAATCAACTGGGACAAGGTAGACACAGCAGAGACTGAGTATAATGAGTAAAGGTAATGTGTGAGAATGCAGTGTGTTTGGTAACTACACATACACTTTACAACAAAGATTTGCGTGTGACTAAATGGAGTTTTATGTGTGTGTTATGTGTGCAAACACTATATACACATTACAAATCATGCCTTCAACAAAGACAACTTGCTGTTTTTCTGTTAAAAAGAATGAGATCAGAGCAGAAAATAAACCATGATCTTGTGATCAGTCTTATATTTGTGTGCCTCTATAGCTAGAGTAGCACATTTTTTGTCCAAGAGATGGTTTGTAAGGTTTCACATTCTACTGTACAGCAAGCTGTTTACTGCAGAATTCCACTACTCTCCCTTCACCACCCACGTGAAGGCCCAGAAACACCCACAGTAATGCTAGGATCCACCCAAACCAATACCCAGAACTGCTACAAGTTACTCCCATTGCCTGCCCTGAAACTACAGAAGCCCAACTACATGATGTAGTATCAAGACTGATAAGGGAAGGAAACAGGAAGTCAGAGAACTTTGAAATTCAGCCAGGAGTGACATCACAGACACAGAAACCTCCTGCATACAGCTAAATGAGGTAAAATGCAGATAAAATGACAGTGGGGTTGCGATTCATTTACATGCCCAATGCATCTGTTGTTTTGGGGAGGAAACGCTGGAGTTCTGCTTTGAAGTGTTTGTAACCATTAAAAAAAAAAAAAAAAAAAAACCCCTGATCCTTTAACCAGTTCCGGACCGCCTTCCACACATTTACTGCGGCAGGGAAGCTCGGCTGCTACCTGTATGTCGCTCGCACCCATAGGTGGGGGCGCACGCGCCCGTCATCCGCGCGGCGATCAGATTTGTTCCAGAACCAATCAATCTACAGGTCCAGGCCAATAATTTATGGCCTGGACCTGCTGATCAGTTCTGACAATTTACAGAACAACCTGTGCCTGTGTAATGTAAACACAAGAAATTATGCAATCTCCTCTGCTGGAGCCTAATTCAGTTCCAGCGTGAGAGATAGCATCAACCATGAGTAAAAGCACTACACTGACACCAGTAGACATAGTTAGGCACATTTTACCCCTTTATCGCCCCCGCTCCCCCCCGGTTAACTCTTTCACTCCCTGTCACAGTATCACTAGGTACAGTGTACAGATTTTTTACTGATCACTGTATTAGTGTGCGCAGGTGCTAGGCGGACATGCCAGGCACACCGGGTCCCGAGCGATGCCGCGCGCGCCCCCTAGACGGCCAGGAAGCCCAGGACGTCATATGACGTCCACCCAGGATGGAAGATCCCATCTGTGGACGTCATTTGACTATGGGAGAGACCTGAAGTGGTTAAACAATACAGAATTTCACAAAAGAATAGATGCGGACGCAGCCGCAGTAACTGTTATATTTGCAAAAACATTGCGTAAATCTATGCATTACGAGGGTCATTAGGACAAACATAGTAAGGGAACAACATATAAGTCACAAGGGGTGTAAGTCAGTAAATCAGATACGTAAGGTACCTCTGGTGCTACAGTGACAAAGGTGAAGCTACCTTCAGAATAGAGTAAAGAGCTAATATGGCTGAAAGGATTGTGCCCGAAGGCCGAATTTAGTGAGAACCTGGTGCATGTATCCCAAATGACCCTGGTCGAATGCCTTTTCTGCATCTATGGAGAGAAGGCGTCCAACTCTGCTCTGCACAATCAATATTATTCAGAAGCCTTCTAGTGGTGTCTGAAGCCTGTCTGACAGCAATAAACCCTATTTGGTCAGATTTTGTACATCTGGGCATTATATCTGACAAGGGGTGGGCCAGGATCTTAGCATATCATTTCACATAAGCTTTAAGAAGAGAAATAGGCCTGAAATTGTTTGGTGTTAGGTTCTTTGCCAGGCTTAGGGATAGTTACGATGTGCACCTTCAACATCTCTGAGAGGAAGGAGGCTTTTTACGCAGCAGCATTAAAAAATGCAGCCAGGTGCAGAGCAAGGCAATCTGCGAAAATTTGATAATATTCATTAGAAAACCCATCGGGGCCAGGGGGTGTACTTTTTGGTAGCTTCTAAAAGGACCCAGAGGATTTCCTGGGTCAAAAAGGGTCGATGGAGGTAGTTGAGATCAGAGGCAGTTAGTTAAGGGAGCTTAAGGTGGTCTAAAAAGGTGGCGATCACAGATGACAAAAGTTGGGGGGTATCAGTATCAGTCTGAAGAATGTACAGTGAAGCACAGTAGTCCGCGAACCCATCTACTATGCATTGGGGGTTAGACAGTCTTTGGTGGTATGGTGAAACAAATAAGGAATTTTAAATTGAGCATGTTGTTTTTAGACGGGAGGCTAAAAACTTCCCAGCTCTATTGTGATGGGTTTTATATTTAATTTTAAGTTGATAATGTAGCCAATCATGGGGGTCATTGAGGGTACTGCGCCATTCTTAGGTTAGCGAGCCACATTAGGATTCAGGGTGAATTTTATTTTGAGCATCTAATGGCTGGATGGAAGATAGTACTTGCATCTTAGCAGATTTACGCTTTTTTATGTGCCTACATTGAATCATCATGAAAGGCATGTACTCCTTTTATGTGCGTTCCATAGTGTAAATGTAAGGAGCACATCGTTAGTTGTAGGTTCCTTAAGGAGTTTAGTATTACAAAGCCATAAGCAAGTTGGGTGGCAAGAGTTTGCTTCGATATCGTAATAGAGACGACTACGTGGTCTGACCACATGATATCTGCAATATCGGATGAGGAAACTCATTGCAAAAGGCATTTGTCAACTAAAAAAAGGTTGATATGCAAATAAGAATTATGTTGAGGTGCAAAGTATGTGTAATCTCTCTCGGAGGAGAGTTTGCAATGCCAGGCATCATGCATAGCTTCTGAAAGTAGAAGAGCATTGAGTGAATTGGAGCAGTGTGTTTTTAATATGGCGCGTTGTTTATGTGATATATACATTGTGACAGCAGGAAGGTAAAGTCACCTGGTTGCATCCAGGGGGGTAGATATATTTCGCCCAGATTCAGGCTTTACGCCGACTTATACAACTAGGTGGAGAGTTGTATAAGCCCAGCTGAGGTTAGTGGGCTCATGGATGACTCATACCTCTAGGGAGAGTGTGGGGCGTCGTGCAGACAGGGAGTTGATGAGACCAGCTGAAGCTTGTCAGCTCATTTAGGCCTCTATAAAAACTCCCAGATTCATTAGGTGTTTGCTCATGCCTGGACCCAGACCTGTGTGGACTGTCTAGGGAGAGTGAACCCCTGTGCGGTGAGACAAAGCCTGTGTGGCTATTTGCTTGGACATTTAAAACCAGGGACTTAGGGACTAGGACAGCACTAGGCTGATCCCAGTTGTTAGTTAGGAAACCTGTATGTTTAGTCAGAGGTCAAGTTGACCAGGATTTATTTTGTTTATGTTTCTTTGGCTTTGCTGTGTTTTGTCACTGTAAATAGAAAATAAACCGCACCTTTTTGATTTTGAAAACCACAACCTCCGTTTGCTGGGCCTGTTTTTGGTGTGGGGAGCCCATCTCGGGGGGTCACACACACCCGCTGCCGAGCTAACCCCCTCACAACATATTGTGGATAAGTGCCTAATAAACTTGTGATTGTGTCTAGTTGTGATTAATTGCTCCCACACAGTATATAGAGTAAATGATTTAAAAGCACTTTCACATTTCCTATAAAAAAATCATCAATTCACATATACTGTGTGTATATATATATATATATATATATATATATATCATATTCATTCTATATATCTTCTATTCTTATATAGAGTGGTAAAGTGCAGGCATAAAATAAATAGCTCCCAGTCATTGTGCAATGTCATATTTTTTTCAACCCTTCAAAAAGGAGTGACATAAATCTCAATAATGTTGAGGAAACTACAGTGCAAAACAAATAAAGTGCAAAAAGCATTACACAATGTTACATATTGTATTTATACATATAGTTCCATGTTCAAATGCTCAGCGTAAACAAGTTCATAGGTCACATATTTTCCATCCACTTCAAAATAATCCCATATGTGAGCTATTTTATCCAAAAGTTTTAGATATAAACTCTGCTCACCAGATTAGACCTACGGTATATTTCATATAGGTCAGAAAAGCTTGTTGGCACAATCATCCTCAGTGCTAGGATCTCTCATGTAATTACTATATGTATATGCTCCTATTCATGTGTCTCCAGGGCCGGCACAACCATAAGGCAGATTAAGCGGTCGCCTTAGGCAGCCAGGATGGGGGGTGGTAAAATATACCTTTGTCTGTACAGACAAATGTCCTTGCACCGGCCCTGACAGCCAGCGATGACAGGGGAGGTGAGCAGTGTCAGTGCATTCTCTGTGTGCACACACGTGTGTTGTGATTTCACCCGGCAGCACAGTGGCTCTTCAGACTGCAGCTAATGATGGCGGTCCGAGGTGTCCAGGGACCGGAGTGAGTCCAATGACTGCACACACACTTACAAAGTGCTGAACTTGTCTAACACAAACCCAGCTTATTTCTAAGTGATTTGCTTTCATGCATACATTGAATGCATTGCTAGTTTTGAAATGCTTTTATTCACATTTGATGTTAACTTAAATTGGTTGTAAAGGAAGGAAAAAAAAAACATGTCTATACTTACCTGTTCTTTGCAATGGAATTGCACAGAATGGCCCCAAGGCTCCTCCTCTCAGGTCCCCTGCTGGCTCTTCCCCTCTGCCAAGTGCCCCAATGGGAAGCCGCTTTTCTTAGGGGCACTCTGAGCCCTGCTGTCTGCATCCATTGACACAGACTGCAGGACTCAGCCCCGTTCCTCCTCCCGCTGCTTTAGAAAAGCCTGTGAGACCAGGAAGTGAGAGGAGAAAAGAGCTGCAGATGTTTACAGTGCTGGACCGAATGATGGCTCAGATAAGTATAAGGGGGGTAGGGCTGTTGCCAGCAAAAGGTAGCTTAGGTAGCCGACTTAGGGCGTAGGGGGGGGGACTTTGGGGGCGGTAATCTGAATCCTCAGCTTATTGCTGCTATCAAAGTATGGAGTGCACAGTAGGCAAGTGGAGCGGTCTGCATCTCCCGATGTTGAAGCGTAACTGCAAGGATGCAGAGGTGAGAGGATCTAGGTGTGTGCAGGGAGAGGTCGGGGCCCACTGTCATGCAGGCTACAATTCAGAATGATGGGGTGCAGAGGGTGGGTCAGGCCAGGGGGTGCTGGTGGAGGGCCTGAGGGAGAGAAGGAAGAAGAGGAGCAGGAGGTCAGGGTGAAGGAGCCCCCCCTCCTCCGCTCTGTGCTGCAGCTGCTGTAATCACATAAATGAAAACAACCTATGCTCTGTTGCCACTTTCAGCTACGTCTTCTCTCTACTTCATACCACATGGAATTTCCTGACAGTAAGTTTTGACATACATTGTAGTACATTGTAGTAGCAGCATAACTTCTGACGGAGCAGGGCATATAAAGGTAGGATACTGTGATTAAGAGATCAGCACCTCCGGGAGAAGATAGGCCATGCGGAATAATTGGCATTAGGTAGTGTGGCCCATCGCAGACTGTTGCCTGGAGGAGTTCTCTTAGGAGACTTTCAGACATTCCTGCTGGGAGTTGGAAAAGGGGCATAGGGGACCCTGGGGGGGGGGGAATGCTCAGGAATTATGTTCCAAGACTTGAGGCGAATCCTGTCTTCCATGAAGTTGACAGAAGTGGTGGAGCCTTCGTGGGTAATTTTCAGTGTGGCTGGATACTTCCACTGGTAAGGTATGTTGTTGTTACGGAGTTCTTTAGTGATGGACTATTGCATCACCATAAGGTATGCACGGAGAGATCCAGTAACATCTGGAGTGAGACTGCGCATTCAGGTAGTTGGTCCATTTTGCGGAAAGCGGATAAAATATGTTCTTTTGAGGAAAGTGGAAAGATATCGCTGAACCCATAGGTTTATTCTACTTGTCATCTTTAAGAGGAATTGCAGTCTGCTCATATAATTTGTAATAAAAACATCCTTTCCATTCTGAAGCTTCCCTCCAACCACTTTGCATATTATTTTATATATACTGTGATTCTGTACTTGCCAAATATGCTGCAGAAATCTCCCTCCACCAAGTCTGGCTGCATCCATTTTAACTGTGGGGCAGCTGAAGCTGCTGCCTGTTCACTTCCTGGATTTACACAGACACACAGAGGCACACCTCCAGCTCTGCAACTCTCACTGGCCCGCTTATGACTTATCCCCCCTCTCTTCCTGGCAAACACAGCGAGAAAGAGGGCTATACATTAAGTCATAAGCCTAGGCTTTTTACCAGACAAGAAACAGGAAGCGGGCTGTATAAGGTATTAACGGGCAGAATTTTTTATTTTTTTTAACTATCCAAAGTTGAAACAACAAGGGTAGAAGAATTAATAGAAGAAAAGTTGAAAACATTACTGAAGGTTCGGTTTATGGTATTCATGTTGGTGCAAATGATCTGATTCCTGGCCAGGCGGCTTCTACACCCCAGAGAATCTCCACAGTCTCACTGGCTTGTAGTGTAACCTGAGAAGGGTTAAAATCTAAGTGACACACCACGGCTAAGAAGTCCAGATACAAATTGATTTAATTAAAGGTCAGGAGTATAATTCAAGGAAATAGCCAATCCGTTTCAGGGGTCTAAGTGTCCCCTTCATCAGGGCTTGACTGGCAGCAAAGTGAACAAACCAGTAGTGTACTGGACCTACAATGGTGTTTATTCCAGTGTGAGTTGAAAGCACAGGCCTAATCAGCAGCTTGTTTGGCAGCCAAATACGTTCTTTGACTTGGTAGAAGTTGTTGTGGAAATTACGGGTGCACTCAGATGCATTTTACCAAAGAGCTGAAAATGCGCTTATTGGCGCAGAAGACATCGATTACACATAGCATTTAATGGATTATCCACGTCAGCATGGCGGGCCAGGATTTTACAGAGCCAACAGAACCACCTACACAGCGGATCAGGAGGAGGGAGCAGATCCCAGTCCAGGACAGCAAACCGCCGGCCATTGGAAAGTCAGTTTTTTAAATCCTTTGTTGTCCTGAGGCAAGGGGTATGTTTTCTCTGTCCGCTGTGTAAGGTGAGTTCTGCTTTGCAAAAAAGAACCAATTTTTCATCTTTTGGTATAATGGTGGGATTTTTAATTGTAGGTTAAGTAACTGTATATTGTGTAATAGGTTTGTGTAGAAATGTATGAATTGTGATTATTATCTATGTATGGGACCAACAAGTAGATTGCATCAGTTGTGTATATTGTTTAACTGATACAAGACACATGTCTCCATACATGTGCCCCCACAAATGGTTTGATCTGAGGTTGTTTTAAGATGGCTGCTGCATACACATTTAGCAATGAGATTGTGGGGGGAAAGGCAGCCATGCATTCTGGGACAACGCTCACAGAGAGACCTGTTTGTTGAAAGGACTACGCCCTGTGAGTGTTCTCTGGGATGCAGGACTATAGAGTCAATAGCATCAATAATAGCATGGGGGAGCTCTTTTGTTTTGAGATGAAAAGATCATGCATGCAACAATCGCTATTTGAATTTCTCATTGTCTTGTTCCTGTGGAAGCTGATGCCAGAGCATGTATATGGCCTTACTTTAGGAACAAGAGTGTATGTTTAAGACATTGTACTTTGGCATTTTTGGATATAGTATTTAGTTAAATAACCTATATTTTAGTCCTCCTATAGGCCCTAATTGATATAGCTTTAAGTGTTTGTCTACGGTTTCATCCACCATTTTGTCGTGGACAGATTTTCGTCGGCCATTCTGTTGTAGTCTGGATTTGCCATTGTTTTTGTAACATCCAGATACAGATAGAAAGAAGACACATTTTAATTTTGAATAGCGGAGGATCTCATTGTGCTTTGTAGTTGTCTGGCGAACACATGTAAATGTGAGGAGTAGATTCTAGCATACCAGGAGGCCATGTAAAATAATCGGCAATACCGGGTGCCAGTACTGTAAAAATGGGCACTAGGCAGTACTGCTCTGAAAGTTAGTGCAATGGTGCCCTGGATGCAGGGAGACGTCATAAGTGATTTGAATCGTCATGGGGGTGGGGGCTTGAGCATATGAAATGATTGAACAATTTTTTATCCATTGTGAATGGGATGTTCAATGAAACCGTTGAAGCTGAAAGAAAGATTCCACAGGAACAACAGCAGATCAAGACCCTTTCTATTAAAAGATGGCCTTTAATTATCTTTTGGCATCCAAGGGGTGTTTCTGTGAATTCATAGGAAAATATTGTTGTACCTGGATCGAAAATACTAGTGACAAAGTTCAGGCCCATTTGGATAAGGTTAGATCCCTGCAAGGCAAAGCCAGAGCTATAGCTAGAGAAGGTTGGAATCTTTTTAAGGGTCTGGGAATTTTTTTATTTTTTTTATTGGCTTATGGTTGAAGGAAGTAGGGGTAAATATACTCATGTTGTTTTTGTTTCTATTCCTTCTATATGCCGTGATGAGGTGCTACTGTTGCCTGATTGGACGAGTGAACAGAGCCCGAGCAGATGACCACATCTTCTTTGCTGAGATGAGATGTCCCGAAGCCCAACCCACGTACAGGACACAGAGGATCCCAGACCAACCGGCCTTCATGTCCTCCTTTAAGTCATCCCTCCTGAAGAATAGAGTCTACAGGTATAGAGTCTACAACCCACGTACAAGACACAGGATCCCAGACCAACCGGCCTTCATGTCCTCCTTTAAGTCATCCCTCCTGAAGAATAGAGTCTACAAGTCAAGCCATGTTTTCCTTTTTATGGACTCATATGGACTGTAAGGACTGATTCAATTCCAGGTGTAAGAAGATGATCAAGAATCATTGAGGGACACATGGAAGCATATGACAAAGAGGAGGGACTGTTGTGGAAATTATATTAAGTTGTATTCAATATGTATTATTCACAAATAATAAAAAAAATGCGCTACCAACAATTATGTGCAAAAATCAAAGTGCAAACTGGAATACAATTAATACAAAAAAATGTCCCAAGAAAAATTATCAATTAGTGTCCCAATAAACACAAAAAGAAAAACATTTTTTTGAAGTGACTGTAAATAGGTTGTGAGGTGACTCGCTGCATTCAAAATTTCATAAAAAAGAAATTGTGGCAGGGAAGGGTTGAAGTCTTCCTCTACAAGTAAAAACTGTAAAGTGACTGTAAATAGGTTGTGAGATGACTCGCTGCATTCAAAACTGCATGAAAAAGGAAATTGTAGCAGGGAAGGATTGGAATCTTCCTCCGACAGTTTTCCAGCCAGATGACATAAAAATGGAAAGAGTGGGGGCTTACCGACTCCGGTGGATCTCTATTACGGAGATCATACAGGCTCAGCACATCAAAAACATCCGTCCTGCAGCAGGTCCGCCCTCTCCCTTGGATCGTTCAGGGACACAGTTTCCTTATAGTCAGGATCGATTCCCCAATGATTCAGTATGGATATCAAAAAAGAGATAGGGGGAGACTCATGGTGCAGTATATCAACAAAAGGTCCCTTTATTAAAATAACAGGAGCTAACATCCAGAGTCTCTGAACAAAAGTATTTTAAAAAACGCGGTGTAAATAAGACAACCAGCCGCGGCTCAGACCACTGAGCTGGAGCGTGGTGACGTCAGAGATGATTGCTCCGCCCGACGCTGCGTTTCTCCTATACAAGGCATCAACAGGGAAGGAGGCAATACTCGGAGGTCACACTCCACGCACTTTATAGAAGACTACAATCAAATGACACCGGAAGCGCAGGAATAAGCCCCGCGTCCCCGGTGTTTAGAAAAAAGACAGCCAAAAATTCTTATGCCAATACAATCCCCTGCATGCAGTCATACTGCCGACAACATTCGTTCAGCCCATGACATATACAGCATTTTCCTAATCATTGGTATTTTAAGGCAAACATGAATTTACATGTTGGCTGGAAAATCCATTTTATAATTAATATGCTTTAAGGATATTTAATGGAAATGGACGAAACTCAAATGGAATCCTGGCATAAATACATATATAATAAAAATGAAAATAAAAATGACAATGAATGCAAATGCAATTAAAAATAAAAATATATATGAAATATTTTTAACTTAATAAAAATTTTAAATTGATATATATCAATATCTGATGAGGAAAGGGAGAATATGAAATATATAAAAATACATGATGATTATAATATATTTCTAGTGCAGCCATTTAGCTACACATGTGCCATTAACCCAAGGCGTACAGGCATATATTTTCAAAACAACACACTTCTCTGCCCTTTCCTCAAAATATTGGCATATTAGGGGCATTTTTAAATTTATTAATTCTTATTTAACATATGAATATTATTTGTTTCACCAAGGAAAAAAGAAGAAAGGAGGGCCACTTGTAAGTGGAAAAAACTTTTTATGGGAGGAGAAGGGACCCAACAAACTAGAAAAACATTCACAGTATATTAGTTACCAAGTTTCCGAAATCCCCTGATCTCACAAAACCAATCAGAGAACTGCATCAAAAAAAGGGGCTCCAACTCCCTTCTGGGACATCAACTGTTATTAATATAACAATTGATGTCCCATTCTATATTAAAGCCCAAAGGGCTGTAACAGGCCATGTCATAAATCCATCTCGTTTCCCTACGGGATATACAACGTTTCAAATTATCTCCTCTCCAGTGGGGAACATGCTTCTCTATCCCTATGACCCCAAGTAGGGATGGGTTACGATCATGGAATTGACGGAAATGTAAGGAAACACTGTGTCCAATGAAGCCCCTACGGATATTTGAAAGATGCTCGCCTATCCTGACCTTCAGAGCGCGGGTAGTCCTCCCAATATACTGGAGCCCGCAGGGACAACTTAGGAGGTATATCACCCCCACAGTCCCACACGTGATCAGTTCCGATATAGAATATTCCTTGGAGGTAGTGTTAGAAGTAAAGGTGGAGGTCCGGATAGTTTTAGAGGAAGAGCATACTTTACACCGTCGACATGGAAAGAAGCCCTTCAAATTCCCAAATAAAGGGCTTTTTTCCATGTCGACGGTGTAAAGTATGCTCTTCCTCTAAAACTATCCGGACCTCCACCTTTACTTCTAACACTACCTCCAAGGAATATTCTATATCGGAACTGATCACGTGTGGGACTGTGGGGGTGATATACCTCCTAAGTTGTCCCTGCGGGCTCCAGTATATTGGGAGGACTACCCGCGCTCTGAAGGTCAGGATAGGCGAGCATCTTTCAAATATCCGTAGGGGCTTCATTGGACACAGTGTTTCCTTACATTTCCGTCAATTCCATGATCGTAACCCATCCCTACTTGGGGTCATAGGGATAGAGAAGCATGTTCCCCACTGGAGAGGAGATAATTTGAAACGTTGTATATCCCGTAGGGAAACGAGATGGATTTATGACATGGCCTGGTACAGCCCTTTGGGCTTTAATATAGAATGGGACATCAATTGTTATATTAATAACAGTTGATGTCCCAGAAGGGAGTTGGAGCCCCTTTTTTTGATGCAGTTCTCTGATTGGTTTTGTGAGATCAGGGGATTTCGATAAACTTGGTAACTAATATACTGTGAATGTTTTTCTAGTTTGTTGGGTCCCTTCTCCTCCCATAAAAAGTTTTTTCCACTTACAAGTGGCCCTCCTTTCTTCTTTTTTCCTTGGTGAAACAAATAATATTCATATGTTAAATAAGAATTAATAAATTTAAAAATGCCCCTAATATGCCAATATTTTGAGGAAAGGGCAGAGAAGTGTGTTGTTTTGAAAATATATGCCTGTACGCCTTGGGTTAATGGCACATGTGTAGCTAAATGGCTGCACTAGAAATATATTATAATCATCATGTATTTTTATATATTTCATATTCTCCCTTTCCTCATCAGATATTGATATATATTAATTTTTATCAATTTTAAATTTTTATTAAGTTAAAAATATTTCATATATATTTTTATTTTTAATTGCATTTGCATTCATTGTCATTTTTATTTTCATTTTTATTATATATGTATTTATGCCAGGATTCCATTTGAGTTTCGTCCATTTCCATGATATATCCTTAAAGCATATTAATTATAAAATGGATTTTCCAGCCAACATGTAAATTCATGTTTGCCTTAAAATACCAATGATTAGGAAAATGCTGTATATGTCATGGGCTGAACGAATGTTGTCGGCAGTATGACTGCATGCAGGGGATTGTATTGGCATAAGAATTTTTGGCTGTCTTTTTTCTAAACACCGGGGACGCGGGGCTTATTCCTGCGCTTCCGGTGTCATTTGATTGTAGTCTTCTATAAAGTGCGTGGAGTTTGACCTCCGAGTATTGCCTCCTTCCCTGTTGATGCCTTGTATAGGAGAAACGCAGCGTCGGGCGGAGCAATCATCTCTGACGTCACCACGCTCCAGCTCAGTGGTCTGAGCCGCGGCTGGTTGTCTTATTTACACCGCGTTTTTTAAAATACTTTTGTTCAGAGACTCTGGATGTTAGCTCCTGTTATTTTAATAAAGGGACCTTTTGTTGATATACTGCACCATGAGTCTCCCCCTATCTCTTTTTTGATATCCATACTGAATCATTGGGGAATCGATCCTGACTATAAGGAAACTGTGTCCCTGAACGATCCAAGGGAGAGGGCGGACCTGCTGCAGGACGGATGTTTTTGATGTGCTGAGCCTGTATGATCTCCGTAATAGAGATCCACCGGAGTCGGTAAGCCCCCACTCTTTCCATTTTTATGTCATCTGGCTGGAAAACTGTCGGAGGAAGATTACAATCCTTCCCTGCTACAATTTCCTTTTTCATGCAGTTTTGAATGCAGCGAGTCATCTCACAACCTATTTACAGTCACTTTACAGTTTTTACTTGTAGAGGAAGACTTCAACCCTTCCCTGCCACAATTTCTTTTTTATGAAATTTTGAATGCAGCGAGTCACCTCACAACCTATTTACAGTCACTTCAAAAAAAATGTTTTTCTTTTTGTGTTTATTGGGACACTAATTGATAATTTTTCTTGGGACATTTTTTTGTATTAATTGTATTCCAGTTTGCACTTTGATTTTTGCACATAATTGTTGGTAGCGCATTTTTTTTATTATTTGTGAATATTTTTGTATAGCTGTATATTCCAGCTATTTTTTTAGATGCAGCACCCATCACTTATATTTCATTAGTCTTTTATAAGGATCATATTCCTTTGAAATAACTTTTTATTGGCACCAGAGTTTTCTTTTGAACCTTTGTTTTTTGCAGCACAGGGGATGCGCAAATTTTTCCACGCTTTACAATATTCAATATGTATTGTCACAGGGTCTCCCAGTGTTAGTACTGCTGTGACCCGCTCTAAAAGAGCGAGTTGGGGCAGACTGACGCCGGTTTAAGACCCATTGGTAGTGAAAAGCTTCCTGTAGGATGTATAGAAGTGTTTTCACAGTGAGAATATGTCCGACATGCACAGACGATCGTCTAGGGGGAATATATTCTCTCTGCGAAGACATTATCGGATATGGGGGGGATGTACGCTCACGTCTTTCTGTGTCTCTGATCAGCACATAGGGGGACTGAGACATGTCCTTGTGGGAAATCTCCCTTCCATAAGAATGGTAGAATAATCTGGGTATGTATTGTTCTCCGAACAAGGCAGAATAAGGATTCACGCCAATGGTAAAAACGGGACGGTTTTTCTGCGTTTTGGTCGGGGACAATGTTCATGATTTCTTAGGCCAATACATGTGGCTGTCTTTGTCTAATTGGAGAGCACAGCTTAGAGGTACAAAGGGTGGGAAATCATATACACTGCCCTTGCACAGACACACCCATACACTTCTCTAGTTATTGTTCATTGGTTGAGATATGTATAACTCCTCCTGTTTTAAAGTATGCCTGGGCTTAATTGGCCATTTGTGAAGCCACCAGACTCTATTGTCATTGCTATTATAAATAAACAAAGCATGGGCTATTCAGACAAGTCTATCTGTGGAGCTTGTGATGTGAGGACGGTGGCTATGTCTGTGTTACTCGAGAAGATACAGGTGCACTCAGGTGCATTATACTAAAGAGCTAAAAATGCGCTTATTAGCGCAGGAGACATCGATTACACATAAAGTATTGTATAGTGGAATATCCACATCAAAGTGAATCCACAATAGGACATCCCTAGGAATTTCTTGCGGTAGGAATGAAGGCTTAGATATCCTATGAATTCTGTCTATGGAGAGGTCTTCAGAGGATAAAGATGGTACAGCAGCTTTGAAAGGTGATGAATACCCTCTTAGATTTAAGCCTGTGAATTGGTGCTATGATATCAGGTGTGATAATAGCGATTACGAAGGGTGGGGATGGTATTGGAATGAAAATGCGTTTCCTGCAAGAGTATCATTTTGGCTTGGGCCTTACGGAAATGGTACAGTATTTGGTTCCGTTTCTCTGGGGTGTTAAATCCCCTACAATTATAGGAGTACAGGGTCACAGGAATATGAACCGCCATTGGAGTTTAGGGGGAAGGGGGCATAGGAAGTCTTTTCAGTCCGTGGTGTCGCACAAGACGAAAAAAGGAGGAAAAAACAAGCAGAAAGGAAGGAAAGAAAGGATAGAAATTTAGAAAGCAGAGGGTAAGTGGGCAGCTTCCCTGTCTCCCGGCAGACAGTAACAGAAGGTGGTTAGGTGTAGAGGAAAAGTGCCACCAAGGACTAAAATGGGACAGGCCAGTAGGTGGCGAGAGAACACAAGCAAAAAAAAAAACAATATGTAATACCAAAAAACTTAAAACCATCTACACTTTGAACAGCATACCAAGATCCTGAACATAGTGAAGTAATTGTGACGGTTGTACTGACTCTAGAATGCCTCTTATTTTTGGGTTGTTGCACCAGGAACGGTCCTCTAGGTCTGCTGCCTTGGACTTTAGCCAATTGAGGTCGTCCCCATGCTTGTCATGAGTGTCCACCACGGCGTTAAAGGATGTCACACATGCACTCATGTTATCTTCCAGGTGGTACACCCCATCCCCCAAGTCCTGGAATTCAGCTGTGTATTTGTGGAAGCATGCTAGCATGTCAGACTGAAGGGAGGATCTCAGGGATAGTAGCATATCTTTTAAGACAGTATCAGAAACTGGCTGACCCGTGCTGGGTAATGATGCAAAGGGGTTAGGACGGCAGACATCGGAGTGTGATCGGCCCTCTGGTGTGCAGACGTCCGTGCACGGTCTTAGAAACAGGTGTGGATTGGATTCCCTTCTAGGTCAGGATTTCACTGGGCTCCTGGAGTTTGGAGAAGATGCTGGTGAGCAGCTCTCATCCTCAGTGTGCCCCATTGCAGCTTCAGTGGCTTCAAAGCATGGCTGAAAGGCGACCACTAGATGTCCAGAGGAGGCCGATGGCGATGGACTTTCGCCAGTATTTTGTTGGTGACTCTGCAGCCTCATCGGAAAGAAACCCAACAGTTTCTGCAGGGTAGGCGCTTCCTTTCGATGCTGGGTCATCCCTGCAGGCTTGGTGGCATGGCAGGAAGCTGAGGGTAAGGTGTAGGCTGCGATGGGCTCTCGTGGATATAGGTTGCTCACAGAGGTATCGAATCATGTGCCCATCTTTGGTGAGCAGTCGCCACACCCTCCACATGAGCACTTTCATTTTAGCGCACTGGAGTTGGATTGTTTTAATCATTTAGTCATTCAATCTCTCTTGACATCAAAGTAATTTTGGTTGATTATTAAGTGCAATTGGTATTTGTGGAGATTTTAGCAATTGTGATGCATTTATGGTGATATACAATATATTTATTGTAATTAATTTCCAGCATGCAGGTAATTTTTAATAGCATTATTATTGATAATTACAGTAGTGCTGCACTTTTAATTATGACACTAATGGGGTTTCCATTGCTTTCCATTCCTCCTTCAATCCTGAGGTATTAGATTCTAGTATTGACTAGTCAGGACATTGTATTTTCCTTAATCTGAAATATTTGATATTTGCGTTTACATTGGCTAACATATATTCTTCCAATCAGGAACAACTGTCTTTCCTCTCATCTGTTGTTACCATTTTGGAACAGTTTGGGAACAGTAACACAATCCTCAGGGGCACTCTCAACATACCCTTAAGTCCCTTGCTCAGACACCTCGACAGGTAAGTCTTCACCGTCACCTGCTCTTCTGACTAAAATGAAACAGATTCTCCGATAAATTACACTTAATGGATGTATGGCGTGTTTTCCACTCCTCCAAGAGGGATTACAGTTTCTACTCATTTTCACATGATTCTTATAGTATTATTGATTGATTCTTGATCTCTCAAAATCTTTTGTATTCAAACCTGACTGCATCCATAGGACTCAAACTCTGGTCAGATCACTCCCGCATTCTTTATCCATTGTTAGGCCACCCAACTTTAGTAGACAATGTACTTGGTGCCTAAATGGTAACCTTCTAAAGGACTCCTAGTGCGTTAATGAAATTTCTCAGGCTATCAAGGAGTTCTCTCTCAATGATGACTCTGAAGGCACCCACCCATTGATGAAATGGAAAGCCATGAAATGTGTGCTTAGAGGGGGGTTTTTATTAAATATGGCTCTAGAATCATAAAATAATGCTCCGCTAACATAAACAGACTTTTAACTTTGATATCTTCCCTAATGGCTTCACACAAACAGACCCTTCACCCCAACGCTTTATTAGAACTATCTAATGCCAGAAGGGACCTTTTGCGCCTACTTGAGACCCAGTGCCTTATTGATAGGGAAAAAAATTCGACACCCACATTTATTGGAAAGTGAATACGGGGTCTGTCATTTGGCTTGTACCATACACCCTAGATCCCCACAAAAGTCCATACCATATAACCTCAACAAATACCAAAATCTACAACAATGCTGGAATCTCCTCTGAATTTTATAACTATTGTACAAAATTGTATAAATTATCTCCTGCTCAATTCGTTTTCAAAAACTCATCTTTTGAGAACAATATGTCTACCTATATTCAAGAAACTGCCCTACCATAAACCCCCTCAAATCATCTGACCTAGAATCTCTACTAGCTGAGGCAGAAATTCTATAAGTCATCAAAGGGCTGAAAAATGGGAAAATGTCCCTGCCGGATGGCTTTTCACCTAGATTTAAAAAAAACCTTTGCAGCATTGTTGACACAAACGACACAAGCCTTCACCCATTCTAAACATTTCTTAAATCCCGAATGATATTACTCCTTACCCCAGGTTATCGATACTCTTTACAAAAATACCAGATTGATAGTTTCCTCTATTAGCATTTCAGTCAACCATTGTATTGTACCTCTATCAATTATTATATAGCTTAATATAATTTTCCAGATCTACATACCATATGTATTGCATTTCCATTGATTCTCAATACCATTGTCTGTACCACTTTTGTTGTATTATGTACCCAATAAAAACAGTTTGTAAACAAAAAAAATAATAATGACACAAGCCTTTAACTCGATAGACAAGGATTATCCTCTGTCAACACGGTTCCTCAAGGCCCAGATAGACATCTTCACTAAATCAGGAAAGGATCCATCTGTGACAGGAGGGTCACGTTGGACACAGGGTGAGCCAGGAAACCATGGACATTAAGAATATGGCTTGGATTGCTTGAAATTGAAATAGTAATATTAGTCCACAATATTGTTTTATTCTGAACTTAACAGGTTAATTGAGAGATGTGTTACCTGCCAGTGTGAAGTAAAGGAATCTAGAAGGGCGTCTGAAGACCCTTTTAGTGTGAATAGGAATAATTAAGTCTATAGTTATGTGTAATTGTACTCAGACAGACAGGCAACAAATCCTTTCATTGTGAGATGTGTATTGCAGGTCATGGGTCTGAGACAGCAGCTGTAGCTAATTGACTCATATAAATTGGCTCTGATGGGTATTGGGAGACAAAAGCTAACCTGTTGTATTTTAAGAGGTGGCAAAATAATGTGTATTGAGTCTTGTTATGTTGTGGGTGGAGCTGGACCATTGTTCATTTTAGGTTAATGCAGTATTGGATGGGTATAAAAGTTACAATGTTTTTCTCAATAAAGTCATTTGATCCTAGGAAGATACAGAGTGTGTCTCGTTCTTTCAGAAGGATTAATTCCTATGGGAAGGGGTCGTCTGGTTGTGGAGGATCAACAGGGAATTTGTGTCAAGGAGAGGGAAGAGATCTAAACGGCGTTACCCCCTTTCGTATTTGGGGTGCCATTACACCCATCTAACTAGCAGCTATAGGCTGAGCTCTCTCTTAAACGTCGACCTAATTTTTTTTTTTTAAATCCTTGTGAACCAGGTATCTCCTCTCCTTCCTCATATTATACATACAGATCAGATGGGTTTTGTCCCTGGCCGTGAAACCAGGGAAAGCACAACCATTCACCTTGTCTCCTATATCCACCAACAGGGATTGCGAGCATGTCTCCTCTCCGTTCAACATGGAAAAAACATGATCTCTAGATATGTGTCTCTAGTCCTCTCCCTCAGCAATGGTCCTAGTAAACAGATTCAGTTATGATTATTTTCCCATCTTCAATTGGACCAGGAAGTGCTTCCCCCCGTTCCTCTACTATTTGTGATCACTATTGAACAGACAAAAGGAGCAAAGTGCACAGACTATAGTGGGTGTGTTGACGTTTATTAAAGGAAGACAATTAGCAACTCCCATAAAGTAAGACAAATTATGCTCATCATTGTTCTCAAAAGGATTTCCAGCGCCGGAGGACCAAGGAAACTGTCACACTGGATATGGTCTTAATGGCATCTGCAATAGCTAAAAGAGACAGCAAAGGGGCACCGATCTAAGTGCAGCAAGGTGGAGAGGTGGACACAGCACACAATTGGCAACTCACAGTTTGTGGGTGATCTCATGCATTACAGTCATTGGTGCATATGCGAGGAGGAGGCAGCCAGGATACCAAGATGGAGCTGCTGCTGCAAGGAGTAGAGTGTGGTAGCCGGGGTAACCAGGCAGCCTCAGGACAGGAAGCCAAAGCCAGGAAGGATGAAAGCAATAGGATTTCTCCTGAGGATTTGGACCACACTGTACTTACTATCAATTCAGTTTGTCCCAGCCCAGATTGCACCCTGCATGCCATATTGGCAATTTTTACCACTGTTGAACACCTAGATCAAGCGATCAGACAGAACGACTGTATTAAAAGGGGTTCAAACCCCTTCTGTGCACCATAAAATTTCTAATAATTTGTTTTATTGAAAAGTAAGAAGCTTTTACAGATATCTGGAGTGGAGTGAGGGTTGGGGGGGGGTTATGCAGGAGGGGGGAAGGGAGGGGGCCGTCTCTGACTTCCCATAACTGTTTACGTTTGAGTGAGGGGGTTCCGGAAAAGAAAATGGGTGTGTGATGGAGAGTGTGAAGCCTCGTACACACGAAAGAGTTTCTCAGCAAAAACCAGCAAGAAACTTGCTGGCAGAGATTTTTTGCCGAGAAACTCGTTCGTGTGTATGGTTTCTCGTCAAGAAAAGCGACAAGTATCTCGACGAGAAAATAGAGATCCTGCTCTCTATTTTCTCGTCGAGATTCTCGTTGGCATGTTTCTCGACGAGAAAAGTGAGTGTGTGTACACTTACCTGTCCTCCCGGAAGCCCGTGCATGTTCGAAATGAATTCGACGCATGCGCGGTAGATTCCTAGGCATACGTAGGGTATACCAAGATGGCGGCGACGGCATCGAATGTGACGAGCGCATGCTCGTCGTAGTCGATGACGTCACCGCGTACGCTCCATTCAAAGAACCGCGGGTTCTTTGAATCGAGCGTCTGTACACTCGGCCGGGACAATTTTCTTGTCCAAGAATCTCGTCGAAAAAAACGACATGTTTTTTTCGACGAGAATCTCGGCCGTGTGTACGAGGCCGCAGTCTTGAAAAGGGAAGAGGTATCAGAAAAAGTATTGGAATATAGAGGAAGTAGGTTACAGTTTGCGATTGGTGAGGCCCATCACAATTCGGATTGCTTTTTACGTGGGTGGGTCCAGTGTGTTTATGTATTCAGATGTTGTCTGGTAATGTGACCAACTGGCACATTTTTTGCTGAATTTTGTTGGAGTGTCAGGTGTGATGTGAATAAGTTTTTCCAATTCAGCGACTTTGAGAATTCTGATAAACCATTTTTTGAGTGTGGGTAATTGCGTTGAATTCCAGTATAAAGGAATACACTATTTTGTTGCGTTAATCATGTGCATCACTAGAGATTTGTGGTAAGATTTGTGTGGTAGGGGCGAATGGTGGAGAAGGAATTGAGCTGCTGAAAATTCTAGATCGTAGGAAGTGACCTGGGAAGTGATGCGGCAGACTTCTTTCCAAAAAGTTTGTAGGGAGGTGCAGGACCACCAGATGTGGAGTAGAGTGCCCCTTTCCTGGTGGCATCTCCAACAGGTTTCTGGTGTAGCGGGGTTGAATTTGTGCAGGAGGGTCGGGGTACGATACCATCTGGATTGGATTTTGTATTCATTTTCTTGAGTAGTAACGTTGGTCGACCCTTTATGAATATTCAGGAAAATTTGTTCCCAGTTCTCTGCCGAGAGTGAGGCTCTCATTGGCCTGTATGTCAGCAAAGATGAGTTTGTGTGTAGAAGAGATTAGGTGGGATTGAGGTGTCTCCTGTGTGCATAATCTTTCGAAGGGCGTAAGTTGTCTCGAACACTTCAAGTCTTTATCTAGGGATTTTAGATAGTGGGCAAGCAGTAAGTATGCCCAAGGGGGGGTAGGTGGCTTTTCCAGCCAGGTGGAGATTTGGGATGCGGATAGGAGTTTACCCTGGTGAAAGAACTGATGGGTCCTAATTTGATCATGTGGCCAATTGTTGGTATAAACTTTCATTATATGCTCATTATACTGTATAAGTTCAACAGCCACATGTCAGTATACCCACAATACATTCTGAACCCCACCGTTTTGGTTCGTTTAGCGATTTTATATTAAATGTCTCAAAAACTGAAGCCCTTAATATATCTCTTCCCTCAAAGACCTTATCCTGTCTTAAAGATAATTTTCACTTTCAGTGGTAATCTAAGAGTAAAGTGTGCTTAGGTACAGCCATTCCCTTAAACCTTTCCCTATCAACCTTTATTATCCAAAATATGTAAAGACTTAGACTCATGGAATCACATGCATATACCTTGGTTTGGGAGAATTAACATATTAAAAATTAACACCTTGGGGGCGTGGCCTGGATAGCAATGGGATAGGTCGCATGTGATGTGAGCTCCGTCTGCCCATACTCCTAACCTACCATCCTGCCTGCATCCTGCTCGGTTCCTGCCATCCCCTACATCCGAGGACGTGTCCTGCTCTCCCTGCGGTTCCTGAAGCCTGTTAGCCCGCTGGTTTGCCGCCACTGCCGTCGCGGCGCTTCCCGGTCCTCTGCTTCAGGAAAGGCCCCGGCTTCGGCCTAGCTCCTGGTTCGGCGGCCATCTTGGCCCTCCCGACGGCGGCCCTGGACACTTCTCCTTGCCTCCCTGGGCGCACTGGGCTCCATCCTCTTCTACATCGGCCCCCGGATTACCTGCTGCAGCTGCTGGGGTGTCTTTGCACTCTACACCTGCTGTGTGAGCGGACCACGGTCTCGGCCTGACTCCCGGAACGGCGGCCATCTTGCTCCACCCGGAGACATCTTTGGCAAGTATTACAGGCCTCCCTGACTCCCCTGAGCTCAGATTCCCCTGCATACAGCCTGTTGCCATTACAGCTGCTTGAGAGTGACCTGCTGCCTACGTTGGGCCGTCCCTGGGCAGCGGAGGGGGGGGGAGGTCGTGGAGAACCCGGCCTCCTTAACAGCGGCCATATTGGTGCACCCAGGGATCTTCCCTGTCGCCTTACAGCATGTCTCCGTCTAAAAATAATTCTGAAGCCATCGATAAACTGGCCAGATACCGCAGGCTTGAGGAGGGGGATCGGCAGGTCAGAGACGGCGCTGCTGCTATCCTGGATGCGGATCACTCTGTGGTGGCTACTAACAAATTACTGGATGCCATCGCCATGTGCCAGAGCACGCTTACCACCAAGATCGAGGAGGTAAAAATTGATGTGTCCCTTATCCGGCAGGATCTCTCTACCCTCAGGGACCGCGTGACGGAGACGGAGACCCGTATTAGCAGAGCAGAGGATATCTTACACCCTTTACAACATACCACCGATGAGGTGCGCCGCCAGTTACAACAGATTAGCGCAAAACAGGATGACATGGAAAATCGCCTTTGGAGATGTAACCTCCGCTTCATCGGTCTTCCTGAGTCTGCTGAGGGCACCGATCCGGAGAGCTTCCTTGAAAACCTCCTAACCTCAACCTTCGGCAGAGACGCATTTTCGGTAATGTTTGCAGTGGAGAGAGCTCATCGAATCCCTGGCCGCCCTCCTCCCAAAGGAGCTCCACCGCGTACCCTGATAGCGAAGTTCCTTAATTTCAGGGATCGCGACAAGATCCTCCGCCTAACCAGAGAGAATGGGGAATATCCCCCATACCGATGCTCGTGTTGCCGTCTTCCCGGACTTCTCCAATGAGGTGCAACGGCAGCGGTCCAGGTTCCAGGATGTTAAGAAGCGCCTCCGCACTCTACACCTCAAATACGCCATGCTGTACCCTGCAAAGCTTCGTGTGGAGTGCGACGGTCGGACCCACTTCTTCGAGGACCCAGAGTCTGCATCCACTTGGATTGACCGGAGAGATCGGCGAGATTGAGCATACCGCGCTGTCTGGGAGCTGTGAGTACTTTTCTTTTCTCTCCCCTGCCGCCCCCTGTGCCGGTGGCGCTCCCTGTTCGTGCCCTGGTGATTCGCCTCACGGTTGCTCTGTTGCTAGTGAGTGCCCTCCGCCGGGACGGGGGAGACAGACCTATAAGCCTTTTCCGCCCCTCCTCGGATCTCACAGCGTGCTCGCCACCTTCGGGTGATCTAACGGTTAATTCCCCGTTCTCCCCACGCATGGGAGATGCTTGTAGAGGGCAGCTTACCGAACGTTGCTGGAACTTCCTATCCTACTTTACGTACCACCCTGATGGCAGGCGGGGCTCCCTTCTGCACGGCTGCAATGGTGTTGTGCTTTTGTGGCCCCTACACCCCATGCACTTCTCAGAGAAGAAGTCGTCCCCCTAGGTTCTCTATGGACTTTTTTCACTCCCCCCGTTTACCTGATTGTTTTTTCCTCTTTTTTTGTTTTCTGTTCATCACAGGTATCTATGTCCCTTTGAAATTAAGTCCCTCGCCTCCAATGCTTTTTTCACGTTGGATGTCCCCGGTTGATACCTGGTTTTGGGATACTATGTTCATGCCGAGTTGGGGTGGCACTGGACTGGGAGGGAGGGGAAATGTTTTGGCTGTTTTTTATTTGCCACTATGTTCACAATTGTTCATTTCTGCTAAAGGTACTATGTCATTGTCATACATGCACTATCAATATTGGTTGCTGATATGTTCTGTACTGTCTGATGTGTCCTTATCTGCTCTGCTGGTCCTGGTTTGGCTGCGGTCTATTATACACACCATATACCCACCATGAGTTCCCTGAAGTTCCTCACGTGGAATGTTAGAGGCTTACGCAATAAGATCAAACGCACAGCGGTCCTGACATTTCTCAAATCTCAGAGAGCTGACATTATCACACTGGTCGAGACCCACGTCACGGGCCACTTGCAATCCTCCCTTAAAAAACCTTGGGTGGGGTGGGCTTATCATGCCACTCACACCTCATATTCCAGAGGAGTATCGGTCCTGGTTGCCAAACGGGTACCTTTTGAGCTTATACTGCTCCGCACGGATCAGCAGGGCAGATATGTGTTTATGCACGCCACCATTAATGGGTCTCCTATCCTGCTACTTGCCTGCTATATTCCCCCCCCCCGTACAACTCAGCTGTAATTCAGGAGGGCCTTGCCTTTATGACACAATACCCCTCCATACCGGCAGTGTGGATGGGGGACTTTAATATGACCCTGATCCCCGCTCTGGACCGTCTGGGCACACTGGATCCCCCCCTTAACCCACCGACCCATACCAGACTGCACCGCATAATGACCGACTTTGCTCTTGTCGACACTTGGCGCCACAGACACCCGCACACTAAAGTCTTCTCATGCTTTTCAGCCAGTCATAACACAATGTCACGAATTGATTTTGTTTTTATCTCAATGTCCCTGCTGCCTAAGTTAGGAGATGTGGGCTTTGCTCCGAGAGTACTCTCGGATCACGCCCCCTACTGGGTCACGATCCAGCTCCTGAAGGCTTCCCCTGCTCCTTCTTGGCGGCTAAACCCATTCTGGCTGACTGCCCTGCAGGACCAGGATGACATCCCCACAGAATTGCAATACTATTTTACGGCCAACAGGGACACTGCCGCGCATGATGTGGTGTGGGAAATGTTTAAACTTCACGCTCGTTTTCTACTTTCCACACGTATTAACAGGCTTAAACGGTCATCAACATTTATTGTCCAGCAGGCTGCGGAGTACCTGCAGGTGCTGGAGGAGGCGTTCCACCGGTACCCCTCGCCCAGCGCGGCCAATAATCTAAAGATTCAGGCGCGCCAGGTCTCCCAATTGCACATGGAAAAGGCTAAACAACGTATCTTCTTCTGTAGACAGAGGGTGTTTGAGTATGGAGAGAGATCGGGCAAACTGCTCGCATATCTCGCCCACTTGGATATGCGTCCCCCTGTGGTGGTGTCCTTGACCGACCCGCAGGGGAACGACATCACTGATCCGCAATTGGTGGCGGAGGAATTTGGGAGATTTTACCGTGCACTTTACACTTCTAGGGTCGCCCACACTCCCCAAGACACTAGGGACTACCTGGCGGGAGTTCAATTCCCTAAACTGACAGACGACCAGCTTGAAATTCTGGAAGCCCCTATTACTGAGGAGGACATCTCCGAGGCCATTTCCTGTCTGGCCTCATCCAAGGCCCCAGGATTGGATGGCCTACCTCTTGAATTCTATGCCACCTACTCCGAAATCCTAATCCCTGAACTTAAGTACCTGTATAAATCTATATTTGACTCAGGAGTTCTACCCCCATCTATGCGAGAAGCCCAAATAGTCGTAATTCCCAAACCCGGAAAGGACCCTAAATACCCGGAGTCGTATAGGCCCATTTCCCTGTTACAGGTAGATATTAAAATATTAGCTAAGATTCTAGCCTCCCGCCTTAACCAGGTTATTCTGTCATTGATACACCCTGACCAAACCGGCTTTATGCCAGGGAAGAACACGGCCATGAATATTCGCCGCCTATTTATGAATATTCAGGGGCCCCATGATGAAATTGGCTCGAGGGTTGTGGTGGCGCTGGATGCCGCCAAGGCCTTCGACTCCGTGGAGTGGAACTACCTGTGGGAGTGTCTCTCAAGATTTGGATTTGGCCCCAGCTTTATTCGCTGGGTCCAACTCCTCTATCAATCCCCGAGGGCCAGAGTGTTTGTGAACGGTTGGCTTTCTGACCAGTTCCCGCTGGAGAGGGGGACCCGGCAGGGCTGCCCCCTTTCCCCCATGCTTTACGCATTGGCTGTGGAGCCGTTGGCCATAATGGTCCGTGCGGACACTTGCATCCGAGGTCTCAGGATGGGGAAACTGGAAGAAAAGATTGGGATGTATGCCGACGACACACTTTTGTATCTGGCGGACTCCGGTCCTTCTCTTATAGCAGCCCTCCAGTCCATAGAACGTATGGGTGGCCATTCGGGTCTGAGTATTAATTGGGCTAAGTCCCAGATCCTTCCGATTGACCATTTCCCCTCCTCGTTTGCGTCCCCTCCTCTGGCTCTTCCAAGGGTCTCCCAGATTAAATACCTTGGCGTACAGGTCACCAGATCGCTCTCAGATTATAAACTACTGAACATTGAACCCCTGTTTGCTCTGATCAAGAACAAGACGCAGACTTGGGCCAGACTACCCCTGGGTGTTATGGGTCGCGTCAGCTTGGTTAAGATGATACTCCTTCCCAAGATACTCTATTTGGTCTGGCATGCTCCCCTCTATATACCACAAAAAATTTTCAGGACAATTGAATCCATCCTGAATTCATTTATTTGGGGTCATGGCAGACACAAATTGTCCTGGAGAATCCTGAAGAACCCTGTGACGTTGGGAGGAGCTGCTCTCCCTGACTTTCAGGATTATTATTTTGCCTCCCAGCTGTCCCACTTCTATTATTTTGATAAACATGAACTAACGAGATACCAGACACTACTCTGTGAGCACCCGGATGACTCGGCCCATACCCCACTTCAATCGGTCCTGAGAGCCCCATTGACTAGACGCCCCCCCCAACACACAGCAGACATGTTGACTCACCACCGGAGGGTATGGCGGGCAGCACTGCAGAGAACTGGGACCCCAAGGGTACACTCTCATACCCCTCTCTGGTACAATACATGCTTGCCAGAATTATTGTCCATTCCGGACCCCGCGGCGTGGATACGCCATGGGATCTTATACATACACCAGATCATGACTAATTCAGGCCTTAAATCATTCCAAATGCTGAAGGACGAATTTTCCCTGCCCAATTGCCTTTTTTTCAGGTATTTGCAACTCCGCCACGCCATACAGGCCCAGTTTTCTGGCTCTTGCCCGTCCCTGGCAGTTCCCTCCATAGTGGACACAGTCACGGGTAATGTGCCTGCTAAGCTCATCTCCACTTTGTACTCCGCCATTCGTCTCCCTAGCACCACAGCATTGGCCTATACTGCTAAGACTAGATGGGAGGCGGATGTTGGACTTATAGAGGATGAGGACTGGGGCGAGATTTTGGAGGACGTGAAAAAGGTTTCCCCCAAGCTGTCGGACCGCCTCACACAGCTGTACATTATACATAGAACATATCTGACCCCTCAGAGAGTGGCACGTTTCAGGCCCACGTACAATCCGGGATGCCGCCTCTGTGACCATACCCCGGGCTCCTTTTACCACCTCATATGGTTCTGTCCCACCATTCAGGCATATTGGACACAGGTGATACGCTTCCTACACGATCAGATGGGCTCCCCTGCTACCCTTGACCCAAAGATGTGCCTACTTGGCCTGTTGCCAGACTTGGATGCCGACAAACCCCTCCGTACCTTTTTACATGAGACGCTATTCTTGGCAAGAAAAGTAGTGGCCCGTAATTGGATGCAGGCCCTGCCCCCTACAATTCAGTGCTGGAAAAAGGCAGTTAATGATGCTCTCCCATATAAAAAACTGATTTATGTACATAGAGGGTGTCCGCTAAAGTTTGAGAAGGTCTGGGACAGATGGATGGCGGATGGTGAAACGTGTACTTGACATGTCGATCTTTTATTTTTGTTGTATACCGGTTTTACTTTCACTGCTGTTATTATCTTTGTGACACACAGATGCTTCACTGTGTTCATGTATGTACTATTATATTGGCCATACTGGCTTATGTTGATTTATGTACCATGCATACTTTTCAATAAAGTTGGTTTCCAATTAAAAAAAAAAAAAATTAACACCTTACCAAAATTGTTGTACCTCTTGCAAACCGAACAGTTATCCCCCCGGTAATTTCTTTGGTACCCTATGCTCTATTTCTACATCGTTTATGGCAAAAATTATTCTCTCACACACGACAGACTCCTCTGTAACCTGAAATCACATGGTGCCACGGGTCTCCCTGTTTTTAAACTTTACCAGCCAGTGTACAGATGCTGGAGCCAGCCGGTTAAGACAGCGAATGTGTTGATTGTGACACTTTTCATGTGAGTAAACTGGTGTATATGGTCTTATAAAATAAACAGACAGTTTTGCACTATGACAGTTTTTTTGTTCTTCCTTCCTAATAAAAACTAGATATACTTATTAATTAGTGAAAGTGAGTCTGTGCCGTGATACAAAACCTCCTGAAGTGCCACAAAGGGATTTCTGTATGCTTTCAAGTCTTGCTGGGTATACATACCAGCAAAATCAGTCTTGGTGGTGTTGTTGGACACTTGTTGGTGATTTATCAGATTAGAGAAGAAACTGCTAATTGGGGATAAATAATCTCATTCATGGCACAAGGCACTTTACCAGAGATTTATCTTCACAAATGGGTGTGTTATTTTATGTTGCTTGCTGCACAAATTGATTTTAAGGGAATATAATGAGCACAACACTTTCTTTTTCGTACATCACGGGACATAGAGCTCTGTTCATTACTTAGTGGGTTATATCTCACCACCAGGTGATTGGACACTGGCACACCCTAATTACAAGGGAAGTTCCCCTCTATATAACCCCTTCCATATGGAGAGTACCTCCAGTTTTTTTGCCAGTGTCTAAGGTGTTGGTCACAGTTAAAGAACGTGCTAAGAAGAAGCTCTGGTGAGGGCCCCTGCGGGGGTTAAGGAGCTACACAACTGGATCCATCCAATAGAGCCAGATACAACGCCAAAATGGATGGTAACCGGGCCTTGTGGAAGAGCAAGGTTTTGCCTGTAACGTCTCTCTTAGGAGGACTGGACTCTGGGATCCAGCACTTTGTGGCACATATTAAAAAAATGCCCAAAGGTTTTTTGGCAGAGTGCTCTACAGGTCCAGGGAAGAGGCCTCCTTTAAATAGAAACCCATAACCCTGAAGGCTGGCACAACAAAGCCCGCCGTGATGGGTGAAGGCTGGATCTGTCTGGTCCTCAGCAGTATCCTGTAGCGGAGATAAGGTAAGTGAAGACAACACTGAGAAAATTCTCCCGCCCTCTTTCTTTCCCTTTTTTTTGTTGTGTTTGGTTGGGGGAGGGAGGGGGGGCATCACGGAAAAGAAAGGCAGAGGTTAAAGAGGAAAAGAGAAGTCACATTGAATTAATGAAGCATAAATGAGGTGGGAGAATACAAGATTGTAGTTTCCTTTTTTTTTTTTTTGTGTTTGTTTTTTGATGGATATAAGCAGATGGTATAAAATGTGAAAACTTGTAATGTGAAATCTACGGAAAAATAAAGAATTTATAAAAAAAAAGAAAAATGTCAGGTTTTTCTTCTATGAGTAGTTGCATGTCTTGCCTGTTTTCCACCACTAGAGGGAGTAAAGAGACATACCTGGTGTTTTACTTACATGCTCTCCAGGATGAAAAGCTCAGTGCAGCCGGTCTGTGGATCCGCTCACACCTTCCGCTTACGGCTCTGCCACAACTGATTGTAAGGGGGGTTCTGCATTGTCTAGGGTCCCACGGCGGTCCCCCCCGGATCAGGTCCTCTCTCCCACATCTCCCCGCTCATTGCCTCCCCCCTATGCATGCACGCATGGGGAAAACACGCATTTCTCTATGGGAACAGCGGGGGGAGGGAGGGGGGCGTTGTGCCATTAGTGTGCACGCGCAACAGCAGGCTACAGCACAGGCGCAGGGCTGTTTTATTTAAAACCCCAGATGCTGAGAGCCTGTAAAGCAGTGGGACACAGAAGCTATGGGGCACGTAAGCATCTTTGTTGTGGATTGGATTCAGGCATACCAAGACACCTACACAGAATCAGGCTGTGCATATTAGCAGGCATTTTGTTTATTGCCAGACTAGGCTCAGCAATTGATGCACTTGTAAAAGTACCTCTGCTTTGTGCTTAGGACTATGTCTCCTCGTAGGAGGAGTTCAGGGGCAGGGAAAAAAGACACTAAAGTGTCACCATCTGGATCTGGGGTTTCTAGACATGCCTGCACGATACCAGCCTCCTCTGAGAGACCCGAGGCAGCCGCACAGGATGAGCCATTGCCCCTGTCAGGCATTGCAGCCTCTCCCAACCTGGCAGCTCCTGCATATGTCACTGAAGATGCTTTGGCAGCAGCATTGGTTGGTTTAGAAGAGAGGTTAGCTGCCTTAATTTCAGCATCCTCACAGAAAAGCAGAAAGCGGGGTAGATCCCCTTCCTCTGCTTTGGGGTCCCTATCAGACGTCCAACAATATGATGAAAATTATGATATTGATGATTCTGGGGACCAGGATCAGGGGCAGTCGGATAGATCAGGGGATGAGGAAAAGATCCCTTCTTCCTCTCAGGCTCTCAGAATGCAGGTGCAGTACTATACAGAGGTTGTGCGTGATGCGTACAAACTGCCCTCCACTGAGTAAGCCGGGTCCCCTATTCCCTCCTTGGGGTCTTTAAGGTCCCCACAGGCTGCTTATATCTTCCCGGTACATCCTTTACTGGAAAAACTTATGTATGCTGACTGGGAGCACCCAGATGAGCCGTTTTCTCCTCCCAAGAAATTTTCCCTTCTTTACCCAATTGAGGAGAAATTCACCAAGAAATGTAGTGTGCCAGCAATAAACGCAGCCATTTCTTCCGTGAATAAAAATCTGACCTGTCCTGTGGACAATGCTCAGGTATTTAGAGATCCAACTGAGAAAAAGCTGGAGTCTCTGCTTAAATCTTTCTTTACTATGGCTGGCGCTGTTATCCAACCTGCAGTTGCAGCATTGGTATGTGTCAGTTCTTAAAGGATCAAATGAAGCAGGTGATTAAAATCCACCCTGCTGAACAGGCCAGTGATTGGGCAGATCTACCTAAGGCCTTATGTTTTGCGGTGGATGCTATTAATGATTCAATTCAGTAAGCGTCCCGCCTTACTCTCCTGCTCGTACACATGCACAGGATTCTTTGGCTAAAGCATTGGTCAGCTGAAGCTCCGTGCAAAAAGATTTTGGCCGGATTCCCCTTTTAATGGGGAGCGCTTATTTGGGGATGATCTGGATAACTATATCCAGAAAATTTCTAGTGGTAAGACTACTTTGTTGCCAGTTAAGAAAAAGAGTAAACGTCCCTCTTTTAAACATTCTCTTTCCCCAGCCCCGGGAGCTACAGTCTCCAGGCAGAGGCGACGGCCTCCCCAGCCGTGTTCAAGAGGAAAGGCCCAGGGACAGAAGAAATCTTGAGGTCAAATTTCTGCAAAGCAGAACCCCAAGGCCTCCTTATGAAGAGGCGCGCCCCCGCTCGGCCAAGTGGGGGGAAGACTTCTGCGATTTTCAGAAGCTTGGCAGAATCAGATTCAGGACAAGTGGGTAATCTCCACAGTGTCTGTGTTACAGACTGAAATTTCGGGGGCTCCCGCCATCCCGTTTCCTAAGGTCAAACGTTTCCAAGGATCTGGTAAAAAGAGGGCCCTTGTTCCTAGCATTGGATCACTTGTTATCCCAAGGGGTAATCATAGAGGTTGCCCCAGAGGAGCAAGGCTCGTGATTTTATTCAAATCTCTTTACGGTTCCAAAATCAAACCGAGATGTCAGACCCATTCTAGATCTAAAAGATCTGAATCAGTTCTTGAATGTTCGTTCTTTTCGTATGGAGTCAATCCGCTCAGTGGTCTCCACCCTACAAGGGGAAGAGTTCTTGGCGTCAATAGACATCAAAGACACATATCTGCATGTGCCAATTAGTCCCGCTCATCAAATGTTCCTAAGGTTTGCAGTAGAGCAGCGCCACTTCCAGTTTGTGCCTCTACCCTACGGTCTGGCTACTGCACCTCGGGTATTCACCAAGGTTCTTGCCCCGCTCCTGGCGAATCTGAGGGCACAAGGCATAGCAATAACAGCATATCTAGATGATCTACTTCTGGTAGAACAGTCAGTGGCACGATTAAACCACAATGTGCTCAAAATGGTAAAATACCTAGAGCGCCTAGGATGGGTCCTCAATTTAGAGAAATCATCCTTGCAGCCCCTAACAAGGCTAGAGTATTTGGGTATGGTCATAGACACAACCCAAAACAGGGTATTTTTACCCAAGCCAAAGATCAAGGCTTTGAAAGAGTTGATCTGGCTGGTCAAGGCAAAGAGGGAACCTTCCATTTGCCTTTGCATGAGGTTGTTGGGGAAGATGGCAGCCTCATTCAAGGCTGTCCCTTATGCCCAGTTTCATTCAAGACCATTGCAAATTTGCATACTGTCGGAACAGGAGAGTCCAAGCCTTGGACTTACCAATGTGATTAACGTCAGAAGTACGGCAAAGCCTCAGTTGGTGGTTGCTAACCAAAAATCTACAGAAGGGGAAGTCCTTCACCCCAGTTACCTGGAAGGTGGTGACTACAGATGGCAGCCTTATAGGCTGGGGCACAGTCCTAGAAGGAGCTACGCTCCAAGGGAGATGGTCCAAAGCGAAGGAGATCCTGCCCATCAACATCCTGGAAATTTGGGCAGTATGTTTGGCTCTTAAGGCCTGGACATAAAGGTTACAGGGCTGTCCTGTTCGGATACAATCCGACAATGCCACGGCGGTGGCCTATATCAATCACCAAGGGGGCACCATGAGTCTGGCTGCCCAGAGAGAGGTGAACCCAATTTTAGTGTGGGCAGAAGAGCATGTTCCTTGTCTCTCGGCGGTCTTCATTCCAGGGGTGGAGAGAGAATTGGCAGGCGGATTATCTGAGTCGCCAGCTACTATCTCCAGGAGAGTGATCTCTGCACCCCGACGTATTCTTGGCAATATACCAGAGATGGGGTACCCCGGGTGTGAATCTACTAGCCTCCAGGTTCAACATGAAGTTGGACAATTTCACTTCAAGAACAAAGGATCCACTAGCATCCGGGAGAAATACGTTGGTAATTCCTTGGGATCAGTTTTCCCTGATCTATGCGTTTCCTCCGGTTCCGCTCCTACCGAGGCTTCTTCGCAGGGTCAGGAGGGAAAAGAAACCAGTAGTTCTAGTGGCCCCAGCCTGGCCCGGAAGATCCTGGTATGCAGAAATTCTAAGGATGGCTTCTTCCACTGCGCCCAGACCTGCTTTCGCAGGGACCAGTATTCCACACTTCCTTACGGTTTGGATGTTGAAACCTACATCTTGAAGGGTCGTGGACTTTCGGGTCCAGTTCTCTCTACTCTGGTTAATGCTAGAAAGCCGGCCTCCAGGCTCATCTATTACAGAATCTGGAGGGCATATGTTTCCTGGTGTGAATCCAGGGGTTGGCATCCTCGAAAATATGCCATTGGTAGAGTTCTTGCCTTTCTACAGTTGGGGGTAGAAATTAAGTTAGCCTTGAGCACCATCAAGGGTCAGGTCTCAGCTTTATCAGTATTTTTTCAAAGACCGCTTGCCTCTCATACTTTTGTACGGGCCTTTATTCAAGGGGTGTTGCGTTTAAGGCCACCAGTTAAGTCTCTCTTGTGTCCATGGGACTTAAATTTAGTTTTGTCAGTTTTACAAAGACAACCCTTTGAGCCAATGTGCCATGTTCCTTTGGTTCTCTTGACAAGAAAATTGGTTTTCTCTTTTCGTCCATGGACGGACACAGCTCCTTAATTTTTGACAGTTGGGTTATGTTTCTGTTCATAGGAGAGGACTAAGCAGAACATGTTAGTTATCTTAAAACTTGTAACTTTAACAGAGTTTAACAGCCCCAACCAGGGGGCGGTCCCTCCGTGCATAACCCTCCTACCTGCAGTCAGCAGCCTCAGTTTTTTTCTGCCTAGCAGAGGAGATGGACGTGGCACCTTTGGGACCTGAGTCCTGAAGAAATGTTTATTTTATTTTATCTTATTTTATTTTTAAGATCTTCTATCAACTGCCGGCTGGGCATGACAGGCAGGATATTATAGATCCTTGTAGTCCCCCCAGTCCGGCCATCGAGCATGTTACAGTCCCTTGCAAATAGGCGTCGGGTCTGTCACGACATACCCCATGACTCCAGGGGTGGCCGGTGAGCTTCTGCTCCAGGGTCCACATATGACTGGGCTGCTTGCTGTCTCACTCACAGTGGACTGGGCCGACAGCTACTCCGTTCCGCTCGGTTGTAGGCCTGTCAGGAACGCACCAGCAGGTCCTTGTTTGGACGGGTAAGTACAGTTCCCCCTGCCTCGGCGGGTGTGAACAGCTGGTCATTCCTGGGAAAGGGGGTTCTCCTGTCCTCCCCTTCCCTGTTTTCTGTCACCTTTATCCCTTCTGCCCCAGTGTACCTGTGGGGGGGCTCCGGGTCCCGGTGGGGGTCCGTGTGGTGTCATAACTCGTTCCTCTGCAGGGGGTACTCTACTCCGGGGAAGCCCATGCCTGGCCTTCTCGTCCACATCGCGGTGCTCGGGCGCCATTTTGACAGCGCTGGCGCCATTTTTAAGGTGTTTTCTATTGCATTGATTTTTCCCATTGGTGGCCATCTTGCCGTGGCCACGCTCTGGCGCAGTTGCTGTTGCGGACAGCCATTTTCTTGTGGTCGCGCCCTTTCCTGAGGCGTCCGGCGGCAATCTTTGGCGCAGTGTGGGAATATAGTGCTGGCTCCTGGATCGCAAGCAAGATTCTCCTCACAACTTCCCTCACTGTTTCCACACACACTGCTTATAGAGCAGCATGGATATTACAGTGATACACAGTCTTGGTGCATTCTCCGTGCATATGTCCCACCCGAGTGCTTTTTAAATGGTTTTTAAATGTTTTTTAAGTGTACTATATTACATGTACTTATTATATTGGTCCGAGCATGGATTTTAAAACCATTATTCAGATGTGATGTATTAATGTTAGCGATGCAACAGGCTATGTGATTGCTGTGTGTTTTCATACATATCTCGTTTGTCTCTGTTTTATTGCATTGACCCTTCAGCGTCCAATCAGATGGCAGTGACTAGCCCCTGTCACTTGTTGCCATGCACACTGATTGGTTAACACAGAGAGACATTCTGATTTATTGCCTGTGGTGATGCTGGGGGAGTACGCTCTCTGTTGAAGTCGTTTGACGAAACGCCACGTCAGAGCGTGACCCACGACATCCCTGCTAACCCGGAAGTGACGAGTGCGCTTCACACACTCCGTTCTCCTACTAGGAAGCTGCTGCGGTGTATGCAAGGATTCCCCTGCTCTCCATGGATGGCTGGATCTGGTGATAGCACCCTCTGGGGTCACTTTTATGCTCATTTTTTGTGATTTGATGTACGTAGATAGGTTTAAGGGGGCTTTCAGTGTATGGGCTACTTGGGAATATTAAACAGGATTACACTATATTGCTGTTTCTTGTTTTTATGACCTTGTTTGGAGCTACTGTGCCTGCTGTCCCTGCCTGCTGGTGATGTTCCGTGGAAAAGTGGCTGGTGTATCTGCTTAAGGCTCTGATTTTTTAATCTTCTGGTGAGTTTAACCCCCTCAGGGAGAGTGCATCACACGGTGGATTGAGATTAATGTTTCTCCCTGGTGGAAGGTGCACGCTAGGATTACTACTAAGACACCATTCAGCACTTTGGATTGTTTACACCACCTTGACTACATCTAATAAAAAAAAGGGGAGAAAAAATGGCGCAGAATGAGTTCTAGGCAGAGTAAAAATCAAAGGGATCAATGAATGTTGATGTTGATGTTGCAAGCACTAGCGGCAGCTACCATGAGCAGAAGCAAACTCTGTAAAATATAATGAGGAAAGGAAGGTGCGCCAATCTAAGTGCAGTAAAACAGGCTTTAATTAGCAAATTGTATAAAAACAGCCAAATGGCTACTCACAGGATACAGGAATAATACAGGCATGTAAGGAGTTAAAGGTGGTCCGGAGTCATCTAAGGCGGTCCTCAGGGGAGATGTTGGTTCCAGATGGAGAGAGGTGTAGCTGAAGATGGCTGAAGGCAGGAAGGCAGGTTGCGGTGTCAGCAAGGGAAGTCAAGAACAACCAGGTATCCAAGCTGCAGATGTAGTGATGCGCCCTGTGTCATCAGGGTAGACATGGGATAACCAGGAAGCTGCAGTTCAGCGAGGACTTCAGCGTGCGCTTCAGCGTGGAGCGCAGCGTGCCGTCGGACCGGAAGTGACGTGTGGATAGAACGGACCAATAGGATGACGCGTTTCACAGCATCCGCTGTTTCATCAGATCCATAGAAGGCATTATCATAGGTGGGTGTGATATAGTAGAGAGACGTGGCGTGATTGGTTGAAATCATACTAGTGGAAGTAAATCAGCATGGTGATTGGTTGGAAGCAAGATGTAAGGGAGATGATGACACGGAATTTTTAGGGGGGTGCAGGGGGGCGAGGAGAAAAGGAAAATGGATGACAAGGGATTATAATATGAAATAAAGATACAATGTTTATATGGTGGTGAACAACGCTAATGTGGAATTTAAAATCATAAAGGATATAAATACATAGATGGTATTAGTACATAGGAGAGAGAGAAAAAAAGGAGCAGCACTATAAAGGGGAACGTATGTGGAAATAATTATATTGGAATTATAGGGGAAAAAATTATTTAATTAAATATTAAATTAGTTGGAGGGTATGAGAACAAGCTATGTATGGCATGAGAACAAATGGGTGCAACATGTAGGAGATGGGAACATATTAATGTGGACAAGGGAAGGAAAGGGAAAGGGGTGGTAAAAAAAGGGAGGGGGGGGTTGGGGGGTAAAAAAAAAAAAAAAAAATATATATATAATAATAATGAAGAATGATAATGAAAAAGTAATAATGAAAAATAAAAATAAATATAAATATAAATAGAAATAAAAATAAAAATAAAAATAAAAATAAATGGACAATAATAATGAAAAACAAAAATGGGGGGGGGGGGGGGGAAAGAAGCAAAGAGGACAAGATGGGGAAGCGGAAGAGATGGGTCAGTGAATGAATGATAAAGGCTGGCTATCATGTAGAAGTACTACAGAAGTATGATTCATAGTATAGAAAATACACATGCATGTGTATATATTCACACATATATATATATACACATACACACACATCTGGAAGGGAACATCCATATATATATATATATAAAAATGAATGGATGATATAATAATATATAAATATATATAAAAAACATATGTAAATTGCACATGGAGAAGTATAATATAACAAGTCAAAGCTTATTACCAAAAAAAGGGGGGGGGGTGTACATAATTATTGGTATAAAGGATATACCAAAGATGCAAGGCAGCATGAATGGTAACAGATCTATGAGGGCAACACAAGGTGCATACATGCACATATGACCAAGCATATATGAGAGTTGTGAGTAAACGCACACACATACACACATATACACGTATACACTAGGGATGAGCTTCGTGTTCGAGTCGAACATACGTTCGACTCGAACATCGGCTGTTCGATCGTTCGACGAAGATCGAACGATTTGGGCCGTTCGCGCCAAATTCGAGTGACGCGAACGGCCCACAATGCACTACGCCATCGCAGTGTCATCCAGGCGCTGTGATTGGCCAAGCATGCACTGTGACCCCGCATGCTTGGCCAATCACAGCGCCGGCAGCGAGGAGAGCAATGATTGGCCACAGGCAGGATGCCTGTGGCCAATTATTGCTGAGGGTGTTTAGTACACGCCCCACACTATAAAAGGCCGCCAGCACGGCGGCCTAGTGTAGTGTGTTCCGGAGCAGGGATAGAGCAGCATAGGCAGGGACAGTGACTGTTATTTCTTTCTTGCTTAACCTGGATTCCTTTAGTTTAGGGAAAGAGAAGGATAGGTAGGGAGAGTGTCAGTGTGTTTTGTGCTTGTGCTATAGTGTGCTTAAAAAAAACATTTATTCTAGGGACAGAAAACTGTAGGTAGGGACAGTGTCAGTTTCTTTCACTCTGCAAGTCCTTGTTTCCAGGGACCTGGAAGGACAGTGAGTGAATTGTCCTTGTGCTATATTGTGCTTAAAAAAACATTTATTCTAGGGACAGAAAACTGTAGGTAGGGAGAGTGTCAGTTTCTTTCACTCTGCAAGTCCTTGTTTCCAGGGACCTGGAAGGACAGTGAGTGAATTGTCCTTGTGCTATATTGTGATTAAAAAAAACATTTTTTCTAGGGACAGAAAACTGTAGGTAGGGAGAGTGTTTTTTTTCTTTCACTCTGCAAGTCCTTGTTTCCAGGGACCTGTAAGGACAGTGAGTGAATTGTTCTTGTGCTATATTGTGATTAAAAAAAACATTTTTTCTAGGGACAGAAAACTGTAGGTAGGGAGAGTGTTTTTTTTCTTTCACTCTGCAAGTCCTTGTTTCCAGGGACCTGGAAGGACAGTGAGTGAATTGTCCTTGTGCTATATTGTGCTTAAAAAAACATTTATTCTAGGGACAGAAAACTGTAGGTAGGGAGAGTGTTTTTTTTCTTTCACTCTGCAAGTCCTTGTTTCCAGGGACCTGGAAGGACAGTGAGTGAATTGTCCTTGTGCTATATTGTGCTTAAAAAAACATTTATTCTAGGGACAGAAAACTGTAGGTAGGGAGAGTGTTTTTTTTCTTTCACTCTGCAAGTCCTTGTTTCCAGGGACCTGGAAGGACAGTGAGTGAATTGTCCTTGTGCTATATTGTGCTTAAAAAAACATTTATTCTAGGGACAGAAAACTGTAGGTAGGGAGAGTGTTTTTTTTCTTTCACTCTGCAAGTCCTTGTTTCCAGGGACCTGTAAGGACAGTGAGTGAATTGTTCTTGTGCTATATTGTGATTAAAAAAAACATTTTTTCTAGGGACAGAAAACTGTAGGTAGGGAGAGTGTTTTTTTTCTTTCACTCTGCAAGTCCTTGTTTCCAGGGACCTGGAAGGACAGTGAGTGAATTGTCCTTGTGCTATATTGTGCTTAAAAAAACATTTATTCTAGGGACAGAAAACTGTAGGTAGGGAGAGTGTTTTTTTTCTTTCACTCTGCAAGTCCTTGTTTCCAGGGACCTGGAAGGACAGTGAGTGAATTGTCCTTGTGCTATATTGTGCTTAAAAAAACATTTATTCTAGGGACAGAAAACTGTAGGTAGGGAGAGTGTTTTTTTTCTTTCACTCTGCAAGTCCTTGTTTCCAGGGACCTGGAAGGACAGTGAGTGAATTGTCCTTGTGCTATATTGTGCTTAAAAAAACATTTATTCTAGGGACAGAAAACTGTAGGTAGGGAGAGTGTTTTTTTTCTTTCACTCTGCAAGTCCTTGTTTCCAGGGACCTGTAAGGACAGTGAGTGAATTGTTCTTGTGCTATATTGTGATTAAAAAAAACATTTTTTCTAGGGACAGAAAACTGTAGGTAGGGAGAGTGTTTTTTTTCTTTCACTCTGCAAGTCCTTGTTTCCAGGGACCTGTAAGGACAGTGAGTGAATTGTTCTTGTGCTATATTGTGATTAAAAAAAACATTTTTTCTAGGGACAGAAAACTGTAGGTAGAGAGTGTTTTTTTTCTTTCACTCTGCAAGTCCTTGTTTCCAGGGACCTGTAAGGACAGTGAGTGAATTGTTCTTGTGCTATATTGTGATTAAAAAAAACATTTTTTCTAGGGACAGAAAACTGTAGGTAGGGAGAGTGTTTTTTTTTCTTTCACTCTGCAAGTCCTTGTTTCCAGGGACCTGTAAGGACAGTGAGTGAATTTTTCTTGTGCTATATTGTGATTAAAAAAAACATTTTTTCTAGGGACAGAAAACTGTAGGTAGGGAGAGTGTTTTTTTTCTTTCACTCTGCAAGTCCTTGTTTCCAGGGACCTGTAAGGACAGTGAGTGAATTTTTCTTGTGCTATATTGTGATTAAAAAAAACATTTTTTCTAGGGACAGAAAACTGTAGGTAGGGAGAGTGTCAGTTTCTTTCACTGTGAAAGTCCTTGTTTCAAGGGACAGAGAAGGACACCTGAAGGTAGCCCTTATTGCTTTTTTCCCATCTCCGTGCAGGCCATCTATTAGAATGTCTGGAAGGCAAACAAGGAGAGGCAGACAGTCAGGAGGCAATAAAAGAGGGCAAGCAGGCTCTGTGTCTGGGGGCAACAGTGCTGGTCGTGGACGCGGTGCATTGTCATCAGCACATGGCCATGGGACACGCTTGTCCTTCTTTTCGGCAGCTGGACATGTTGAGCCACATCATGCCGAAGACTTGGTAGAGTGGATGACCAAGCCCTCCTCCTCCTCCTCATCCTCTCTCACCCAGGCTCAGGGTACTGGAAAAGCAGCTGCCAAAGCGTCGTCTTCCCTGGTATCAATGTCAGACAAATCATCAGTCACTCCTTCCCTAGACCCACCATGTCCTCCTCCTGAGGAGTCCCCCGAACTGTTTCAGCACAGTGTTGGGTACATGCTCCAGGAGGATGCCCAGCGTTTTGAAGGGTCTGATGATGAAACCCAGCTAGAGGAAGGCAGTAGCGTGAGAGCAGACAGAGGGGATGCTCAAGAAGGACACCAATCTGGCAGTCATGTTCCAGCAGCTGCAGCATACTGCCAGATTGGCTCCAGTGATGAGGAGGGAGGGGATGATGAGGTCACTGACTCCACGTGGGTGCCTAATAGGAGAGAGGAGGAGGAGGAGGATGAGGAGGAGGCACATCTCCAACGAGGCAGGATGCCCTTTGGTGGCCAGCGTAAGGGCAGTACACCGACGGAATCACACCGCAGAGCTCCGCCTGTGCAGGGCGCTGCCTCTGCCCGTCATTCAAAAAGTTCTTTGGTGTGGGCCTTTTTTGAGGCTAGTGCATCAGATCGCACAGCTGCTGTTTGCAACATATGTCTCAAGCGTATATCGCGTGGCCAAAACATCAGCCGCTTGGGTACCACATGCCTGACCAGACATATGTTGACCTGCCATGCAGCTCGTTGGCAAGCCTACCTCAAAGACCCACACCAAAGAACAAAGCGGACCTCTCCTTGCACCGCATCAGCTGGGATCTCCAACCCCACTATAACTTCAGTCCTCTCTGAAACATGCACTGAGAGGAATGAAGGTGTAGAATTAGGTGTGTCACAGCCAAGTACTTGCGCCCACTCTGCTAGCAGTACACCGACGTCCGATTCTAGCAGGCAAATTTCCCTGCCCCAGCTGCTGGACCGTCGAAAGAAGTTCACTCCCAGCCATCCACATGCCCAGCGGTTGAATGCTAGCTTGGCTAAATTGCTAGCGCTTCAACTGCTGCCTTTTCAGTTGGTAGACTCGGCCCCCTTCCGTGAGTTTGTGCAATGTGCGGTTCCTCAGTGGCAGGTTCCCAAACGCCACTTTTTCGCACGGAAGGCTATTCCGGCTCTCTACCGGCATGTGGAAGGCAATGTCTTGGCCTCGCTGGACAGGGCGGTCAGCGGTAAGGTGCATATTACCGCTGACTCATGGTCCAGCAGGCATGGACAGGGACGTTACCTTTCTTTCACGGCCCATTGGGTCACTCTTTTGGCAGCTGGGAAGGATTCAGGACAAGGTGCAGTAGTGTTGGAGGTTGTCCCACCGCCACGCCTCCAAAATGCTACTACTGGTTGTGACACACCTCTCTCCTCCACCCCCTCCTCTTCTTCTTCCTCCATGGCCTCTTCCTGTGGTTTGTCCTATGAACCAGCGGTGCTCCGTAGCCGTTCACGGGGCTACGCAAGTACGCAGGCAAAAAGATGCCATGCCGTGCTTGCGCTGGTGTGTTTGGGGGACAGAAGCCACACTGGGGCAGAGGTCCTGTCTGCTCTGCAGGGCCAGGCCGAGAGGTGGTTGACGCCACGCCAGCTTAAGCCAGGAATGGTGGTTTGCGACAATGGCACCAACCTCCTCTCCGCCCTCCGACAGGGACAACTGACCCATGTGCCCTGTGTGGCTCACGTCCTTAACCTGGTGGTGCAGCGGTTCTTGGGCAGGTACCCGGGCTTACAGGATGTCCTGAGGCAGGCCAGGAAAGTCTGTGTGCATTTCCGCAGATCTTATAATGCCAGTGCTCGCCTGGCTGAGCTGCAAAAGGAGTTGAACCTGCCCAAGAACCGCCTTATATGTGACATGCCCACCAGGTGGAACTCAACGTTGGCCATGCTGCAGCGGCTGCACACGCAGCAGAGGGCCATCAATGAGTACCTGTGCGACTACGGCACCAGGACAGGGTCAGGGGAGCTTGGTTTTTTTTCTCCACGCCAGTGGGGCATGATCAGGGATGCATGCACTGTCCTGGCACCATTTGAGGAGGCCACGAGGATGGTGAGCAGTGACAGTGCATGCATCAGTGACACTGTACCTCTTGTCCACCTGTTGGAGCACACGCTGCGTGGAATAATGGACAGGGCACTTGAGGCAGAACAGAGGCAGGAAGAGGAGGACTTCCTTGCCTCTCAAGGCCCCCTTTACCCAGACAGTGTTACTTCTGTCCCACCCATCGCACAGGAAGAGGAGGAGGAGGAGGAGGAGGAGGATTGTGTCAGCATGGAGGTGGAGGCTGGCACTCAGCATCATCAGCAGCAGTCTTTTAGGGATGATTTACAGTCCCAAGAAACCAGTGGACTTGTACGTGGCTGGGAGGAGGTGGCTGCGGATCATGTCGTCCTTAGTGACCCAGAGGACTCCGGAGCGAATGCCTCAGCAAACCTACGCTGCATGGCCTCCCTGATCCTGCAAAGTCTGCGGAAGGATCCTCGTATTCTTCGGATCAAGGAGAGGGACCATTACTGGCTGGCCACTCTCCTTGATCCACGGTACAAGGGTAAGGTTGCGGACCTTATGTTACCGTCGCAGAGGGAGCAGAGGATGAGACAACTCCGGGAGGCCTTGCAGAAAGGTCTGTGCAACGCGTTCCCAGAGACTGGGAGGTTGCAAACTCCTGGTCCTGGACAACGAGTTGCTGAGGCTTCGGCCAGTCAAAGAAGGAGCGGTGGGGAAGGTGGCCGTCTGACCGATGCGTTCAGACAATTCTTTAGTCCGCAGCCCCAAAGTATGATCGGTTCCAGCAACCATCGCCAGCGTCTGATAAACATGGTGCAGGAATATCTAGGGGCAAGGTCAGACTTGGACACCTTCCCCACCGAAAATCCTCTGGCTTACTGGGTCTTGAGGATGGATCACTGGCCAGAGCTTGCACAGTATGCAATTGAGCTACTGGCCTGTCCTGCATCCAGCGTTCTTTCGGAACGCACATTCAGTGCTGCTGGAGGATTTGTCACGGATCACAGGGTGCGCCTGTCCACCGACTCGGTTGATCGACTGACTTTCATCAAGATGAACCAGTCTTGGATCACCACCAGCTACCACACACCTGATGCTGATATAACAGACTAATTGATTTTAACATGTCACATCCCTTCAAGACTGATGCTGATGCTGAGTGCCTGTGCTGTTATGTTTACTGGCTATCCTCCTCCTCCGAGTCCTCAATGATACGATTGATGATGATAGCTTGGAAGATCATTTTTGTTTATGGGTGCCGCCACCAGTGCCTAACGCCCAATTTTTCAGCCCCTGTTTAACAGGGGCGTGTAATTACAATTTTTGAAGCAATACTTTGCAACAGGGCTCATTGCTGTACTCCAAGTACAGTATCTGTGAGGAGTTGCAGTGTTGTGCCACCAGTGCCTAAGGCCCAATTTTTCAGCCCCTGTTTAACAGGGGCGTGTCATTACAATTTTTGAAGCAATACTTTGCAACAGGGCTCATTGCTGTGCTCCAAGTACAGTATCTGTGAGGGGTTGCAGTGTTGTGCCACCAGTGCCTAAGGCCCAATTTTTCAGCCCCTGTTCAACAGGGGCATGTAATTACAATTCTTGATCTAATAATTCACAGCAGGGCCCATTGCTGCACCCACCAAGAGTAACTGTCAGGGCTTACAGTGTTGTGGCACCAGCACCACCATCAAAGGCCCAATTTTTACTACCACTGTTCAACAATTATATGTAATTAAAATTCCTGATATAATAGTTGACAGCAGGGCGTTCCAGCACCAACCAAGAGTAACTGTGAGTGCTTACAGTGTTGTGCCAACACCAACAACTAAGGGGCCTATTTCTGCAGAGTATATACGGCAGGTCCCTACTTTCAAACATCCAACTTACAAACGACTCCTACTTGCAAACGCAAGAAGACAACAGGAAGTGAGAGGAAATCTACCACTAGGAAGGAAAATTCTCTCCTGTAAGAATAAATATGGGAGAAAGGTGTCTCCTCTGTACTGATGCTTTATCAGCAATCCTTGTTTCAAGAAAAACACCACATTTCAAAAACAGTTGTCATTGGGACGGAAAGTGAGGTGAAATGTTCTGAACAGGGGCACAGACAGCAAAACAAATGTTACAGGGGTGATAACCCTTACCTATGTTTTCCAAAAAGTTTAAAAATAGATTTTTGGTCTGGAGCTACACTTCAACAATGTACCTGTTCAAAATTACAAACAGATTCTACATAAGAACAAACCTACAGTCCCTGTCTTGTATGCACCGCCTGTATAGGGCTGTTCAGAGTATATAGGGCCTTTTTTATTTTATGTGCGGGGTTCCCCTTAATATCCATACAAGACCCAAAGGGGCTGGTAATGGGCTGGGGTAGGGGGGGGGGGTCATGGGGTAGCTATGCCATTTTTCTTAAAGAATTTCATCCATATTACCGGGACCAGACATTACATTAAAGCCGCAAGCAGTTTTAAATGGCTTTTTTTTCCTTTAGAAGTGTCATTTTGTGCAGGGACAGTTCTAAACACGGGAAACACGTGGCACTTCACAGGCATACTTTAGACACCCCCCAGGTACGATATTTAAAGGAATATTTGACTTTTTTTTTTTCACTTTATGCATCATTAAAATGACTGCTCCCGAAAAACGACCGTTTTTAAAACTTCTTTTTGCATTGATACATGTCCCCTGGTGCAGAACCCGGGTTCCCAAACCCTTTTTAGGACAATAACATGCATAATAGTTGTTATAATTAGCACTTTAGAATTCGAACGTTCGCATCCATTCTATTTAATAGGGTTCTAATGTTCGTTCGAACTTTCGGTCCGTTCGCGGGTTCTGGTGCGAACCGAACAGGGGGGTGTTCGGCTCATCACTAGTATACACATATACACGTGTGCATACACATGCATGCACACAAATCTCCGACAGATGAAAGCACTAGTACGTGGGATGGACGAGCAGCACAGAGAAATATTAAAAGTGATTTGGAAATGAAAGCTTATTATAAAAATTATGTATCATAAAAAATAGGATGATAATCAAATCTGAATAAAATCGAATCAAATACAATAAAATAGAAAGAATAAATTAAAGAATCATCATAAAAAATATATATATGAGAAGATCGAATAAAATGATATATGAGTAAGAACGCACAAGAAATCGCACAGATGGAGAAAAGCGATTAATAGAATGGTGGTAATATAGGAATATTAGATTATGTTGTTGGTTTCGATTTCTTCATTGAGGCCATTGGGTGACATGGTATTTAAAGAAAAAATCCAATAAGTTTCTTGTCTACAAAGGCGTTGGAATCTTTCTATGGCAGTTGGGGTTTCTGGTATTGCCTCGATAACCCAAACCTGAAGGGCGCTGGTATCTTGGTGGTGGTGTGTTGCAAAGTGACGTGCCACGCTGTATTTGGGATTGTTCTTTTGGACTGCACGGCGGTGTTCTCCAAATCTGGTCCGTAGAGCTCTGATAGTTCTGCCTATGTATAGTAGGCCACATGGACAGGAAATACAGTACACTACATACGTGGTAGAGCAGTTGTAGAAAGAGCTGAGATTGAAGGTCTTACTGTTGGCCTTGAAGGTTTTTTGGCCATGGGTGACATGGGAGCAGGTAAGGCATAGGGCTTTTTTGCATTGATACATCCCTACAATGGGAATTAAAGTGAGCTGTTTGAGCATGTAGTTTTGGTGATGATTGGATGTTTTGGTTTTGCTGGGGGCGATCTTGCTTTTAATATTGGGGGCCCTTCGATAGGCAAACTTGGGAGTAACTGACACAGTTTTTGATAGGTAGGGGTCTTGGGTGAGGATGCTCCAGTGTTTTTTAAAGATATTCTCCATTTTTTTGTGTTTTGCGTGGTACTGGGTAATGAAACGAGTATTGGGTTCAGAGTTGGATGTTTTGGGGAGGGGCAGGGATTCTTGTTGATAGGTGGTGCGAGCTTCTTTAATCAAGTTGGGGGGATATCCTTTCTCGATGAATTTATTTTCGAGTAAAGTGCTTAAGGATGTATAATCTTCTAATCTGGTACAGTTACGTCGGAGTCGATTGAATTGACTCTTCGGGACGTTTTTGATCCACATGGGATGATGGCAACTAGAAAAATGTAAGTACGAATTTCCAGCTGTGGGTTTAGTGAAATTTTTTGGCAAATATGGTAAGTCTTTATCTAGGGATTTTAGATAGTGGGCAAGCAGTAAGTATGCCCAAGGGGGGGTAGGTGGCTTTTCCAGCCAGGTGGAGATTTGGGATGCGGATAGGAGTTTACCCTGGTGAAAGAACTGATGGGTCCTAATTTGATCATGTGGCCAATTGTTGGTATAAACTTTCATTATATGCTCATTATACTGTATAAGTTCAACAGCCACATGTCAGTATACCCACAATACATTCTGAACCCCACCGTTTTGGTTCGTTTAGCGATTTTATATTAAATGTCTCAAAAACTGAAGCCCTTAATATATCTCTTCCCTCAAAGACCTTATCCTGTCTTAAAGATAATTTTCACTTTCAGTGGTAATCTAAGAGTAAAGTGTGCTTAGGTACAGCCATTCCCTTAAACCTTTCCCTATCAACCTTTATTATCCAAAATATGTAAAGACTTAGACTCATGGAATCACATGCATATACCTTGGTTTGGGAGAATTAACATATTAAAAATTAACACCTTGGGGGCGTGGCCTGGATAGCAATGGGATAGGTCGCATGTGATGTGAGCTCCGTCTGCCCATACTCCTAACCTACCATCCTGCCTGCATCCTGCTCGGTTCCTGCCATCCCCTACATCCGAGGACGTGTCCTGCTCTCCCTGCGGTTCCTGAAGCCTGTTAGCCCGCTGGTTTGCCGCCACTGCCGTCGCGGCGCTTCCCGGTCCTCTGCTTCAGGAAAGGCCCCGGCTTCGGCCTAGCTCCTGGTTCGGCGGCCATCTTGGCCCTCCCGACGGCGGCCCTGGACACTTCTCCTTGCCTCCCTGGGCGCACTGGGCTCCATCCTCTTCTACATCGGCCCCCGGATTACCTGCTGCAGCTGCTGGGGTGTCTTTGCACTCTACACCTGCTGTGTGAGCGGACCACGGTCTCGGCCTGACTCCCGGAACGGCGGCCATCTTGCTCCACCCGGAGACATCTTTGGCAAGTATTACAGGCCTCCCTGACTCCCCTGAGCTCAGATTCCCCTGCATACAGCCTGTTGCCATTACAGCTGCTTGAGAGTGACCTGCTGCCTACGTTGGGCCGTCCCTGGGCAGCGGAGGGGGGGGGGAGGTCGTGGAGGACCCGGCCTCCTTAACAGCGGCCATATTGGTGCACCCAGGGATCTTCCCTGTCGCCTTACAGCATGTCTCCGTCTAAAAATAATTCTGAAGCCATCGATAAACTGGCCAGATACCGCAGGCTTGAGGAGGGGGATCGGCAGGTCAGAGACGGCGCTGCTGCTATCCTGGATGCGGATCACTCTGTGGTGGCTACTAACAAATTACTGGATGCCATCGCCATGTGCCAGAGCACGCTTACCACCAAGATCGAGGAGGTAAAAATTGATGTGTCCCTTATCCGGCAGGATCTCTCTACCCTCAGGGACCGCGTGACGGAGACGGAGACCCGTATTAGCAGAGCAGAGGATATCTTACACCCTTTACAACATACCACCGATGAGGTGCGCCGCCAGTTACAACAGATTAGCGCAAAACAGGATGACATGGAAAATCGCCTTTGGAGATGTAACCTCCGCTTCATCGGTCTTCCTGAGTCTGCTGAGGGCACCGATCCGGAGAGCTTCCTTGAAAACCTCCTAACCTCAACCTTCGGCAGAGACGCATTTTCGGTAATGTTTGCAGTGGAGAGAGCTCATCGAATCCCTGGCCGCCCTCCTCCCAAAGGAGCTCCACCGCGTACCCTGATAGCGAAGTTCCTTAATTTCAGGGATCGCGACAAGATCCTCCGCCTAACCAGAGAGAATGGGGAATATCCCCCATACCGATGCTCGTGTTGCCGTCTTCCCGGACTTCTCCAATGAGGTGCAACGGCAGCGGTCCAGGTTCCAGGATGTTAAGAAGCGCCTCCGCACTCTACACCTCAAATACGCCATGCTGTACCCTGCAAAGCTTCGTGTGGAGTGCGACGGTCGGACCCACTTCTTCGAGGACCCAGAGTCTGCATCCACTTGGATTGACCGGAGAGATCGGCGAGATTGAGCATACCGCGCTGTCTGGGAGCTGTGAGTACTTTTCTTTTCTCTCCCCTGCCGCCCCCTGTGCCGGTGGCGCTCCCTGTTCGTGCCCTGGTGATTCGCCTCACGGTTGCTCTGTTGCTAGTGAGTGCCCTCCGCCGGGACGGGGGAGACAGACCTATAAGCCTTTTCCGCCCCTCCTCGGATCTCACAGCGTGCTCGCCACCTTCGGGTGATCTAACGGTTAATTCCCCGTTCTCCCCACGCATGGGAGATGCTTGTAGAGGGCAGCTTACCGAACGTTGCTGGAACTTCCTATCCTACTTTACGTACCACCCTGATGGCAGGCGGGGCTCCCTTCTGCACGGCTGCAATGGTGTTGTGCTTTTGTGGCCCCTACACCCCATGCACTTCTCAGAGAAGAAGTCGTCCCCCTAGGTTCTCTATGGACTTTTTTCACTCCCCCCGTTTACCTGATTGTTTTTTCCTCTTTTTTTGTTTTCTGTTCATCACAGGTATCTATGTCCCTTTGAAATTAAGTCCCTCGCCTCCAATGCTTTTTTCACGTTGGATGTCCCCGGTTGATACCTGGTTTTGGGATACTATGTTCATGCCGAGTTGGGGTGGCACTGGACTGGGAGGGAGGGGAAATGTTTTGGCTGTTTTTTATTTGCCACTATGTTCACAATTGTTCATTTCTGCTAAAGGTACTATGTCATTGTCATACATGCACTATCAATATTGGTTGCTGATATGTTCTGTACTGTCTGATGTGTCCTTATCTGCTCTGCTGGTCCTGGTTTGGCTGCGGTCTATTATACACACCATATACCCACCATGAGTTCCCTGAAGTTCCTCACGTGGAATGTTAGAGGCTTACGCAATAAGATCAAACGCACAGCGGTCCTGACATTTCTCAAATCTCAGAGAGCTGACATTATCACACTGGTCGAGACCCACGTCACGGGCCACTTGCAATCCTCCCTTAAAAAACCTTGGGTGGGGTGGGCTTATCATGCCACTCACACCTCATATTCCAGAGGAGTATCGGTCCTGGTTGCCAAACGGGTACCTTTTGAGCTTATACTGCTCCGCACGGATCAGCAGGGCAGATATGTGTTTATGCACGCCACCATTAATGGGTCTCCTATCCTGCTACTTGCCTGCTATATTCCCCCCCCCCGTACAACTCAGCTGTAATTCAGGAGGGCCTTGCCTTTATGACACAATACCCCTCCATACCGGCAGTGTGGATGGGGGACTTTAATATGACCCTGATCCCCGCTCTGGACCGTCTGGGCACACTGGATCCCCCCCTTAACCCACCGACCCATACCAGACTGCACCGCATAATGACCGACTTTGCTCTTGTCGACACTTGGCGCCACAGACACCCGCACACTAAAGTCTTCTCATGCTTTTCAGCCAGTCATAACACAATGTCACGAATTGATTTTGTTTTTATCTCAATGTCCCTGCTGCCTAAGTTAGGAGATGTGGGCTTTGCTCCGAGAGTACTCTCGGATCACGCCCCCTACTGGGTCACGATCCAGCTCCTGAAGGCTTCCCCTGCTCCTTCTTGGCGGCTAAACCCATTCTGGCTGACTGCCCTGCAGGACCAGGATGACATCCCCACAGAATTGCAATACTATTTTACGGCCAACAGGGACACTGCCGCGCATGATGTGGTGTGGGAAATGTTTAAACTTCACGCTCGTTTTCTACTTTCCACACGTATTAACAGGCTTAAACGGTCATCAACATTTATTGTCCAGCAGGCTGCGGAGTACCTGCAGGTGCTGGAGGAGGCGTTCCACCGGGACCCCTCGCCCAGCGCGGCCAATAATCTAAAGATTCAGGCGCGCCAGGTCTCCCAATTGCACATGGAAAAGGCTAAACAACGTATCTTCTTCTGTAGACAGAGGGTGTTTGAGTATGGAGAGAGATCGGGCAAACTGCTCGCATATCTCGCCCACTTGGATATGCGTCCCCCTGTGGTGGTGTCCTTGACCGACCCGCAGGGGAACGACATCACTGATCCGCAATTGGTGGCGGAGGAATTTGGGAGATTTTACCGTGCACTTTACACTTCTAGGGTCGCCCACACTCCCCAAGACACTAGGGACTACCTGGCGGGAGTTCAATTCCCTAAACTGACAGACGACCAGCTTGAAATTCTGGAAGCCCCTATTACTGAGGAGGACATCTCCGAGGCCATTTCCTGTCTGGCCTCATCCAAGGCCCCAGGATTGGATGGCCTACCTCTTGAATTCTATGCCACCTACTCCGAAATCCTAATCCCTGAACTTAAGTACCTGTATAAATCTATATTTGACTCAGGAGTTCTACCCCCATCTATGCGAGAAGCCCAAATAGTCGTAATTCCCAAACCCGGAAAGGACCCTAAATACCCGGAGTCGTATAGGCCCATTTCCCTGTTACAGGTAGATATTAAAATATTAGCTAAGATTCTAGCCTCCCGCCTTAACCAGGTTATTCTGTCATTGATACACCCTGACCAAACCGGCTTTATGCCAGGGAAGAACACGGCCATGAATATTCGCCGCCTATTTATGAATATTCAGGGGCCCCATGATGAAATTGGCTCGAGGGTTGTGGTGGCGCTGGATGCCGCCAAGGCCTTCGACTCCGTGGAGTGGAACTACCTGTGGGAGTGTCTCTCAAGATTTGGATTTGGCCCCAGCTTTATTCGCTGGGTCCAACTCCTCTATCAATCCCCGAGGGCCAGAGTGTTTGTGAACGGTTGGCTTTCTGACCAGTTCCCGCTGGAGAGGGGGACCCGGCAGGGCTGCCCCCTTTCCCCCATGCTTTACGCATTGGCTGTGGAGCCGTTGGCCATAATGGTCCGTGCGGACACTTGCATCCGAGGTCTCAGGATGGGGAAACTGGAAGAAAAGATTGGGATGTATGCCGACGACACACTTTTGTATCTGGCGGACTCCGGTCCTTCTCTTATAGCAGCCCTCCAGTCCATAGAACGTATGGGTGGCCATTCGGGTCTGAGTATTAATTGGGCTAAGTCCCAGATCCTTCCGATTGACCATTTCCCCTCCTCGTTTGCGTCCCCTCCTCTGGCTCTTCCAAGGGTCTCCCAGATTAAATACCTTGGCGTACAGGTCACCAGATCGCTCTCAGATTATAAACTACTGAACATTGAACCCCTGTTTGCTCTGATCAAGAACAAGACGCAGACTTGGGCCAGACTACCCCTGGGTGTTATGGGTCGCGTCAGCTTGGTTAAGATGATACTCCTTCCCAAGATACTCTATTTGGTCTGGCATGCTCCCCTCTATATACCACAAAAAAATTTCAGGACAATTGAATCCATCCTGAATTCATTTATTTGGGGTCATGGCAGACACAAATTGTCCTGGAGAATCCTGAAGAACCCTGTGACGTTGGGAGGAGCTGCTCTCCCTGACTTTCAGGATTATTATTTTGCCTCCCAGCTGTCCCACTTCTATTATTTTGATAAACATGAACTAACGAGATACCAGACACTACTCTGTGAGCACCCGGATGACTCGGCCCATACCCCACTTCAATCGGTCCTGAGAGCCCCATTGACTAGACGCCCCCCCCAACACACAGCAGACATGTTGACTCACCACCGGAGGGTATGGCGGGCAGCACTGCAGAGAACTGGGACCCCAAGGGTACACTCTCATACCCCTCTCTGGTACAATACATGCTTGCCAGAATTATTGTCCATTCCGGACCCCGCGGCGTGGATACGCCATGGGATCTTATACATACACCAGATCATGACTAATTCAGGCCTTAAATCATTCCAAATGCTGAAGGACGAATTTTCCCTGCCCAATTGCCTTTTTTTCAGGTATTTGCAACTCCGCCACGCCATACAGGCCCAGTTTTCTGGCTCTTGCCCGTCCCTGGCAGTTCCCTCCATAGTGGACACAGTCACGGGTAATGTGCCTGCTAAGCTCATCTCCACTTTGTACTCCGCCATTCGTCTCCCTAGCACCACAGCATTGGCCTATACTGCTAAGACTAGATGGGAGGCGGATGTTGGACTTATAGAGGATGAGGACTGGGGCGAGATTTTGGAGGACGTGAAAAAGGTTTCCCCCAAGCTGTCGGACCGCCTCACACAGCTGTACATTATACATAGAACATATCTGACCCCTCAGAGAGTGGCACGTTTCAGGCCCACGTACAATCCGGGATGCCGCCTCTGTGACCATACCCCGGGCTCCTTTTACCACCTCATATGGTTCTGTCCCACCATTCAGGCATATTGGACACAGGTGATACGCTTCCTACACGATCAGATGGGCTCCCCTGCTACCCTTGACCCAAAGATGTGCCTACTTGGCCTGTTGCCAGACTTGGATGCCGACAAACCCCTCCGTACCTTTTTACATGAGACGCTATTCTTGGCAAGAAAAGTAGTGGCCCGTAATTGGATGCAGGCCCTGCCCCCTACAATTCAGTGCTGGAAAAAGGCAGTTAATGATGCTCTCCCATATAAAAAACTGATTTATGTACATAGAGGGTGTCCGCTAAAGTTTGAGAAGGTCTGGGACAGATGGATGGCGGATGGTGAAACGTGTACTTGACATGTCGATCTTTTATTTTTGTTGTATACCGGTTTTACTTTCACTGCTGTTATTATCTTTGTGACACACAGATGCTTCACTGTGTTCATGTATGTACTATTATATTGGCCATACTGGCTTATGTTGATTTATGTACCATGCATACTTTTCAATAAAGTTGGTTTCCAATTAAAAAAAAAAAAAATTAACACCTTACCAAAATTGTTGTACCTCTTGCAAACCGAACAGTTATCCCCCCGGTAATTTCTTTGGTACCCTATGCTCTATTTCTACATCGTTTATGGCAAAAATTATTCTCTCACACACGACAGACTCCTCTGTAACCTGAAATCACATGGTGCCACGGGTCTCCCTGTTTTTAAACTTTACCAGCCAGTGTACAGATGCTGGAGCCAGCCGGTTAAGACAGCGAATGTGTTGATTGTGACACTTTTCATGTGAGTAAACTGGTGTATATGGTCTTATAAAATAAACAGACAGTTTTGCACTATGACAGTTTTTTTGTTCTTCCTTCCTAATAAAAACTAGATATACTTATTAATTAGTGAAAGTGAGTCTGTGCCGTGATACAAAACCTCCTGAAGTGCCACAAAGGGATTTCTGTATGCTTTCAAGTCTTGCTGGGTATACATACCAGCAAAATCAGTCTTGGTGGTGTTGTTGGACACTTGTTGGTGATTTATCAGATTAGAGAAGAAACTGCTAATTGGGGATAAATAATCTCATTCATGGCACAAGGCACTTTACCAGAGATTTATCTTCACAAATGGGTGTGTTATTTTATGTTGCTTGCTGCACAAATTGATTTTAAGGGAATATAATGAGCACAACACTTTCTTTTTCGTACATCACGGGACATAGAGCTCTGTTCATTACTTAGTGGGTTATATCTCACCACCAGGTGATTGGACACTGGCACACCCTAATTACAAGGGAAGTTCCCCTCTATATAACCCCTTCCATATGGAGAGTACCTCCAGTTTTTTTGCCAGTGTCTAAGGTGTTGGTCACAGTTAAAGAACGTGCTAAGAAGAAGCTCTGGTGAGGGCCCCTGCGGGGGTTAAGGAGCTACACAACTGGATCCATCCAATAGAGCCAGATACAACGCCAAAATGGATGGTAACCGGGCCTTGTGGAAGAGCAAGGTTTTGCCTGTAACGTCTCTCTTAGGAGGACTGGACTCTGGGATCCAGCACTTTGTGGCACATATTAAAAAAATGCCCAAAGGTTTTTTGGCAGAGTGCTCTACAGGTCCAGGGAAGAGGCCTCCTTTAAATAGAAACCCATAACCCTGAAGGCTGGCACAACAAAGCCCGCCGTGATGGGTGAAGGCTGGATCTGTCTGGTCCTCAGCAGTATCCTGTAGCGGAGATAAGGTAAGTGAAGACAACACTGAGAAAATTCTCCCGCCCTCTTTCTTTCCCTTTTTTTTGTTGTGTTTGGTTGGGGGAGGGAGGGGGGGCATCACGGAAAAGAAAGGCAGAGGTTAAAGAGGAAAAGAGAAGTCACATTGAATTAATGAAGCATAAATGAGGTGGGAGAATACAAGATTGTAGTTTCCTTTTTTTTTTTTTTGTGTTTGTTTTTTGATGGATATAAGCAGATGGTATAAAATGTGAAAACTTGTAATGTGAAATCTACGGAAAAATAAAGAATTTATAAAAAAAAAGAAAAATGTCAGGTTTTTCTTCTATGAGTAGTTGCATGTCTTGCCTGTTTTCCACCACTAGAGGGAGTAAAGAGACATACCTGGTGTTTTACTTACATGCTCTCCAGGATGAAAAGCTCAGTGCAGCCGGTCTGTGGATCCGCTCACACCTTCCGCTTACGGCTCTGCCACAACTGATTGTAAGGGGGGTTCTGCATTGTCTAGGGTCCCACGGCGGTCCCCCCCGGATCAGGTCCTCTCTCCCACATCTCCCCGCTCATTGCCTCCCCCCTATGCATGCACGCATGGGGAAAACACGCATTTCTCTATGGGAACAGCGGGGGGAGGGAGGGGGGCGTTGTGCCATTAGTGTGCACGCGCAACAGCAGGCTACAGCACAGGCGCAGGGCTGTTTTATTTAAAACCCCAGATGCTGAGAGCCTGTAAAGCAGTGGGACACAGAAGCTATGGGGCACGTAAGCATCTTTGTTGTGGATTGGATTCAGGCATACCAAGACACCTACACAGAATCAGGCTGTGCATATTAGCAGGCATTTTGTTTATTGCCAGACTAGGCTCAGCAATTGATGCACTTGTAAAAGTACCTCTGCTTTGTGCTTAGGACTATGTCTCCTCGTAGGAGGAGTTCAGGGGCAGGGAAAAAAGACACTAAAGTGTCACCATCTGGATCTGGGGTTTCTAGACATGCCTGCACGATACCAGCCTCCTCTGAGAGACCCGAGGCAGCCGCACAGGATGAGCCATTGCCCCTGTCAGGCATTGCAGCCTCTCCCAACCTGGCAGCTCCTGCATATGTCACTGAAGATGCTTTGGCAGCAGCATTGGTTGGTTTAGAAGAGAGGTTAGCTGCCTTAATTTCAGCATCCTCACAGAAAAGCAGAAAGCGGGGTAGATCCCCTTCCTCTGCTTTGGGGTCCCTATCAGACGTCCAACAATATGATGAAAATTATGATATTGATGATTCTGGGGACCAGGATCAGGGGCAGTCGGATAGATCAGGGGATGAGGAAAAGATCCCTTCTTCCTCTCAGGCTCTCAGAATGCAGGTGCAGTACTATACAGAGGTTGTGCGTGATGCGTACAAACTGCCCTCCACTGAGTAAGCCGGGTCCCCTATTCCCTCCTTGGGGTCTTTAAGGTCCCCACAGGCTGCTTATATCTTCCCGGTACATCCTTTACTGGAAAAACTTATGTATGCTGACTGGGAGCACCCAGATGAGCCGTTTTCTCCTCCCAAGAAATTTTCCCTTCTTTACCCAATTGAGGAGAAATTCACCAAGAAATGTAGTGTGCCAGCAATAAACGCAGCCATTTCTTCCGTGAATAAAAATCTGACCTGTCCTGTGGACAATGCTCAGGTATTTAGAGATCCAACTGAGAAAAAGCTGGAGTCTCTGCTTAAATCTTTCTTTACTATGGCTGGCGCTGTTATCCAACCTGCAGTTGCAGCATTGGTATGTGTCAGTTCTTAAAGGATCAAATGAAGCAGGTGATTAAAATCCACCCTGCTGAACAGGCCAGTGATTGGGCAGATCTACCTAAGGCCTTATGTTTTGCGGTGGATGCTATTAATGATTCAATTCAGTAAGCGTCCCGCCTTACTCTCCTGCTCGTACACATGCACAGGATTCTTTGGCTAAAGCATTGGTCAGCTGAAGCTCCGTGCAAAAAGATTTTGGCCGGATTCCCCTTTTAATGGGGAGCGCTTATTTGGGGATGATCTGGATAACTATATCCAGAAAATTTCTAGTGGTAAGACTACTTTGTTGCCAGTTAAGAAAAAGAGTAAACGTCCCTCTTTTAAACATTCTCTTTCCCCAGCCCCGGGAGCTACAGTCTCCAGGCAGAGGCGACGGCCTCCCCAGCCGTGTTCAAGAGGAAAGGCCCAGGGACAGAAGAAATCTTGAGGTCAAATTTCTGCAAAGCAGAACCCCAAGGCCTCCTTATGAAGAGGCGCGCCCCCGCTCGGCCAAGTGGGGGGAAGACTTCTGCGATTTTCAGAAGCTTGGCAGAATCAGATTCAGGACAAGTGGGTAATCTCCACAGTGTCTGTGTTACAGACTGAAATTTCGGGGGCTCCCGCCATCCCGTTTCCTAAGGTCAAACGTTTCCAAGGATCTGGTAAAAAGAGGGCCCTTGTTCCTAGCATTGGATCACTTGTTATCCCAAGGGGTAATCATAGAGGTTGCCCCAGAGGAGCAAGGCTCGTGATTTTATTCAAATCTCTTTACGGTTCCAAAATCAAACCGAGATGTCAGACCCATTCTAGATCTAAAAGATCTGAATCAGTTCTTGAATGTTCGTTCTTTTCGTATGGAGTCAATCCGCTCAGTGGTCTCCACCCTACAAGGGGAAGAGTTCTTGGCGTCAATAGACATCAAAGACACATATCTGCATGTGCCAATTAGTCCCGCTCATCAAATGTTCCTAAGGTTTGCAGTAGAGCAGCGCCACTTCCAGTTTGTGCCTCTACCCTACGGTCTGGCTACTGCACCTCGGGTATTCACCAAGGTTCTTGCCCCGCTCCTGGCGAATCTGAGGGCACAAGGCATAGCAATAACAGCATATCTAGATGATCTACTTCTGGTAGAACAGTCAGTGGCACGATTAAACCACAATGTGCTCAAAATGGTAAAATACCTAGAGCGCCTAGGATGGGTCCTCAATTTAGAGAAATCATCCTTGCAGCCCCTAACAAGGCTAGAGTATTTGGGTATGGTCATAGACACAACCCAAAACAGGGTATTTTTACCCAAGCCAAAGATCAAGGCTTTGAAAGAGTTGATCTGGCTGGTCAAGGCAAAGAGGGAACCTTCCATTTGCCTTTGCATGAGGTTGTTGGGGAAGATGGCAGCCTCATTCAAGGCTGTCCCTTATGCCCAGTTTCATTCAAGACCATTGCAAATTTGCATACTGTCGGAACAGGAGAGTCCAAGCCTTGGACTTACCAATGTGATTAACGTCAGAAGTACGGCAAAGCCTCAGTTGGTGGTTGCTAACCAAAAATCTACAGAAGGGGAAGTCCTTCACCCCAGTTACCTGGAAGGTGGTGACTACAGATGGCAGCCTTATAGGCTGGGGCACAGTCCTAGAAGGAGCTACGCTCCAAGGGAGATGGTCCAAAGCGAAGGAGATCCTGCCCATCAACATCCTGGAAATTTGGGCAGTATGTTTGGCTCTTAAGGCCTGGACATAAAGGTTACAGGGCTGTCCTGTTCGGATACAATCCGACAATGCCACGGCGGTGGCCTATATCAATCACCAAGGGGGCACCATGAGTCTGGCTGCCCAGAGAGAGGTGAACCCAATTTTAGTGTGGGCAGAAGAGCATGTTCCTTGTCTCTCGGCGGTCTTCATTCCAGGGGTGGAGAGAGAATTGGCAGGCGGATTATCTGAGTCGCCAGCTACTATCTCCAGGAGAGTGATCTCTGCACCCCGACGTATTCTTGGCAATATACCAGAGATGGGGTACCCCGGGTGTGAATCTACTAGCCTCCAGGTTCAACATGAAGTTGGACAATTTCACTTCAAGAACAAAGGATCCACTAGCATCCGGGAGAAATACGTTGGTAATTCCTTGGGATCAGTTTTCCCTGATCTATGCGTTTCCTCCGGTTCCGCTCCTACCGAGGCTTCTTCGCAGGGTCAGGAGGGAAAAGAAACCAGTAGTTCTAGTGGCCCCAGCCTGGCCCGGAAGATCCTGGTATGCAGAAATTCTAAGGATGGCTTCTTCCACTGCGCCCAGACCTGCTTTCGCAGGGACCAGTATTCCACACTTCCTTACGGTTTGGATGTTGAAACCTACATCTTGAAGGGTCGTGGACTTTCGGGTCCAGTTCTCTCTACTCTGGTTAATGCTAGAAAGCCGGCCTCCAGGCTCATCTATTACAGAATCTGGAGGGCATATGTTTCCTGGTGTGAATCCAGGGGTTGGCATCCTCGAAAATATGCCATTGGTAGAGTTCTTGCCTTTCTACAGTTGGGGGTAGAAATTAAGTTAGCCTTGAGCACCATCAAGGGTCAGGTCTCAGCTTTATCAGTATTTTTTCAAAGACCGCTTGCCTCTCATACTTTTGTACGGGCCTTTATTCAAGGGGTGTTGCGTTTAAGGCCACCAGTTAAGTCTCTCTTGTGTCCATGGGACTTAAATTTAGTTTTGTCAGTTTTACAAAGACAACCCTTTGAGCCAATGTGCCATGTTCCTTTGGTTCTCTTGACAAGAAAATTGGTTTTCTCTTTTCGTCCATGGACGGACACAGCTCCTTAATTTTTGACAGTTGGGTTATGTTTCTGTTCATAGGAGAGGACTAAGCAGAACATGTTAGTTATCTTAAAACTTGTAACTTTAACAGAGTTTAACAGCCCCAACCAGGGGGCGGTCCCTCCGTGCATAACCCTCCTACCTGCAGTCAGCAGCCTCAGTTTTTTTCTGCCTAGCAGAGGAGATGGACGTGGCACCTTTGGGACCTGAGTCCTGAAGAAATGTTTATTTTATTTTATCTTATTTTATTTTTAAGATCTTCTATCAACTGCCGGCTGGGCATGACAGGCAGGATATTATAGATCCTTGTAGTCCCCCCAGTCCGGCCATCGAGCATGTTACAGTCCCTTGCAAATAGGCGTCGGGTCTGTCACGACATACCCCATGACTCCAGGGGTGGCCGGTGAGCTTCTGCTCCAGGGTCCACATATGACTGGGCTGCTTGCTGTCTCACTCACAGTGGACTGGGCCGACAGCTACTCCGTTCCGCTCGGTTGTAGGCCTGTCAGGAACGCACCAGCAGGTCCTTGTTTGGACGGGTAAGTACAGTTCCCCCTGCCTCGGCGGGTGTGAACAGCTGGTCATTCCTGGGAAAGGGGGTTCTCCTGTCCTCCCCTTCCCTGTTTTCTGTCACCTTTATCCCTTCTGCCCCAGTGTACCTGTGGGGGGGCTCCGGGTCCCGGTGGGGGTCCGTGTGGTGTCATAACTCGTTCCTCTGCAGGGGGTACTCTACTCCGGGGAAGCCCATGCCTGGCCTTCTCGTCCACATCGCGGTGCTCGGGCGCCATTTTGACAGCGCTGGCGCCATTTTTAAGGTGTTTTCTATTGCATTGATTTTTCCCATTGGTGGCCATCTTGCCGTGGCCACGCTCTGGCGCAGTTGCTGTTGCGGACAGCCATTTTCTTGTGGTCGCGCCCTTTCCTGAGGCGTCCGGCGGCAATCTTTGGCGCAGTGTGGGAATATAGTGCTGGCTCCTGGATCGCAAGCAAGATTCTCCTCACAACTTCCCTCACTGTTTCCACACACACTGCTTATAGAGCAGCATGGATATTACAGTGATACACAGTCTTGGTGCATTCTCCGTGCATATGTCCCACCCGAGTGCTTTTTAAATGGTTTTTAAATGTTTTTTAAGTGTACTATATTACATGTACTTATTATATTGGTCCGAGCATGGATTTTAAAACCATTATTCAGATGTGATGTATTAATGTTAGCGATGCAACAGGCTATGTGATTGCTGTGTGTTTTCATACATATCTCGTTTGTCTCTGTTTTATTGCATTGACCCTTCAGCGTCCAATCAGATGGCAGTGACTAGCCCCTGTCACTTGTTGCCATGCACACTGATTGGTTAACACAGAGAGACATTCTGATTTATTGCCTGTGGTGATGCTGGGGGAGTACGCTCTCTGTTGAAGTCGTTTGACGAAACGCCACGTCAGAGCGTGACCCACGACATCCCTGCTAACCCGGAAGTGACGAGTGCGCTTCACACACTCCGTTCTCCTACTAGGAAGCTGCTGCGGTGTATGCAAGGATTCCCCTGCTCTCCATGGATGGCTGGATCTGGTGATAGCACCCTCTGGGGTCACTTTTATGCTCATTTTTTGTGATTTGATGTACGTAGATAGGTTTAAGGGGGCTTTCAGTGTATGGGCTACTTGGGAATATTAAACAGGATTACACTATATTGCTGTTTCTTGTTTTTATGACCTTGTTTGGAGCTACTGTGCCTGCTGTCCCTGCCTGCTGGTGATGTTCCGTGGAAAAGTGGCTGGTGTATCTGCTTAAGGCTCTGATTTTTTAATCTTCTGGTGAGTTTAACCCCCTCAGGGAGAGTGCATCACACGGTGGATTGAGATTAATGTTTCTCCCTGGTGGAAGGTGCACGCTAGGATTACTACTAAGACACCATTCAGCACTTTGGATTGTTTACACCACCTTGACTACATCTAATAAAAAAAAGGGGAGAAAAAATGGCGCAGAATGAGTTCTAGGCAGAGTAAAAATCAAAGGGATCAATGAATGTTGATGTTGATGTTGCAAGCACTAGCGGCAGCTACCATGAGCAGAAGCAAACTCTGTAAAATATAATGAGGAAAGGAAGGTGCGCCAATCTAAGTGCAGTAAAACAGGCTTTAATTAGCAAATTGTATAAAAACAGCCAAATGGCTACTCACAGGATACAGGAATAATACAGGCATGTAAGGAGTTAAAGGTGGTCCGGAGTCATCTAAGGCGGTCCTCAGGGGAGATGTTGGTTCCAGATGGAGAGAGGTGTAGCTGAAGATGGCTGAAGGCAGGAAGGCAGGTTGCGGTGTCAGCAAGGGAAGTCAAGAACAACCAGGTATCCAAGCTGCAGATGTAGTGATGCGCCCTGTGTCATCAGGGTAGACATGGGATAACCAGGAAGCTGCAGTTCAGCGAGGACTTCAGCGTGCGCTTCAGCGTGGAGCGCAGCGTGCCGTCGGACCGGAAGTGACGTGTGGATAGAACGGACCAATAGGATGACGCGTTTCACAGCATCCGCTGTTTCATCAGATCCATAGAAGGCATTATCATAGGTGGGTGTGATATAGTAGAGAGACGTGGCGTGATTGGTTGAAATCATACTAGTGGAAGTAAATCAGCATGGTGATTGGTTGGAAGCAAGATGTAAGGGAGATGATGACACGGAATTTTTAGGGGGGTGCAGGGGGGCGAGGAGAAAAGGAAAATGGATGACAAGGGATTATAATATGAAATAAAGATACAATGTTTATATGGTGGTGAACAACGCTAATGTGGAATTTAAAATCATAAAGGATATAAATACATAGATGGTATTAGTACATAGGAGAGAGAGAAAAAAAGGAGCAGCACTATAAAGGGGAACGTATGTGGAAATAATTATATTGGAATTATAGGGGAAAAAATTATTTAATTAAATATTAAATTAGTTGGAGGGTATGAGAACAAGCTATGTATGGCATGAGAACAAATGGGTGCAACATGTAGGAGATGGGAACATATTAATGTGGACAAGGGAAGGAAAGGGAAAGGGGTGGTAAAAAAAGGGAGGGGGGGGTTGGGGGGTAAAAAAAAAAAAAAAAAAAAAATATATAATAATAATGAAGAATGATAATGAAAAAGTAATAATGAAAAATAAAAATAAATATAAATATAAATAGAAATAAAAATAAAAATAAAAATAAATGGACAATAATAATGAAAAACAAAAATGGGGGGGGGGGGGGGGGGAAAGAAGCAAAGAGGACAAGATGGGGAAGCGGAAGAGATGGGTCAGTGAATGAATGATAAAGGCTGGCTATCATGTAGAAGTACTACAGAAGTATGATTCATAGTATAGAAAATACACATGCATGTGTATATATTCACACATATATATATATACACATACACACACATCTGGAAGGGAACATCCATATATATATATATATAAAAATGAATGGATGATATAATAATATATAAATATATATAAAAAACATATGTAAATTGCACATGGAGAAGTATAATATAACAAGTCAAAGCTTATTACCAAAAAAAGGGGGGGGGGTGTACATAATTATTGGTATAAAGGATATACCAAAGATGCAAGGCAGCATGAATGGTAACAGATCTATGAGGGCAACACAAGGTGCATACATGCACATATGACCAAGCATATATGAGAGTTGTGAGTAAACGCACACACATACACACATATACACGTATACACTAGGGATGAGCTTCGTGTTCGAGTCGAACATACGTTCGACTCGAACATCGGCTGTTCGATCGTTCGACGAAGATCGAACGATTTGGGCCGTTCGCGCCAAATTCGAGTGACGCGAACGGCCCACAATGCACTACGCCATCGCAGTGTCATCCAGGCGCTGTGATTGGCCAAGCATGCACTGTGACCCCGCATGCTTGGCCAATCACAGCGCCGGCAGCGAGGAGAGCAATGATTGGCCACAGGCAGGATGCCTGTGGCCAATTATTGCTGAGGGTGTTTAGTACACGCCCCACACTATAAAAGGCCGCCAGCACGGCGGCCTAGTGTAGTGTGTTCCGGAGCAGGGATAGAGCAGCATAGGCAGGGACAGTGACTGTTATTTCTTTCTTGCTTAACCTGGATTCCTTTAGTTTAGGGAAAGAGAAGGATAGGTAGGGAGAGTGTCAGTGTGTTTTGTGCTTGTGCTATAGTGTGCTTAAAAAAAACATTTATTCTAGGGACAGAAAACTGTAGGTAGGGACAGTGTCAGTTTCTTTCACTCTGCAAGTCCTTGTTTCCAGGGACCTGGAAGGACAGTGAGTGAATTGTCCTTGTGCTATATTGTGCTTAAAAAAACATTTATTCTAGGGACAGAAAACTGTAGGTAGGGAGAGTGTCAGTTTCTTTCACTCTGCAAGTCCTTGTTTCCAGGGACCTGGAAGGACAGTGAGTGAATTGTCCTTGTGCTATATTGTGATTAAAAAAAACATTTTTTCTAGGGACAGAAAACTGTAGGTAGGGAGAGTGTTTTTTTTCTTTCACTCTGCAAGTCCTTGTTTCCAGGGACCTGTAAGGACAGTGAGTGAATTGTTCTTGTGCTATATTGTGATTAAAAAAAACATTTTTTCTAGGGACAGAAAACTGTAGGTAGGGAGAGTGTTTTTTTTCTTTCACTCTGCAAGTCCTTGTTTCCAGGGACCTGGAAGGACAGTGAGTGAATTGTCCTTGTGCTATATTGTGCTTAAAAAAACATTTATTCTAGGGACAGAAAACTGTAGGTAGGGAGAGTGTTTTTTTTCTTTCACTCTGCAAGTCCTTGTTTCCAGGGACCTGGAAGGACAGTGAGTGAATTGTCCTTGTGCTATATTGTGCTTAAAAAAACATTTATTCTAGGGACAGAAAACTGTAGGTAGGGAGAGTGTTTTTTTTCTTTCACTCTGCAAGTCCTTGTTTCCAGGGACCTGGAAGGACAGTGAGTGAATTGTCCTTGTGCTATATTGTGCTTAAAAAAACATTTATTCTAGGGACAGAAAACTGTAGGTAGGGAGAGTGTTTTTTTTCTTTCACTCTGCAAGTCCTTGTTTCCAGGGACCTGTAAGGACAGTGAGTGAATTGTTCTTGTGCTATATTGTGATTAAAAAAAACATTTTTTCTAGGGACAGAAAACTGTAGGTAGGGAGAGTGTTTTTTTTCTTTCACTCTGCAAGTCCTTGTTTCCAGGGACCTGGAAGGACAGTGAGTGAATTGTCCTTGTGCTATATTGTGCTTAAAAAAACATTTATTCTAGGGACAGAAAACTGTAGGTAGGGAGAGTGTTTTTTTTCTTTCACTCTGCAAGTCCTTGTTTCCAGGGACCTGGAAGGACAGTGAGTGAATTGTCCTTGTGCTATATTGTGCTTAAAAAAACATTTATTCTAGGGACAGAAAACTGTAGGTAGGGAGAGTGTTTTTTTTCTTTCACTCTGCAAGTCCTTGTTTCCAGGGACCTGGAAGGACAGTGAGTGAATTGTCCTTGTGCTATATTGTGCTTAAAAAAAACATTTATTCTAGGGACAGAAAACTGTAGGTAGGGAGAGTGTTTTTTTTTCTTTCACTCTGCAAGTCCTTGTTTCCAGGGACCTGTAAGGACAGTGAGTGAATTGTTCTTGTGCTATATTGTGATTAAAAAAAACATTTTTTCTAGGGACAGAAAACTGTAGGTAGGGAGAGTATTTTTTTTCTTTCACTCTGCAAGTCCTTGTTTCCAGGGACCTGTAAGGACAGTGAGTGAATTGTTCTTGTGCTATATTGTGATTAAAAAAAACATTTTTTCTAGGGACAGAAAACTGTAGGTAGAGAGTGTTTTTTTTCTTTCACTCTGCAAGTCCTTGTTTCCAGGGACCTGTAAGGACAGTGAGTGAATTGTTCTTGTGCTATATTGTGATTAAAAAAAACATTTTTTCTAGGGACAGAAAACTGTAGGTAGGGAGAGTGTTTTTTTTCTTTCACTCTGCAAGTCCTTGTTTCCAGGGACCTGTAAGGACAGTGAGTGAATTTTTCTTGTGCTATATTGTGATTAAAAAAAACATTTTTTCTAGGGACAGAAAACTGTAGGTAGGGAGAGTGTTTTTTTTCTTTCACTCTGCAAGTCCTTGTTTCCAGGGACCTGTAAGGACAGTGAGTGAATTTTTCTTGTGCTATATTGTGATTAAAAAAAACATTTTTTCTAGGGACAGAAAACTGTAGGTAGGGAGAGTGTCAGTTTCTTTCACTGTGAAAGTCCTTGTTTCAAGGGACAGAGAAGGACACCTGAAGGTAGCCCTTATTGCTTTTTTCCCATCTCCGTGCAGGCCATCTATTAGAATGTCTGGAAGGCAAACAAGGAGAGGCAGACAGTCAGGAGGCAATAAAAGAGGGCAAGCAGGCTCTGTGTCTGGGGGCAACAGTGCTGGTCGTGGACGCGGTGCATTGTCATCAGCACATGGCCATGGGACACGCTTGTCCTTCTTTTCGGCAGCTGGACATGTTGAGCCACATCATGCCGAAGACTTGGTAGAGTGGATGACCAAGCCCTCCTCCTCCTCCTCATCCTCTCTCACCCAGGCTCAGGGTACTGGAAAAGCAGCTGCCAAAGCGTCGTCTTCCCTGGTATCAATGTCAGACAAATCATCAGTCACTCCTTCCCTAGACCCACCATGTCCTCCTCCTGAGGAGTCCCCCGAACTGTTTCAGCACAGTGTTGGGTACATGCTCCAGGAGGATGCCCAGCGTTTTGAAGGGTCTGATGATGAAACCCAGCTAGAGGAAGGCAGTAGCGTGAGAGCAGACAGAGGGGATGCTCAAGAAGGACACCAATCTGGCAGTCATGTTCCAGCAGCTGCAGCATACTGCCAGATTGGCTCCAGTGATGAGGAGGGAGGGGATGATGAGGTCACTGACTCCACGTGGGTGCCTAATAGGAGAGAGGAGGAGGAGGAGGATGAGGAGGAGGCACATCTCCAACGAGGCAGGATGCCCTTTGGTGGCCAGCGTAAGGGCAGTACACCGACGGAATCACACCGCAGAGCTCCGCCTGTGCAGGGCGCTGCCTCTGCCCGTCATTCAAAAAGTTCTTTGGTGTGGGCCTTTTTTGAGGCTAGTGCATCAGATCGCACAGCTGCTGTTTGCAACATATGTCTCAAGCGTATATCGCGTGGCCAAAACATCAGCCGCTTGGGTACCACATGCCTGACCAGACATATGTTGACCTGCCATGCAGCTCGTTGGCAAGCCTACCTCAAAGACCCACACCAAAGAACAAAGCGGACCTCTCCTTGCACCGCATCAGCTGGGATCTCCAACCCCACTATAACTTCAGTCCTCTCTGAAACATGCACTGAGAGGAATGAAGGTGTAGAATTAGGTGTGTCACAGCCAAGTACTTGCGCCCACTCTGCTAGCAGTACACCGACGTCCGATTCTAGCAGGCAAATTTCCCTGCCCCAGCTGCTGGACCGTCGAAAGAAGTTCACTCCCAGCCATCCACATGCCCAGCGGTTGAATGCTAGCTTGGCTAAATTGCTAGCGCTTCAACTGCTGCCTTTTCAGTTGGTAGACTCGGCCCCCTTCCGTGAGTTTGTGCAATGTGCGGTTCCTCAGTGGCAGGTTCCCAAACGCCACTTTTTCGCACGGAAGGCTATTCCGGCTCTCTACCGGCATGTGGAAGGCAATGTCTTGGCCTCGCTGGACAGGGCGGTCAGCGGTAAGGTGCATATTACCGCTGACTCATGGTCCAGCAGGCATGGACAGGGACGTTACCTTTCTTTCACGGCCCATTGGGTCACTCTTTTGGCAGCTGGGAAGGATTCAGGACAAGGTGCAGTAGTGTTGGAGGTTGTCCCACCGCCACGCCTCCAAAATGCTACTACTGGTTGTGACACACCTCTCTCCTCCACCCCCTCCTCTTCTTCTTCCTCCATGGCCTCTTCCTGTGGTTTGTCCTATGAACCAGCGGTGCTCCGTAGCCGTTCACGGGGCTACGCAAGTACGCAGGCAAAAAGATGCCATGCCGTGCTTGCGCTGGTGTGTTTGGGGGACAGAAGCCACACTGGGGCAGAGGTCCTGTCTGCTCTGCAGGGCCAGGCCGAGAGGTGGTTGACGCCACGCCAGCTTAAGCCAGGAATGGTGGTTTGCGACAATGGCACCAACCTCCTCTCCGCCCTCCGACAGGGACAACTGACCCATGTGCCCTGTGTGGCTCACGTCCTTAACCTGGTGGTGCAGCGGTTCTTGGGCAGGTACCCGGGCTTACAGGATGTCCTGAGGCAGGCCAGGAAAGTCTGTGTGCATTTCCGCAGATCTTATAATGCCAGTGCTCGCCTGGCTGAGCTGCAAAAGGAGTTGAACCTGCCCAAGAACCGCCTTATATGTGACATGCCCACCAGGTGGAACTCAACGTTGGCCATGCTGCAGCGGCTGCACACGCAGCAGAGGGCCATCAATGAGTACCTGTGCGACTACGGCACCAGGACAGGGTCAGGGGAGCTTGGTTTTTTTTCTCCACGCCAGTGGGGCATGATCAGGGATGCATGCACTGTCCTGGCACCATTTGAGGAGGCCACGAGGATGGTGAGCAGTGACAGTGCATGCATCAGTGACACTGTACCTCTTGTCCACCTGTTGGAGCACACGCTGCGTGGAATAATGGACAGGGCACTTGAGGCAGAACAGAGGCAGGAAGAGGAGGACTTCCTTGCCTCTCAAGGCCCCCTTTACCCAGACAGTGTTACTTCTGTCCCACCCATCGCACAGGAAGAGGAGGAGGAGGAGGAGGAGGAGGATTGTGTCAGCATGGAGGTGGAGGCTGGCACTCAGCATCATCAGCAGCAGTCTTTTAGGGATGATTTACAGTCCCAAGAAACCAGTGGACTTGTACGTGGCTGGGAGGAGGTGGCTGCGGATCATGTCGTCCTTAGTGACCCAGAGGACTCCGGAGCGAATGCCTCAGCAAACCTACGCTGCATGGCCTCCCTGATCCTGCAAAGTCTGCGGAAGGATCCTCGTATTCTTCGGATCAAGGAGAGGGACCATTACTGGCTGGCCACTCTCCTTGATCCACGGTACAAGGGTAAGGTTGCGGACCTTATGTTACCGTCGCAGAGGGAGCAGAGGATGAGACAACTCCGGGAGGCCTTGCAGAAAGGTCTGTGCAACGCGTTCCCAGAGACTGGGAGGTTGCAAACTCCTGGTCCTGGACAACGAGTTGCTGAGGCTTCGGCCAGTCAAAGAAGGAGCGGTGGGGAAGGTGGCCGTCTGACCGATGCGTTCAGACAATTCTTTAGTCCGCAGCCCCAAAGTATGATCGGTTCCAGCAACCATCGCCAGCGTCTGATAAACATGGTGCAGGAATATCTAGGGGCAAGGTCAGACTTGGACACCTTCCCCACCGAAAATCCTCTGGCTTACTGGGTCTTGAGGATGGATCACTGGCCAGAGCTTGCACAGTATGCAATTGAGCTACTGGCCTGTCCTGCATCCAGCGTTCTTTCGGAACGCACATTCAGTGCTGCTGGAGGATTTGTCACGGATCACAGGGTGCGCCTGTCCACCGACTCGGTTGATCGACTGACTTTCATCAAGATGAACCAGTCTTGGATCACCACCAGCTACCACACACCTGATGCTGATATAACAGACTAATTGATTTTAACATGTCACATCCCTTCAAGACTGATGCTGATGCTGAGTGCCTGTGCTGTTATGTTTACTGGCTATCCTCCTCCTCCGAGTCCTCAATGATACGATTGATGATGATAGCTTGGAAGATCATTTTTGTTTATGGGTGCCGCCACCAGTGCCTAACGCCCAATTTTTCAGCCCCTGTTTAACAGGGGCGTGTAATTACAATTTTTGAAGCAATACTTTGCAACAGGGCTCATTGCTGTACTCCAAGTACAGTATCTGTGAGGAGTTGCAGTGTTGTGCCACCAGTGCCTAAGGCCCAATTTTTCAGCCCCTGTTTAACAGGGGCGTGTCATTACAATTTTTGAAGCAATACTTTGCAACAGGGCTCATTGCTGTGCTCCAAGTACAGTATCTGTGAGGGGTTGCAGTGTTGTGCCACCAGTGCCTAAGGCCCAATTTTTCAGCCCCTGTTCAACAGGGGCATGTAATTACAATTCTTGATCTAATAATTCACAGCAGGGCCCATTGCTGCACCCACCAAGAGTAACTGTCAGGGCTTACAGTGTTGTGGCACCAGCACCACCATCAAAGGCCCAATTTTTACTACCACTGTTCAACAATTATATGTAATTAAAATTCCTGATATAATAGTTGACAGCAGGGCGTTCCAGCACCAACCAAGAGTAACTGTGAGTGCTTACAGTGTTGTGCCAACACCAACAACTAAGGGGCCTATTTCTGCAGAGTATATACGGCAGGTCCCTACTTTCAAACATCCAACTTACAAACGACTCCTACTTGCAAACGCAAGAAGACAACAGGAAGTGAGAGGAAATCTACCACTAGGAAGGAAAATTCTCTCCTGTAAGAATAAATATGGGAGAAAGGTGTCTCCTCTGTACTGATGCTTTATCAGCAATCCTTGTTTCAAGAAAAACACCACATTTCAAAAACAGTTGTCATTGGGACGGAAAGTGAGGTGAAATGTTCTGAACAGGGGCACAGACAGCAAAACAAATGTTACAGGGGTGATAACCCTTACCTATGTTTTCCAAAAAGTTTAAAAATAGATTTTTGGTCTGGAGCTACACTTCAACAATGTACCTGTTCAAAATTACAAACAGATTCTACATAAGAACAAACCTACAGTCCCTGTCTTGTATGCACCGCCTGTATAGGGCTGTTCAGAGTATATAGGGCCTTTTTTATTTTATGTGCGGGGTTCCCCTTAATATCCATACAAGACCCAAAGGGGCTGGTAATGGGCTGGGGTAGGGGGGGGGGTCATGGGGTAGCTATGCCATTTTTCTTAAAGAATTTCATCCATATTACCGGGACCAGACATTACATTAAAGCCGCAAGCAGTTTTAAATGGCTTTTTTTTCCTTTAGAAGTGTCATTTTGTGCAGGGACAGTTCTAAACACGGGAAACACGTGGCACTTCACAGGCATACTTTAGACACCCCCCAGGTACGATATTTAAAGGAATATTTGACTTTTTTTTTTTCACTTTATGCATCATTAAAATGACTGCTCCCGAAAAACGACCGTTTTTAAAACTTCTTTTTGCATTGATACATGTCCCCTGGTGCAGAACCCGGGTTCCCAAACCCTTTTTAGGACAATAACATGCATAATAGTTGTTATAATTAGCACTTTAGAATTCGAACGTTCGCATCCATTCTATTTAATAGGGTTCTAATGTTCGTTCGAACTTTCGGTCCGTTCGCGGGTTCTGGTGCGAACCGAACAGGGGGGTGTTCGGCTCATCACTAGTATACACATATACACGTGTGCATACACATGCATGCACACAAATCTCCGACAGATGAAAGCACTAGTACGTGGGATGGACGAGCAGCACAGAGAAATATTAAAAGTGATTTGGAAATGAAAGCTTATTATAAAAATTATGTATCATAAAAAATAGGATGATAATCAAATCTGAATAAAATCGAATCAAATACAATAAAATAGAAAGAATAAATTAAAGAATCATCATAAAAAATATATATATGAGAAGATCGAATAAAATGATATATGAGTAAGAACGCACAAGAAATCGCACAGATGGAGAAAAGCGATTAATAGAATGGTGGTAATATAGGAATATTAGATTATGTTGTTGGTTTCGATTTCTTCATTGAGGCCATTGGGTGACATGGTATTTAAAGAAAAAATCCAATAAGTTTCTTGTCTACAAAGGCGTTGGAATCTTTCTATGGCAGTTGGGGTTTCTGGTATTGCCTCGATAACCCAAACCTGAAGGGCGCTGGTATCTTGGTGGTGGTGTGTTGCAAAGTGACGTGCCACGCTGTATTTGGGATTGTTCTTTTGGACTGCACGGCGGTGTTCTCCAAATCTGGTCCGTAGAGCTCTGATAGTTCTGCCTATGTATAGTAGGCCACATGGACAGGAAATACAGTACACTACATACGTGGTAGAGCAGTTGTAGAAAGAGCTGAGATTGAAGGTCTTACTGTTGGCCTTGAAGGTTTTTTGGCCATGGGTGACATGGGAGCAGGTAAGGCATAGGGCTTTTTTGCATTGATACATCCCTACAATGGGAATTAAAGTGAGCTGTTTGAGCATGTAGTTTTGGTGATGATTGGATGTTTTGGTTTTGCTGGGGGCGATCTTGCTTTTAATATTGGGGGCCCTTCGATAGGCAAACTTGGGAGTAACTGACACAGTTTTTGATAGGTAGGGGTCTTGGGTGAGGATGCTCCAGTGTTTTTTAAAGATATTCTCCATTTTTTTGTGTTTTGCGTGGTACTGGGTAATGAAACGAGTATTGGGTTCAGAGTTGGATGTTTTGGGGAGGGGCAGGGATTCTTGTTGATAGGTGGTGCGAGCTTCTTTAATCAAGTTGGGGGGATATCCTTTCTCGATGAATTTATTTTCGAGTAAAGTGCTTAAGGATGTATAATCTTCTAATCTGGTACAGTTACGTCGGAGTCGATTGAATTGACTCTTCGGGACGTTTTTGATCCACATGGGATGATGGCAACTAGAAAAATGTAAGTACGAATTTCCAGCTGTGGGTTTAGTGAAATTTTTGGCAAATATGGTAAGTCTTTATCTAGGGATTTTAGATAGTGGGCAAGCAGTAAGTATGCCCAAGGGGGGGTAGGTGGCTTTTCCAGCCAGGTGGAGATTTGGGATGCGGATAGGAGTTTACCCTGGTGAAAGAACTGATGGGTCCTAATTTGATCATGTGGCCAATTGTTGGTATAAACTTTCATTATATGCTCATTATACTGTATAAGTTCAACAGCCACATGTCAGTATACCCACAATACATTCTGAACCCCACCGTTTTGGTTCGTTTAGCGATTTTATATTAAATGTCTCAAAAACTGAAGCCCTTAATATATCTCTTCCCTCAAAGACCTTATCCTGTCTTAAAGATAATTTTCACTTTCAGTGGTAATCTAAGAGTAAAGTGTGCTTAGGTACAGCCATTCCCTTAAACCTTTCCCTATCAACCTTTATTATCCAAAATATGTAAAGACTTAGACTCATGGAATCACATGCATATACCTTGGTTTGGGAGAATTAACATATTAAAAATTAACACCTTGGGGGCGTGGCCTGGATAGCAATGGGATAGGTCGCATGTGATGTGAGCTCCGTCTGCCCATACTCCTAACCTACCATCCTGCCTGCATCCTGCTCGGTTCCTGCCATCCCCTACATCCGAGGACGTGTCCTGCTCTCCCTGCGGTTCCTGAAGCCTGTTAGCCCGCTGGTTTGCCGCCACTGCCGTCGCGGCGCTTCCCGGTCCTCTGCTTCAGGAAAGGCCCCGGCTTCGGCCTAGCTCCTGGTTCGGCGGCCATCTTGGCCCTCCCGACGGCGGCCCTGGACACTTCTCCTTGCCTCCCTGGGCGCACTGGGCTCCATCCTCTTCTACATCGGCCCCCGGATTACCTGCTGCAGCTGCTGGGGTGTCTTTGCACTCTACACCTGCTGTGTGAGCGGACCACGGTCTCGGCCTGACTCCCGGAACGGCGGCCATCTTGCTCCACCCGGAGACATCTTTGGCAAGTATTACAGGCCTCCCTGACTCCCCTGAGCTCAGATTCCCCTGCATACAGCCTGTTGCCATTACAGCTGCTTGAGAGTGACCTGCTGCCTACGTTGGGCCGTCCCTGGGCAGCGGAGGGGGGGGGGAGGTCGTGGAGGACCCGGCCTCCTTAACAGCGGCCATATTGGTGCACCCAGGGATCTTCCCTGTCGCCTTACAGCATGTCTCCGTCTAAAAATAATTCTGAAGCCATCGATAAACTGGCCAGATACCGCAGGCTTGAGGAGGGGGATCGGCAGGTCAGAGACGGCGCTGCTGCTATCCTGGATGCGGATCACTCTGTGGTGGCTACTAACAAATTACTGGATGCCATCGCCATGTGCCAGAGCACGCTTACCACCAAGATCGAGGAGGTAAAAATTGATGTGTCCCTTATCCGGCAGGATCTCTCTACCCTCAGGGACCGCGTGACGGAGACGGAGACCCGTATTAGCAGAGCAGAGGATATCTTACACCCTTTACAACATACCACCGATGAGGTGCGCCGCCAGTTACAACAGATTAGCGCAAAACAGGATGACATGGAAAATCGCCTTTGGAGATGTAACCTCCGCTTCATCGGTCTTCCTGAGTCTGCTGAGGGCACCGATCCGGAGAGCTTCCTTGAAAACCTCCTAACCTCAACCTTCGGCAGAGACGCATTTTCGGTAATGTTTGCAGTGGAGAGAGCTCATCGAATCCCTGGCCGCCCTCCTCCCAAAGGAGCTCCACCGCGTACCCTGATAGCGAAGTTCCTTAATTTCAGGGATCGCGACAAGATCCTCCGCCTAACCAGAGAGAATGGGGAATATCCCCCATACCGATGCTCGTGTTGCCGTCTTCCCGGACTTCTCCAATGAGGTGCAACGGCAGCGGTCCAGGTTCCAGGATGTTAAGAAGCGCCTCCGCACTCTACACCTCAAATACGCCATGCTGTACCCTGCAAAGCTTCGTGTGGAGTGCGACGGTCGGACCCACTTCTTCGAGGACCCAGAGTCTGCATCCACTTGGATTGACCGGAGAGATCGGCGAGATTGAGCATACCGCGCTGTCTGGGAGCTGTGAGTACTTTTCTTTTCTCTCCCCTGCCGCCCCCTGTGCCGGTGGCGCTCCCTGTTCGTGCCCTGGTGATTCGCCTCACGGTTGCTCTGTTGCTAGTGAGTGCCCTCCGCCGGGACGGGGGAGACAGACCTATAAGCCTTTTCCGCCCCTCCTCGGATCTCACAGCGTGCTCGCCACCTTCGGGTGATCTAACGGTTAATTCCCCGTTCTCCCCACGCATGGGAGATGCTTGTAGAGGGCAGCTTACCGAACGTTGCTGGAACTTCCTATCCTACTTTACGTACCACCCTGATGGCAGGCGGGGCTCCCTTCTGCACGGCTGCAATGGTGTTGTGCTTTTGTGGCCCCTACACCCCATGCACTTCTCAGAGAAGAAGTCGTCCCCCTAGGTTCTCTATGGACTTTTTTCACTCCCCCCGTTTACCTGATTGTTTTTTCCTCTTTTTTTGTTTTCTGTTCATCACAGGTATCTATGTCCCTTTGAAATTAAGTCCCTCGCCTCCAATGCTTTTTTCACGTTGGATGTCCCCGGTTGATACCTGGTTTTGGGATACTATGTTCATGCCGAGTTGGGGTGGCACTGGACTGGGAGGGAGGGGAAATGTTTTGGCTGTTTTTTATTTGCCACTATGTTCACAATTGTTCATTTCTGCTAAAGGTACTATGTCATTGTCATACATGCACTATCAATATTGGTTGCTGATATGTTCTGTACTGTCTGATGTGTCCTTATCTGCTCTGCTGGTCCTGGTTTGGCTGCGGTCTATTATACACACCATATACCCACCATGAGTTCCCTGAAGTTCCTCACGTGGAATGTTAGAGGCTTACGCAATAAGATCAAACGCACAGCGGTCCTGACATTTCTCAAATCTCAGAGAGCTGACATTATCACACTGGTCGAGACCCACGTCACGGGCCACTTGCAATCCTCCCTTAAAAAACCTTGGGTGGGGTGGGCTTATCATGCCACTCACACCTCATATTCCAGAGGAGTATCGGTCCTGGTTGCCAAACGGGTACCTTTTGAGCTTATACTGCTCCGCACGGATCAGCAGGGCAGATATGTGTTTATGCACGCCACCATTAATGGGTCTCCTATCCTGCTACTTGCCTGCTATATTCCCCCCCCCGTACAACTCAGCTGTAATTCAGGAGGGCCTTGCCTTTATGACACAATACCCCTCCATACCGGCAGTGTGGATGGGGGACTTTAATATGACCCTGATCCCCGCTCTGGACCGTCTGGGCACACTGGATCCCCCCCTTAACCCACCGACCCATACCAGACTGCACCGCATAATGACCGACTTTGCTCTTGTCGACACTTGGCGCCACAGACACCCGCACACTAAAGTCTTCTCATGCTTTTCAGCCAGTCATAACACAATGTCACGAATTGATTTTGTTTTTATCTCAATGTCCCTGCTGCCTAAGTTAGGAGATGTGGGCTTTGCTCCGAGAGTACTCTCGGATCACGCCCCCTACTGGGTCACGATCCAGCTCCTGAAGGCTTCCCCTGCTCCTTCTTGGCGGCTAAACCCATTCTGGCTGACTGCCCTGCAGGACCAGGATGACATCCCCACAGAATTGCAATACTATTTTACGGCCAACAGGGACACTGCCGCGCATGATGTGGTGTGGGAAATGTTTAAACTTCACGCTCGTTTTCTACTTTCCACACGTATTAACAGGCTTAAACGGTCATCAACATTTATTGTCCAGCAGGCTGCGGAGTACCTGCAGGTGCTGGAGGAGGCGTTCCACCGGGACCCCTCGCCCAGCGCGGCCAATAATCTAAAGATTCAGGCGCGCCAGGTCTCCCAATTGCACATGGAAAAGGCTAAACAACGTATCTTCTTCTGTAGACAGAGGGTGTTTGAGTATGGAGAGAGATCGGGCAAACTGCTCGCATATCTCGCCCACTTGGATATGCGTCCCCCTGTGGTGGTGTCCTTGACCGACCCGCAGGGGAACGACATCACTGATCCGCAATTGGTGGCGGAGGAATTTGGGAGATTTTACCGTGCACTTTACACTTCTAGGGTCGCCCACACTCCCCAAGACACTAGGGACTACCTGGCGGGAGTTCAATTCCCTAAACTGACAGACGACCAGCTTGAAATTCTGGAAGCCCCTATTACTGAGGAGGACATCTCCGAGGCCATTTCCTGTCTGGCCTCATCCAAGGCCCCAGGATTGGATGGCCTACCTCTTGAATTCTATGCCACCTACTCCGAAATCCTAATCCCTGAACTTAAGTACCTGTATAAATCTATATTTGACTCAGGAGTTCTACCCCCATCTATGCGAGAAGCCCAAATAGTCGTAATTCCCAAACCCGGAAAGGACCCTAAATACCCGGAGTCGTATAGGCCCATTTCCCTGTTACAGGTAGATATTAAAATATTAGCTAAGATTCTAGCCTCCCGCCTTAACCAGGTTATTCTGTCATTGATACACCCTGACCAAACCGGCTTTATGCCAGGGAAGAACACGGCCATGAATATTCGCCGCCTATTTATGAATATTCAGGGGCCCCATGATGAAATTGGCTCGAGGGTTGTGGTGGCGCTGGATGCCGCCAAGGCCTTCGACTCCGTGGAGTGGAACTACCTGTGGGAGTGTCTCTCAAGATTTGGATTTGGCCCCAGCTTTATTCGCTGGGTCCAACTCCTCTATCAATCCCCGAGGGCCAGAGTGTTTGTGAACGGTTGGCTTTCTGACCAGTTCCCGCTGGAGAGGGGGACCCGGCAGGGCTGCCCCCTTTCCCCCATGCTTTACGCATTGGCTGTGGAGCCGTTGGCCATAATGGTCCGTGCGGACACTTGCATCCGAGGTCTCAGGATGGGGAAACTGGAAGAAAAGATTGGGATGTATGCCGACGACACACTTTTGTATCTGGCGGACTCCGGTCCTTCTCTTATAGCAGCCCTCCAGTCCATAGAACGTATGGGTGGCCATTCGGGTCTGAGTATTAATTGGGCTAAGTCCCAGATCCTTCCGATTGACCATTTCCCCTCCTCGTTTGCGTCCCCTCCTCTGGCTCTTCCAAGGGTCTCCCAGATTAAATACCTTGGCGTACAGGTCACCAGATCGCTCTCAGATTATAAACTACTGAACATTGAACCCCTGTTTGCTCTGATCAAGAACAAGACGCAGACTTGGGCCAGACTACCCCTGGGTGTTATGGGTCGCGTCAGCTTGGTTAAGATGATACTCCTTCCCAAGATACTCTATTTGGTCTGGCATGCTCCCCTCTATATACCACAAAAAATTTTCAGGACAATTGAATCCATCCTGAATTCATTTATTTGGGGTCATGGCAGACACAAATTGTCCTGGAGAATCCTGAAGAACCCTGTGACGTTGGGATGAGCTGCTCTCCCTGACTTTCAGGATTATTATTTTGCCTCCCAGCTGTCCCACTTCTATTATTTTGATAAACATGAACTAACGAGATACCAGACACTACTCTGTGAGCACCCGGATGACTCGGCCCATACCCCACTTCAATCGGTCCTGAGAGCCCCATTGACTAGACGCCCCCCCCAACACACAGCAGACATGTTGACTCACCACCGGAGGGTATGGCGGGCAGCACTGCAGAGAACTGGGACCCCAAGGGTACACTCTCATACCCCTCTCTGGTACAATACATGCTTGCCAGAATTATTGTCCATTCCGGACCCCGCGGCGTGGATACGCCATGGGATCTTATACATACACCAGATCATGACTAATTCAGGCCTTAAATCATTCCAAATGCTGAAGGACGAATTTTCCCTGCCCAATTGCCTTTTTTTCAGGTATTTGCAACTCCGCCACGCCATACAGGCCCAGTTTTCTGGCTCTTGCCCGTCCCTGGCAGTTCCCTCCATAGTGGACACAGTCACGGGTAATGTGCCTGCTAAGCTCATCTCCACTTTGTACTCCGCCATTCGTCTCCCTAGCACCACAGCATTGGCCTATACTGCTAAGACTAGATGGGAGGCGGATGTTGGACTTATAGAGGATGAGGACTGGGGCGAGATTTTGGAGGACGTGAAAAAGGTTTCCCCCAAGCTGTCGGACCGCCTCACACAGCTGTACATTATACATAGAACATATCTGACCCCTCAGAGAGTGGCACGTTTCAGGCCCACGTACAATCCGGGATGCCGCCTCTGTGACCATACCCCGGGCTCCTTTTACCACCTCATATGGTTCTGTCCCACCATTCAGGCATATTGGACACAGGTGATACGCTTCCTACACGATCAGATGGGCTCCCCTGCTACCCTTGACCCAAAGATGTGCCTACTTGGCCTGTTGCCAGACTTGGATGCCGACAAACCCCTCCGTACCTTTTTACATGAGACGCTATTCTTGGCAAGAAAAGTAGTGGCCCGTAATTGGATGCAGGCCCTGCCCCCTACAATTCAGTGCTGGAAAAAGGCAGTTAATGATGCTCTCCCATATAAAAAACTGATTTATGTACATAGAGGGTGTCCGCTAAAGTTTGAGAAGGTCTGGGACAGATGGATGGCGGATGGTGAAACGTGTACTTGACATGTCGATCTTTTATTTTTGTTGTATACCGGTTTTACTTTCACTGCTGTTATTATCTTTGTGACACACAGATGCTTCACTGTGTTCATGTATGTACTATTATATTGGCCATACTGGCTTATGTTGATTTATGTACCATGCATACTTTTCAATAAAGTTGGTTTCCAATTAAAAAAAAAAAAAATTAACACCTTACCAAAATTGTTGTACCTCTTGCAAACCGAACAGTTATCCCCCCGGTAATTTCTTTGGTACCCTATGCTCTATTTCTACATCGTTTATGGCAAAAATTATTCTCTCACACACGACAGACTCCTCTGTAACCTGAAATCACATGGTGCCACGGGTCTCCCTGTTTTTAAACTTTACCAGCCAGTGTACAGATGCTGGAGCCAGCCGGTTAAGACAGCGAATGTGTTGATTGTGACACTTTTCATGTGAGTAAACTGGTGTATATGGTCTTATAAAATAAACAGACAGTTTTGCACTATGACAGTTTTTTTGTTCTTCCTTCCTAATAAAAACTAGATATACTTATTAATTAGTGAAAGTGAGTCTGTGCCGTCATACAAAACCTCCTGAAGTGCCACAAAGGGATTTCTGTATGCTTTCAAGTCTTGCTGGGTATACATACCAGCAAAATCAGTCTTGGTGGTGTTGTTGGACACTTGTTGGTGATTTATCAGATTAGAGAAGAAACTGCTAATTGGGGATAAATAATCTCATTCATGGCACAAGGCACTTTACCAGAGATTTATCTTCACAAATGGGTGTGTTATTTTATGTTGCTTGCTGCACAAATTGATTTTAAGGGAATATAATGAGCACAACACTTTCTTTTTCGTACATCACGGGACATAGAGCTCTGTTCATTACTTAGTGGGTTATATCTCACCACCAGGTGATTGGACACTGGCACACCCTAATTACAAGGGAAGTTCCCCTCTATATAACCCCTTCCATATGGAGAGTACCTCCAGTTTTTTTGCCAGTGTCTAAGGTGTTGGTCACAGTTAAAGAACGTGCTAAGAAGAAGCTCTGGTGAGGGCCCCTGCGGGGGTTAAGGAGCTACACAACTGGATCCATCCAATAGAGCCAGATACAACGCCAAAATGGATGGTAACCGGGCCTTGTGGAAGAGCAAGGTTTTGCCTGTAACGTCTCTCTTAGGAGGACTGGACTCTGGGATCCAGCACTTTGTGGCACATATTAAAAAAATGCCCAAAGGTTTTTTGGCAGAGTGCTCTACAGGTCCAGGGAAGAGGCCTCCTTTAAATAGAAACCCATAACCCTGAAGGCTGGCACAACAAAGCCCGCCGTGATGGGTGAAGGCTGGATCTGTCTGGTCCTCAGCAGTATCCTGTAGCGGAGATAAGGTAAGTGAAGACAACACTGAGAAAATTCTCCCGCCCTCTTTCTTTCCCTTTTTTTTGTTGTGTTTGGTTGGGGGAGGGAGGGGGGGCATCACGGAAAAGAAAGGCAGAGGTTAAAGAGGAAAAGAGAAGTCACATTGAATTAATGAAGCATAAATGAGGTGGGAGAATACAAGATTGTAGTTTCCTTTTTTTTTTTTTTGTGTTTGTTTTTTGATGGATATAAGCAGATGGTATAAAATGTGAAAACTTGTAATGTGAAATCTACGGAAAAATAAAGAATTTATAAAAAAAAAGAAAAATGTCAGGTTTTTCTTCTATGAGTAGTTGCATGTCTTGCCTGTTTTCCACCACTAGAGGGAGTAAAGAGACATACCTGGTGTTTTACTTACATGCTCTCCAGGATGAAAAGCTCAGTGCAGCCGGTCTGTGGATCCGCTCACACCTTCCGCTTACGGCTCTGCCACAACTGATTGTAAGGGGGGTTCTGCATTGTCTAGGGTCCCACGGCGGTCCCCCCCGGATCAGGTCCTCTCTCCCACATCTCCCCGCTCATTGCCTCCCCCCTATGCATGCACGCATGGGGAAAACACGCATTTCTCTATGGGAACAGCGGGGGGAGGGAGGGGGGCGTTGTGCCATTAGTGTGCACGCGCAACAGCAGGCTACAGCACAGGCGCAGGGCTGTTTTATTTAAAACCCCAGATGCTGAGAGCCTGTAAAGCAGTGGGACACAGAAGCTATGGGGCACGTAAGCATCTTTGTTGTGGATTGGATTCAGGCATACCAAGACACCTACACAGAATCAGGCTGTGCATATTAGCAGGCATTTTGTTTATTGCCAGACTAGGCTCAGCAATTGATGCACTTGTAAAAGTACCTCTGCTTTGTGCTTAGGACTATGTCTCCTCGTAGGAGGAGTTCAGGGGCAGGGAAAAAAGACACTAAAGTGTCACCATCTGGATCTGGGGTTTCTAGACATGCCTGCACGATACCAGCCTCCTCTGAGAGACCCGAGGCAGCCGCACAGGATGAGCCATTGCCCCTGTCAGGCATTGCAGCCTCTCCCAACCTGGCAGCTCCTGCATATGTCACTGAAGATGCTTTGGCAGCAGCATTGGTTGGTTTAGAAGAGAGGTTAGCTGCCTTAATTTCAGCATCCTCACAGAAAAGCAGAAAGCGGGGTAGATCCCCTTCCTCTGCTTTGGGGTCCCTATCAGACGTCCAACAATATGATGAAAATTATGATATTGATGATTCTGGGGACCAGGATCAGGGGCAGTCGGATAGATCAGGGGATGAGGAAAAGATCCCTTCTTCCTCTCAGGCTCTCAGAATGCAGGTGCAGTACTATACAGAGGTTGTGCGTGATGCGTACAAACTGCCCTCCACTGAGTAAGCCGGGTCCCCTATTCCCTCCTTGGGGTCTTTAAGGTCCCCACAGGCTGCTTATATCTTCCCGGTACATCCTTTACTGGAAAAACTTATGTATGCTGACTGGGAGCACCCAGATGAGCCGTTTTCTCCTCCCAAGAAATTTTCCCTTCTTTACCCAATTGAGGAGAAATTCACCAAGAAATGTAGTGTGCCAGCAATAAACGCAGCCATTTCTTCCGTGAATAAAAATCTGACCTGTCCTGTGGACAATGCTCAGGTATTTAGAGATCCAACTGAGAAAAAGCTGGAGTCTCTGCTTAAATCTTTCTTTACTATGGCTGGCGCTGTTATCCAACCTGCAGTTGCAGCATTGGTATGTGTCAGTTCTTAAAGGATCAAATGAAGCAGGTGATTAAAATCCACCCTGCTGAACAGGCCAGTGATTGGGCAGATCTACCTAAGGCCTTATGTTTTGCGGTGGATGCTATTAATGATTCAATTCAGTAAGCGTCCCGCCTTACTCTCCTGCTCGTACACATGCACAGGATTCTTTGGCTAAAGCATTGGTCAGCTGAAGCTCCGTGCAAAAAGATTTTGGCCGGATTCCCCTTTCATGGGGAGCGCTTATTTGGGGATGATCTGGATAACTATATCCAGAAAATTTCTAGTGGTAAGACTACTTTGTTGCCAGTTAAGAAAAAGAGTAAACGTCCCTCTTTTAAACATTCTCTTTCCCCAGCCCCGGGAGCTACAGTCTCCAGGCAGAGGCGACGGCCTCCCCAGCCGTGTTCAAGAGGAAAGGCCCAGGGACAGAAGAAATCTTGAGGTCAAATTTCTGCAAAGCAGAACCCCAAGGCCTCCTTATGAAGAGGCGCGCCCCCGCTCGGCCAAGTGGGGGGAAGACTTCTGCGATTTTCAGAAGCTTGGCAGAATCAGATTCAGGACAAGTGGGTAATCTCCACAGTGTCTGTGTTACAGACTGAAATTTCGGGGGCTCCCGCCATCCCGTTTCCTAAGGTCAAACGTTTCCAAGGATCTGGTAAAAAGAGGGCCCTTGTTCCTAGCATTGGATCACTTGTTATCCCAAGGGGTAATCATAGAGGTTGCCCCAGAGGAGCAAGGCTCGTGATTTTATTCAAATCTCTTTACGGTTCCAAAATCAAACCGAGATGTCAGACCCATTCTAGATCTAAAAGATCTGAATCAGTTCTTGAATGTTCGTTCTTTTCGTATGGAGTCAATCCGCTCAGTGGTCTCCACCCTACAAGGGGAAGAGTTCTTGGCGTCAATAGACATCAAAGACACATATCTGCATGTGCCAATTAGTCCCGCTCATCAAATGTTCCTAAGGTTTGCAGTAGAGCAGCGCCACTTCCAGTTTGTGCCTCTACCCTACGGTCTGGCTACTGCACCTCGGGTATTCACCAAGGTTCTTGCCCCGCTCCTGGCGAATCTGAGGGCACAAGGCATAGCAATAACAGCATATCTAGATGATCTACTTCTGGTAGAACAGTCAGTGGCACGATTAAACCACAATGTGCTCAAAATGGTAAAATACCTAGAGCGCCTAGGATGGGTCCTCAATTTAGAGAAATCATCCTTGCAGCCCCTAACAAGGCTAGAGTATTTGGGTATGGTCATAGACACAACCCAAAACAGGGTATTTTTACCCAAGCCAAAGATCAAGGCTTTGAAAGAGTTGATCTGGCTGGTCAAGGCAAAGAGGGAACCTTCCATTTGCCTTTGCATGAGGTTGTTGGGGAAGATGGCAGCCTCATTCAAGGCTGTCCCTTATGCCCAGTTTCATTCAAGACCATTGCAAATTTGCATACTGTCGGAACAGGAGAGTCCAAGCCTTGGACTTACCAATGTGATTAACGTCAGAAGTACGGCAAAGCCTCAGTTGGTGGTTGCTAACCAAAAATCTACAGAAGGGGAAGTCCTTCACCCCAGTTACCTGGAAGGTGGTGACTACAGATGGCAGCCTTATAGGCTGGGGCACAGTCCTAGAAGGAGCTACGCTCCAAGGGAGATGGTCCAAAGCGAAGGAGATCCTGCCCATCAACATCCTGGAAATTTGGGCAGTATGTTTGGCTCTTAAGGCCTGGACATAAAGGTTACAGGGCTGTCCTGTTCGGATACAATCCGACAATGCCACGGCGGTGGCCTATATCAATCACCAAGGGGGCACCATGAGTCTGGCTGCCCAGAGAGAGGTGAACCCAATTTTAGTGTGGGCAGAAGAGCATGTTCCTTGTCTCTCGGCGGTCTTCATTCCAGGGGTGGAGAGAGAATTGGCAGGCGGATTATCTGAGTCGCCAGCTACTATCTCCAGGAGAGTGATCTCTGCACCCCGACGTATTCTTGGCAATATACCAGAGATGGGGTACCCCGGGTGTGAATCTACTAGCCTCCAGGTTCAACATGAAGTTGGACAATTTCACTTCAAGAACAAAGGATCCACTAGCATCCGGGAGAAATACGTTGGTAATTCCTTGGGATCAGTTTTCCCTGATCTATGCGTTTCCTCCGGTTCCGCTCCTACCGAGGCTTCTTCGCAGGGTCAGGAGGGAAAAGAAACCAGTAGTTCTAGTGGCCCCAGCCTGGCCCGGAAGATCCTGGTATGCAGAAATTCTAAGGATGGCTTCTTCCACTGCGCCCAGACCTGCTTTCGCAGGGACCAGTATTCCACACTTCCTTACGGTTTGGATGTTGAAACCTACATCTTGAAGGGTCGTGGACTTTCGGGTCCAGTTCTCTCTACTCTGGTTAATGCTAGAAAGCCGGCCTCCAGGCTCATCTATTACAGAATCTGGAGGGCATATGTTTCCTGGTGTGAATCCAGGGGTTGGCATCCTCGAAAATATGCCATTGGTAGAGTTCTTGCCTTTCTACAGTTGGGGGTAGAAATTAAGTTAGCCTTGAGCACCATCAAGGGTCAGGTCTCAGCTTTATCAGTATTTTTTCAAAGACCGCTTGCCTCTCATACTTTTGTACGGGCCTTTATTCAAGGGGTGTTGCGTTTAAGGCCACCAGTTAAGTCTCTCTTGTGTCCATGGGACTTAAATTTAGTTTTGTCAGTTTTACAAAGACAACCCTTTGAGCCAATGTGCCATGTTCCTTTGGTTCTCTTGACAAGAAAATTGGTTTTCTCTTTTCGTCCATGGACGGACACAGCTCCTTAATTTTTGACAGTTGGGTTATGTTTCTGTTCATAGGAGAGGACTAAGCAGAACATGTTAGTTATCTTAAAACTTGTAACTTTAACAGAGTTTAACAGCCCCAACCAGGGGGCGGTCCCTCCGTGCATAACCCTCCTACCTGCAGTCAGCAGCCTCAGTTTTTTTCTGCCTAGCAGAGGAGATGGACGTGGCACCTTTGGGACCTGAGTCCTGAAGAAATGTTTATTTTATTTTATCTTATTTTATTTTTAAGATCTTCTATCAACTGCCGGCTGGGCATGACAGGCAGGATATTATAGATCCTTGTAGTCCCCCCAGTCCGGCCATCGAGCATGTTACAGTCCCTTGCAAATAGGCGTCGGGTCTGTCACGACATACCCCATGACTCCAGGGGTGGCCGGTGAGCTTCTGCTCCAGGGTCCACATATGACTGGGCTGCTTGCTGTCTCACTCACAGTGGACTGGGCCGACAGCTACTCCGTTCCGCTCGGTTGTAGGCCTGTCAGGAACGCACCAGCAGGTCCTTGTTTGGACGGGTAAGTACAGTTCCCCCTGCCTCGGCGGGTGTGAACAGCTGGTCATTCCTGGGAAAGGGGGTTCTCCTGTCCTCCCCTTCCCTGTTTTCTGTCACCTTTATCCCTTCTGCCCCAGTGTACCTGTGGGGGGGCTCCGGGTCCCGGTGGGGGTCCGTGTGGTGTCATAACTCGTTCCTCTGCAGGGGGTACTCTACTCCGGGGAAGCCCATGCCTGGCCTTCTCGTCCACATCGCGGTGCTCGGGCGCCATTTTGACAGCGCTGGCGCCATTTTTAAGGTGTTTTCTATTGCATTGATTTTTCCCATTGGTGGCCATCTTGCCGTGGCCACGCTCTGGCGCAGTTGCTGTTGCGGACAGCCATTTTCTTGTGGTCGCGCCCTTTCCTGAGGCGTCCGGCGGCAATCTTTGGCGCAGTGTGGGAATATAGTGCTGGCTCCTGGATCGCAAGCAAGATTCTCCTCACAACTTCCCTCACTGTTTCCACACACACTGCTTATAGAGCAGCATGGATATTACAGTGATACACAGTCTTGGTGCATTCTCCGTGCATATGTCCCACCCGAGTGCTTTTTAAATGGTTTTTAAATGTTTTTTAAGTGTACTATATTACATGTACTTATTATATTGGTCCGAGCATGGATTTTAAAACCATTATTCAGATGTGATGTATTAATGTTAGCGATGCAACAGGCTATGTGATTGCTGTGTGTTTTCATACATATCTCGTTTGTCTCTGTTTTATTGCATTGACCCTTCAGCGTCCAATCAGATGGCAGTGACTAGCCCCTGTCACTTGTTGCCATGCACACTGATTGGTTAACACAGAGAGACATTCTGATTTATTGCCTGTGGTGATGCTGGGGGAGTACGCTCTCTGTTGAAGTCGTTTGACGAAACGCCACGTCAGAGCGTGACCCACGACATCCCTGCTAACCCGGAAGTGACGAGTGCGCTTCACACACTCCGTTCTCCTACTAGGAAGCTGCTGCGGTGTATGCAAGGATTCCCCTGCTCTCCATGGATGGCTGGATCTGGTGATAGCACCCTCTGGGGTCACTTTTATGCTCATTTTTTGTGATTTGATGTACGTAGATAGGTTTAAGGGGGCTTTCAGTGTATGGGCTACTTGGGAATATTAAACAGGATTACACTATATTGCTGTTTCTTGTTTTTATGACCTTGTTTGGAGCTACTGTGCCTGCTGTCCCTGCCTGCTGGTGATGTTCCGTGGAAAAGTGGCTGGTGTATCTGCTTAAGGCTCTGATTTTTTAATCTTCTGGTGAGTTTAACCCCCTCAGGGAGAGTGCATCACACGGTGGATTGAGATTAATGTTTCTCCCTGGTGGAAGGTGCACGCTAGGATTACTACTAAGACACCATTCAGCACTTTGGATTGTTTACACCACCTTGACTACATCTAATAAAAAAAAGGGGAGAAAAAATGGCGCAGAATGAGTTCTAGGCAGAGTAAAAATCAAAGGGATCAATGAATGTTGATGTTGATGTTGCAAGCACTAGCGGCAGCTACCATGAGCAGAAGCAAACTCTGTAAAATATAATGAGGAAAGGAAGGTGCGCCAATCTAAGTGCAGTAAAACAGGCTTTAATTAGCAAATTGTATAAAAACAGCCAAATGGCTACTCACAGGATACAGGAATAATACAGGCATGTAAGGAGTTAAAGGTGGTCCGGAGTCATCTAAGGCGGTCCTCAGGGGAGATGTTGGTTCCAGATGGAGAGAGGTGTAGCTGAAGATGGCTGAAGGCAGGAAGGCAGGTTGCGGTGTCAGCAAGGGAAGTCAAGAACAACCAGGTATCCAAGCTGCAGATGTAGTGATGCGCCCTGTGTCATCAGGGTAGACATGGGATAACCAGGAAGCTGCAGTTCAGCGAGGACTTCAGCGTGCGCTTCAGCGTGGAGCGCAGCGTGCCGTCGGACCGGAAGTGACGTGTGGATAGAACGGACCAATAGGATGACGCGTTTCACAGCATCCGCTGTTTCATCAGATCCATAGAAGGCATTATCATAGGTGGGTGTGATATAGTAGAGAGACGTGGCGTGATTGGTTGAAATCATACTAGTGGAAGTAAATCAGCATGGTGATTGGTTGGAAGCAAGATGTAAGGGAGATGATGACACGGAATTTTTAGGGGGGTGCAGGGGGGCGAGGAGAAAAGGAAAATGGATGACAAGGGATTATAATATGAAATAAAGATACAATGTTTATATGGTGGTGAACAACGCTAATGTGGAATTTAAAATCATAAAGGATATAAATACATAGATGGTATTAGTACATAGGAGAGAGAGAAAAAAAGGAGCAGCACTATAAAGGGGAACGTATGTGGAAATAATTATATTGGAATTATAGGGGAAAAAATTATTTAATTAAATATTAAATTAGTTGGAGGGTATGAGAACAAGCTATGTATGGCATGAGAACAAATGGGTGCAACATGTAGGAGATGGGAACATATTAATGTGGACAAGGGAAGGAAAGGGAAAGGGGTGGTAAAAAAAGGGAGGGGGGGGGTTGGGGGGTAAAAAAAAAAAAAAAAAAAATATATAATAATAATGAAGAATGATAATGAAAAAGTAATAATGAAAAATAAAAATAAATATAAATATAAATAGAAATAAAAATAAAAATAAAAATAAATGGACAATAATAATGAAAAACAAAAATGGGGGGGGGGGGAAAAGAAGCAAAGAGGACAAGATGGGGAAGCGGAAGAGATGGGTCAGTGAATGAATGATAAAGGCTGGCTATCATGTAGAAGTACTACAGAAGTATGATTCATAGTATAGAAAATACACATGCATGTGTATATATTCACACATATATATATATACACATACACACACATCTGGAAGGGAACATCCATATATATATATATATAAAAATGAATGGATGATATAATAATATATAAATATATATAAAAAACATATGTAAATTGCACATGGAGAAGTATAATATAACAAGTCAAAGCTTATTACCAAAAAAAGGGGGGGGGGGTGTACAGAATTATTGGTATAAAGGATATACCAAAGATGCAAGGCAGCATGAATGGTAACAGATCTATGAGGGCAACACAAGGTGCATACATGCACATATGACCAAGCATATATGAGAGTTGTGAGTAAACGCACACACATACACACATATACACGTATACACTAGGGATGAGCTTCGTGTTCGAGTCGAACATACGTTCGACTCGAACATCGGCTGTTCGATCGTTCGACGAAGATCGAACGATTTGGGCCGTTCGCGCCAAATTCGAGTGACGCGAACGGCCCACAATGCACTACGCCATCGCAGTGTCATCCAGGCGCTGTGATTGGCCAAGCATGCACTGTGACCCCGCATGCTTGGCCAATCACAGCGCCGGCAGCGAGGAGAGCAATGATTGGCCACAGGCAGGATGCCTGTGGCCAATTATTGCTGAGGGTGTTTAGTACACGCCCCACACTATAAAAGGCCGCCAGCACGGCGGCCTAGTGTAGTGTGTTCCGGAGCAGGGATAGAGCAGCATAGGCAGGGACAGTGACTGTTATTTCTTTCTTGCTTAACCTGGATTCCTTTAGTTTAGGGAAAGAGAAGGATAGGTAGGGAGAGTGTCAGTGTGTTTTGTGCTTGTGCTATAGTGTGCTTAAAAAAAACATTTATTCTAGGGACAGAAAACTGTAGGTAGGGACAGTGTCAGTTTCTTTCACTCTGCAAGTCCTTGTTTCCAGGGACCTGGAAGGACAGTGAGTGAATTGTCCTTGTGCTATATTGTGCTTAAAAAAACATTTATTCTAGGGACAGAAAACTGTAGGTAGGGAGAGTGTCAGTTTCTTTCACTCTGCAAGTCCTTGTTTCCAGGGACCTGGAAGGACAGTGAGTGAATTGTCCTTGTGCTATATTGTGATTAAAAAAAACATTTTTTCTAGGGACAGAAAACTGTAGGTAGGGAGAGTGTTTTTTTTCTTTCACTCTGCAAGTCCTTGTTTCCAGGGACCTGTAAGGACAGTGAGTGAATTGTTCTTGTGCTATATTGTGATTAAAAAAAACATTTTTTCTAGGGACAGAAAACTGTAGGTAGGGAGAGTGTTTTTTTTCTTTCACTCTGCAAGTCCTTGTTTCCAGGGACCTGGAAGGACAGTGAGTGAATTGTCCTTGTGCTATATTGTGCTTAAAAAAACATTTATTCTAGGGACAGAAAACTGTAGGTAGGGAGAGTGTCAGTTTATTTCACTCTGCAAGTCCTTGTTTCCAGGGACCTGTAAGGACAGTGAGTGAATTGTCCTTGTGCTATATTGTGATTAAAAAAAAACATTTTTTCTAGGGACAGAAAACTGTAGGTAGGGAGAGTGTTTTTTTTCTTTCACTCTGCAAGTCCTTGTTTCCAGGGACCTGTAAGGACAGTGAGTGAATTTTTCTTGTGCTATATTGTGATTAAAAAAAACATTTTTTCTAGGGACAGAAAACTGTAGGTAGGGAGAGTGTTTTTTTTCTTTCACTCTGCAAGTCCTTGTTTCCAGGGACCTGTAAGGACAGTGAGTGAATTGTTCTTGTGCTATATTGTGATTAAAAAAAACATTTTTTCTAGGGACAGAAAACTGTAGGTAGGGAGAGTGTTTTTTTTCTTTCACTCTGCAAGTCCTTGTTTCCAGGGACCTGTAAGGACAGTGAGTGAATTGTTCTTGTGCTATATTGTGATTAAAAAAAACATTTTTTCTAGGGACAGAAAACTGTAGGTAGAGAGTGTTTTTTTTCTTTCACTCTGCAAGTCCTTGTTTCCAGGGACCTGTAAGGACAGTGAGTGAATTGTTCTTGTGCTATATTGTGATTAAAAAAAACATTTTTTCTAGGGACAGAAAACTGTAGGTAGGGAGAGTGTTTTTTTTCTTTCACTCTGCAAGTCCTTGTTTCCAGGGACCTGTAAGGACAGTGAGTGAATTTTTCTTGTGCTATATTGTGATTAAAAAAAACATTTTTTCTAGGGACAGAAAACTGTAGGTAGGGAGAGTGTTTTTTTTCTTTCACTCTGCAAGTCCTTGTTTCCAGGGACCTGTAAGGACAGTGAGTGAATTTTTCTTGTGCTATATTGTGATTAAAAAAAACATTTTTTCTAGGGACAGAAAACTGTAGGTAGGGAGAGTGTTTTTTTTCTTTCACTCTGCAAGTCCTTGTTTCCAGGGACCTGTAAGGACAGTGAGTGAATTTTTCTTGTGCTATATTGTGATTAAAAAAAACATTTTTTCTAGGGACAGAAAACTGTAGGTAGGGAGAGTGTCAGTTTCTTTCACTGTGAAAGTCCTTGTTTCAAGGGACAGAGAAGGACACCTGAAGGTAGCCCTTATTGCTTTTTTCCCATCTCCGTGCAGGCCATCTATTAGAATGTCTGGAAGGCAAACAAGGAGAGGCAGACAGTCAGGAGGCAATAAAAGAGGGCAAGCAGGCTCTGTGTCTGGGGGCAACAGTGCTGGTCGTGGACGCGGTGCATTGTCATCAGCACATGGCCATGGGACACGCTTGTCCTTCTTTTCGGCAGCTGGACATGTTGAGCCACATCATGCCGAAGACTTGGTAGAGTGGATGACCAAGCCCTCCTCCTCCTCCTCATCCTCTCTCACCCAGGCTCAGGGTACTGGAAAAGCAGCTGCCAAAGCGTCGTCTTCCCTGGTATCAATGTCAGACAAATCATCAGTCACTCCTTCCCTAGACCCACCATGTCCTCCTCCTGAGGAGTCCCCCGAACTGTTTCAGCACAGTGTTGGGTACATGCTCCAGGAGGATGCCCAGCGTTTTGAAGGGTCTGATGATGAAACCCAGCTAGAGGAAGGCAGTAGCGTGAGAGCAGACAGAGGGGATGCTCAAGAAGGACACCAATCTGGCAGTCATGTTCCAGCAGCTGCAGCATACTGCCAGATTGGCTCCAGTGATGAGGAGGGAGGGGATGATGAGGTCACTGACTCCACGTGGGTGCCTAATAGGAGAGAGGAGGAGGAGGAGGATGAGGAGGAGGCACATCTCCAACGAGGCAGGATGCCCTTTGGTGGCCAGCGTAAGGGCAGTACACCGACGGAATCACACCGCAGAGCTCCGCCTGTGCAGGGCGCTGCCTCTGCCCGTCATTCAAAAAGTTCTTTGGTGTGGGCCTTTTTTGAGGCTAGTGCATCAGATCGCACAGCTGCTGTTTGCAACATATGTCTCAAGCGTATATCGCGTGGCCAAAACATCAGCCGCTTGGGTACCACATGCCTGACCAGACATATGTTGACCTGCCATGCAGCTCGTTGGCAAGCCTACCTCAAAGACCCACACCAAAGAACAAAGCGGACCTCTCCTTGCACCGCATCAGCTGGGATCTCCAACCCCACTATAACTTCAGTCCTCTCTGAAACATGCACTGAGAGGAATGAAGGTGTAGAATTAGGTGTGTCACAGCCAAGTACTTGCGCCCACTCTGCTAGCAGTACACCGACGTCCGATTCTAGCAGGCAAATTTCCCTGCCCCAGCTGCTGGACCGTCGAAAGAAGTTCACTCCCAGCCATCCACATGCCCAGCGGTTGAATGCTAGCTTGGCTAAATTGCTAGCGCTTCAACTGCTGCCTTTTCAGTTGGTAGACTCGGCCCCCTTCCGTGAGTTTGTGCAATGTGCGGTTCCTCAGTGGCAGGTTCCCAAACGCCACTTTTTCGCACGGAAGGCTATTCCGGCTCTCTACCGGCATGTGGAAGGCAATGTCTTGGCCTCGCTGGACAGGGCGGTCAGCGGTAAGGTGCATATTACCGCTGACTCATGGTCCAGCAGGCATGGACAGGGACGTTACCTTTCTTTCACGGCCCATTGGGTCACTCTTTTGGCAGCTGGGAAGGATTCAGGACAAGGTGCAGTAGTGTTGGAGGTTGTCCCACCGCCACGCCTCCAAAATGCTACTACTGGTTGTGACACACCTCTCTCCTCCACCCCCTCCTCTTCTTCTTCCTCCATGGCCTCTTCCTGTGGTTTGTCCTATGAACCAGCGGTGCTCCGTAGCCGTTCACGGGGCTACGCAAGTACGCAGGCAAAAAGATGCCATGCCGTGCTTGCGCTGGTGTGTTTGGGGGACAGAAGCCACACTGGGGCAGAGGTCCTGTCTGCTCTGCAGGGCCAGGCCGAGAGGTGGTTGACGCCACGCCAGCTTAAGCCAGGAATGGTGGTTTGCGACAATGGCACCAACCTCCTCTCCGCCCTCCGACAGGGACAACTGACCCATGTGCCCTGTGTGGCTCACGTCCTTAACCTGGTGGTGCAGCGGTTCTTGGGCAGGTACCCGGGCTTACAGGATGTCCTGAGGCAGGCCAGGAAAGTCTGTGTGCATTTCCGCAGATCTTATAATGCCAGTGCTCGCCTGGCTGAGCTGCAAAAGGAGTTGAACCTGCCCAAGAACCGCCTTATATGTGACATGCCCACCAGGTGGAACTCAACGTTGGCCATGCTGCAGCGGCTGCACACGCAGCAGAGGGCCATCAATGAGTACCTGTGCGACTACGGCACCAGGACAGGGTCAGGGGAGCTTGGTTTTTTTTCTCCACGCCAGTGGGGCATGATCAGGGATGCATGCACTGTCCTGGCACCATTTGAGGAGGCCACGAGGATGGTGAGCAGTGACAGTGCATGCATCAGTGACACTGTACCTCTTGTCCACCTGTTGGAGCACACGCTGCGTGGAATAATGGACAGGGCACTTGAGGCAGAACAGAGGCAGGAAGAGGAGGACTTCCTTGCCTCTCAAGGCCCCCTTTACCCAGACAGTGTTACTTCTGTCCCACCCATCGCACAGGAAGAGGAGGAGGAGGAGGAGGAGGAGGATTGTGTCAGCATGGAGGTGGAGGCTGGCACTCAGCATCATCAGCAGCAGTCTTTTAGGGATGATTTACAGTCCCAAGAAACCAGTGGACTTGTACGTGGCTGGGAGGAGGTGGCTGCGGATCATGTCGTCCTTAGTGACCCAGAGGACTCCGGAGCGAATGCCTCAGCAAACCTACGCTGCATGGCCTCCCTGATCCTGCAAAGTCTGCGGAAGGATCCTCGTATTCTTCGGATCAAGGAGAGGGACCATTACTGGCTGGCCACTCTCCTTGATCCACGGTACAAGGGTAAGGTTGCGGACCTTATGTTACCGTCGCAGAGGGAGCAGAGGATGAGACAACTCCGGGAGGCCTTGCAGAAAGGTCTGTGCAACGCGTTCCCAGAGACTGGGAGGTTGCAAACTCCTGGTCCTGGACAACGAGTTGCTGAGGCTTCGGCCAGTCAAAGAAGGAGCGGTGGGGAAGGTGGCCGTCTGACCGATGCGTTCAGACAATTCTTTAGTCCGCAGCCCCAAAGTATGATCGGTTCCAGCAACCATCGCCAGCGTCTGATAAACATGGTGCAGGAATATCTAGGGGCAAGGTCAGACTTGGACACCTTCCCCACCGAAAATCCTCTGGCTTACTGGGTCTTGAGGATGGATCACTGGCCAGAGCTTGCACAGTATGCAATTGAGCTACTGGCCTGTCCTGCATCCAGCGTTCTTTCGGAACGCACATTCAGTGCTGCTGGAGGATTTGTCACGGATCACAGGGTGCGCCTGTCCACCGACTCGGTTGATCGACTGACTTTCATCAAGATGAACCAGTCTTGGATCACCACCAGCTACCACACACCTGATGCTGATATAACAGACTAATTGATTTTAACATGTCACATCCCTTCAAGACTGATGCTGATGCTGAGTGCCTGTGCTGTTATGTTTACTGGCTATCCTCCTCCTCCGAGTCCTCAATGATACGATTGATGATGATAGCTTGGAAGATCATTTTTGTTTATGGGTGCCGCCACCAGTGCCTAACGCCCAATTTTTCAGCCCCTGTTTAACAGGGGCGTGTAATTACAATTTTTGAAGCAATACTTTGCAACAGGGCTCATTGCTGTACTCCAAGTACAGTATCTGTGAGGAGTTGCAGTGTTGTGCCACCAGTGCCTAAGGCCCAATTTTTCAGCCCCTGTTTAACAGGGGCGTGTCATTACAATTTTTGAAGCAATACTTTGCAACAGGGCTCATTGCTGTGCTCCAAGTACAGTATCTGTGAGGGGTTGCAGTGTTGTGCCACCAGTGCCTAAGGCCCAATTTTTCAGCCCCTGTTCAACAGGGGCATGTAATTACAATTCTTGATCTAATAATTCACAGCAGGGCCCATTGCTGCACCCACCAAGAGTAACTGTCAGGGCTTACAGTGTTGTGGCACCAGCACCACCATCAAAGGCCCAATTTTTACTACCACTGTTCAACAATTATATGTAATTAAAATTCCTGATATAATAGTTGACAGCAGGGCGTTCCAGCACCAACCAAGAGTAACTGTGAGTGCTTACAGTGTTGTGCCAACACCAACAACTAAGGGGCCTATTTCTGCAGAGTATATACGGCAGGTCCCTACTTTCAAACATCCAACTTACAAACGACTCCTACTTGCAAACGCAAGAAGACAACAGGAAGTGAGAGGAAATCTACCACTAGGAAGGAAAATTCTCTCCTGTAAGAATAAATATGGGAGAAAGGTGTCTCCTCTGTACTGATGCTTTATCAGCAATCCTTGTTTCAAGAAAAACACCACATTTCAAAAACAGTTGTCATTGGGACGGAAAGTGAGGTGAAATGTTCTGAACAGGGGCACAGACAGCAAAACAAATGTTACAGGGGTGATAACCCTTACCTATGTTTTCCAAAAAGTTTAAAAATAGATTTTTGGTCTGGAGCTACACTTCAACAATGTACCTGTTCAAAATTACAAACAGATTCTACATAAGAACAAACCTACAGTCCCTGTCTTGTATGCACCGCCTGTATAGGGCTGTTCAGAGTATATAGGGCCTTTTTTATTTTATGTGCGGGGTTCCCCTTAATATCCATACAAGACCCAAAGGGGCTGGTAATGGGCTGGGGTAGGGGGGGGGGTCATGGGGTAGCTATGCCATTTTTCTTAAAGAATTTCATCCATATTACCGGGACCAGACATTACATTAAAGCCGCAAGCAGTTTTAAATGGCTTTTTTTTCCTTTAGAAGTGTCATTTTGTGCAGGGACAGTTCTAAACACGGGAAACACGTGGCACTTCACAGGCATACTTTAGACACCCCCCAGGTACGATATTTAAAGGAATATTTGACTTTTTTTTTTTCACTTTATGCATCATTAAAATGACTGCTCCCGAAAAACGACCGTTTTTAAAACTTCTTTTTGCATTGATACATGTCCCCTGGTGCAGAACCCGGGTTCCCAAACCCTTTTTAGGACAATAACATGCATAATAGTTGTTATAATTAGCACTTTAGAATTCGAACGTTCGCATCCATTCTATTTAATAGGGTTCTAATGTTCGTTCGAACTTTCGGTCCGTTCGCGGGTTCTGGTGCGAACCGAACAGGGGGGTGTTCGGCTCATCACTAGTATACACATATACACGTGTGCATACACATGCATGCACACAAATCTCCGACAGATGAAAGCACTAGTACGTGGGATGGACGAGCAGCACAGAGAAATATTAAAAGTGATTTGGAAATGAAAGCTTATTATAAAAATTATGTATCATAAAAAATAGGATGATAATCAAATCTGAATAAAATCGAATCAAATACAATAAAATAGAAAGAATAAATTAAAGAATCATCATAAAAAATATATATATGAGAAGATCGAATAAAATGATATATGAGTAAGAACGCACAAGAAATCGCACAGATGGAGAAAAGCGATTAATAGAATGGTGGTAATATAGGAATATTAGATTATGTTGTTGGTTTCGATTTCTTCATTGAGGCCATTGGGTGACATGGTATTTAAAGAAAAAATCCAATAAGTTTCTTGTCTACAAAGGCGTTGGAATCTTTCTATGGCAGTTGGGGTTTCTGGTATTGCCTCGATAACCCAAACCTGAAGGGCGCTGGTATCTTGGTGGTGGTGTGTTGCAAAGTGACGTGCCACGCTGTATTTGGGATTGTTCTTTTGGACTGCACGGCGGTGTTCTCCAAATCTGGTCCGTAGAGCTCTGATAGTTCTGCCTATGTATAGTAGGCCACATGGACAGGAAATACAGTACACTACATACGTGGTAGAGCAGTTGTAGAAAGAGCTGAGATTGAAGGTCTTACTGTTGGCCTTGAAGGTTTTTTGGCCATGGGTGACATGGGAGCAGGTAAGGCATAGGGCTTTTTTGCATTGATACATCCCTACAATGGGAATTAAAGTGAGCTGTTTGAGCATGTAGTTTTGGTGATGATTGGATGTTTTGGTTTTGCTGGGGGCGATCTTGCTTTTAATATTGGGGGCCCTTCGATAGGCAAACTTGGGAGTAACTGACACAGTTTTTGATAGGTAGGGGTCTTGGGTGAGGATGCTCCAGTGTTTTTTAAAGATATTCTCCATTTTTTTGTGTTTTGCGTGGTACTGGGTAATGAAACGAGTATTGGGTTCAGAGTTGGATGTTTTGGGGAGGGGCAGGGATTCTTGTTGATAGGTGGTGCGAGCTTCTTTAATCAAGTTGGGGGGATATCCTTTCTCGATGAATTTATTTTCGAGTAAAGTGCTTAAGGATGTATAATCTTCTAATCTGGTACAGTTACGTCGGAGTCGATTGAATTGACTCTTCGGGACGTTTTTGATCCACATGGGATGATGGCAACTAGAAAAATGTAAGTACGAATTTCCAGCTGTGGGTTTAGTGAAATTTTTGGCAAATATGGTATTGTCTTTATGGAAGAGCTCGAGATCTAAGAAGCATAGGGAAACAGGGTCCATAACTATAGTGAAAGATAGTCCAAAATTGTTGCAGTTGCAATAAGTTAAAAATTCTTGGACTGAAGTGGTGGGCCCATCCCAAATGATGATAATGTCATCTATGTAGCGACCATAATAAATAAGGTTGGCTGCAAAAGGATTGTTGGTGTCAATGAATCTGGACTCCCATAGTCCCATAGTGAGGTTAGCGTAGCTCGGGGCAAAATTGGCGCCCATGGCAGTACCTTGCTTTTGGAGGTAGAATTCTCCTCCTGATAGGAAGTAGTTGTGCTCAAGGCAGAACCGAGTGGCTAAAAGGATGAAGTCTATTTGTGTGGTATTGAGATTGGGATCGTCTTTCAGAAAATGCGCAACTGCTTCGAGTCCAATGGAATGTGGTATGGAAGTGTAAAGAGAACATACATCTAGGGATACCCAGGTGTATGATGGTTCCCAAGTGTATGGTTTCAACAAATCAATTAAATGGGTACCGTCACGGATGTAAGACGGAAGGGCTTGGGCTAAGGGTTGGAGAAAATGGTCGATATAGAGAGAAAAACTGGTGGTGATGCTGTCCATGGAGGCAACGATAGGACGGCCCGGCGGGTTGGAGATGTCCTTATGAATTTTTGGTAGATGGTATAGGTAGGGAACTTGAAAAAATGGTTTCAGAAAGAAGGCAGCCTCTAGTTTGTTCAGTATTCCGTCCGTGCAGGCTTGTTTAATAATGATAGTGGCTTCTTCAGTGAATTTGGGCAAAGGGTCAGTATTTAATTTGACATACGTGTTTTTATCAGAGAGAAGTCGAGTGGTCTCTTTTATGTAGTTGTTTTTATCTTGTATTACTATCCCTCCTCCCTTATCAGCTGATCTGATGATGATATCAGGGTTGGCACTCAAAGATTTTAAAGCTTGGTATTCAGGTGGACTGAGGTTGTTATTGAACCGTTGAACTTTAGAGGATTCCAATGTACATAGGTCGCTGAGTTCTTTGAAAACTACTTGATAAAAGGTTGACAGATAGGGACCTTTCGATTGAGTGGGATTAAAAATGGATTTAGGTCTAAAAGAAGTGTGAACTATAGAAGGATTAGTTTGGGTGTATTGAGACCAAACTATCAGGTCATCGTCTTCGTCCACATTCCATAGGTCACATAAATCTTGGATGGCCTGTGCGTCCGCAGGGAAATCTGCTGGATCAAGTGTAATATCAGGGGAAGTAATTAATGAAGGATTAGTGTTGGCAGCTTTCATGTTGAAATGGCGTTGGAGAGTGAGGTTACGGATAAATTTGTTTAGATCCTTAAACATGGTAAAAGAGTTGGGGAGAGTGGTAGGAGCAAAGTTTAGGCCTCTGGCTAATAGCGAAGATTCATGAACAGTAAGACTATAGTTATGGACCCTGTTTCCCTATGCTTCTTAGATCTCGAGCTCTTCCATAAAGACAATACCATATTTGCCAAAAATTTCACTAAACCCACAGCTGGAAATTCGTACTTACATTTTTCTAGTTGCCATCATCCCATGTGGATCAAAAACGTCCCGAAGAGTCAATTCAATCGACTCCGACGTAACTGTACCAGATTAGAAGATTATACATCCTTAAGCACTTTACTCGAAAATAAATTCATCGAGAAAGGATATCCCCCCAACTTGATTAAAGAAGCTCGCACCACCTATCAACAAGAATCCCTGCCCCTCCCCAAAACATCCAACTCTGAACCCAATACTCGTTTCATTACCCAGTACCACGCAAAACACAAAAAAATGGAGAATATCTTTAAAAAACACTGGAGCATCCTCACCCAAGACCCCTACCTATCAAAAACTGTGTCAGTTACTCCCAAGTTTGCCTATCGAAGGGCACCCAATATTAAAAGCAAGATCGCCCCCAGCAAAACCAAAACATCCAATCATCACCAAAACTACATGCTCAAACAGCTCACTTTAATTCCCATTGTAGGGATGTATCAATGCAAAAAAGCCCTATGCCTTACCTGCTCCCATGTCACCCATGGCCAAAAAACCTTCAAGGCCAACAGTAAGACCTTCAATCTCAGCTCTTTCTACAACTGCTCTACCACGTATGTAGTGTACTGTATTTCCTGTCCATGTGGCCTACTATACATAGGCAGAACTATCAGAGCTCTACGGACCAGATTTGGAGAACACCGCCGTGCAGTCCAAAAGAACAATCCCAAATACAGCGTGGCACGTCACTTTGCAACACACCACCACCAAGATACCAGCGCCCTTCAGGTTTGGGTTATCGAGGCAATACCAGAAACCCCAACTGCCATAGAAAGATTCCAACGCCTTTGTAGACAAGAAACTTATTGGATTTTTTCTTTAAATACCATGTCACCCAATGGCCTCAATGAAGAAATCGAAACCAACAACATAATCTAATATTCCTATATTACCACCATTCTATTAATCGCTTTTCTCCATCTGTGCGATTTCTTGTGCGTTCTTACTCATATATCATTTTATTCGATCTTCTCATATATATATTTTTTATGATGATTCTTTAATTTATTCTTTCTATTTTATTGTATTTGATTCGATTTTATTCAGATTTGATTATCATCCTATTTTTTATGATACATAATTTTTATAATAAGCTTTCATTTCCAAATCACTTTTAATATTTCTCTGTGCTGCTCGTCCATCCCACGTACTAGTGCTTTCATCTGTCGGAGATTTGTGTGCATGCATGTGTATGCACACGTGTATATGTGTATACGTGTATATGTGTGTATGTGTGTGCGTTTACTCACAACTCTCATATATGCTTGGTCATATGTGCATGTATGCACCTTGTGTTGCCCTCATAGATCTGTTACCATTCATGCTGCCTTGCATCTTTGGTATATCCTTTATACCAATAATTATGTACACCCCCCCCCCCTTTTTTTGGTAATAAGCTTTGACTTGTTATATTATACTTCTCCATGTGCAATTTACATATGTTTTTTATATATATTTATATATTATTATATCATCCATTCATTTTTATATATATATATATATGGATGTTCCCTTCCAGATGTGTGTGTATGTGTATATATATATGTGTGAATATATACACATGCATGTGTATTTTCTATACTATGAATCATACTTCTGTAGTACTTCTACATGATAGCCAGCCTTTATCATTCATTCACTGACCCATCTCTTCCGCTTCCCCATCTTGTCCTCTTTGCTTCTTTCCCCCCCCCCCCCATTTTTGTTTTTCATTATTATTGTCCATTTATTTTTATTTTTATTTTTATTTCTATTTATATTTATATTTATTTTTATTTTTCATTATTACTTTTTCATTATCATTCTTCATTATTATTATATATTTTTTTTTTTTTTACCCCCCAACCCCCCCCCCCTCCCTTTTTTTACCACCCCTTTCCCTTTCCTTCCCTTGTCCACATTAATATGTTCCCATCTCCTACATGTTGCACCCATTTGTTCTCATGCCATACATAGCTTGTTCTCATACCCTCCAACTAATTTAATATTTAATTAAATAATTTTTTCCCCTATAATTCCAATATAATTATTTCCACATACGTTCCCCTTTATAGTGCTGCTCCTTTTTTTCTCTCTCTCCTATGTACTAATACCATCTATGTATTTATATCCTTTATGATTTTAAATTCCACATTAGCGTTGTTCACCACCATATAAACATTGTATCTTTATTTCATATTATAATCCCTTGTCATCCATTTTCCTTTTCTCCTCGCCCCCCTGCACCCCCCTAAAAATTCCGTGTCATCATCTCCCTTACATCTTGCTTCCAACCAATCACCATGCTGATTTACTTCCACTAGTATGATTTCAACCAATCACGCCACGTCTCTCTACTATATCACACCCACCTATGATAATGCCTTCTATGGATCTGATGAAACAGCGGATGCTGTGAAACGCGTCATCCTATTGGTCCGTTCTATCCACACGTCACTTCCGGTCCGACGGCACGCTGCGCTCCACGCTGAAGCGCACGCTGAAGTCCTCGCTGAACTGCAGCTTCCTGGTTATCCCATGTCTACCCTGATGACACAGGGCGCATCACTACATCTGCAGCTTGGATACCTGGTTGTTCTTGACTTCCCTTGCTGACACCGCAACCTGCCTTCCTGCCTTCAGCCATCTTCAGCTACACCTCTCTCCATCTGGAACCAACATCTCCCCTGAGGACCGCCTTAGATGACTCCGGACCACCTTTAACTCCTTACATGCCTGTATTATTCCTGTATCCTGTGAGTAGCCATTTGGCTGTTTTTATACAATTTGCTAATTAAAGCCTGTTTTACTGCACTTAGATTGGCGCACCTTCCTTTCCTTATTGACTACATCTAAGACTTTCTTTATTCAGTGGTTTTTCCACGAGTGTATCATTATTGATTTTTAAGCGCTGTTTTGTGTATATTAATATCACAGAGACTGAACCGTTTTATTCTTATACCGTGGTTTTATTCAGCCATATATGTTGAGGTGCTGATGGGCCACAGACCCTCGTTTCGGTTGTGGAGGATTAGTCCATTCTGGGTTGCCACCTCTGAACTTCAGGAGCCGGTTCGGCAGGATATGTCCCACTATTGGGGGGACAATGCCGGATCCACCTCCTTTGGCCCCACGTGGGATGTTTTTAAAGCATCGGTACGGGGGTCCTACATTTCTAACATTGCCCAGCATCGGAAGTCCTCTCAGGCTACTCTTTTGGCCTTGGAATCCTCCCTGGTGACGGCCAGGGCCCGTTTTTCTGCGCTTCCCACCCCGGACTCCCATGGGGTCCTGGTGGGGGCGCATAGGGCTCTGGACCTTCACAGGGTGGAACTGAGGAGCAAACAGCAGCTGTATTTGTCGGCCAGATTACATGAACACAGTGGTAAGAATGGTAGGATGCTGGCCTATTTGGCTTGCACGGACTACATAGATGGGACTATACCGCAAATCCAACTACCTGACGGTACTGTTACATCTGACCCCCTGCTTATAAACCTAACGTTCAAGTCCTTTTATGAGAACCTTTACACTGCCCCACCCCCGACCGAGCTTGAGACACATTTTTTTTTTTAATCCCTTAATTTTCCTGTCCTGGAAGACTCACATAACCTGATACTAGACAAGCCTTTGACAGTGGAAGAAGTTACCAAGGCCATTTGCTCGCTCCCCCCTAATAACGCTCCTGGTCTGGATGGTTTGCCTGCTAAATGGTACAGAAATTATGTGGAAGAACTGTCTCAGAGGCTACACTCTTTGTTTGAACATGCGGTGCAGGAGGGTGAGCTCCCCTCCTCCATGTGTGAAGCCCTGATCGTAGTGCTCCCTAAACCTGACAAAGACAAACTGTTGTGTGGGTCCTACCGTCCAATCTCGCTGCTGAATAGTGATGTTAAGGTATTGGCTAAGATTTTAGCTCTTAGATTGCAAAAAGTCATTCTCCATCTTATTCACAGGGACCAGACTGGGTTCATGCCTGGGAAAAGTACGTATGACAATATTCGCCGGCTTTATCTGCACATCCACAGGGCAGCCACCGGGAAAAAGAGTGGCCTGGTGCTATCCTTGGATGTGCTCAAGGCCTTCGACACTGTTAACTGGTCCTTCCTTTGGGACACCATGCATCGTATGGGCTTCAGCTCTCAATTCATTCAGTGGGTCCGTTTACTCTATATCAACCCTAGAGCTAGGATAAGCACCAATAAGGATGTCTCTGATGTTTTTACTTTGCAGAGGGGAAGCAGGCAGGGCTGCCCGCTCTCGCCGCTTCTGTTCGCTCTGGCAATAGAGCCTTTGGCTCTGGCGGTGCAGCAGACGGCGAGAGTGGGTGGCATCTGTAATGGGACCCTCTCTGAAAAGATTTCCCTTTACGCTGAAGATGCCCTTATTTACCTGGACGGTACCGAGCAATTTTTTGTCTCCCTAATGGGTGTCGTGGAGGAGTTTGGGAATGTCTCCGGGTTACGAGTAGGGTGGGAAAAATCCGTTGCATTCCCTACACGTGACTATACTTACCTCTCTACATCTAAACTGGCCATCCGACATACGTTTAAGTATTTGGGGATACACGTTAACACGGACTTGTCCTCTTATGAAGCTCTTAATGTCTCCCCAATTGTATCACATATGGAGACCAGGTTACGTACTTGGGCTTTGCTACCACTTAACCTTATTGGTCGGGTGAATATATTCAAGATGATATACCTGCCAACATTTTTATATGTTTTTCGGGCTTCCCCAATTTTTTTTGTTTAAAAAACTTTTTGACAAACTCAATTCGATCCTCTGCACATTTCTTTGGCAGGGGTCGAACCCATGGATTGCTCGGGCCTCTCTTCAAGCTTCTAAACTTGATGGCGGGCTAGCATGTCCAAATTTGAGACTGTACTTTATAGCGACTCAGCTGGCGTATATTTATGACTGGTTCCTGGAGACCTCCTCATCCTGTTCCACTGCTCTGTTGACTGCACTTGCAGGCCCTGGGGACTCTATTGTGGACGGCCTACACAGGTCGGTACCTAGGAGAGGCTCCCGAAGCTCTCCGATTGAAGTCAGTTTGTTAGCCTGGCACAAGGCTAATTCGGATGGGATATCTCCAAAGGCTCCCCTGTGGAAGAACCCCAACTTCTCTGAGCTCCTGGGTCACCCGGATTCACTGTGGTGGACCCGATTGGGGTTACGCACGTCTCCCACATCTTTGCTAACGACACGTTTATTTTATTTGAGGATTTAAAAACACAGTGTGGGGTGGAGGACAAATTTCGATTTAAATACCTACTGTTGCGCCATGTGGTTCGGGCACAGTTTTGTGGTTTGACCCAGGAGCTCACGGAATCGCCTCTGGAGGTACTTATGTCATACTCAGATATTGAAAAACTGGTTATGACTATATATTCCCACCTGCAGTCGGTGGGGGTCAAACCCTTCCAGATTGCTCAGCGGAAATGGGAGTTGGACATTCCGGGGGTGTCAGAGGAGGCCTGCTTCCTCAATCTTATCGGTTCTAACGATCAATATGTACAATTTAAATGTATACATCAGTTACATTATACTCCTGCCAGGTTGGCCCGCATAGGTTTAAATTCCGCTGCTTCTTGTTCTAGATGTGGCTCCACTGAGGCTGGGTATTTACATATGTTTTGGTCTTGCCCAACATTATCATCGTATTGAAAGGACTTGTTTGCTTTCTTTAAGGACACCTTGAACTTGCCCATTCCTCTCACACCGGAGGTCGGGTTGTTGGGAGTGCTCAATTACTTTATACCTACAGTTCATGCTCGTACTCTGATACGCATAATATTGTTTTATGCCAGGAAACTGGTGCTGTTGCAGTGGAAAAGTGCCTCCGCCCCGGGGGTCCAAATGTTGTACCGGATGATAAATAAGGTTGTACCCATTTCTTTTTATTTATTTATTTTTTATATCATCTCCTCTTTATTTAGAAAATTATTCTCATGATATAAACACGTGTTACATTTTATCCATTGAAACATTACATTTTTTGTGTTAGTCATTGTGTACATATTACTTTATCCTGTTACTATATTCTCTTTTCCCTTTTTCCTCCCCCTTCCCCCGAACTACATCCATCGCCTTTATTTCCTTGTATCTAACCACCACAATTCACTTTCTCCACCATTACCACTACTTATCCCTATCTGTATATACAGTTTTTACTCGTTCACACCGCTCCTTCCCTCTCCTATCCACCCTCCCCTCCTGCGGCCCCCAAGGATCCTACATCTGGAGTCTTTCCACTACTAATTGAGGTGGCGCAAAATCGGCGTCCCCCAGCCATGATTTCCATATGGCATCAAATTTACCCACTTCTCCCCTTCGACTGTACGTCAATCGCTCTCTTAAAAGCACAGAATTCACACATAAAATCCACTGCTTCCCTGTAGGTACCGCTGGTGACATCCAGTATTTTGCTATGAGTTTCCTAGCCAGATAAATCAGTCAGGTCAACATACAGAAATGTTCCCAAGAGGAACGTACTGCATTAATGGCTCCAAGCAGGTACACTAAAGGGTTTAGGGGGACAGTTACCTGGGCTAGTCTCGTAATACACTGGGAGACTTCCTCCCAGTACCTATAGAGTTTTGGACATTTCCATATTAAATGTATAAAGTCCCCCCTATGTACTTTGCATTTTGGGCACAGGGGGAATCTCTTCCTCCCCACCTATATAACTGCTCTGATGTTCTATATGCCCTGTGCAAGATGAATAGTTGTGATAATCTATGGGATGCAGATACCGATACCACAGGGATAGAGTTAAGTGCCATTTCCCACTGGTTTCCATCTATGTCCCCTATGTCTTCCACCCATTTACCTTTGGCTTCTCAAAGAGGTATGGTCCTGGACTGAGGACAGCAATTCCATATACATTTTTGATATTAATCCCTTCCGGGTATCCACTCCAAGAACTTCCCTCAGCAGAGGTGATGATGACATTATCATAGAGTGTGTTCTTTGTTGTACCTGCAGAGCGTGACGGAGCTGAAGATATTGATAAAAGCCCTTGGGACTTAACTGGAATTCCTGGCATAGCTGTTCATATGTCTTCAACTCCTTCCCTTCATATAATTGTGCAAAAAAACAGATCTCCCTCTCTTTCCAGGGAGTAAAGCCCTGCAGTTCCTGTACCTCTGGATAACTCTGGTTATGCCCAATCGGAGTGAAGGGCAGCAAACCCTTTATCTTCAGAGCTTTCCGGATCTCCCCCCATACTCTTTTGAGAAGGACGCTTATGGGTGCTGAGTCTGGTATGCTCGGCAGGTCCATTTCCATATGGGAGGCCGCTTCTAGTGTTGGGGCGGATGTAGTCACCATTTTACAAATCGGGTCCTCCCTCCCTTCCCGCCCCCATCCTGCCATCTGCTGAAACTGAGGCCAAAAAATAGGATTTTTATAACAGCTTACCTGTAAAATCCTTTTCTTGGAGTACATCACGGGACACAGAGCGACATAGTCATTACTAATGGGTTATATAGATACCGTCAGGTGCTGGCACTGGCAACTTCCAAAACCGGAAGTACCCTCCCCTATATAAGCCCCTCCCATCCGGGAGCACCTCAGTTTTGTAGCAAAGCAATAAGTGTCCCTAAAGAGGGGCGGGAGCTCTGTGTCCCGTGATGTACTCCAAGTAAAGGATTTTACAGGTAAGCTGTTATAAAAATCCTATTTTCTTTCTCGTACATCACGGGACACAGAGCGACATAGTCATTACTAATGGGATGTCCTAAAGCAATGCCAAATGAGGGGGGGGATACACCATATATAAGCTGAGCGCTATCAGACATGAGGATCTTTTGCGGCCTGCAACACACTGCGCCCAAAGGCGACATCCTCCTGACTTCTAACGTCCACCTGGTAGGACCTAGTAAACGTGTGTACCGAAGACCATGTTGCGGCCTTACAGATTTGAGCCAGGGAGGCCTGGTGATGCACTGCCCATGAAGTTCCAACTGCTCTCGTGGAGTGCGCTCTAACTTTGAACGGAGGTGGTCTCCTTCTCAAGCCATAAGCTTGCATAATGACCTGTCGAATCCACTTGGCTAAAGTAGACTTTGACGCTGCCTGACCCTTTCTGGGGCCTTCCGGCAGAATAAACAAAGTATCCGTTCTGCGAATCTGAGCAGTGGCTTTTAGATAAGCTTTAACTGCTCTTACTACATCCAAAGAATGCAATAACTTTTCCTCTACCGAAGTAGGTTTGGGGAAAAAAGAAGGAAGAACCACATCTTGGTTCAAATGAAACCTCGATACCACCTTAGGAAGAAAGGCTGGATGAGGACGTAACACTACTCTGTCCTTATGGATAACCAGATATGGCTCCTTACAGGACATAGCTGCTAATTCCGATACTCTTTTAGCCGAACAAATGGCTACTAGAAAAATCAATTTCCTGGTGAGAAGCACCAAGGAAATATGCTGTAATGGTTCAAATGGTTGTTTCTGTAGAACCGACAGAACCAAGTTTAGATCCCATGGACATATGGGAATATTAACCGGAGGACTAATACGCATCACTCCTTGTATAAAGGCTTTGACTAGTGAATGCGAAGCCAAGGGCCTTTGAAAAAATATTGACAAGGCCGAAATCTGACCCTTGATAGTACTCAAGGCAAGCTTCCTATCTACAGCCCACTGTAGGAAGTCCAGAATCCTACCTATTACGTACTTATGTGGATGCCATTTCTTGGCCTCACACCACGCGATGTACGCCTTCCAGATTCTATAGTAGATCTGCCTGGATACCGGCTTCCTGGCATTGATCATGGTAGATACCACAGCATTAGAGAGCCCTCTCTTTTTTAGAATGTGGGCTTCAATAGCCAGGCCGTCAAACCTAGGGCTGGTAAGGAAGGGTGGTATATCGGTCCTTGCGAAAGCCGGACGACGTGGGAGAGTCCAAGGACTCCCCACTGAAATTTTACAATCTCCGCGTACCACGCTCTTCGGGGCCACGCTGGAGCCACCGGAATCACTGGTTTCTTTTCTACCCTGATTCTGCGGAGTAATCGAGGTAACCATTGGCGGTGTGAATGCATATATCAGCTTGAACTGATCCCAAGGGAACACTAGGGCATCCGAGCCGCAAGCTAGGGGATCCCTTGTCCGAGAGACAAACCTGTCCCCCTTTGCGTTGAATCTGGATGCTAGAAGATCTACATCCGATGTTCCCCACCGCTGACATATTGTCCAGAAAACCTCGGGGTGAAGGGACCCTTCCTCTGGGCCTAATTGCTGGCGACTTAGAAAGTCCGCCTTCCAATTCTCCACTCCTGGAATGAATACCGCAGATATGGCTGGGACATATTTTTCTGCCCATTTCAGGATGTAATTTACTTCCCTCTGGGCTGCACGACTCCTGGTGCCCCCCTGATGATTGATATATGCCACTGCTGTGGCATTGTCTGATTGAATTCTGACAGGGGACCCTTGGAGTTTGGATGTCCATGCTACTAGGGCATACCGGGCTGCTCGTATCTCTAAGAGATTGATGGGCAGGGCCTTTTCTGCATCCGACCATCTGCCCTGGAGAGACTATTGCTCCAGTACTGCTCCCCAGCCTATAAGGCTGGCATCTGTAGTGACCACCTTCCAAGAAATCGGACTGAAGGATTTCCTTTTTTCCAGATTCTGGGGAACCAACCACCAACGGAGGCTCTTGCGAACGGAAGGGGACAAGGACATTGTAAGTCTAGGGCCTGAACTTTTTTGTTCCAGGCTGACAGTATGGCCCCTTGCAAATTCCTTGAATGGAATTGACCGTAGGGTACTGCTTCGAATGATGCCACCATTTTTCCCAGCAGCCTCATATACAGGCGTATGGACGGCTGTCTTTTTTGTACCCACTAAGTGGATCAAATCTTTCAAAGACAACACCTTTCCTCGAGGCAAGAATATTTTTCTCTGGCCTGAATCCAACCTTAGCCCCAAGTATTCCAGACTTTTGACTGGTTTTTAGGGCTGACTTGTCTCGGTTGATAATCCAACCGTGAGATTCCAGATACTTGATCGTCTTGTGAACGACCACGTCTAGTTTTTTCACTGAGTGGTCTATCAGCAACAAGTCATCCAGATATGCCATTATCATTACACCTTGTGTTCTTAGATTGGCCAATAAAGGGCCAGAATTTTTGTAAACACTCGTGGTGCTGTGGCCAAACCGAAGGGTAAGGCTCTGAACTGAAAATGGCGCCCTTCTACTGCAAAGCGTAGAAATTTTTGGTGGACTGGAAAGATGGGAATGTGCAAATAAGCATCTTTGATGTCGATCGTGGCTAACCAATCCTCCCCTTGTAGGGCAGTGGCCACCGATCGGATCGACTCCATCGGAAAGTCCTGATATACAGGAATTTGTATAGCCTTTTTAGAATTAATATGGGCCTCCCGTCCGCGTTTGCTTCGGGACTGTAAAGAGGTTTGAGTAAAACCCGAACCCTCATTCTTCCAGGGGAACCTCCATAATTACTCCTTGGAGCAATAGTTGTTCTAGTGCCAACAGGAGGGACTCTCTCTTCCGGGGATCCCTTGGCACGTTTGACCTCAAAAATGGGAAGGAGGAGAGTCTTTTAACTCCAAACTGTATCCCAAACCTACTGCGGAGAGCACCTATCTGTCTTGATCGTGTCCCGCCAGGTCTCTTGCGAACAACTGGAGTCCTCCCCCCACCCGACTGAGTGGGGGCTTCAATGAATTTAACTTTGGGGGAGGTTTTGTACCTCCCCTGACCCAGGGTTTCTCATTACCCTGCTACTGTCCCTGTTTTTTACCCCCGGGATTTGACCGAGGAGGCCGTCGGAACTGTTACACAGCCGATGCCCCAGGGACTGGAGAAGCAGGCCTCTTAAAGAGGGACCTCTAACTCTGCTTTTAACCGGCAAGAGCGTATTTTTACCGCTGGAAATTTTCTGGATATATTTGTCCAGTTTTTCCCTGAATAAGCGTTCACCATGAAATGGGACGCTAACCAGCCATTCTTTACAGGGAGCTTCAGCAGACCAGTTTTTGAGCCATAGGAGCCTACGCATATGTACTATAGACAGCGTAAGGCGGGAGGCCTGATGGACTGAATCCTCTATGGCGTCAACCGCAAAGCCTAAGGCTCTAGGTAGATCAGCTAGGGCAAAGCCTGCTGATCTGTCAAGTCCCTCAAGACCTGTTTCAACTGATCCTTCACTGCTTAGCAGACCCCAATAGCTGCTACTGCTGGTTGTATCACCAAGCAGATTTTCATAAGGACTCCAATCTTTTATCTATTGGGTTCTTGAACATTTGGACATTATCCACTGGACATGTCAGTGATTTATACATACAAGAGATGGCTGCGTCCACTGTAGGGACCTTCCATTTTTTTTTTTTTTTTTGACTTATCCTCCATGGGATAGACCACCGGAAATCTCTTGGGGGAATAAATATTTTCTCAGGACGTTCCCAATCCTGGTAAATGAGCCCTTTCAGTAAAGGGTGAAGTGGAAAAGAACAAACAGTCTGGGGGCTTCTAGCGACCCCAACGAGGATACAGTAGTGGTTGATGGTTCCGCAAGGTGCATTTTTAAATGCTGATCGGACCATGTTAGTCAGAGACTGAACCCATAATCTTTCAGCTTAAGATGCTGAGAAAAGGTTCCCCCACTGTTGATTCCTCTATAACAGAATCAACCTCATCCTGATCCCCTTCAGGCAGGTCGATCCCTGTATGGGACTGTTGCTCTGCTAACAGGCACTCTGAAGGAGGAGACGGAGATCGGGCGTGCTTTCCCTGACAGGGAGGCAGCGATAAATGTTGACAATCTCTCTCTAATCCTCCCAGAGCTGAGGAAAAAACCTCCTCTGTTACATACACAGGAGCAGGTGAACTGAGGACAGCCACAGTACCAAGTACCCTGCGGGGTCTCTACGGTCACTTACCTCTGAACTTCAGGGGAGACTGGTGCAGCAGGAGTATGCCCAAGATCCTCCGAGCCCGATGAGACCCCCTTCGCTTCCTGGAAGATTCAGTTCCGGAGCTTCTGGACGGCATATTCCTAAGCCTAAAGCTGAGGTATTCCAGCCGTAATACACCACTTTTACTGAGAATAGTCTAGCACAATTGCTGCTATATCACAGTTGGTGTCTACTAATGTGCCTTTCTAGGGGATGCCTGTATCAACCGCTTGCTGTATGCCTTTAAATGTTGCCAGCTCTGTCTCTGTACTTCATAGCCAGCTCACTACAATATTGTGGTTTTTTTAAACTGCTGGGACGCCCGCACATGCGCAGAAGCGCTGCGGCGCGCACAGAGCGTCATCCCCCAGGCTCCGCCCCCTTTCCCGGCTCACCTCTATATATAGAGGCGCGTGCACGCGCGCGGGCACGTGCGCCTTCGGCGCTAATTTCAAATATGGTAACAAGGGACAGGAGCCAGGGCCCCTCTTTGCCGCAGGCCGGGGGATGGACGAGCACTGCAACATGGCAGAGGAAGCAGTTTCCTATAAGAGAACTCACCATCTGCCTGGACTTTGCTCTGCTGAGAAGAAGCTAGTCCACATGACAAGAAAACATTCCACAGCGGCCTCTAGTGGACAAACACAGGTACCGCAGTCTAATATATTAAATATATATAAAAAAAATTTTTTTTTTTTTTTTTCTTGACCACCATTAAAAATTATTACATTTTTTTAGTAGTTACAGGCATGCACATAATTTTGCGGGAATACCATTAGGTAACAGACAGAAAGACAAATTAGGCTTGGGGGTCCCCCAATAGAACCAAGTTCCTGGGGGCCCCCACTTACCTGTTCCCCGCCGCAGGACTTTGTTTGGTCCACAAAAGCCCAAACTTCACCTCTCACGGCAGGCATTGTAATCAAACCTTCAGGGACCGGGTTCCCAAGGATTCCACTCCCCTGGACCTGTATAGCACCCTGCACAGAAAACATCTTGGTCGTGGGTATGACCAGAGCTCTGGATCCCAGGGTCCAGCTCTCCTAAGAGAGGCATTACAGGCAAAACCTTGCTCTTCTCTGCAAGGCCCGGGTACCGACCGTTTAGCTATGAAGCTTTTTTGGTCGGATCCGGAATAGCTTACTGAGGCCCAAAAGAACCTGTACGCAAGCTCAGTGAAAAACACATGTTACTTCTTGGCCAACACCTTAGACACTGGCAAAAAACTGAGGTGCTCCCGGGTGGGAGGGGCTTATATAGGGGAGGGTACTTCCGGTTTTGGAAGTTGCCAGTGCCAGCACCTGACGGTATCTATATAACCCATTAGTAATGACTATGTCGCTCTGTGTCCCGTGATGTACGAGAAAGAAAGTACATTTTGGGGTGGGGTATTGCCAATCCTCCTCTGTCCTTTCCATACTGCAGAGTAGCTAGACTGATCCTGGCTGTCTTTTTTTTCCAGATTAATTCCTTCATTAGTGTGTCAATCTGTTTAAACCACTTATTGGAGATCCACATAGGGGAATTATGGAATATATACAGTAACTGCGGGGCCCATACCATTTTTATTAAATTTGCCCGTCCTACTACTGACAGTGGAAGCTTACACCAGCTGTTACATTTTGCTTTCTGTCTAACCAGCAATGGACCCAGATTTAGCTGAATATACTCAGCCGGTTCCGGGGATACTACTACTCCCAGGTATTTAAAGCTTTTTGCTATAACTATTTGTTCTGCCCCCTCTGGTAGCTGTTCTGTCCACTGATCTATGGGCATTAAAATTGATTTAGACCAATTAATGGTAAAACCTGAGAAACCTCCAAAGTCCTCAATTATCCCCATCACTGCTCGCAATGAGGCGGCCAAAACCGCCTAGATATATAAGCGCGTCGTCCGCGTATAGAGATATTTTTTCCTCCCTCTGGCCCCTGCGAAACCCCACCACTTCCGAGGCATTACGAATCAGAATAGCCAGAGGCTCCACCGCCGGGGCGAACAGCAGTGGGGACAATGGGCACCCCTGACGGGTGCCTCTATGTAGCTCAAATGGGGAGGAGACATTGTTATTAATACGAAGTCTAGCTCTGGGTTTGGAGTAAAGCACCTTTACCCACTTTATAAAAACTTATCCCCCAGTCCAAACCTTTCCAGGATCTCCAGGAGGTAGGGCCACTCCACACTGTCAAACGCCTTCGCGGCATCCAGTGACAGAATGGCCCTACCCCCCGGATTATCCACCGGCACCTGTAAGTTCATATATAATCGCCTAATGTTGTCTGCGGTCGAGCGTGTAGGTATAAAGCCAGACTGGTCATAATGGACCAGCCTGTCGATTACCTGAGATAGCCTCTTAGCCAAGATGCTGGCCAGAAGCTTAACATCTGCATTCAATAGGGAGATTGGATGATAGGAGTCCAACAGAAGCTTATCCTTACCCGGTTTTGGAAGTACTATTATTATTGCCTCCTGCATACTATCTGGTAGGCTACCTACTTCCACCGCCTCCATTATTGCCTGCAACAGGGGTGGCAGAAGGTCCTCCCTATAATGGGAGTACACCTCTGCCGGTAACCCATCCGGGCCTGGGGATTTGTGGTGTGGTGCCCCCTCTAGTGCCTCCATCAGTTCCTTCAGTGTTATTGGGGAGTTTATCATTTCCCTATCGGCCTCAGAAAGCTGTGGGAATGGACATGCTTGCAAAAACAGAGCCAGGTCAGATGGAGTGTAGCTAGTTTTAGAGGAATATAAATCCTTATAGAATCGCTGGAAATTATCTAGGATATCGGAATTAAGGGTACATTTCTCCCCAGATTCTGCCTTTACAGCAGAGATATTGGTGGATTCCCGCTGCTCTCTAGCTATGAGGGCAAGGAGATGGCCAGTGTTTTCCCCCTCCTCAAAGTAACTCTGCTGCTGAAAATATCTCCTTTTCTCCACTGCGGTCAGTAAGACCGAATTATACATGGATTGTGCCTCCGTCCAGGAGTCATGGTTAAACCGAGAGGGGTCAGCTATCAAGATCTGTTCTCTCACTTTCATTTCTTCCCGTACCCTGCTTTCCCATTCCCTCGACCGAGTTTTAATTCCCGTTATCTCTTTAATAAGGCAGCCCCTTAAAAATGCCTTAAGTGTGTCCCATACTACGGCTGCGCTAGCCGATCCCCTGTTAAAGTGCAAAGATTCCCGAAGGAGAGAGTTACCGCTCAGATGTGACTGGTGACTCATTCACAAGATCCAGAGCCGTGGGTGCAGGCAATGCATATGACAATGCAAAAAATCAGAGGAAAACGCTTGGACAGCCGCACTCCAAAAAAAAGGGATTTTTATAACAGCTTACCTGTAAAATCCTTTTCTTGGAGTACATCACGGGACACAGAGCGACTTAGTCATTACTAATGGGTTATATAGTTTACCTTCAGGTGTTGGCACTGGCCAATTCCAAACCGGAAGTACCCTCCCCTATATAAGCCCCTCCCACCCGGGAGCACCTCAGTTTTGTAGCCAAGCAATAAGTGTCCCAAAAAGAGGGGTGGGAGCTCTGTGTCCCGTGATGTACTCCAAGAAAAGGATTTTACAGGTAAGCTGTTATAAAAATCCCTTTTTCTTTTTCGTACATCACGGGACACAGAGCGACTTAGTCATTACTAATGGGACGTCCCAAAGCAATGCCAAATGAGGGGGGGGGTACATAAGCTGGGCGCCATCAGGCATGAGGATCTTTTGCGGCCTGCAACACACTGCGCCCAAAGGCGACATCCTCCTGACTTCTAACGTCTACCTGGTAGAACCTAGTAAACGTGTGTACCGAAGACCATGTTGCGGCCTTACATACTTGAGCCAGGGAGGCCTGGTGATGCACTGCCCATGAAGTTCCAACCGCTCTTGTGGAGTGCGCCCTAACTTTGAACGGAGGCGGTCTCTTTCTCAAGCCATAGGCTTGTATTATGACCTGTCGAATCCACTTGGCTAAAGTAGATTTTGATGCTGCCTGACCCCTTCTGGGGCCTTCCGGCAGAACAAACAAAGAATCCGTTCTGCGAATCTGAGCAGTGGCTTTTAGATAAGCTTTAACTGCCCTTACCACATCCAAAGAATGTAATAACTTTTCCTCTACTGAGCTAGGTTTGGGGAAAAAAGAAGGAAGAACCACATCTTGGTTCAAATGAAACCTCGATACCACCTTAGGAAGAAAGGCTGGATGAGGACGTAATACTACTCTGTCCTTATGGACAACCAGATATGGCTCCTTACAGGACATAGCTGCTAATTCCGACACTCTTTTAGCCGAACAAATGGCTACTAAGAAAACCAATTTCCTGGTGAGAAGAACCAAGGAAATGTGTTGTAATGGTTCAAACGGTTGTTTCTGTAGAACCGACAGAACCAGGTTTAAGTCCCAAGGACATATGGGAATACTAACCGGAGGGCTAATACGCATCACTCCTTGTATAAAGGCTTTGACTAGTGAATGCGAAGCCAAGGGCCTTTGAAAAAATATTGACAAGGCCGAAATCTGACCCTTGATAGTACTCAAGGCCAGCTTCCTATCTACAGCCCACTGTAGGAAGTCCAGAATCCTCCCTATCATGTACTTACGTGGATGCCATTTCTTGGTCTCACACCACGTAATGTACGCTTTCCAGATCCTATAATAGATCTGCCTGGATACCGGTTTCCTGGCATTGATCATGGTAGATACCACAGAATTAGAGAGCCCTCTCTTTTTCAGAATGTGGGCTTCAATAGCCAGGCCGTCAAACCTAGGGCTGGTAAGGAAGGGTGGTATATCGGTCCTTGCGACAGCAGGTCCGGACGAAGTGGGAGGGTCCACGGACTCCTCACTGACATTTTTACAATCTCCGCGTACCATGCCCTTCGGGGCCACGCTGGAGCCACCAGAATCACTGGTTTCTTTTCTACCCTGATTCTGCGGAGTAATCGCGGTAACAATTGTGGCGGTGGGAATGCATATATCAGCTTGAACCGATCCCAAGGGAACACTAGGGCATCCGAGCCGCAAGCTAGGGGATCCCTTGTGCGAGACACAAACCTGTCCACCTTTGCGTTGAATCTGGATGCTAGCAGATCTACATCCGGTGTTCCCCACCGCTGGCATATTGCCTGGAATACCTCGGGGTGAAGAGACCATTCCCCCGGGCATAATTGTTGGCGACTTAGAAAGTCCGCTCTCCAATTTTCCACTCCTGGGATGAAAACCGCGGATATGGCTGGGACATATCTTTCTGCCCACTCCAGGATGCAATTTGCTTCCTTCTGGGCTGCACGACTTTTGGTGCCACCCTGATGATTGATATATGCCACTGCCGTGGCATTGTCTGATTGAATTCTGACAGGGGACCCCTGGAGTTTGGATGTCCATGCTACTAGGGCATACCGGGCTGCTCGTATCTCTAAGAGATTGATGGGCAGGGCCTTTTCTGCTTCTGACCACCTGCCCTGGAGAGACCATTGCTCCAGCACTGCCCCCCAGCCGATGAGGCTGGCATCTGTAGTGACCACCTTCCAAGAAACCGGACTGAAGGGTTTCCCTCTTTCCAGATTCTGGGGCACCAACCACCAATGGAGGCTCTTGCGAACGGAAGGGGACAGGGACATTGGTAAGTCTAAAGCCTGAACTTTTTTGTTCCAGGCTGACAGTATGGCCCTTTGCAAATTCCTTGAATGGAATTGACCGTAGGGTACCGCTTCGAATGAAGCCACCATCTTTCCCAGCAGCCTCATGCAGAGACGTATGGATGGTTTTCTTTTTGTACCCACTAAGTGGGTCAAATTTCTTAAAGACGACACCTTCTCTGGAGGTAAGAAAATCTTTCTCTGATTTGAATCCAGCCTTAGCCCTAAGTATTCCAGACTTTTGACTGGTCTTGTGAATAGCTACTTCCAGCTTTTCCACTGAGTGGTCTATTAGTAGCAGGTCGTCTAGATATGCCATTATCGTTACACCCTGTGTTCTTAGATTGGCCAATAATGGGGCCAGAATTTTTGTGAACACTCGTGGTGCTGTGGCCAGACCGAAAGGTAAGGCTCTGAACTGAAAATGGCGCCCTTCTACTGCAAAGCGTAGAAATTTCTGATGGGCCGGAAAGATGGGAATATGCAGATAAGCATCCCTTATGTCGATCGAGGCTAGCCATTCCTGCCCTTGTAGGGCGGTGGCCACTGATCGGATCGACTCCATCCGAAAAGTCCTGATATTTAGGAACTTGTTTAGCCCTTTTAGATTTAATATGGGCCTCACGTCCCCATTTGGTTTGGGGACTGTGAAAAGGTTCGAGTAAAACCCGAATCCGCTTTCTTCCAGGGGAACCTTCATGATTACCCCTTGGAGCAATAGTTGTTCTAGTGCCAGAAGGAGGGATCCTCTCTTTTGGGGATCTCTTGGCACGTTTGACCTCATAAATTGGGCAGGAGGAGTGCCTTTTAACTCCAGCTTGTATCCCAGACTTACTGCGGAGAGCACCCATCTGTCTCTGATGGTGTCCCGCCAGGTCTCTGTGAACAACTGAAGTCTTCCCCCCACCCGATTGAGCGGGGGCAATACTTCATGCCTTAGGGGGAGGTTTTGTACCTCTCTTGATCCAGGGCTTCTTGTTACCCTGTGATTGTCCCTGATTTCTGCCCCCTGAATTTGACCGCGGAGGCCGTCGGAACTGCTTCACAGCCGATGTGCCCGGGACTGGAGAGGTAGGCCTCTTAAAAGAAGGACTTCTACCCTTGTTCTTAACCGGTAAGAGTGAACTTTTACCGGCAGAAATTTTCTGGATATATTTGTCCAGATCTTCTCCAAATAAGCGTTCTCCATGAAATGGGAAGCTAACCAGCAGTTTTTTACAGGGAGCTTCAGCAGACCAGTTTTTGAGCCACAGAAGCCTACGCATATGTACTATAGACAGCGTAAAGCGGGAGGCCTGTTGGATTGTATCCTTTATGGCGTCCACCGCAAAACACAAGGCTCTAGGCAGGTCAGCTAGGGCATGAGCCTGCTGATCTGGTAAGTCCCTTAAGACTTGTTTCAACTGATCTTTCACTGCTTGGCAGACTCCAATCGCTGCTACCGCAGGTTGTGTCACCATACTTGCTGTAGAGAAAGCAGATTTTAGTAAAGACTCCAATTTTTTATCTATTGGGTCTTTGAACATTGGAACATTATCTACTGGACATGTCAGTGATTTGTTAACAGAAGAGATGGCTGCGTCCACTATAGGGACCCTCCATTTTCTTATGAACTTATCCTCCATGGGATAGATCACCGGAAATCTCTTGGGGGGAGCAAATATTTTATCAGGATGCTCCCAATCCTGGTAAATAAGCCCTTCTAATAAAGGGTGGATTGGGAAGGAACAGACCGCCTGGGGAGCTTTTAGCGACCCCAGCGAGGAAACCGTAGTGGATGGTGGTTCCGCCAGAGGCATTTTAAATGCTGATCGGACCATGTTAGTCAGAGACTGAACCCATAATCTTTCAGCCTGAGAAGCTGAGAAAGGTTCTTCCACTGTTGATTCCTCTATAAGTGAATCAACCTCATCCTGATCCCCTTCAGGTAGGTCGATCTCTGTGTGGGGCTGTTCCTCCACTAACAGGCACTCTGAAGGAGGAGACGGAGATCGGACGCGCTTTCCCTGAGATAGGGAAGCAGCGATCAATGCTGTTAATCTCTCTTCTAATCCTCCCAGAGTTGAGGATAAAACCTCCTCTGTTATATATACAGGAGCAGGTGGACTGGGGACAGCCGCAGCACCAGGCATTCCTGCGGGGTTTCTACGGCTACTGACCTCTGCATTCTCAGGGGAGATTGGTGCAGTGCAAGCATGCCCAATATCCTCAGAGCCCGATGGAGACCCCTTTGGCTTCCTGGAAGATCTATTTCCGGAGCGTCTGGACGACATATCCTTTAAGCACAAAGCTGAGGTATTCCCGTCGTCATACACCAATTTTTGCTGGTAATAGTCTAACACAGGTGCTGCTATATACCAGCTGGTGTCCACTAAAGTGCCTTTCTATGGGGATGCCTGCATCAACCGCCTCTGTGTGCCACTGTTTGTTGCTAGCTCTGTTTGCATGCAGCTGACACTTGTACTGTGTCTTTTAACCATGCTGGGACGCCCGCACATGCGCAGAAGCGCCGCGGCGCGCATCGAGCGTCATCCACCCGCCCCGCCCCTTTTTTTTCATAGGAGGCGCGTGCACGCGCCCGCGCGCGCGCCCGTGCGCCAATGGCGCCCTTTTCGAAAACCAACAGAGGACTAGGAGCCAGGGCCCTTTTTGCCGGAGGGCCTGTGCGGTGGATGAACGCAGCAACAGGGCAGAGGAAGTGGATTCCCTCAGAGAAACTTACCAGCTGCCTGGATCTTTTGAGTTGAGAAAACCAAAGATCCACATTACAAGAAAAATGGACTACAGCGGCCTCTAGTGGTTTAACACAGGTACCGCGGTCCCTGTTTTTTTTTTTTTTTCTTGACTACTATTAAAATTTTTACATTTTCAGTAGTTATAGGCAAACACAGATATTTAGCGGGAATACCGTTAGGTAACAGACAGAAAGACAAATTAGGCTTGGGGGTCCCCCAATAGAACCAAGTTCCTGGGGGCCCCCACTTACCTGATCCCCGCCGCAGGACTTTGTTTGGTCCACAAAAGTCCAAACTTCACCTATCACGGCAGGCATTGTAATTAAACCTTCAGGGACCGGGTTCCCAAGGATTCCACTCCCCTGGACCTGTATAGCACCCTGCACAGACAGCGTCTTGGTCGTGGGTATGACCAGAGCTCTGGATCCCAGGGTCCAGCCCTCCTAAGAGAAGCATTACAGGCAAAACCTTGCTCTTCTGCTGCAAGGCCCGGGTACCGACCGTTTAGCTATGAAGCTTTTTTGGTGGGATCCGGAACAGCTTACTAAGGCCCAAAAGAACCTGTACGCAAGCCCAGTGAAAACACATGTTACTCTTTGGCCAACACCTTAGACACTGGCAAAAAACTGAGGTGCTCCCGGGTGGGAGGGGCTTATATAGGGGAGGGTACTTCCGGTTTGGAATTGGCCAGTGCCAACACCTGAAGGTAAACTATATAACCCATTAGTAATGACTAAGTCGCTCTGTGTCCCGTGATGTACGAAAAAGAAAGGTTCTTTTATTTAAAACAAAAGCACAAATAACATAACACAGCAAAAAAAACAGCAAGTATGAGCTGACGTTTCGCACTGCGATTCAGTGCTTAATCATAGCTGATTAAACACTGAATCGCAGTGCGAAACGTCAGCTCATACTTGCTGTTTTTTTGCTGTGGCATGTTATTTGTGCTTTTGTTTTAAATAAAATAACCTTTTTTGGAGTGAGGCTGTCCAAGCGTTTTCTTCAGATTTTTTGCAAAGATTCCCGAATTGCCCTCTCCACTTCATCCGGAGACGGGAACAGAGTTAACCGAAAAGGGTTCACTTTCCACAGCGGGCAGCCCGATGCAACCGTAGCATCCAGCCGTACCCAAAATGGAGAGTGAACCGATAACATACGCGGCTCATAAGCCGACTCCCTTACCCGCTGCATAAGTACCTCATTCCCCAAACCCAGGTCAATACGGGAGAGTCCATCGTGTGTAGCGGAATAACATGAATAGCTTCTATCCTCTGCATGTCTCTCTTGCCAGACATCACGGAGTCCCAGTTCCAAGAGTAGGGAGGCAAAAGCCGTCCTACCAGCTGTCTGCCTCACCACTCTTGATGTCAAAGACATTCTATCCAGAGATGTATCCAAAATATTATTAAAATCTCCCAGCGCCAGCACCGGGACATCCGGAGATAGGGCCATGAATTGCGCTAAACTTCTAAGAGGGCTCGCTGAAAACGGTGGAGGAACATAAACTGAGGCGACGACACACAGTAATCCATTGAGTTTGCAAAGCAAAAAGACGTATCTACCCTCTCTGTCCACCTTCTGTCGGATACATTCAAAAGAGATGTCAGTAGAGACCATTACACTTACTCCCCGGGAGTGTGAAGTGTGCATAGAATGAAATTTTATCAGGTATCTACGTGAATGCAGAAGGTGGACAGAGTCAGGTCGCATATGTGTTTCTTGTAAACAGATTATCTGGGGTTTCATTCTATCGAAATATTTAAACATTGCAATTATTTTATTCTTTTCCCCCAAACCCTTGACATTCCAGGTCATTAACACTATACCCTCGTTATTCACTTTGACCATTGTGCATACAAAATAATAAAAATGTCATATACTGCCAGTAAACAAAAAAATAAAAAAAATAATAAGTCAACATTCATTGCCCTTCTGATAGGGATCTGTCCCTAATGGAGTACAAGAAACAATTCAAAATACCAAAATATACATCTATAAAAGTTCCCTTATTTTGTGAGATATATATAGCAGACCTTGTGTTTGTGGTATTTTCCCATAATCCATTATGATAAAGCTCCCTCTCCCTCCCCTACCCCTTCTTCCTTTTACTCCCCCTACTAACCCTTCCCCCCCTTTTACCTCTACCCCCCCTCCCTCTTTGCCCAGCTGGGCCTACCCTCAGGGTTTTGCCTATGACCTCTACTCTACACTCATCCCCTCTATCATACATCTCTCTGTACCCCTGCTCTGGGGGTCTCACCCCTCCTCCCCCTACTGACCTTTTGGTGCTGTTCCTGTGTTTTAGTGTTATACCTATTATTGTATTAGATTTATCAGGTCTGCCCCATTTCAATCTAATTAGTGTATTATTTTCTCTTTTAAAGTGATTCTACTAGTGCTTTAACTAATATTTCCTTTCCCCCCCCTTCCCCCGAACTAGTGTTTAATTATGCATCTCCAAAAAAAAAAAGGGGGGGACACCAGCATCTAATTAGTCTCTTGTCTCTTGCCCTGCCGTTTTCTGTGAGGTTTTTCTGTTATCTTCCAACCACCTCTCAACACTCATTGGGGAGTCAAAAAACTGTATGCCATTCAACGCTGATACCCGCAAGCGGGCAGGGTATAGGAGTGCATAGTCCATCTTGTTTTCCTGGAGAATACGTTTAATTGGCGTGAAGGCCGCTCGCCTCCTTTGGAGTTCTGGGGAGAAGTCCTGGTAAAATGAAATTTTTATCCCCTTAGATCAGATTTCCCTCATTTCTCTGGCCTTCCGAAGTAGGGTCACTTTGTCCCTATAGTTGAACATTTTTAAGATTACTGGTCTTGGACACTCACTTCCCTGGCGGGGTTTAAAGGGGACTCGGTGGGCACGTTCAATGCCAAAGAAAGATGAAAAAGATGTTACCCCAAATATCTCCTTAAACCATCCCTCCAGGAATGATATAGGGTCAGTTCCCTCACTCCGTTCGGGCATGCCTATTATTCTGTTACTTCTCCGATTCCTGTTTTCTAATTCGTCGATTTTAGCGGTCTGATTATCCATTTGTTTTTTTCATCCCCGCAATGTCTTGACTTAATGGGAGTAGCACATCTTCAACTGCGCTTAGCCTTTCCTCTAAGACAGTAGTTCTTTCAACTGTTTCTTTCAACTTGCCCCCCATTGCAACCAGCTCTTCTTTTATTCCTTTCAACTGAGTATCCAGGCCGGTTATCGATTCCTTGCATGCATTAATTGCATGCAGAAGATCTCTCAATGTGGGCTCTTCCTCTTCTCCAGTGCCCCCCTCCATATTCGCCTCTACTGTATTGGTGTTACTTGTTACCGCTGTTACTGCCATTATCGCATTTGATTTCCCTGCCCCTTGCCCTTTGTTACTGGCTGTTTTTGTACTTGATATTGCTGCCTGGTTCACTGGTACCGGTGCCTGGCCGCTACCTTGACTTTTCCTAGCCACCAAGGTTCCTGCTTGAGCTGACTGTTGGGATTTTGCTGGTGAAAGGGTGTTTCGAGCAAATCGCTCAAGCTTTGCTGCTGCCGCCTTTGCTTGACTTGCTTGGCTCTTTGCAGAGCGTGTAACCTGGGCTCCTTCCTGCGATGTCTGATGCTGGTTTATTTGCTCCTCTGCTCCCCGTTTCCCGGACATAGTAGAATGTCGCAATACCGCAGTTTTCTAATTATGGAGGAGGCTATTTATCCCTTGGGCTTATTAAGCCCACAGTGCTGCTGAGAGGCCACTTCTAAAACTGGATTCAAACAGTACTGTTTATTTATGCCCCTCTCCAAAGAAAAAGGAAAGAGAGAGACAGAAATCACCGCTAGGGCTCAATAGCTGTGATTTTTTACTCACGAAAAAGCCACACTGAATTGCGAGAAGTCTGTAAGGTATTGCCCTCTCCTTTTCTCCTTTGCTTTTCAGTTTTACAGTCCCAAGGCAGAACCAGCTATATAGGGTTAACCCAGTGTAAAAAGATGGTTCCAATATATCAATGAGAAATATATGCAGCAGGTTTCAGCCATAACAGTAATGCCCATACATGTACAGTCTATTACAATCTTTTCGAGCCAAGCCAAGCCCAGAGGGTGAAGGTACCAGCTCAGAGGCAGTTTCTCTGTTCAAGGGCCACAGACCACAGCCCACTAAACTGATACACAATGGTCCTATAATGCAAGATAACCTCCTCCACTTCTCTGCACTGTAATCTTCGCTCAGCTGCTGCTGCTACCCTCTGCACTGTTCATGGGCTCACCCGCTCACGCACTTTTACAATTCATCAAAAAGAGAGGTTTTATGCAGCACATTCCGGTAAGCACCCCCCGCTTGCTGGTTCAGGTAATCAATGGCAGTCTCAGTTTCCTCAGGTGTCTCCTCTGCTCCCGCAATACATTAGCTTAAAACCCTGGCGCACTGAGCCTCCTTTTAGTTTAGTTGTATAGCCATAGGTCAGCCATAGATCAGAGGGGGGGTCTCTCCCGCCCCCACTGTTGCCGCTGTCCGTCACCGGAGGTTAGCTCATTACCTCTCAGGGAGGAAGGGGGTGGCGGCGGGGGGGGGGTCTCTCACATCACCGCCGCCACTTCCCACTGGAATGCTTTCTCACAGGAAGGGGGAGTTTGCACCGGGTACTCTGTTTTATTTATGATGACAGGCTACAGCCACAAAGCAGGGGATCTGGGCTAATTCAAAGCCCGGAGGACACATGAGTGGCTGTGTCACCTCCTTGTCTGTGCCTCCGTGCCGGCTCCCTGGTCCGTTCACCGCATCCGCAGTCCTCCCAGCCAGCCAAAATGAGTGCAAGCAGATAAACAAAGCCGCCAAGAGGGGGGCCCCCGAGCTAGGACACGCGACCGCCGGGCAGCCAAGCAGTCCGCACGTATCACCCGCTCACAAGCACCTCCGCACACAGCCTTGGGCGGCTCACAGCATCCAGGATTCCCCCGGGGGGGTGGAGATCAGTTGACGAGAGAAACAAGGAGCGAGGAGAGGGGGAGAGCGCTCACACTCTCACTCCAACATCCACATCCGGTCACCTCGTTGTACCCATTTTTAAATGCATATAAAGGGGTAGGGCCTGTTCCAAGAAGTTTACCAAAATCTGGCAACCCTGGCTTGATATTGAGGATTCCTTCTGGAAGGACACCCCACTGTCCCAGCCATAGGGGAGTGTGGGAATAGGACACCAGGATCTATCTGTGGGATGATGAGAGGTTGGTAGGGATGTGTCCTGGATCTGGGGGGGGGTGGGGTAGTGGGGTGAGACTGATGGCGAGATTGCAAGAGAGCATGAATCTGTGTGCGTGTGAGGGCAACTGATGGCAACTCATGCAGTTTACTACAAATGATCACGATTGGATGTGCCATTGGTGATCCACTTGGATTACCCTGCCACACTGTTTGATACAAGGTTCCTCCGTTGAGGATCAAGGGAAAATATGGTTTTCAGATTTCTGTAAAAAAATGATGTATGTTTCTAAATCTGCTGTACTGTATAAGCGGTGTTGTTACTGTTTCTGTGCCTTCCTGAATGCTGTATTTGCAGATAAATAATAAAAAGGTTTAAAAAAAAAAAAAAAAAGATTAAGAGAAGCAAGTACAAACCAAGCAGGCTGCATATGCAACTTTGCACCTGAAGGAATCTTTACTAATCTTTTGATTTAATATGGGGCAAATGCCTCCTTTTGCCTTGGGGACAACAAGCAAAAATCTTGGAAACGTTCTGCTTGTCAGACAGGGAGAAGAGAGGTCAGCAAATTTGACAGCATGAAGCAAGTGGAAGGCAGGGAGTGAAACTCCAAATTACAGCCCCTGGATACGACATTCAGGACCCAAGTGTAAGATATCAACCAATATGAACTAATATTCATGATTAGAGTTCTCTTTAAATATATGTATTAGTACAGAATATGTTTTTCTGAACTATAAAACAGAATGTGACTTTTGTGGTCAAACTAATCTTTCTTCTGTGTAACTGACAGCCAAGTATATTTAGACTTTGTGGTTAGGCCTTTTCTGGGAAAAATCTTACTTCTGCTTTTTAACTGACAGATTGACCAACTGACATCTGGCGTTTCTTATCTTCCTGTTTCAAATGTCAGAACATGTCTAGTTTGACCACAATTGACGTATGTTAACTGACCGCTTTTGCAGAAGTCAAAAAACCTGTTAGAATTTATTTTTGTCTAAATCATGAGGTTTTTGCTTATTGCTGATAGGTCCATAGGAGGGAGGCAACTTTTCTCGCTGTGTATAAAAAGGGACATGTAACCATTAAAACCATATTCTAGTATACCATTCACTGTTTATTGGTGTCTTGAATATCCGGCCGGTCAGAGAGACTTCCACAGATCCCGAGTCCAGCTCGAGCCAAGAAGGTCCAACAGAACCAGAACCTTTCAGTGGTGTCAGAAGTGGGATGATCCAATTAAACAGGTAAGACCCCCTTTAATTATTATTGGGAACAACAGTCTTGCCTTGTCAATTGGTTCACCATAAAGTAGACTCTCGAGAAAACTACAAGTTTTCTGGGACTCTGTTAAGATTGAAAGGTAGATTTAGAATAGATACAGAGGGTCTCGCTAGGTTGGCCAGACCAGGTTATTAGATTGAGGAAGAATCTTAAATTCTTCTCTACATAGGACGGATCTGTGGAAACTCTATATCTAAAGGTGTACACAAAAAGGGTTACCTTTTTAAATGTCGACTGTATATTGTTGTCCTGAATGTAAAACTGGTTTATTGTTTGCTTATAAAGGGAAGACCACGTCATTAGTGGCAATTGTTCCAGGGGGGTATCATGTCAAAATTGGCAAGGGTCCTATGTTCCAGGGATCAAGACAACATATGTTAAGATTTAATATACATAATTCTTTATCATATAGTTTGACACTCGAGGGCCTAAGTGTGGCTGAAATCCAGTGTCTAATTATATACCAAAAAAAGGAGAACACTGGGTTCCTTGTCATAAGTTTAAGGACATTTTCCGCCCCTGGAACGAAATAGAGAAAGCAAGTCTAAAAATTTTTAATTTTAAAGTATAAGTATTATTGTTTGCTATAATGGGTAATCAAGCAGGAAAGGAAGCTGAAGGTAAGCAGCACCAACCCTCTCCGATTGATTACATTAAAGTCAATTATGGGAAAAATTATACTGATCCTTTTTGGTCACTAGTTTTAAAAAGAGCACATCAGTTAGAAGTGCCATGTTTGGGGGAATACGGATCATGTTCCGAGGAAGAGTGGGAGGAAGTGACCAGAATATGTGGCCAACATAAACAGTATAATTATCCCATAAAAGACCTTGACAAAGATTACATGACAAAATGTTGTAAGATTTGGGCAAAGGGTATGAAGGAATATAGAAAGAAATATACAAGTGTAAAAATGGAAAAGAAAGAGCAATTAGAAGACGCAATAGGAAGTCCATCAGCTCCCCCTAATTTTTATCAAGAAAAACCCCCTCCATATGCTATGGTAAAAGATGAATCCCTTGTCCCAAAGAAAATATACCCCTCGTTAGATCCAAATGTTATAGCAGGAGTATTAACCATAGCTAAACAAAAGGGAACTAATTGGTTACGAGAGGGGGAAGATAGAAGACAGATAAAGGAACGTTTAAGTCAATTAGTAAAGGAGGAAGAACAGTGTATTAAAAAAGAGGAAGATGAAGAAAAAGTGATAGAAGGAAAGCTGAGGAGGATAAGGATGATGGGGCAGTGGGTGGCTTGACCTCGGGGATAGAAGCCCTCAAATTCCCAGTTATTCACATGGGAGAAACCCAGGTCCATATCCCACTCCCCCTCGGGACGTTAAGGGGTATTAAAGATCTTTGCCCAAAGCCACACAAACACCCAAGAGAGGCAGCTCTGTTCTTACAGAGACATTGCGCGGGCACTGGCATGAATGCCGATGACTGTGCAATAATAATACAGACAGTGGATCCAGATCCCATCTGCGATGTAGAAGTTAAGACATTATTTGCTGATAATGACCCCTTTAAAAAGGCAAAGGGATGGGAATCATTTTGGGCAGCTGTGGCAGCTGTTTGGGTGTAAAGTACAAAGGAGAGAGCGCTTTGCAGATAATGTGCACTGCAAAGCAGGGACCGGGAGAAAACTTTTATTCATTTTGTAAATGGGTACACCAGTTATACAAAGATACAGGAATGGAGAACCCTGAACTGTATGTGAGCACAGTCATGTCCGGGGGAGATCCCAAAACAACACAGTTACTTAAATTAATTACCCCCAATTGGTCAACATTAAAACCTGATGCCTTTCTCAAAGACATTAAAAAAGCGTGCATCCTCTGGCTTATTCACTACAAAAGGAGGGGTATTTCCCTCATTTAACCCCGATCAGATAGAAAGCCCGCAGTTAGCTGCTGCACAAATGGTTGTCCCTTATACAAAACCAGTTCCCCAACAATCCCAACAAGCACAATAGCAAGCATATCCCCAGGATAACCAGCAGGGTTGTTTCACATTCAGGGACATGGGACATTGGAAGTCAGAATGCCCCCTTAGGAGAGAAACAAGTAGGGCAGCTAACCGCAGGGGTAATATGGGAAGAGGCAGATTGCCCGTTGGTACAGTTCATGACCAACATCTTTTTAAATGAGTTTTGCCATTCTGACTGACCACTTCCTCTGGGAAGAGACTTAATGTCAAGTTTAAACATTCACATCAAATTTACAAAATATGGGGGCCTGCTAGCTACATCAGAAATCTGTGATTTGTCTAACCCAAAAAAAAAGACAGGATTTTAGAGGGTACTTTATGTTACTACCGGCACACCTTAAAGCACACCCTATATGGGCACTGCATACATTGTACACCATACAAGCCCATCATTGGGGAAGGAGCAGTAGTACATTACCAAAAACAATATCCCCTGTCAGAAGGAATACTGAAACATACAATCAGTCCCTGGAACACCCCCATTTACCCAGTCAAAGCCAGTGGTGAATGGCGCTTTGCACAGGACCAAAGGGCCCTGAACAAAGCTATTGTCCCCCTTCCACCTTTTGTTGCGGATATTGATACAATATTTTGTGAGATACCGGCAACGTCCAAGATCTACATGGTCATTGATTTAAGTATCGCGTTCTCCTCCATACCTGTTGCAGAGGAAGCCCAAAATTACTTTAGACCTGGGCTAGGCTCCTGCAAGGCTTTGCGAACAGTCCTGCAGCGTGCTCCATGGTCTTGAATCGATCTTTGAGCGATTGGGTACCAAAAGAAGGCTCAGTGTTGCTTCAGTATGTGGATGTCCTATTGCTGTGTAATGAAAATGAGGTCAGCTGTGCGGAGGACTCAGAGCACCTACTAACTCACCTCGCCTCAAAAGATCACTTGATGTCTCGCAAAGAGATCCAGTGGTGCAGGTCGCAGGTTGAGTACTTGGGGTGTATAATCCGAACCGAACGTTTGGTGTCACCAGCTCGAGTCAAGGCACTGTCCTCCTGGAGTCCACCAAGAGACAAGTCAGCGCTTCTCTCTTTCCTAGGGTCCATAATATACTGCAGGCAGTGGATACCTGATTGCTCTTATTATGATTCTATCCTAAGGTCTGCTACCCTGCAGGATGCCCCAAAGTTTATTGATTGGACAACAGAGAGGGTTAAGGCTTTCACAGCATTAATCAGCTCTCTAAGGCAAGCCCCTGCATTGGGACTTATAGAGTGCGCAGGGCCTTTTTTCATTGTACTGTGTGGTATCTGGACCTACGGTTGCAGCGGTCCTAGCACAATCACATGGGAATTCTCTGAGACCCGTATCATACATCTCAAAGAAACTTCCAGATCAAGTTCAAGGTATGCCACATTGCTTACAGGCCGTAGCAGCCTGTGCAATGGCCGTACAAGACGCTTCAAAGGTGGTTCTGGGACATGACCTCACACTGTATACTACACACCTCATGACAAACATGAACACACAACACATGACAATGCAAAAGGTGCAGCGGCTATGAGATTATCTTGCTAAAAACACATAATCTAACCATAAAATCATGTTCAGAAACCTCAAAGCCCATTAGGTTTTTACACTCAGGAACACGATTGCACTGAGGTACTTGCAGAAACTACCCTCCCTAGACCAGACCTCACAGATGTTCCGTATCCAAATGCGGAAAATGTTTATGTAGATGGCAGCTGCTCCCGACCTGATGACAAAACTTATCAAACTGGTTATGCCATTGTTCAATTGCCAGATGTAATGATTGAAGCCAAATCTCTGAATGCTAGTTCAGTCCAGATTGCAGAACTCATTGCTATAACTATGGTTTGTCAGATTTTTGAAGGAAAACATGTAAACATTTACACTAACAGCAGATATGGGTACACGGGTTGACAAAGGATCCTACTGGACTTTGGTCAACCAAGGAGGGAATAATAGGGAATAAAAGGATTTACAGGATGGGTAGAAGCAATCCCTACCACAGGAGAGACAGCTAGAGTACTAATAAATCAGTGGATCTGTAGGTTTGGCCTTCCGGCCACTATATGGTCAGATCAAGGTCCAGCATTTACCTCGACCTTAGTGAAAGAATTCAGGAGTAGAGGAAAGAATGAACAGAACCATAAAAGACAAATTGAAAAAAGCAACAGGTGGCACAACGAAAAACTGGTTAGATTACTTGCCAGCAGTCTTATATCAAATCAGGACTACCCCCCCCACAGAACAGGAATATCTCCTTTTGAGATACTTATGGGTAGGCCAGCACAGAGGAAACCTGATGAGGGAGAGGAGGTTAATCTTTATTCTTTGCAGGAAGAGTACGTGAAACATCTGGTAAGTAGCCTTAGTGAAACAGAGGACAAGGTTGCTGTCACTTTTCCTCCTCTCTCCACAGAGCCTACACATCCGTATATCCCAGGAGACAAAGTACTGATAAAACAACTTGCCGTCCGGAAACAACCAGGCCCTATCTTCCAAGGACCATTTGAAATTCTGAAGGTTGCCAGAACAGCCGTTCTTACAGATCAAGGACCACAATGGATCCATGCATCCAGACTAAAGGCATTTCCGAAGGGAAACTGGAAGAAGGTGAAGGAGAAGACAAAGACCTCTGTTCTGGAGAGTATTCCAGAAAAGGATCCGGAAAATACTCCCTAGTGGACCATAAAAAACAAGAAACTCAGAGTTCCATACCCATAGACACTAATGGTCAAAAAGGAGGGGTCACTTTGGCAAAACTTTTTATTTTTTAATTCTAACAGACCAAAAAGAAGTATGGAAGACAATTTTAGTGGTAAAATGCTGCTGCTTAAATTTAAGTATGCTTATGCTCAAAAATCAGGATATGAAAAATGTTGGATATGTAGTAAACTCCATCCTAGCACTGCTAGAATCCCCCTAATGGCAGTACCTCTAAACTTCACCCCTCTCCTAAACGGCACACCACCTGTCGTCCTTAATAATCCAATGATCGATGGGCTTCAATTCTTGAAGCCATGATCATAAGGAGGGATTGTAAGATATCAACCAATATGAACTAATATTCATGATTAGAGTTCTCTTTAAATATATGTATTAGTACAGAATATGTTTTTCTGAACTGTAAAACAGAATGTGACTTTTGTGGTCAAACTAATCTTTCTTCTGTGTAACTGACAGCCAAGTATATTTAGACTTTGTGGTTAGGCCTTTTCCGGGAAAAATCTTACTTCTGCTTTTTAACTGACAGATTGACCAACTGACATCTGGCGTTTCTTATCTTCCTGTTTCAAATGTCAGAACATGTCTAGTTTGACCACAATTGACGTATGTTAACTGACCGCTTTTGCAGAAGTCAAAAAACCTGTTAGAATTTATTTTTGTCTAAATCATGAGGTTTTTGCTTATTGCTGATAGGTCCATAGGAGGGAGGCAACTTTTCTCGCTGTGTATAAAAAGGGACATGTAACCATTAAAACCATATTCTAGTATACCATTCACTGTTTATTGGTGTCTTGAATATCCGGCCGGTCAGAGAGACTTCCACAGATCCCGAGTCCAGCTCGAGCCAAGAAGGTCCAACAGAACCAGAACCTTTCACCAAGCATCAGAAATGTCTGACAGCTGAAAAGCAAACAAATGCTCCCCCACCTGACAAGCAGGGGCACCCCTTCATTGAGAAAAAGGCTTACTCCCAAACTTGGTGGGTTTTGAAAAGCCAGAGCTTATGATAGAACAGAGTTCTCAGCTTTAACTTTGTACTCAGGCCCCCCCATGAGCTCCTTAGTATTAGGTAGCTAAGGATTCGCCAAACAGGTGTTCCTCATAAGAGGACATCTGCTCAAGATGCTGCTTCTTCATGTGTTGCCCTTCCATGTGCTCCTTGCTGCGAAGGCCAGTGGCCATTTGTTCGGTTGAAATACTGGTGAGGAGATGCACTGGACACCTTTGCTGCCATTATCTTATGTGCTGGGTGTCCAGTGCACCCCTGTGCCTTTAAGGAGGGGTGGGATCCCGCCAGGGATACCTGCCCTCTATTTATCAATTAATATGCATGGGCTTCCACTGTGGAGGTTCTCAAAAATGTATTGAGTAAGGACTGCAGATAATACTGGGGTGCCGTGAAGTGGCTCTGCAGCTTACGCATGTATTTGCAAATGTGTGCAAACTAAACCCGTTTTTAACGCAAACTGTTAGACAGTATAATTTTGTTTTTGCATGCTGGTTGGCGAGTTCAGCTGGGACTTTTCTTTGGTTTTGTTTGTCAAGACGCTCCTTGCACAGGAGCTCAGCAAACCAGCATTTGACCCAAAGAATCTCTCATATAAAGATAAGGGAGTCCTATCCTAGCTACCTGGAGAATATTTTCTGCCAGTTTGTCAACATAATAGTGCAGGGCCACAGGGAAGCTGCTGGAGTACAGAGGAATCTGTTAGACTCCATACACACTATTCGATTTTCTGCAGATTTTTGTCTTCAGATTTACAAAAACCATATAATATGAGGTCAAACCTTAAGAGTTTCAATTTGTATGCATTTAGGCAGGCCCTTGTACTACATGGTTTTGGTAAATCTGAAGACAAAAATCTGCAGAAAATCTAATAGTGTGTATGGGGCTTAAGTGTGGATCCAGAGTCCCAAGCCATGAATTTGAACCACTCAGCTATAGTCTGGCACATGTTCATAGTGGCAAAGGCAGGCTGCATAGTAGGGCCCTCTCCCCAGACAATAAGACCTTGAAGGGGCTTCTAACCTCTTGTCAGTGGGATCTTTGAATACAGGAACATTCTCAACAAGGACCAGCATTGGTTTTGTTAAAGCAGGAAATGGCTGGGTCTACAACAGGAAAACCTCACTTCTTCAAGAACCCCTCCTCAATTAAACATTGCTGGGAAAAACATTTGGAAGGGGTGACAATCTTTCCAAGATAAGCAAGAGTATAGGGGAGATCGTTGCAGGCCAGAGTGTTTTTAAGAATCCTAGTCTAGTGACCTTTAGTAAGGTCTATACAAGATGCTCAAGTTTTAGACAACTGAGCACTACATCAAATGGGATAGAAACGGTATCCTTGGATTTAGGAGAAATTTTCTCCTCCTGTACCAAGTCTACAGAACTAGACGTTGCACCATCCTCATCTTACTCATCCAAAAGCACAGGGGCAGACAGAGGAAGGTCACTGGGAAAGGATGAGGGTGCTCACTTGCAACCCCTGAGGACTGCGGCCTCCAAAAAGGTCAGATTCCTCATAAACTCTCCTTAAATAAATATGAGGAGGTGGTTGTACCTGAATGGAGTAAAGAAGGCCCTAGAGGTAGATACAGCATGGGGGCAACAGTTTGGACAATCAGAATAAAAGCCCTTAGGGGACGTTTTGGACCACCACTGAGCCGATAACTGGATGAGAACTGGCAGAGCCAAGAAGTGCCTATGATCCGTCATGTGTACAAGAGGTACTCATGACCTCCACTGCAGATCAGAAAAGGAGTGCCTTCTGTGACCAGTCACTGTAGGCAGAGCAGCTCAGTATAGCCAAAGAGCACAGTGCTGTGAGGCAGGCAGGCAGGCAGGGTGCAGAAGAGCAGCCAGTCAACATGTAGTAAAAAGGGGAAATAGCTTTTGCAGAAGAGCTAAGCAGAGAGGATGATGCACAGGCACCCTAGTGGCCTTAGATTTGTTAAGGAAATTTTAAATTCTGTAAAAAAAAAACAAAAAAAAAACAAAAACTATTTTGCAAGGTTTGCCTATGTATTGCACACTGCACTCCTTGTGCGCACAACACTAATACTGTTTTCATTACATGTTTGCATTCTTTCGAGTCCTGATTGGAATTTCTCAGGCAACCCCACAATACAGACATTATTCCGCCGAAGCCTGTTCTCGATGTCATCCGTCTTGTGCCGGTTTTCCTGCGCTAAATGAGTGGTGGAGCAAGTTTCAGCCATTAGAGGAGGCAACTTGTCCTCCGGGTCACTTATGCGACTTTCAGCAGCTGTTGTCCAACTCTGCAATTTTTTGCATGTCTGGCATAATGAGAGAAACTTCCTTTGTTAAACCATCAATCTGTCTTTCACTGTATTTACTGATGCAGTGCACTGATTTACTGCACGCAATATCTGGCTGAGTGTAGGCTGCTCTTCCCCCTCTGTGTCAGGGAGAGAGATGGCAGTCTCCCCTGTGGAGCACTGTCCCTGCACTGCACTTTTTTGTATAAAATAGTATGTCTCCTGGGTTGTCTCTCCCTGCTGGCCTAGAGGGAGGCCAACCCGCTCTGGCTCCATGCTCATTAGATCTCTTTGTGCCTCAAGATGTCCTTTGAGGGAGACCCTCAGTCGTGCCATTTTGACCAGTGATTCTTGTTTTTAAGGGTCATGGTGCCAAAATTCAAGGGAAGAATGGTATAGCCAAATTCAGGGATCCATGCTGAGTAGATTGATATGAAGCTTGCCACACTAGCCCACGAAAGAAAGGATCTGTGACAGGGTGAAGTCAGGGAGCTTCGTGATGTAGCTCTGCTCACAAGCCCAATTCGGCTCCGTCCCCCTGTTTAGAATAAACCTGCCTATGTTACGCCCCTTGTTACCATACAAGTACAATGGTAATATTAATGCGATACCTACGTAATCATGTGTATAAAAACCTTCAATTGCGTCAAATAAAACAAAACCGTTATTTTGCAAAGCTGCTGAGTGTATCTTTTGTGTCTGTTCCCTACTGCAGTAGTTATTATTCATTTGGAACCACTAATCAATATGAGGATATCTATAAAATTTCCAGACAAGCTGCAGAAAGGACGTCAAACGTAAAACAGAAAAAGATGCTGAACTCTCCTGCCACTATCTGCAACAGAATGAGTCACAGCTAACACTCCATAATTAACCGTGAGGAGAATGAAGCACAACAGCACACTGGGCTCCCTGTGTGGCTTACCTCAGTGCACAGTGCTCCTATGTCAGTTGAGGGGCAATTTTAGGGATAAGCCCCATCCAGATCTTTGTCCTCCTGGTGGGCTCACCCCTTAAAGTGGTTATAAACCCTTACATACCACTTTTACCTACAGGTAAACCTATAAGGCTTACCTGTAGGTACTGGAAATATCTCCTAAACCTGCACGGTTTAGGAGATATTTACCATATAAGCTTGTGCCAACGTCATGGGCACGATCGTACTGTTTCTACAGGGTGATGTCATGCGCCTCTGGCCAGTCACAGACCCAGAGTCCGCGGCCCCAAAAAGAAGAGGGGTGAAGATGGATGCTTCCACCAGCGGGGACATCGCGGTCTTCATTTGCAGGTACAGTAAGTGGCACATAAAGGACTAATTTCTTTCTTAACATAAAGGACTAGTATGCAATGCATACTAGCCCATTATGCTTTTACTTTGCAGGGAACAAAAGAGGAAGTAAAACACATCAGGGTTTACTTCCTCTTTAAGGAGGCTTTAGGGACCAGTCTCCAATAGCAGTTGGACTAAGGCCCTGGACCTGTATAGCACCCTGAAGCTAGTTCCCCCTGTGTCCTGGTACAGTCATCCAAGGCTCAGCCGAGGAGTCAACCAAGCCAAAAAGCTGCAAAAAGAAGCTGCATGTGCCAGGTATAAATCTTGCAAGAAAAGTCTTGAGGAAAAAAACTAAAAGAAAAAAAAGGTTGGTTTCTCTAAGAACAAAGAAAAGCCTGCCATTCACCTAGCAAAAAAATGAATGCATGAAGTGTCCAACCACCAGAAGGCAGCTGCCTAACCCATTGCTTACAGAATTACCATCCTGTCTCCTGTGATGTACAACTTATAAATATTGATTAGAGTCTTTGAAAAAGACTGGCCATATACAAGCTAATTTTTCAGATTTTATAAAATCTTATAAAGATCTCTAAGAAGTGTAATCAATACAATCAGTTATGGTAAAATACATATACCACCCAAAAACAACTTATACTATTCAAAGTAAATTCAAACAGATAAAAAAAAAAAACAATCACCCTAAAATCAAACAGTGCATACAATTACTTCGAAATTGTAAAAGTCATCATCATTTGTTGACTTGGAAATCATATTGACATCATTACTATGGAGTATTTGTCAAAAAGCCTTTGAAATGTCTGGACAATTGTCTCTGTCCTGTCTGAACAGCATCAAAAAACAAAACAGTATACTATATTTATCAGTGCAATAAACTCACCGAGCCCAGTTCTTGTCCAAGAGCTGCATTCACAACACCCTTGAGGATATACTCCTGTATGTTGCAAAGGAAAGGCATTTGTATTACAGTTATTTATAGGTGTTATGCAGAAATGTAGATATAAAACTACATGTATTTCCGAATTCAAAACATGTAAAAGCAATTATGATGCCTTTCTATACATAATACAACCATTAGTTATTACACACTATCACAGAAGTAGATAGCTCAGTTTGAGCTCAGGCTATTGACCTCCCTGGCGGTAATCCCGAGTCTGGCTCGGGGTGGATTTTTCATGTAGAAAGCGGTAACCCAGAGCCAAACTCGGGATCACATTGCAGGATACAGGGAAGTTACTTACCTTGTCCCTGGATCCTGCGATGTGTCCCGCTGTGTGTGCGAGCTGTCTCCTCGCTCGATCCACACACTGGTGACTGCCGAGTGCCGCCGAGCTCCGTTCCCTGCGACGTTGCAGCGCACGGGGGCGGAGTTTGGTGGGAAATTCAAAAAAATAAAAAAACACAGTACACATACAGTACATCTGTATCTTACAGATTAGTGCTCTATAAAAAAAATACACATCCCATTTGTCCCTAGTGGTCTGTCCGGTGACCTGCATGCAGTTTTATATTATAAAAACTGTTCTTTCTGCCTGCAAACTGGAGATTGTCCATAGCAACCAAAAAGTGTCCCTTTATTTGAAAAGTGGTTTTAGACTAGCTATAAAACAGCGATAATAAATTAGAATCACTCGCAGAATTGAGCGATAGCGAATTTTGGGGAAATTTGTCATCAAACACTAAATCTAATGACAGCGACAATTCTGCAACTGAGCAACTTTCAGTGTTTTTGATTTGATTACATAAGTGAATAATTTTTATTATTATTATTATATTATTATTTGTTATAATTAGTTATAGTTATTTATTATATTATAATTTATGATTTTGTGTTTCAAACTTTATCATACCCGGGATGTCTACTAGCGTCTTGTTTGGACAGATTTAAGTAAGTAATTACTAATAATTGCAAGCCTACAATATAAAACTCCAAATTTCCATGCAAAATAATTGTACCACTTTTGGTACATAATTCCAGACAGAATCATACCACCAGGGAGGTTAATGCTTCTACAGCTACAATATATTACCAAAAGTATTGGGACACCTGCCTTCACATGCACATGAACTTTAATGGCAACCCAGTCTAAAGCCTCATACACACGGCTGGACTTCAAACAAACTTTTCCGTGGATTTTTGTCCGAAGGGAGTTGGCTGGGCACACCCATGGCATACACACGCTCTGACTTTTCTGCAAACTTTACCAAAAAACTTTCCCAACATCACGTAGTTTTTCTGCTCTTTACCGCCACCCTTTGGTCAACTTCTGCTATTGTTGGTTGATTTTAACATTGGTTCTGGGCATGCGTATTTGTACCTCGGACAAAAGTCCGATGGATTTCTGTACACATGATAGGACTTAGCACCATCAGACTTTTGTTGCCGAAATGTTTGTCAGTTGGCAGAGCCAACGTTTGTCCGATGAAAACCGAAAAAGTTTGTCCGATGGACACACGTCGGATTTTTTTGAAAAACTTGCTCATTTTGAAGTTTGTTGGCAAAAAGTCTGACCGTGTGTACGGGCCTTTAGTCCGTAGGGTTCAATATTGAGTTGGCCCACCATTTGCAGCTATAACAGCTTCAACTCTTCTGGGAAGGATGTCCACAAGGTTTAGGAGTGTGTCTATGGAAATGTTTGACCATTCTTCCAGAAGCGCATTTGTGAGGTCAGGAACTGATGTGGACGAGAAGGCCTAGCTAGCAGTCTCCACTCTAATTCATCCCAGAGGCGTTCTTTTGGGTTGAGGTCAGGATTCTGTGCAGGCTAGTCAAGTTCCTCCACCCCAAACTCGCTCATTCATGTCTTTATGCACCTTGCTTTGTGCACTGGTCCAAATCATTTGGTGGAGGGGGGATTATAGTTAGTTCCAGTGAAGGGAACTCTTAAGGCGTCAGCATACTAAAGACATTTTGGACAATTTTATGCTCCCAACTTTGTGGGAACAGTTTGGGGATGGCCCCTTCCTGTTTCAACATGACTGCGTACCAGTGCACAAATCAAGGTCCATAAAAACACGGATAACAGAGTTTGCGGTGGAGGAACTTGACTGGCCTGAACAGAGTCCTAACCTTGACCTGATAGAATGCCTTTGGGAATGAATTAGAAAAGAAACTGCAAGCCAGGCCTTTTTGTTCACATCAGTGCCTGACATCACAAATGCACTTCTAGAAGAATAGTCAAACATTTCCACAGACGCACTCCTAAACCTTGTGGACAGCCTTCTCAGAAAAGTTACACAGTAAGTCAGGTTAAAAAAAATAGATTTTTTTTCTACTCACCGTAAAATCCCTTTCTTTGAGTTCATTGACGGACACAGCACTTCCATTCTTGACCTTAGGGTTATATCACCACCTTCAGGAGTAGGACTGGGCAGAAAAAAAAAAAGCACAGCACCGCTTAGGGCTGGTTCTTACTGGTAGTAACCTCCGCTCTGCTACAGGCAGCTCAGTTCGTTACAAAGCAGTACAAAGACAAACAGGAGGAGTGGGTGTTGTGTCCATCAATTAACTCAGAAAGGGATTTTACGGTGAGTAGAAAAAAAAATCCTGTTTTTTCTTTTGTTAATTGACGGACATCCCAAAGCAGTGCCACGAGGGGTGGGAACACAGAAAAAGGAAAAATAACCTCCACCAAAAACAGAACCCCCCCGTAAGGGGAGACAAAACCTCAAACGGCCTCCTGCAAAACTTTGCTGCCGAAACACGCATCCGAAGATGCCCAAACATCCACCCTGTAAAACTTGGTGAAAGTGTGCACGGACGACCAGGTAGCCGCCTTACACACTTGAGAAACAGACGCTTGGTATCGGAAGGCCCAGGAAGCACTAATCGCCTTGGTAGAATGTGCCGTGATGGGAAAGGGGGCACCCGCCCCCTAATGGCATAAGCCTGGACAATAGTCTGTGTGATCCAACAAGAACTAGTGGCCAAAGAGGTCGCCAGGCCCTTCCTCAGGCCATACACATTTACAAACAGCGAATCCGACTTCCGAAAAGGAGCCGTAACCGATAGATACACACAGAGAGCCCGAACCACATCCAAAGAGTGCAAGGCGACCTCCTTGGGGTGAGACGGTTGAGGACACAAGGAAGGAAGGACAATGTTCTTGTTTAGATGAAAGGCAGATACCACCTTAGGGAGAAACAAGGGATGCAGACGCAGCACCGCCTTATCCTTGTGGAGAACCAAATAGGGAGACTTACACGACAAGGCATCAGCTCAGAAACTCACAGAGTGGACGTAATAGCCACTAGAAAGACAACCTTCTGAGAGAGCGCGAGTAAGGGGATCTCCCTAATGTTCTCGAAAGGTGGCTTCTGAGGGCACCAGGTTTAGTTTCCATGGAGACAGTGGCGAGCGTACTGGGGGAGCCACGTGCCGAATCCCTTGAACAAAGGTACGCACCAACAAGTGAGCAGCCAACGGCCGCTGAAAAAAGATAGCCAGAGCCGATATCTGACCCTTGATAGTGCTCAAAGCCAGATTCTGATCAACCCCACGCTACAGGAACACATGGATCTTAGATACCGAATAGGAGCACGGATGCCACCCCACAGCCTCACACAAAGAGATGTAAGCCTTCCAGGTGCAATGATAAATCCTCCGTGAAGTGGACTTGCGCGTCTTCAACACAGTGGGAATCACAGAAACCGGCAACCCTGATCTCTCAGCACCTGGCTTTCAATAGCCAGGCTGTCAAAGCCATAGACGGTAAAGCAGGTTGGAATTTCGGTCCCTGGGACAGGAGGTCCCCCCGCACCGGCAGTCGCCAGAGGGCGTCCACCACTATCAGTACCACGTCGGTGTACCATGGACACCAAGGCCAATCTGGAGCGATTAGAATAACCCACATTCCCTCGGCCTATACCCTGCGTAGCAGACGAGGGAGGAGCTTGAGAGGAGGGAAGGCATAAATTAGCTGAAAATGCCCCCATGGCACCACCAGCGCGTCCGATGCATCCGCCAAGGGATCCCTTGTTCTGGCAACAAATCTCTGCATCTTCCGATTGAGATGGGAGGCCAGAAGATCCACCTCCAGCGTGCCCCACCGGAGGCAAATTAGGCGAAACACCTCTGGATGCAGCGACCACTCCCCCTGATCCAACAACTGATGGCTGAGGGAGTCCGCTTGCCAGTTTTCTACGACAGGAATGTAGACGGCGGAGAGAGCCGGCACATGAAGTTCTGCCCACCGCAGAATGTGAGAGACCTCCAGGGCCACTGCTGAGCTACTCGCCCCCCCTGGTGGTTGATGTAAGCCACCGCTTTGGCATTGTCCGACTGGATCCTGACCGGACGACCGCGCAGAGGTTGTGTCCAAATGGAGAGGCATAATCGTATCGCATGCAACTCCAGAACGTTGATCAATAGATGAGACTCTGACGTCCAGCGGCCCTGGGCCGATCGAAGGACCAGAAATCCCCCAGCCGGTCAGGCTGGTATCCGTCGTGATCACCGTCCAATGGAGAGGGAGAAACGACTTCCCGGTCTGTAGGGCCGGAGGCCGTAGCTACCAAAGCAGCGAGGCCATGGTCAGACGGCCCACGCGGATCTGACAATCCAGAGATGCCGGGGATTTGTCCCATTTGTATAAGATCTCCCTCTGCAAGACCCGAGTGTGAAACTGGGCATACGGGACCGTTTCGAAGGTGGCTACCATGAGGCCCAGAACCCGCATGCAAAAAATGTTGGGACGACCACTTGCGGGACAGCAGCTTAACCCACTCGGTAAGCGTCAGCAACACCAGAGCCATGGCAAACACCAGACGAAGGGCCGAAACTGCCATCGTAAACATAGACCGAGCGACCGCCTTATCCTTTCTGTCGGCAGGGTCCTTGAAAGAAGGGGACCCCCTCCACCGGAATCATGGTCGCCTTGTTCAACATAGATACTGGAGGATCAACGACAGGAGGGGAAGATAATTTCTTCAGCAGACTCTCCTCAAAAGGGGTAATGCACCGAAAAACGCCTCGGGACTGAAAAGGACCGCTGTGGGCATTCCAAATCCTTGTAAATAAAGACAGGTAAGGAAACACCTTAGCGGTGCAGACCGGGTTATGAGACCCGAAGGGGACAGACACGTCTTCAGACCCCCCGGCCGGATCCTCAAATTTCAAGGTATTGCACACGTCGTAATAAGTGCGCCCACCAGCAGAGTGGGGGTTACTACCAGTAAGGACCGCCCCTAGGCAGTGCTGTTCTTTTTTTTTCTGCCCAAGGTCAAGAATGGAAGTGCTGTGTCCATCATTAAATGAAAGAGAAAAAGGCCATCTAGTTCAACCAAAAAAATAAAAAAAATCATACAATCCCATATACACAATTCTATAACCACAGTTGATACAAAGGAAGGCGAAAAACCCCAGCAAAGCATGATCCAATTTGCTTACAGCAGGGGAAAAAAATTCCTTCCTGATCCCCCGAGAGGCAATTGGATATTGCCTGGATCAACTTTACCTATTAATGTTAATACCCAGGTATACCATGTACATTTAGGAAAGAATCCAGACCCTTTTTAAAGCAATCTACTGATCTGGCAAGAACCACGTCTGGAGGGAGTCCATTGCACATTTTCACAGCTCTTACTGTGAAGAAACCTTTCCATATTTGGAGATGAAATCTCTTATCCTCTAGACGTAAAGAGTGCCCCCTTGTCCTCATTGATGACCTTAAAGTGAATAACTCAACACCAAGTTCAATATATGGACCCCTAATGTTTTTGATCAAATCCCCCTCTAATCTCCTATTCTCTAGAGATAATCAATTCTGTTCTTCTAATCTTTCCTCATAGCTGAGCTCCTCCATGCCTCTTATCAGTTTGATTGCCCTTCCCTGCACTTTCTCCAGTTCCCCAATATCCTTTTTGAGAACTGGTGCCCAAAACTGAACTGCATATTCCAGATAAGGTCTTACTAATGATTTGTACAGGGGTAAAATGATACATCTCTCTCTCTCTGGAGTCCATACCTCTCTTAATACAAGAAAAAACTTTGCTCGCTTTGGAAACCGCAGCTTAGCATTGCATGCTATTGTTAAGCTTATGATTAGGGTTGTCCCGATGCCACTTTTTTAAAATCGAGTACATGTACCGATACTTTTTTTTCCAAGTACTCGCCGATACCGATTCCTTTTTTTTATGTCATGTGACAATTTTTTTTTTACATTTTTTTTTTTTTTTACAATATATATATATATATAATTTTTTTTTTACAATGCTTTCTATTTTTGTGGGGGGGGGGGGGGGGAGTTAGTGGACAGTCAGTGATTATTTTATTTTGTTTATTATTTTTTCAATTTTACATCAGAATATTTATTACTGTTTCTTTATTTTTTTATTCAACCCTGTTGGAGGTTGGGGGGGGGGGGGGCTTCGGTGAGACCCCTGATATCTTCCCTTTGAGATTCCCCAGTCTCTTTCTCAGCAGTCTCAGCTGCACTGAAGATGAATGGAGAGGAGACACAGTTTACAATGCTCAGTTATGTTGTATAGGAAGGAGAGGCTTAAATGGACTATGTTGGCACCATATGTGAGACCAATATACAGTCAAAGGTATAAATATAAAATGTTTTTATTACACAAATATAAAACAAGTTTACCATGTACATGTTTATAGATTAAAAAATCGTTTTGTGACAAACATAAAACCACTCATATAGGCATACCATTGTTGCCAATGGAATGTCATACATATACAGTAGCATAGCATACAAGACTCAACATGTTTCGCGCTTTATGATTCCGTAGAATCCGCTTCTTCAGGAGCTAGATACAAGCAATATTTTTTAGTAGATAAACATAAGTTTTGTCACGTAGCTATAAACAAAAAAATTACATGACTAATGTAAAAAATAGGAAAATGTGGATATATAAAGTTATATTTTACAATAAAAACATGTATCCATCACATGAACCATAAAGCCAGACAGGGCCCCAAAGTCTCACCATGCTCAGTTATGAATGGACAGAGTCAGTGATCACTAACTCTGTTCTTTTGGAAAAGGAAGGAGCCGGTAAATGAAGGGGGGGGACCAGAGGAGCGCACGGAGAGGGAGCGGAGGACAACGGGGGGAGGGATGACGGCCAGAGGAGCCCACGGAGAACACAGAAGAGAGCGGGAGGAGGATACAGGGGGCACTCAGGAACCATCGGTGCGGCGGCGGGGGTAGTTATAATCACTGATCTTCCTGTGTGGCTTTCTGAATGATGATTATAACTTCCCCCGCCAAATCGATTGTCCCCGAGTGTCCAGGTATCGGACTAGGCATCAGGAGCATTTGCACAAGTACTCCTGCAAATACTCGGTATTGGGACCGATACCGATATTAGTATCGGTATCGGGACAACCCTACTTATGATCTAGTAAAATCCCCAGACTCTTCTCCACTCCACCATTGATTTTCCCAGTTGTACTCCCCCTAGTATGTATGATGCATTCATATTCTTAGCCTTTCAAGTGCATAACTTTACATTTATCAACACTAAACCTAATTTGCCACTTGACGGCCGCGCTATAGCCAAAAGACGGCTACAGTGCGGACCTCAAATGCCGGGAGGGCGTCCATGTTTGTCCTCCCGTTTTCGCGCACGCCACACGCGCTCTGCGATTGCAGAGTTCTTTGGACTCGGCTGATCACAGAGCAGGGTAAAAGGCCAATGACAGCGGGCCCTTTATCAGGTGATCAGCTGTCAGACAATGACAGCTGATCATGGAAGTCAACAGAAGCTGGTTACCGGCTTTTTTTCCTTTACGCTGTCAGCATGAAGAAAAGAATAAAGCCGGTAACCGGCTTCTGTTAGAGGGACATCGGTCCCCTAAGTGCCAAAAATCCGTGCTGAAAAACCGTGCCCACCAGTGTCCATCAGTACTGCTAATCAGTGCCCACCAGTACCACCTATGAGTGTCCATCAGCGCCGCATCATCAGTGCAGCCTATCAGCCATCAGTGAAGGAGAAAAATTACAAAATATGAAAAACATTTTTTTTTCAAAATTTTTAGTCTTTTTTTGTTTGTTTGGCAAAAAATAAAACACACAGTGGTGATTAAATACCACCAAAAAAAAAAAGCTCTATTTGTGTGAAAAAATAAAGATAAACTTTTTTATTTAGGTACAGTGTTGCATGACCGTGCAATTGTCATTCACAGTGTGAAGGCACTGAAAGCTATAAATTGGCCTGGTCTGGAAGGGACGTATAAGTGCCCAGTAAGCAAGTGGTTAAGCAGTGCATTGAGGTCATTTTTTAAGTTGGAGACATCTTGTAAGGAAGTTATTCCACTGCAAAGCTTGGTGTCATCTGCAAAGATTTTTAATCCCAGACACTACATCATTAATAAAGATATTCAAAAGTAAGGGTCCCAACACTGAACCTTGGGGTACACAACTAATAATCTTAGACCATTCAGAGTAAGAATGATTAACCACTACTCTCTGAATTCTGCCTTTTAGACAGTTTTTTATCCATTTGCAAACTGATATTTCCAATCCTGTAGACTTTACCTTACACATGAGCCGTGTGTGGGGAACTGTATCAAACGATTTTGCAAAATCCAAGCATACCTTGTCCACCGCCACCCCTCTGTCCAAGGTTTTACTTACCCCCTCATAAAAAGATATCAGGTTTGTTTGACTTCTGTCTTTCATGTATCCATGCTGTCTGTTGCTTAAAATATTATTTTTTTATAGCAAAAACTCATCTATGTGGTCTTTATTAAACCCTCCAGTATCTTCCCGACTATAGTTAAACTAGCAGTTCTATAGTTATTTGGTAAATACTTTGATCCCTTTTTAAATATAGGCACCACATTGGCCCTACGCCAATCCAGTGGTACTATTCCAGTCATTAATGAGTCCCTAAAAAATAGACACAATGGCTTTGAAAAGACAGAGCTCAATTATTTTAGGATCTGTGGGTGGATGCCATCTGGTCCAGGTGCTTTATCCACTTTATTATGTCTAAATATTTCTGGACCAAATCCATTTTGAGCCATTGTGGATCATTTGAAGTTGTGTTAATACCACCCCCATTAGGGGCTTGAGCTCCCCCATGCTCCTTTGTATACACAGAGCTAAAGATGATATGTAATACATTTGCCTTCTCTTTTTCCCCAGTCACCCACTCCAGATGATTTTGTAAAGGGCCTACATGCTCAGACCTGACCTTTTTACTATTAATATATTTGAAGAATTTTTGGGGATTTGTCCTACTATCTTTTGCAATATGTTCGTTTTGCATTTTTGCGTCCTTGATTTTCTTTTTACATATTCTGTTTTATTCTTTGTAACATTTAAACAATGATAGGGTTCCTTCATTTTTATATTTTTTAAAAACTATTTTCTTATTGTTTATAGCTTTTTTTACTTTGGCAATGAACAATATTATTTATTTTAAGCCTTTTAATTTATTGCCCATGGGAAAATACTTTGCAGTGAGTTTGCTTACAGTCCTTTTGAAGAATAGCCGTTTCTGTTCTGTGTTTATCGATGCCAATATTCCCTCCCAGTCTAAGGCCTCATGTAAACTGCTGCTGGTAAACGGACGTTTAGGAGCAGTTGGGCATTTTTTTCAGCTGCCCCTGAACTCTCCTATATGTCCCGGTGTAAACCAGGAATTGGTATCCCTGAAAGTTCATGCATGTTCGCATTTGTCTTTCCTTTGGTCAGGGGTGCAAATGAATTTGGCCCTGAATTTGAAATTGGTTTCAAGTTTTCATTTGATTCAGGACATTGTCTTGCCTTCTTTTTCCTAGTCCACAGTCACCAGGAGAAAAAGTTCTTCATACTTTGGATGGTGTTTACGCTGTCAGGTCCTATTTAAAGCGGAGCTCCACCCACAAGTTCAGCTTTAAGGACTCGTCCCCCGCTCCTCTTGATGAATTGGCACTTTTGAGGAGGGGGTGCGGGACTGCCTAAGCGATCGGGGGCGGAAGTTCTCCTCCCTCGCCCTCCTGCAGTCTTCTGGGACACATGATAGGTCCCAGAAGACTGCATCCAGCATTCACGATGAGCAGCGCTGCTCGCACATGCACAGTGGGCACCCAGCTGTGAAGCCGCAAGCTGTCACAGCCAGGTTCCCACGGTTGAGATACCGGCACTGAGGAAAATGGACAGCGGGTGAGCACACCGCTGGATAGTGGGACAGGTGAGTGGCTGTTTTTTAAAAGTCAGCAGCTACAGTTTTTGTAACTGCTGACTGATTTTTTTTTTTATAGGAGACTGGAACTCCTTTCTAAAACGCACAGACGTTTGCATAAGAATACATGATTATGGGTGTACAAAATGCATGTTTGGACATGTTTGTGTAAAAACAAAAACAAAACATGTTTATTGTCGATCACATAAATACTACGCGTGATCACATAAGGTGACAGGATCACTTAAGGATACATGGTCACATAAAGATGCATGTTTGTTTGTATAGATATACATGGTTTTTACATAGTCACATAAAAATGCTTGATCACATAAAGATGCTTGGTTGCATAAATATGCTTGATCGCACAAAGGATGCTTAATCGCACAAAGGATGCTTAATCACACAAGGATTCTTGATCGCACAGAGAGGCTCAATTGCACAAGGACGATTGATTGTCTAAAAATGCTTGATCGCACAAGGGTGCTTGATCACACAGAGGCTTGATCGCATAAAGATGCTGGATCACATAAGGATGCATGGTTGCATAATGAGGCATGTTAATACATGTTTACTTAAATATGCATGTTTCCTCATGATCACATAGGAATACATGTCTTCATAGATACATGTTTCGTAATGGTGCACAACACGTTTCATAAACACATGCTTGCTTTGCAAAGATGCTTGTTCCATGGCACACGTGCTACATGAATGCGTGTGTACAGCACACACTTTTCATATTTTGCCTAAAAGCATATTTGTATGGACTCATGCTTCCATGAACGCACGCTTCCATAGAGGCATATTGCTTTAACACATGCTGCATACATTAAAGCTGTATACGTATGTACTTGTTTTTTTCTGGATCTATTTACCTATGTGCATAGGACTACAGAAGTGCCTGAGGGCAGAAGCCTACAAAACAGAGTCCCAAGGCCTCCTTATGAAGGGGCGCCTCCGCTCGATCGAGGTGTGGGGGGGGGGGAACTTCTGTGGTTTTCAGGGACTTGACAAGAAGAGATCCTAGATGGCTGGGTCATCTCTGTGGTAGCTCTTGGCTACTCCCCAAAGACCCAACAAAAATAATGTTTTTATTTCTGGCGCTAGACCGATTGATGTCTCAGGGTGTAATCATAGAGACCCCCTCAGAAGAGCAGAGTATGTGGTTTTATTCAAATCTCTCCACAGTGCCGAAACCGATTGGAGATGTCAGACCCGTTTAGATATCAAAATCTGAATTGGTTCCTAAACATCCGCTCCTTTCGCAGGAAGTCAATCCGGTCAGTCGTTTCCACCTTATGGGGAGGATAATTTCTAGCGTCAATAGACATCAAAGATGCATATCTGCATGTGCCAAATTTTTCCCGCTCACAAGAAGTTTCTGTGTCTTGCGGTAAGGCACCGCCACTTTCAGTTTGTGGCCTTACCCTTCGTGTTAGCCACCGCTCCCCGGGTATTTACAAAATTTTTGGCCCCCCGGTACTAGCAAGACTAAGGGGCCAGGGTATAGCACTAATGGCATACCTAGACGACCTGCTGCTGATAGACCAGTCGGTGGCATGGTTAAACCAAGGGGTGTCCAGTACGGTCAGGTATCTGGAACACCTGGGTTGGATTCTCAACCTAGAAAAATCATCCTTACGACCAGTAAAGAGACTGGAGTATTTAGGCCTGGTCATAGATACAGCCCAAGAAAGAGTATTTTTGCCCCAGGCAAAAGTCAATGCTATAAAGGGAGCTGGTCCAGGTTGGTCAGGACGAGGAAGGATTCTTCCATTCGCCTTTGTATGAGGATTCTAGGGAAGATGGTGGCTTCCTTCGAGGCAGTTCCCTATGCCCAGTTTCATTCAAGACTGTTGCAATACAGTATTCTGTCTGCTTGGAACAAGAAGACCCAAGCCTTGGATTATCCAATAAAAAAAAAATGCTTTAATAACACAATGCATCAAAGAACTCACTTCTTGGATTGCTGTAGAAGGCATAATTCTGGTCCAAAACGATCAAACTCCGCTGGTGGGTGGTCTCAGGGAACAGCAGACATCTGATTGTGTAGAGCGGGATCCGGTAATAAGTCCGTATAGGATAGTTTCCGGGTGGTCGCTGTGGTGAGCCAGGGAGAGGGCTGGAACACCGACTCAGTCCAGCTGGGACGCAACACTCGGCGGAGTGACGTCAGGACCGGCATGCGACGCGTTTCAATGCTAGCACAGAGAGACGTTGTGGGTCTCTGCGCGCATCTTTTTCAAGCTAGTCTCGTTTTGGACCAGAATTATGCCTTTTACAGCAAACCAAGAAGTGAGCTCTTTGATGCATTTTGTTATTAAAGCATAACAGTTTTAAACTAAGTGGCGCCCTTTTCTTTGTTTTTTTTTGTTACATATGTTGGAGTTTGGCTTCAGCTCCCACGCGTGGCTGCCCAGTTTATTATAAGACTGTCAACTCACATAAAGCTCAGTGCAGCTTAAATGACTTTATGGTAAAATCAATCTGTTTGTTCCTATGTTTCAATATGCGCCAGCTCTGTATAAAATTTTTGATTATCCAATGAACCTGGCCCCAAAGATGCGCCAGAGTCTGTTGGTGGATGATAACCAGGAATTTACAGAAAGGGAAATCCTTCATTCCGGTTACCTGGAAGATAGTAACAACGGATGCCAGCCTATGGGGCTGGGGAGCAGGCCTAGAAGAGACCACTGTTCAAGGGAAGTGGTCAAAGTCTGAGAAGACCTTGCCCATCAACATTCTAGAGATTCGGGCAGTACGTCTGGCTCGAATGGCCTGGACGTTCAGGTTGCGGAATTGTCCCGTCAGGATACAGTCCGACAATGCCACAGCAGTGGCCTATATCGATCACCAAGGGGGCACCAGAAGTCACGCAGCCCAGAGGGAGGTGAACCATATTCTGACTTGGGCAGAGGAACATGTTCCTTGTCTATCTGCAGTCTTTATCCCAGGAGTGGAGAATTGGCAGGCGGATTTATTGAGCCACCAACAGTTGTTCCCGGGAGAATGATCCCTACATCCCAATGTCTTTCTGGCCATATGCCAGAGATGGGGTACCCAAAGCTAGATCTGTTGGCATCCAGGTTAAACAAGAAGTTGGACAGCATTGTGTCAAGAACAAAGGATCCATTTGCGCTTGGGACAGATGCGTTGGTGACCCTGTGCGATCAGTTTTTACCGTTAAATGCATTCCCCCAGTTCAGCTGCTACTGCGGCTTCTTCGCAGGATTAGGAGGGAGCCGGTAATCCTAGTAGCTCCGGTGTGGCCCAGGAGATCCTGGTATGTATAGATTATGAAGATGGCAGTAGGGGATTCATGGACTCTTCTATCTCGTCCAGACCTGCTGTCGCAAGGGCCGATATTCCATCCTGCCTTACAATAGCAAAATTTAACGGTTTGGATATTGAAGCCCACATTCTAAAGAGTCGAGGGCTTTCAGGTTCAGTAGTTACCACCCTGACTAATGCTAGAAAGCCGGCCTCTAGGACCATTTATTATAGGGTCTAGAGGGCCTATGTCTCCTGGTGTGAAGCCAAGGGTTGGCACCCTCGAAAGTATGTCATAGGGAGAATTATTACCTTTCTGCAGTTGGGGGTAGAAATGAAGCTGGCCTTGAGTACGATCAAGGGTCAGATCTCGGCCTTGGCAGTATTTTACCAAAGGCCGCTTGCTTCTCATTCTTTGGTCTGGGCCTTTGTACAAGGGGTAACTTGGATAACTCCGCCAGTTAGGTCACCCTTGTGCCCATGGGATTTGAATATAGTTTTGTCGGTTTTGCAGAGACAACCCTTTGAGCTGATACACAATATTCCTTTGCTTCTTTTGACAAGGAAATTGGTGTTCTTAGTTGCAGTAACCTCTACAAGAAGAGTGTCAGAATTGTCTGCTTTGTCCTGTAAAGAGCCATACTTAATATTCATAAGGACAATGTGGTGTTGCGTCCTCACCCAACCTTTTTGCCTAAGGTTGTGTCAGATTTTCACCTGATCCAGGATGTTTCCCTGCCTTCCTCGCCGCCTTACACACTTGTGATACAGACGCTTGTTGTTGGAAAGCCCAAGAGGCACCAATAGCCCTGGTCAAATGCGCCGTGACAGGAAAAGGAGGTGCCCCCCCCCCATAAGGGCATAGGCCTGGATGACGGTCTGCCTGATCCACCGAGAAATGGTGGCCGACTAAGCCGCCAGGCCCTTCTGCGGACCAGACACTGACACAAACAGTGAGTCAGACCTCCGGAATGGAGCCGTAGCAGACAGGTACACCCGCAAGGCATGTACCACGTTTAAAGAATGCAGCGCAACCTCCTTGGAATGCGATGGCCTAGGACACAAGGATGGAAGTACAATGTCCTCATTCAGGTGAAAGGCCGAAACCACCTTCGGAAGGAGGGAAGGCTGCGGGCGTAGCACCGCTTTATCCTTATGGAGGACCAAATATGGGGACTTGCAAGACAAGGCCGCCAATTCAGAAACCCTCCTGACGGATGCGATGGCTACTAGGAAGGCAACCTTCTGAGAGAGCGTCAAAGGGGGAATTTCCCTGATGTCCTCAAATGGAGGTTTCTGAAGTACAGAGAGCACCAGATTCAAATCCCACGGAGGTAGTGGTCGGACCGGAGGAGCCACATGTCGGACCCCTTGCACAAAAGTACTCACCAATGAATGAGCCGTCAGGGGTCGCTGCAAGAAAACAGCCAAGGCTGAAATCTGGCCCTTAATGGTGCTTAAGGCAAGTTTCTGATCCACTCCACGCTGTAAAAACAGCAGGATCCTGGAAACCGAATATATCCGTGGACGCCATTCCATCTCCTCACACAGAGATGTAGGCTCTCCACGTGCGATGGTAGATCTTCCTAGAAGAAGACTTCCCTGCCTTCAACATGGTTGAAATGACCGAATCCGACAGGCCTCGGTCCCTTAGTACCTGGCTTTCAATAGCTATGCCGTTAAAGCCAGCGACTGTAAAGCAGAATGAAGAATGGGACCTTGCGAGAGAAGGTCCTCCCACATTGGTCGTCGCCATGGTGCATCCGCCACCAGGCGCACTAGATCGGCATACCAGGGACGTCTGGGCCAATCCGGGGCGATGAGAATCACCGGAATCCCCTCGGACCCTACTCTGCGGAGCAGACGAGGAAGCAATTTTAGTGGGGGAAAGGCATAAATTAGCTGATACTGACCCCACGGGGCCACCAACGCATCTGCGCGTCTGCCCAGGGATCTCTGGACCTGGCCACGAACCTTGACATCTTGCGATTGAGTCGAGAAGCCAGGAGATCCAGGTCTGGCGTGCCCCATCTCTGGCAAAGGAGTTGAAAAACCTCCGGATATAACGACTATTCCCCTTGGTCCAGCATTTGGCGACTCAGATAGTCCACCTGCCAGTTTTCCACACCCGGAATGTAAACTGCCGATAGAGCCGGCACACTCTTTTCCGCCCACTGCAGGATGTGCGCGACCTCCAACGCTGCAGCCGAGCTTCTTGTTCCTCCTTGATGGTTGACGTATGCCACAGCCGTGGCGTTGTCTGACTGGATCCTGACTGGACGCCCTTTTAGCCTCTGTGACCATTTGAAGAGGCACAGCCTGATTGCCCGTAGTTCCAGGACATTGATCGGCAGTTGGGATTCGTCCAGTGTCTAGCGGCCCTGGGCCGCCTGAACCCCCCAGACTCCCCCCTAACTGGTCAGGCTGGCGTCCGTCGTGATCACAGTCCAATGAAAGGGGAGGAACGACTTCCAGGACCGAAGAGCCGGGGATCTCAGCCACCAACTCAGTGGCCCTGACTAGATGGCTTAACTAAATCTGACGATCCAGAGACAACGGAGATTTGTTCCATTTGGAGAGAATCTCCCTTTGCAAGGCCCGAGTGTGGAAATGGGCAAACGGCACTCAAAAGAGGCTACCATGAGGCCCAGGACTCGCATGCAAAAACGGAGAGACGACCATTTGCGGGAAGTCACCAACCTCACCGCAGTCTGGAGTGTCTGCAACTTTCCCAAAGGAAGAAAGACTCTGGCCTCCGAGGAGTCCAGAATCAACCCCAAGTACTCTAGGCGCTGGGTCGGTACTAACACCGACTTCTAGAGGTTCAGGACCCAAACTCCCAGAGGGTCTGACTGGCTATAGACACATCCTCCTTTAATTCTGAGCTTGAAGCAGCTCTCAGAAGAAGATCGTCCAAGTAGCCCACGATAGCAATGCTGCGCTGTCTCAGCAAAGCTAAAATCGGGGCCAGCACCTTGGTGAAAACTCTTGATGCCGACGCTAGGCCAAAGGGAAGAGCCACAAATTGATAGTGGTCTTCGCCGGTCGCAAAGCGCGGAAGTCCCCCGGATGGAGCACAGCAACCACCGAACAAATCGATTCCATCTGAAACTTTTGAACCTTTACAAAGGCATTGAGGGCTTTGAGGTCCAAGATTGGACGTCCTTCTTTGGGACCACAAACAGATTCGAGTAGAAACCCTGAAACCTGTCCTGCGGTGGTACGGGTATGATTACCCCGCCCCTCAACAAGTCCTGCACTGCCCCCAGCAGGGCAGTCTGACGAGCCGGAAGGAGAGGCAGATTTGAGGGAAAGAATCTGTTTGGTGGGCAAGAAAGAAACTACCCTGAAGTGACCACCTCGCAGACCCACTGGTTGGCGAGCAGGGAGGTCCACCAAGCTGCAAACCCGCCCCTCCACCCAGGAGTCGGGCGGGGGAAAAACTTAATGCGGAAGCTGGCTTGTTGGGCTTGCGCACCCAGCGACGCTTCTGTCCCCCAGCTGGAACTTTTTTCCGCTTGGGAGGGTCTGCCAGCAGGTCCTGACTGACGAAAAAAACTCTTCTGTGTGGGAAAAGAGGGCCCCGGCTTACGGCGCGGCTCTTTCCCTTTAGTGGACTGAGGGAGAAGTGTGCTTTTACCTCCAGTGACATCTTTAATGATGTCGTCCAGTGAGGCACCAAAAAGCCTCCCAACTTTGAAAGGCATATCTGCCAGCGTTTTCTTGGAAGCTTGGTCAGCGGACCAGCATTTTAGCCATATCAGGTGGCACAATACCACCGCAGATGCGGAAGTTCTAGAGATTAAAGGGGGCGCATCCAGGGTTGCATCACAGACGCACACAAGGCCCTGAACCAACTGTTCGGCCAGTGACACGCATTCAGGAGGAAGCTGATGCTCCTCCACTGTCTGGTGTAATATTTTAGCCCATTCAGTGAGTGTCTGAGACACCAAGGTTGCAGGCAATATAGGGCGCAATGCTGACCCCAGCATGGTAAACATGGAGCGGCTCACCGCTTCAGACCTCCTATCAGTAGGGTCCTTAAAGGCAGGGGTCCCCTCTACCTGGATAGTGGTTACTTTATTTAACCGAGAGACCGGGGGATCAACGACCGGAGGAGAAGCTCATTTTTTCAAAAGGCTTTCCTCAAATGGGCAATGGACCGCCATGCACTGAGGGACCACAAAGGACCTCTGCGGCCGTTCCCATTCCTTATCTATGAACTTGTCAAAGAAATCAAAGAAAACCTTAACAGAGCAAGTCGGTTTGTGCGACCCAAAAGGGACAGACCCTGCTGTGGAGGTCCCAGCTGTATCTTCCAGCTTGAGAGTGTCCCTCACAGCATGGATAAGCGCATTCACAAGTGCCCTATCTTGAGCTGACCCGGACGAGGGGTCCTCACTGGGAAGGTCCTGGTTCGCATCTTCTGACACACCAGCACTGGGTCTGAGTCAGAACATTCCCCCAGGAGCTGGCAGGGGGAGGGGACGCTTAGTACCCCCCTTGTGCCCGCACGCTGCTTCCACCCTGGCAACAAATGACTCCAGGACTGCCGACAAAGTGTCCATGGTAACCGCAGGTGCAGGGGCACCGGTTGCTGCCTCTGGAATGTTTGGGCGAAAAACGCCAGCTTCTGACTCCATATTGCCCACTGACAGCCCTTAGGGACTTAGTCAAGACACCTGACAAAAATGTCCACCCTCCTTGCTGCGCTGACCGGGAGGGTTACCCAGGGAACTCACCACCCAGCAAGAGACTGTTCAGCGCCACTGCCCGCTCTCCATACACACACACAGCGCGTGTCTGAGGAACTCTGAGGCGAATAGCGCCGTTCGCGCTGTTCAGGAAGCCATCCAGCACTAGAGGCCAAAACCCATTCCAAAATGGCCGCCATGCGCCTCTGAGAAAGAGCGCAGACCACAAGAAAATGGCCATCTGCAATGCAAACCTGCGTCACAGCGCGGCTACAGCAAAATGGCCGCCAATGGGATTTTTCAATAGTAATCACAGGCACCTGAAAAAAATGGCACCGGCGCTTCAAAAATGGTGGCCAAACAACGAGATTGACTAGAAGGCCGCAGTGGAGGCTTCTGTAAGAAAACAACTACCCCCCACAGAGAGCGGACCTGGACACCCCCACAGCCCCCAGCCGGGACCTGGAGCCCCCCTACAGGTATACCTTCAGTCGCAGAGAGCCCCGCAAGAGGAGGAGGAAAAAGGGGTGACAGAGGGAGAGAGGGGAGGGCAGGAGAACCCCTTAACTAACCCCTTGGGAATGCTCAGCTGTTCCATCCTACCGAGGCAGGAGGAACTGTACTCACCCGTCCTTGTGAGGACCTGCTGGTGCGTTCCTGACAGACCTACAACTGAGCAGTACGGAGTAGCTGTTGGCCCGGTCCACTGTGACAGCAAGCAGCCCGGTCATATGTGAACCCTGGAGCAAAGCTCACCGGCCAAACCTGGAGCCATGGGGTATGTCGTGGCCGACCCAGCGCATAGCTAAGTCCTGCTCATGCTCAATGGCCGGACTGGTGGGACTACAAGGATCTATAATATCCAGCGTGTCACCCAGCCGGCAGATGATAGACAATTTCTTAAAAGAAAATCAAAAAATAATAATAAAATAATAAAATTTCTTCCGGACCCTGGGCCAAAAGGGAGCCAGGTCCTTCTCCTCTACTAGGCAGAAAAAAAAAACTGAGCTGCTGACTGCAGGGCGGAGGGTTATGTCCGGAGGTTATGTTCAACTCTGTTAAAGTAACATGTATTTAAATATCTAACATGTTCTGCCTAGTCCTCTCCTATAGAACAGGAACATAACACAACTGTCAAGATTAAAGAGCTGTGTCCGTCCATGGACGAAACGAGAAACAAATGTTTTGTTTGTACTGCCAGAAGGCCACAGAAAGGGCCAGGCAGCATGGAAATCAACTATTGCTAAGTGGATTCATCAGGTGATTAGTCAGGCTTATGGTCTGAAAAGAAGGGCTCACTCTACCAGGGCAGTCAGTGCTTCATGGGCAGTGCAAGGCCGCTACTTGGTCGTCAGTACATACATTCACAAAATTCTTTCAGATGGATGCAAGATGACAGAAGGATGCCTCCTTTGGGCGCAGTGTGCTGCAGGCAGCAGTATAGGTTCTCACGCCTGGCGGAGGCCGCTTTGGTTTGTGTCTCCCTCCCCTCAGATGACATTGCTTTGGGACATCCCACATAGTAATTACTATGGTGCTCTGTGTCCCGTGATGTACGATAAAGAAAATAGGATTTCTATAACAGCTTACCTGTAAAATCCTTTTCTTGGAGTACACCACGGGACACAGAGGTCCTGCCCCTCTTATATATATATATATATATATATATATATATATATATAAATAACTTTGCTACAAAAACTGAGGTACTCCCTGTATGGGAGGGGTTATATACGGAGGGGGACTTCCTGTCTTTTGAGTGTACCAGTGTCCATTCACCTAAGTGAATTACTATGGTGCTCTGTGTCCCGTGATGTACTCTAAGGGATTTAACAGGCAAGCTGTTATAAAAATCCAATTTTTTTTTTTTTGCGGGATCTGTCAATTCATTACTCAAGCTCATCACTTTTCAGTGCATACGTCCACAAAGTTTTACCAAGTGGAAGTGGGAGCTTCAAAGGATACCGCTTTGGCCACAGCGTGTTACGAGCAGCAGAGTAAGTTCCTTAGCATTGATAAGCTTTTTTTTGCCTGTCTCTCTCTACCCTCAAGTGCATGAATTTTTGGGAAATCCCAGATAGTGATTATAGCCTGCTCTGTGTCCTGTGATGTATGATAAGGAATTTATTTTCTACTTACTTAGCTGTAAAATCAATTTCTTGGAGTACATTACAGGACACAGCGGTCCCTTCCCCTTTTCTGGAAGTTCATTGCTTGTGTAAGGACACCCCGAGTATGAAAGGGGTTAAAGCCGTTTAGGACATTCCATTTCTGAACACAAAGGCAGCTACCAAACACTCCAATCAGCCGAACAAGAAACCCATACGAATAACCCCCCCCCCCCCCCCCCAAGTACGAGACAAGGCTCTGTATTGAGAGTCAAACAGGAATCAGACTCTTTATTGAAAGGAATACAGGCTCTTTTTATACACTTGAGTATACTGCAGTCACCGCATGAACAATGACCCGGATTCACCCACAACATCACACAATGGTTACATAACGAGCCCCCAATATACATTATTCTGAGTGTCAATACATCCCTTAGCAGACAACAGGTGAGTTCAGCAACATCGTTAAGCAATAGACGGTCGGTCTCTTACATTGAACTTCCTGGAATGCCCATATTAGGAGTTATACTTCCTGGATAAAATCTTCATATTTCTTGAGAGATATTGTTATTGAATATTACTGTCCCATTTGTAGTAATCCAATCATATTCTCAGGGTTCATTATTTTCTTGGTCACCCTGCACCCTAAAGTGACTCCCGCCACATGGCTCCCTCCTTGTGGCACACTCCGGCAGACCCGGCTTGATCCTTCTCGGGTCAACTTGGGGATGTCCGGAACTAAGAGGCCAGGATGACGTCTGTTTGCCGGGACAACCCATCAGCATTGCCATTTTGCTTACCGGGTCGGTAGCTGATGGTGAAGTTGTAAGGTTTCAGGGCTAAGCTCCACCGCAGCAACCTGCCATTGTCTCCTGAGACCCGGTTAAGCCAAACCAATGGCTTGTGGTCGGCGACTAATGAAAATTCCTGTCCGTACAAATAAGGGTTAAACTTTTTAAGGGCCCAGACCAGGGCCAAACACTCCTTCTCCACTGCCACATAGCTCACTTTCCGGGGTAATAGCTTTCTGCTCAGGTATGTGACAGGGTGTTCTCCTGCATCCTCCCCGACTTGGCTCAGCACAGCCCCCAGTCCAAACATGGAAGCGTCTGTGTGGACAAGGAAACGTTTTTTAGGTACTGGGGCAGCCAAGACAAGGGCATTTACAAGTGCTTGCTTGAGGGCTAGAAACGCGGCTTCACAAGCTGGAGACCACCTGCCTAGGTAAATTATTTTTTGTCAGGTCAGTCAGGGACTTGGCGATAGCACTATAATCCGGGACAAAATGTCAGTAGTACCCTGCAGTCACCAAGAAGGCTAATACCTGGGTCTTAGTACTGGGTGTGGGCCAGTTAGCTACTGCCTCTACCTTGGCTGGCTCTGGTCTCTGGTTCCCACACCCTACTCTGTGTCCCAGATACTGCACCTCTGCCATACCTAGATGGCATTTGTCTGGTTTCAAGGACAGGCCTGCGGCCCGAATCTTGTCCAGAACCACCCCTACGTGAACCAGGTGCTCCTCCCAAGACCCACTGTAGATCGCAATGTCATCCAGATATGCACATGCAAAATCCTGGAAGCCATCGAGGAGCCTATCCACCATACGTTGGAAGGTAGCCGGGGCATTTTTCATCCCGAATGGCATGACCTTAGACTGGTACAGACCAAACGGGGTAACAAATGCTGACTTGGGTATAGCATCCTCGGCCAGGTGAATCTGCCAATAGTCCTTACACAGGTCTATTGTAGTTAAATAACGTCCCCTGGCTATACGATCTAGCAGTTCGTCTACCCTGGGCATAGGGTAGGCGTCAGTGGCGGCCTTCTCATTGAGTCGCCTGTAGTCCACGCAGAACCGTGTAGTTCCTTCTTTTTTAGGCACAAGGACTACAGGCAAAGCCCAAGGGCTGTCAGAGGGCTCAATGACTCCTAACTGAATCATCTCCTGTATCTCCTTCCGCAGTCCTTCTCGGACTGCTTCAGGGATACGGTAGGGGGCTGTCGAAGGGGTGCTTGTCAAGGGGTCTCTACCTTATGCACAGCCAGGGTCGTGTAGCCCGGTTTTTGGGAGAAAGTCGCCTGTTTCTCCCACAGAAGCCGCTTAGAATGTTCCTTCTTTGTGGGGCTTAACCGGTCCCCTAGCTGTACAAGGCTAATGAGGTCAGTCTGGAGGTCTCTCTCTAGTAAGTCAGGGAGGGGTAAACTTTCAGAGTCGTCCGCAGCAGGGACACATACTGCAGTAACATCCTCCTGCCGCTCCTGATACTCCTTCAGCATGTTCACATGAAAAGTTTGCTGGATTCTTTCATCTGCACAGCTGGCAATAACATAGGTAGTATCACATACTTGGGCTACTACTTTATACGGGCTTGAGCACTAGGACCTTCTGCCCAACCTGGATGATACGCTGTCGGGCCCCCCGATCGTACCATCTCTTCAGTCTCCCCTGGGCCACCTGGAGATTCTCCCTTACCATCAGAGACAGTTGCTCCATGCGGTCCCTGAGTTCCAGAACATAGGGCACTATGGGGGTCACCTCCTGCTCTGTCTCTCCCTCCCAATGTCCTCTAATGAGATCGAGGGGTCCGCAAACCTTTCTCCCATAAAGTAACTTGAAGGGAGAGAACCCAGTAGATTCCTGGGGTACCTCTCTGTACGTAAATAACAGGTCAGACAGGAAACTCTCCCAGTCTCTGCAAGCGTCCAAAAAGGTCCTCAGCATTTGCTTGAGGGTCCAGTTAAAGCGCTCGCAGAGACCATTAGTCTGGGGGTGGTAAGGTGAGCTCAGCAAGGGCTTAATATTGCACACCTTCCACAACTGCTGGGTGAGCACAGTGGTAAACTGAGTTCCCTGGTCAGAGAGAATCTCCTTAGGGAACCCCACTCTAGTAAATATCTTAACCAGGGCATCAGCTACTGTCTCTGCTTCAATGATGGACATGTCTACTGCCTCTGGGTAACGGGTGGCGTAGTCCACCACAGTGAGAATATACTTCTTCCCGGATGGACTAGGCCTGGCCAAGGGACCCACAATGTCAACGGCTATGCGGTAAAGGGGCTCCCCAATAATAGGCATGGACATAAGTCTGGCCTTAGGGTGGTCCCCCCGCTTACCTACCCGTTGACATGTGTCACACGTTTTGCAGTATTGTCGCACATCCTGGTTAAAATTGGGCCAGAAGAAATTCTGTGTAATCCTATGGACTGTGCGACGGGACCCTAGAAGTCCTGCTAGTGGTACATCATGCCCGATTCGCAGAATCTGCAGCTAGTATTTCTTAGGTGCCACCAGCTGTCGTTTCTGCAAAGGGGCTTTACTTATTGGGGATGGCATAGGGATCCTATAGAGTCTATCCCCCACCCATTCATAAAGCTCCCCATCTATTCCCCTTTCCTGAGTATCTGCCTTAGCCCTATACTTGTGTAAGGTCGGGTCCTCCCGGGTTTCTCTCCCGAATGCCTCCGGGGTATCCCAGCCTAGGGGCGCCTGATCTAAGGTACATGTCGGGGGAGATTGTCTTACCTAGGTCTCAGCAGCAAGCGGGCCGGTTCCAACAGCATGGGTCCGGGCACGGGAAGTCACTGGGTTGGCTTCATGAGGGCCCATCGGGGCGTAAGCATAAACGAGGGGGGCCAAATCATTCCCCAGTAATACATCCGCTGGCAAATCCTTCATCACCCCCACATTCATTTGTCCCGAACCAACCCCCCAATCCAGGTGAACACGGGCAATGGGTATCCGGAAGATGGTGCCTCCCGCTACCCTTATGGCTACAGTGTCTCTGGTGTGTTGGCTCTCTAGGATGAGGTTCTTCTGTAGTAGGGTCATGGTGGCGCCAGTATCACGTAGGCCATTGGCTACCTTTCCATTAACCCGGACAGTCTGCCTGTGTTACTGTCTGTTGTCCCGGTTAGCTGTTTGTACTGGATCAGCCTTGTGCAGGACGCCCCAATGTTCTTCCTCCTCAACGCAGTTGGCCGCAGGCATGGATGTGCGGGGGTTCCCCCCTGCTGGCTTTCTCCACGACTGGAACTGCCTGTCTGGATTCAACGGACAGTCTGGCTTTTTATGCCCTAGCTGTTTACACCCAAAACACCTGATGGGTTGTGAGTAGTCCTGGGAGTTGAAACTGGGCTGCTGAGAATAAGCGGCCACTGGAGGTGGTGCTGTAGGGCGGTACGACTGTGGTTGGTAGGCGGCAGCTGGAGGGGGCACCGCTGATTGATAATCCACCCGAGCTGTTGTCTTGACCACAGGGCTATCCAGTTTGCGGGTGTCTGTGTATTCGTCCACCAGGCAAGCTGCTTCAGGAAAGGTGAAAGGTTTTCGGTCCCGGACCCACTCTCTGACTTCCAGGGACAGATTGTCAAAGAAGTGCTCCAGCAGGAACAGCTGCAGCACCTCTTCCCCAGATACTGCTTGGCATCCAGCAACCCAGTGGGATGCCGAGTGGTGTAGGCGGCATGCCCACTCGGTATACGAGTCTCCAGTCTGCTTGCTCATCTCTCAGAACCGCCTCCGGTGTGACGGCATGCCTGGCCAAAAATGCTTATTTTACCAGCCTATAATTCATAATATCCTCGTCTGGGATGGTCCTGAACTCGTCACTAGCCCAGCCGGACAATTTCCCAGACAAAATGGTAACCCATTCCCCTGTGGGCACCCGGTGTAGGGCACATTGCTGTTCAAAATCAGCAAGGAACCCATCAACCTCCCCTTTGGTTTCAATTATTTTTTTAAAAGCAGCAAAATGTACCTTTCTCCTTCCAGTTGGTGCTGCTGTGACTTCTGCTGCTGCAGCACCTCTTTGCTGTAGCCAATTTGCCTCCACAGCCACTATAACTCGGTCTATGATCTCTGCTGTAGGGTTAAGACCATAATGTGCCAGTCTTGTGCTAACAGCCCGATCAAAACTTGCCTCTTCGGGTGTCCTGTCTGTTACGCTGGGCCTTTTCGGTTATGTTAGGTGTAACGGGAGGGCCCGGGGAACCCAGAATCTCTTAGAAAGTATGAGATACCCTTGCTTCAGCTTCCCCAATGCCTCTTATGTGTAAACCACCCTGTGTCCCTATTAGGGGCACAGGGTGAATGAAAACCCCACTATGATCTGTGCTAATCAGATTCAATACTGTATATACATGGCACATATTGGGTATATACTGCGTGTGGGCTGTTTATGTAATACTTGCTGTGATGCTGTGTGATTACATTCTATTGTCTATTGTGGCTTGTGGAAATTAAGCCTGTAATTATAGGTTGTGGAACTAGCAGACAGACAGGTTAATTGAAGAGATGCTGATGTGTCACCTGTCTGCTTGTGTAATGTTAATGAACCTCAAATATGCTACAGATCCTTTCATTGTGTGAAGTCTTTTGATAATGTGGATTGGAAGACAAAAGCTAGCCTAAAAGGTCATATGTCTGAGTCATCAAGCTGTAGTTAAGTAGATCATGTAAGATGTATGGTGAGAGAAAATAAGAAACTCCCCTCTATGTGTATAAAAGTTGCAATGTTTTTCAATAAAGTCAATATATCTTGGGAAGATACAGAGCGTGTTGTCTTGTTCTTCTGGAAGGATTAATCCTATGGGAAGTGGTCGCCTGACTGTGGAGCGTCGGTAGTGAATGTGTGTCCAGGAGAGGGAAGATATCTAAACGGCGTTACCCCCTTTCATATTTGGGGTGTCGTTACATTGGGTCTTTCGGCTCTATCCATTTTGACTAGTTCTGCGATAATGTCCCTCTTCTTACGGTTGTCGGCCCCCAGTTCTCCAGTAAGTCCTAGAGGGTACAGCGCTTTAGCCATTCATACCGTGCCTCCATTGGCCTGTGTCCTCTTGTAGCTGTCCTTCTGGGCTGTGGGAATCATCCCGCTGCTTGCCACCAATTGTAATGACACCCCGAGTATGAAAGGGGTTAAAGCCGTTTAGGATATTCCATTTCCGAACACAAAGGCAGCTCCCGAACACTCCAATCAGCCGAACAAACCTATACAAATAATCCTCCCCCCCCCCCAAGTACGAGACGAGGCTCTGTATTGAGGGTCAAACAGGAATCAGTCTCTTTATTGAAAGGCATACAGGCTCTTTTTATACACTTGAGAATACTGCAGTCATCACACGAACAATGACCCGGATCCACCCACAACATCACACAATGGTTACGTAACGAGCCCCCAATACACATTATTCTGAGTGTCAATACATCCCTAAGCAGACAACAGGTGAGTTCAGCAACATCGTTAAGCAATAGACGGACGGTCAGAGTTCATTAGCACACTTAATAGGTGAAGGGAAAGCTGCCTCAGACAAGATTAACACAATTTACTTATCCAGACAAAAGCAACATAGTTAAGCAATAGACGGCCGGTCTCTTACATTGAACTTCCTGGAATGCCCATATTAGGAATTATACTTCCTGGTCATAGACCTCACAGTGTACAGGGGATAAAATCTTCATATTTCTTGAGAGATATTGTTAATGAATATTACTGTCCCATTTGAAGTAATCCAATCATATTCTCAGGGTTCATTATTTTCTTGGTCTTCTAATTTTAACGAGTGGCCACGTGTCTTGTTTAACTCCCTTCCGCAAAAAAAGTCTCAAGCCTCGTACACACGACCAAGAATCTTGTTGTAAAAAAAATAAAACATAATTTTTCTCAACGAGATTCTTGTCAAGCTTTCCTTGCATACACACTGTCAATTCCAAGTCTCGTTGTTGGAAAGCGCGGTCACGTACGACGGCAGTATAAAGGGGAAGTTTGATTTCAATGGCGCCACCCCTTGGGCTGCTTTTGCTGTTCTCGTGTTACCGCGTGTTAGTAAAAGTTTTGGGACAGACGATTCGCGCTTTTAAGTCTTCGTGCTTTCAGTTCGTTTTAGCGTGACAAATGTGCTATCTCCATTACCAACGCTAGTTTTACCAGAAGGAGCGCTCCCGTCTTATACTTGATTCTGAGCATGCACAATTTAAGACTCGGAAAAGCATACACACGACCGGTTTTCTCATTGGGAAACAGGCCGACGAGAATCTCGATGAGAAAAACGAGAAAATAGAGAGCAGGTTCTCTATTTTTCTCGTCAAGAAAGCTCTCCCAACAGGTTTCTTGTTGTTTTTTGCCAAGAAAATCGGTCGTGTGTACAACGCTTTATCCCTATTGTGGTTTACCAGTATGGTATTTGTAAATTGAAATCACATCCTCTCTCAAGCGTCTCTTCTCCAGAGAAAATAAGTTCAATGCTCGCAACCTTCTTCATAACTAATGTCTTCCAGACCCTTTATTAGCTTTGTTGCCCTTCTTTGTACTCGCTCCATTTCTAGTACTTCCTTCCTGAGGACTGGTGCCCAGAACTGGACAGCATACTCCAGGTACGGCCAGACCAGAGTCTTGTAGAGTGGGAGAGTTATCGCTTTATCCCTGGAGTTAATCTCTTTTTAATGCATGCCAATATTCTGTTTGCTTTGTTAGCAGCAGCTTGGCATTGCATGCCATTGCTGAGCCTATCATCTACTAGGACCCCCAGGTCCTTTTCCATCCTAGATTCCCCCAGAGGTTCTCCCCCTAGTGAATAGATTGCATTTATATTTTTGCCACCCAAATGCATTATTTTAAATTTGTCTACATTAAACCTCATTTGCCATGTACTTGCCCACCCCATTAATTTGTTCAGATCTTCTTGCAAGGTTTCCACATCCTGCGGAGAAGTTATTGCCCTGCTTAGTTTAGTATCGTCCGCAAACATAGAGATTGAACTTTTTACCCCATCCTTCAGGTCATTTATGAACAAATTAAATAGGATTGGTCCCAGCACAGAACCCTGTGGGACCCCATACCCACCCCTGACCATTCCGGGTATTCCCCATTTATCGCCACCCTATGAACTAGCCAGTTTTCAATCCATGTACTCACTCACCCTATGGTCCATGGCAACAGACTTTATTTTGTACAGTAAACGTTTATGGGGAACTGTGTCAAATGCTTTTGCAAAATCCAGATACACCACGTCTACGAGCCTTCCTGTATCTAGATGGCAGCTCACCTACTCATAGAAGGTTGATAGATTGGTTTGGCAAGAACGATTCTTCATGAATCCATGCTGATTACTGCTAATGATATAGTTTTTATTACTAAAATCATGTATATAGTCCCTTATCATCCCCTCCAAGAGCTTGCATACTATTGATATTAGGCTAACTGGTCTGTAGATACCAGGGGTGTATTTTGGGCCCTTTTTAAATATTGGTGCTACATTGGCTTTTCTCCAATCCGCTGGTACCATTCCAGTCAGTAGACTGTCAGTAAAAAATAGGAACAATGGCCTCGCAATTACTTTGACTGAGTTCCCTAAGTACCCTCGGTACCCTAAGTACCCATCCGCTCCCCGTGATTTATTAATGTTAAGTTTCCCAAGTCTAATTCTAATTCTGTCCTCTGTTAGCCATGAGGGTGCTTCCTGTGATGTGTCATAAGTCTAAACACTGCAGTTTTGGTTACTGAAGCCCCCCCGATTCCCCCGTGAAGAATAATAAATTCAATACCTTCACCATCTCCCCATCCTTTGTAACCAGATGGCCTTCCTCATTCTTTATGGGGCCAATATGGTCTGTCCTCCCTCTTTTACTGTTTATATACTTAAAGAATTTCTTGGGATTTTTTTTGCTCTCCTCCGCTGTGTCTTTCGTGTTCTATCTTAGCCACCCTAATTGCACCCTTACAGGTCTAGTTGAATTCTTTGTAAAGTCTGAATGCTGATGATGATCCCTCAACCTTCTATTTTTTGAAGGACTTCTCTTTTGCTTTTATATGAATTTTTACATTGGCATTAAGCCATCCAGGAGTTTTGGTCGCTCTTTTTATTTTTTACTATGGTTTTTATTGAAGATAATAGTGTACAGGTACAAATATAGCAGTTGTACAATAATGTTAATACATTCAACAATAAACATTACAAAATAGAAAAACAGCTGGGGAAATTAGTTCCTTATGAGAACGTTGGAGTCTTTAATCTGAACTCTAGTTCTTGGATAAATTGGTTAAAGAAAAATTTACTTTAAGAGCCCGTCACCCCTGTCGGGAACATACTGTGAGCAGGCTGACTGTACGCTTTTCCAGGCACTATGAGTGCGACCCAGTAAATGGCCGTCCCGAGTTGGTTACCAAAGTTTATCAGAACATTGTTACTAGAACACGATACTAAAAGTAATACTATCGTTGTTTAAAGTAAGCTAGATATAATCTTTCTGTATAAACATTAATTGATCATCCAAACCAAATAGACCCGTAGTCAAGCATAACAAGTTAACAATGCTGAGCCCTAATCCACTGCACTGGTCTTGCTGAGTCACCATTAGATGCAACCAAATTCCATTTATCAAAGTATTAGAAGTAGTCAACGCTAGAGGGTACTATGAAGAGATATATCCCAGAATTTCTGATAGGTATGTGCTCGACCTTCCTTGTATGCCAACATTCTTTCCATGAAGCTCTGTGTGTTTACCCCATCAATAACTTCTGTTATATTTGGAGGAATAATAGTTCTCCATTTTGCTGCAATGGAGATACGAGCCGCATATAGAATATGTACCACTACTTTTCGGTGTCTATATGGGAAGAATTCAATCCCCAAGCTTAGTAATGCTAGATCCGGAGAAGGGTTACACTTGGATTTAGTAATGTCTGAAATAAGCGAGAAAACATCTGTCCAAAAGTCTTTCAGGATCTTACAGTGGCACATAACGTGCAGGAGGCTGCCATTACTATGACAGTCCCTCCAGCATAAAGGGGATAAGGGAGACTTCATAAAGTGAAGATGCATGGGAGTAATGTACCATCTGTGAAGGATCTTAAATGAATTGTCCCAATGGTCTACGCACGCTGAAGAGGTGCTATTGTACTCAATAGCTGTAAGCCATTGTGGCAGTGTAAAGGACCTTTGTATTTCCGACTCTCATTTATGCATGGACAGAAGTTTGGAGTGTGTAGAATGCAAGTTGCAGTATCTAGAGCACAGTGAGGTACCCTTAGTGGTGGTTTTGCACTTGTTCATTAGGAAGTCCCACATCGCTGATGGAATTTTTGTGGTAGTGTGTGGGTTTTTATTATTATATTGCTTAATTTGCTGTATCATGAAGATGTCTAATGCTGTAGGGTTCTTTGTTCGCTCTTTTAAATGTATTACCCAATGGGATGCACTGGCTAATGTCCTTATTTAATATGCTCTTAAAGCAAACCCATCTCTCCTCTGTGTTCTTTGTTCCTAAGATTTTATCCCAATTTATATCTTCTAGCAAGGTTCGTAGTTTAGGGAATTGGCTCTTTTAAAATTCAGTGCCTTTGTTTTTCCCTTGTTTCCTACTTGTGTGATTTATACTGAAGCTAATTGACCTGTGATGGCCGTTTCCTAAGTTGCCCCGTATTTCCACATCAGTGATCAGGTCTGTATTCTTGGTAATCAGTAGATTTAGTAACACTTTATTTCTAGTTGGTGCATCTACCATCTGACCCATGAAATTGTCCTGCAAGACATTTAGGAACTGGCGAGCCTTAGACAAATGTGTGGTTCCCTCCGCCCAGTCTGTCTGGATAATTAAAATCCCCCCATTATGATAACGCTTCCCATCCTTGCTGCTAATTCAAATTGTGATAGGAGGTCCGCCTCCCCCTCCTCCCTCAGGTTAGGGGACATATAGCATACTCCCAGTATTATTTTCCCCTTAGCTTCATCCCTTTGGAGCTCTACCCATAAGGATTCCACCTCCTCCCTAGCTCCCTTAGTGATGTCATCTCACACATTCACTTGTACATTATTCTTGATATACAGGCAAATCCCTCCCCCTTTTTTACCCTCTCTATCCTTGCGATAAAGGGTATACCCTTGAACGGTTGCCAGCCAATCATGAGAGCTGTTGAACCAAGCCTCTGAAGTTCCCACAAAATCTAAATCCTCCTCGTACAACAGTATCTCTAGTTCACCCATTTTGTCCGCCAGGCTCCTGGCATTGGTGAACATGACACGTAGTTTAGACCGGTCACATACTATCCTCTTATTGGGTGTTCCGAGATTGCACCTAGGACTTGTTACTATACTTACCTTGGGTTTACGTGCTTTAGTCAACCTACCACTAATGCCCCCAATACTACCCTCTGGACTATGTCCCGTGCTTACTATTTCTACCTCTGGACCCTCCGGACCCTCTCCCCCATCGTCTAGTTTAAAAACCCCTCTAACTTTTTGGCCATCTTTACTCCCAGCAGATCTGTCCCTTCTATAGTACTGGTGACCGACTGAGAATTCAGCCCAGTCCTCCAGGAACCCATGCCCCTCCTTACTACACCAGCTCCTCAGCCACTTGTTTACTTCCCTAATCTCCCTCTGTCTTTCTGGTGTGGCTTGATGTACCGGTAGAATTCCTATAAAATACTACCTTGGAGGTATTTTGCTCAATTTAGCTCCTAAGTCCTTAAAATCGTTCTTTAGGACACTCCATCTTCCTCTGACTTTGTCATTGGTGCCAACGTGCACCATGACAGCCGGGTCTTCACCAAAGTAGAAGAAATGGCTGCACTCTGTAATCAATCAAAATTATTTTATTAGAACATCCCAAGTGCTCACAAAAACAGAGAGCCGGTAGACACGTTTCACACACTTCAGGTGCGCTTAATCGTTACTGATCAATCAATTAGAAAATTGAAGAAAACAGCTAAATGGCCGCACTCAGAAAAACACCTTTTATTTGTGGCAAAACAGTGTAGAAAATCCAAAATCTGTTACATCATGGTGATGGAAGGTACAGACAGGCTAATGTGTTTCACATCAATATAGATGCTATGATTAAGCTTGCGGTTTTGTAACAATTTTCGACAATTGAATAAAGTTACAAAATTTCACATCTACCCCATGCCATGCATAGGTGAATTGATCGACTGGCTGGGAACAGCCCGATACATGACAATGCTCGATTTCTCACCAAAGGGTATTGGAAAATTCCCCTAGCCGAGTCAGCCAAGGAGAAAACTGCATTTCTAACCCCAGACGGGCCATTCCAATATAGAAGAATGCCGTTTGGGTTACAGAATGCACCGGCAACATTCCAGCGGAAAGTGGACAAGATTCTGAGGCCCCATCAGAAGTATGTGATTGTCCATAGTACAGATTGGGCCTCCCATCTGCCAAAAGTGCAAGCAGCGTTAGACTCTATAAGGAAAGCAGGGTTTACGACCAATCCATAGAAGTGTACCATTGGACAGGGAGAAGTCAGATATCTTGGGTACACTATTGGGAGGGGAGTGATAAAACCCCAAGTCAATAAAGTTGAGGCCATACAGAGTTGGCCACGTCCCAACAGCAAGAAGCAGGTACGAGCCGCTCTAGGAATCATGGGCGATTCATCCCCCATTTTGCATCTCAGGCTGTGCCCCTAACCAACTTGACAAAAGTGAAAGAGTCTGTCATGTTAAATGGACCCCAGAGGCTGATGCAGCATTCCAGTCTTTAAAAAAAGCCTTATGTAGCCAGCCAGTGTTATACTCACCGGACTTCTCTAAGAACTTTGTTGTACAAACTGATGCATCCGATGTTGGGTTAGGAGCAGTGTTGTCCCAGGTCTGGAACGGGGAAGAGCACCTGGTCATTTACCTCAGCAGGAAATTGTAGTCCCATGAGGTAAATTACGCCACGATTGAGAAGCAGTGTTTAGCGGTGAAGTGGGCGCTAGATTCCCTTTGGTACTATCTGCTAGGTAGGCACTTTGACCTGGTTACTTACTGATCACGCTCCTTTAAAGTGGATGGCTCAAAACAAGGAAACCAATGGAAGGGTAAATAGGTGGTTCCTGGCCCTACAAAAATTCAACTTTATGGTAAAGCATCGTCCTGGCGTTCAAATGGGGAATGTGGATGCTTTGTCTTGGGTACATGCGAGTCTGACTGCTTGTGTTTCAACCCCAAGGTTGAAACAAGAGGGGGGGGGGGTATGTGACAGCAGGCAGGTAAAATTGTCTGTTTTCATCCAGGATGGCAAATGTGTGTCCCAGATTCAGGCTCTATGCCGATTTGTACCACTAGGGGGAAGTGCTGAGAGTCCTGCAGGGGTAGGGGTAATGAGCCCAGCTGAATTAAGTTGGCTCATTAAGGCCTCTACAAAAACTCCCAGCATGCAAAGAGAGTTGCTCCATCCTGGAACAAGTTCTGTGCCTGTTTAGACTGGGGAGCGTGATACCTGTCTGTGCGTTGAGACAACGCCTGTGTGGCAAGCCTCTGTAACAGGGAGATAGGTGCTGGGATAGCACAAGGATGCACCCAGCTGATAGCCAGGGAAACCTGTGTATGTAGTAAGTGGCCAAGTTGGCAAGGATTTATTTTCATGTTTCGTTTTGTTGTTTTTGGATCTTTGTAAATAGTGTAAATAAACCACAACTTTGTTTTTTCACCATCACTGTTGTTTGCTGTGCCTAATTTTTGTGTAGTGAACCCATCCAGGGGGTCACACACACACCTGCTGCCGAGCTAACCCCCCTCACACAATGTGCTTACATTTTCCCTCGATTGGATAACCAAGGAACACATACATGCCGCAAGATGTACACAGTCTCCACACCCGCCGGGCATCGTACCTACCAATTTAATGAGAATTGGGATTATACCCTGTTCAAATTACCTAACATGAAGTTTCCTGACACTACTACTCAACAATACAATACACAGGTACTCAACATGACAATACACAGGTACCTGCAGACCCACATGCACTTTCAACACACAGGTACATAATACACAAGTATACACAGGTACTCCACACACTACTCAGACAACACTCAGGTACACACACTACACAGGTACTTTGAACCCTGTAATAACCTTCTATTTTCAACTCTGGTTTTTAACTCACCACTTAGCCCAGTTCCACTAACTTTTTTATTTATAGAATCTTTATTGATTTTCTTCATACTTATAAAAAACATACATGCTTATAAATATATATCACATCTTTGATATAAAGAGACATTTTTCACAGTACACAATTTCGATCTATTACCCTTTTCCCTCCCCTCTGTTCTTCCATCCTTATGCGGGTTTTAGATCTCTTTTCCTGCATTATTTTATTTTCTCCTATAGGTCATTCCTTATTACTTCCCTTCTATTTTTCCATCTTTTCCAACCATGGTTTCCACATTTTTCCAAACTCCTTGATGTTCCTTCTCTTGGCATAAACTACTTTCTCCTGCCATATTGTTTCAGTGACCATGTTGGCTCAGTCTCTTACTGGTGGGGGGTTCTCTGCTTGCCATCTCTGCGCTATTAGTTTTCGTGCCTGAAAAAGACACCTCAACACAACTTTTGTTATACTGCCCGCTCCGCTTATTCCCTCCCCCAGGCCCTGAAAGATAGGGGTGTTACACCAAGCTGGCCCTTGTCTATTAAAGTGGGTATTTAAGGCATGTCTAATTTGAAGATATTTATAAAATGCATGTTTGGGCACCGCCATACCTCCCTCCCTTGTTGATAACTGTAGGGTTTGTAACCTTATCCTGGCCTTTCCTCCTTTCAATATAAGTTCTCTAAACAGTGTGTCGATTTTTTAAACCATTTCTTATGTATCCATACTGGAGTATTATGCAATAAATATAATAATTGTGCCATCCACAGCATTTTAATCAGGTTGCATCTCCCTGCAACCGATAATGGAAGACACCGCCATATTTGAATTTTATTTTTAAATTTGGACAAGAGGGGGGACTATATTGTTTAAATATTTATTTGGGTCTCTTGTTATATATATACCCAAGTATTTCATTATCTCAACTATTTCCAGCTGGAGAATTTCTACTAAGGTTTGGTTCCCAATACGGTCCACAGGCATTAATGCTGATTTTTCCCAATTTATAACTAATCCCGAATGTCTTCCAAATTCTCTAAAAATACTAATTGCCTGCCTAAGGGAATGCTCTCTGTCCCCAAGAAAGAGGAGAATGTCGTCCACGTATAGTGCGATTCTCTCCTCGCCCGTCCATCTCACAAATCCTTCCATATTTGTATTCGATCTTATTGCAATGGCCAGTGCTCCATTGGTAATGCAAAAAGCCGGGGTGACAGTGGGCACCCCTGTCTTGTGCCCCTCTCTAATTGAATCTTACCTGAGTAATCGTTGTTAACTCTAATTTTCGCACTGGATCCGTTATACAATATTTTTATCCACCTAATAAACGACGGACCAAAGCCAAATACTCTTAATACATGCCAGATATACCCCCACTCCAAACTATCAAGGGCTTTAACCACGTCTAGAGACATAATTGCTCTAGTGCCCATATTCTCTGTTGGTATCTGCAGGTTAAGAAATACCCTCCTAAAATTCATGCTGGTTGATCTACCAGGAATGAACCCAGTTTGGTCCTGGTGTATAATTCTAGAAATTATTTTATTTAACCTGGCTGCCATTATTTTAGCCAAAATTTTGGCATCCGAACAGAGGAGAGAAATAGTCTATAAGATGCGGTCTCTAACAGGTCTTTCCCCTCTTTATGCAGGACTATAATTGTTGATTCTGTCATTTATATAGGCAATTTCCCCTCCTTCTCTGCCCAATTAAAGACTTTTAAGAAGTTCCAGGAGCAATACTTTCCCATAATAGTTATAGGTTTCTACAGGGAGACCGTCTGGGCCGGGGGATTTCTGATTAGCCATCTCTGCGACTGCTATCTGTATTTCCTCGAGGGTGATCGGAGCCTCTATTCCTTCCTTCTCTACTTCTGTAAGCGCCGGTATCTCTATGTTCCTAAAAAATGTATCCAATTCCTCCCCTCCCGCAGCCCCCTGCGACTTGTACTCACAACTTAGTCCAGTTCCACTTGGTCGAAGTTCCAGCAAGCTCAAGATAAACAGGCTCAAAACGAGTTCTACAGAAAGATATATAGGCCTCAAGCACCTGTGACCAATTAACCACTCCCCTTAAAGTGATTGTAAAGGATACATTTTTTTTTTTAAATAACAAACATGTCATACTTACCTACACTGTGCAGCTTGTTTTGCACAGAGTGGCCCTGATCCACCTGTTCTGGGGTCCCTCGGCGGCTCTCGCGGCTCGTCCCCACATTAGATAACCCCCTGGGTGAAGCGCTCTCCCAAGGGGGTTACCTTGCAGGCGCGCTCCCGAGTCATTCATTAGGCGTCCATAGCCGCCGAATGTATGACTCAGCCCCTTTCCCCAGCGCCCACGTCATTGCATACAGAAGGCTTTTTATCTTAATACATAGAATGCATTAAGTTAAAAAAAAAAAAAAAAACTTCTGCCTTTGCAATCACTTCAAGGCTACATTCACACTGCAGCTGTCTCTGAAAAGTGATCTGTCATGGATATAATACCATAAGGAAGAGTAAAAAAATAAAAAAATAAAATAAAAAAAATAAACAGTAATGCCTGTTACACACAACCAAAAAATCAGACGAAAAATACCGCTTTCGGAACTATCGTGCGAGAATCTGACATTAGTACACAGCTTTCCAGAACTCATCATGACAGTTCATGCGACATTATCCGAAGGGACAAACACAAAACATGTTCTTGTGCAATACGAGAACGTATGATTTTCGTTTAATCAGTACTGTATTTCTCTGAAAAAAAATTGTAAGACCAAGACCATGCATGCTCAGAAACTAAAGTATATATTACAATACAAAACATTACATCACTTCCGAAGTTGTATTCTGTCGTATGAGAATTTTCGTAACTTTAGCAAACCTTTCATTTTCGATAATTAGACTAACTTCATGCAAACAGAAGAAGAAAATGGACGATCATTTGTCCAATATTCTCATCATGTGTATGAGGCATATGGTATAGAAGGGGTTGGTAGAACGTCGAAGTGTATTTGGAAGTCATGAGCCAAGATAGGAAAAAGAATTAGAATGAGGTCTTGTTGATGGTATAATATATAATCCATTGCTTCAAGTTTTGCCTCCCATTTTATAATTTATGGGAGGAGTATAATGTTGAGATTATTCCTTGGTTAGAGCCTTTGCATATTTTCTCAAAGACAGGTATTGAGGTAATGTCAGGATTTGTCTTTAAGGATTTATAAAAGATAATTATTAGATCTTTAATAACATGCAAATGTGGTGAGAGTTGTCAGTTATTATGCTTGAATACATGGGTTAGTTTGGATAAGTATTGTGAGAGGTTATACAGCCATTGGCAATTTAAGAGGATGTGGGGACAAGCCTGCCTGGTGCCAGTTTGTATCTAAATAGGTTTAGAGATATGCCACTTTTATTCATGTTTAAAGTGGTTGTAAAGGCTTTCTGCATGCAGCTCTCCCAGCAGGGGGATGGGCTGACACAAAGCCGGCTCAGGATTGAGCCCACACGAGTGACTCCATAGCAAGTGGCTTGCTATGGTGGACACTCACTGGAGGGAGGAGCCAGAAGCACCAGTGGGGCTGCTCTGCAAAAATATTGTGTTTATATTTTACAATGGAATAAATACCATTGTAGGCTCAGTTCAGTTCTGGCTTGTTCACATTGTTGCAAGTCAAACCCTGATGAAGGGGACACTTGGACCCCCAAAACAAGTTGGCTACTTTTTTGGCTTGTACCCCTGACTGTCAATGGAATAAAGTTGTATCTGGACCCCTTAGCAGTGGTGAGGCACTTCAATTTCAATTCTTGTTACATTACACTACAAGCCACAAAATCCGCTGGAGTATAAAAGCTGTCTGCCCAGGAACCAGATCATTTACACCAGCATCAATACCTTAAAATAACACACAGGTCCAGTGCTATCTTTCCACTTTCCTCAACTATAAACCCTGAATGGTTCTTATGAATATACTGTCAAATTACATTATCCAATATTGGCAATATTTTTGGCAAGGAACTTCATGCCAGCATTTATTAGGTATTGTAGATCTATAATATGATTAATCTGTATGATACACATTGGATTTGCGGATTAAATTTATCTAGGCCTTGTTCAGTTCAGGGTCTACAAAGTATCCTACTGTAAAGGCTTTAAAGAATTAAAGTGGATGTAAACCTGAAAATATTTTTTTTTTTAATGAAGACTTCTACATGGTACAGTAGAGGATGTCAACTCATCTGTGTCCAGTCTTCCCAAGAAGAGTTAGGCCTCTTTCACACTGGGGCGGTAGTGGTAAAGCACCGCTATTCTTACCGGCAATGTGCCTCTGCAGCCAGCCACAGCCCACGATACCCGGAAGTAACTCCGGGAGCGATGTCGCTGGACGGAACGGTGTACGAGCACTGCTGTGGGGGCTTCGATCTAAGGTAAGCAATTCATAATGAGCTAGTATGCTATGCATACTAGCTCATTATGCCTTTGTCTTGCAGGTTTTTTTTTTCTTTTTTCGTGGGTTTACAACCAATCCAGCTCTGAGCAATTTTCTTGTCTTTTTTAAGCAAGATAAAAAATGACACACAGATAAGTTTGTGTCGCCACATCCCCCACTGACATCTGATTTCTTTATCTCATTCATGACATTAGAGCAGAGAGAGTATTACGATACCAGCTTCACATCCCTCCTGGTTTCTTCTCCAGCTATCCCAGGATTGGCTGCTCCACATCTCAGCATGATTGGGCATGCTGAAGTCATGTGGTGTGTTTCCATACATAGTATGTTACATAGAAGGTGAAGTGTAAAAAGGACACAAGTCAATCAAATCCAACCTATGTGTGTGATTATATGTTAGTATTACATTTTATATCCCTGTATGTTGTGGTCATTAAGGTGCTTATCGAATAGTTTTTTTAAACCATAGATTCTCCCCACAAACCACCGCCTGTGGAAGGGAATTCTGCATCCTTGCGGCTCTTATAGTAAAGAACCCTCTACGCAGTCTAAGGTTAAACCTCTTTTCTTCTAACCTTAATGAGTGGCCACGTGTCTTATTAAACTTCCTTCTACTGAAAAGTTTTAACCCTATTGTGGGGTCACTAATATGGTATTTGTAAATTGAAATCATATCCCCTCTCAAGCGCCTCTTCTCCAGAGAGAATAAGTTCAGTGCTCGCAACCTTTCTTCATAACTAATATCCTCCAGTCCCTTTATTCGTTTTTTTGCCCTTCTCTGGACTCGCTCCATTTCCAGTACATCCTTCCTGAGGACTGGTGCCCAGAACTGGACAGCATACTCCAGGTGAGGCCGGACCAGAGTCTTGTAGAGTGGGAGAATTATCGCTTTATCTCTGGAGTTAATTTCCTTTTTAATGCATGCCAATATTCTGTTTGCTTTGTTAGCAGTAGCTTGGCACTGCATGCCATTGCTGAGCCTCATCATCTACTAGGACCCCCAGGTCCTTTTTCATCCTTGATTCCCCCAGAGGTTCTCCCACAGTGAGTAGATTGCATTCATATTTTTGGCACCCAAATGCATTATTTTAAATTTTTCCACATTAAACCTCATTTGCCATGTAGTTGCCCACCCCATTAATTTGTTCAGATCTTCTTGCAAGGTTTCCATATCTTGCGGAGACGTTATTGCCCTGCTTAGCTTAGTATCGTCCACAAATACAGAGATTGAACTATTTATCCTGAGTTTTTACTGGATGTTACTCATCATGGGGCATGATCAGTGTGACTGAGGATATTCATGGTGCAGTCATCTCCCAGAGCCAGCAGAAAGAGTACAAGCGTGTAGAGATGGGTGGGGAGTCTTGTGACATCACAACTCCCCCACCAAGCTCTGGCAAAGAGACACACCCACCGATTCCAGAGTTTTGCGGGGCTCCTACTGCTGCAGAGGGTGACATTTGCAAGGTAGGGATACATGCAGGAGGCTTGCATGTATATATACACATTATTAATGTGCCATTAGTTTATACTGGGTGGGTGGTGGGTTTACATTCACTTTAACCTCAGGAGGGGGCTTTGCCCACCATGGAAGAGTGAGGATGTGTGCTCCTGATAACCACTGCAGGTAATGATACCAAGATCCTCTCAAACGCCTATGCCCAAACAAACAAAACCACAGTAAACATCTCGGGATCTGACACACAAGACAAAGACATTTTCTTATTTCTTGCAGCTAAACACATGACTAGCGCTGCATCCAACATGGCACCACCAAAAGGTGACCACTAAACTAAAGCAATTCTAGAAAATGAGCAGTGCTAATCCATATACACCTCTTATGCTGTGCTAACACCTAACACAATTATACAAATATCGAATTGAATACGATGTATAAGAAATGAGTGCAACAAATTTGCAATAATTAAATACTGAAAAAATAAAGTGGAAGTAAACCCTCCTATCATTTTCAGGCAAGGAAGCTGCCATCTTGGCCTCTGTTTAATCTTCAACTGCCATGATGCTGCACATGTGATCAGTTATGAAACCAGCCATTGGATGGTTTGACAGTTTGGTTGAGAGCACAACCAATGTGACAGTTGGCATTCCCGACATGCCGGGAATGTAACTGCTTTTTGAAACTGTTAAATCGATGGGTTTACTTCCGCTTTAATATGTTAGTGCAATAAACTTGTGCAATTAACGTTAATGTTCACATAAATGTTCACATAAATGTGCAAAAATGCATGTGCAAAGATCAAGAAAAAATGTCCATATATATTTTTCATGCAAGAAAAAAAGTCACAAACAGCCATAAACCGTGTCGTCTTAGATGACACTGAATTCCTCAAAAGAAAATCCTTTTCCGATGTGCATCAAAACACCCAGTGCAAGCCTTCACCGTTATCATTATCAAAAGATCCACTCTGCAGCTTCCAATTCCACTCCAAAAAAAAACTCTTAACAGCAGTCACTCATATACTCCTACCTTCACCTGCACATCAGAAAAAGGAAGCTTCCATAGCGTGAAATCCTTTAAAACAATACTTTTATTTAAAACACATGTAATCTATTCACTTCAACGTGTCTACCCGACACTGGTAAAGACAGCTTAATCGTATGGCCATATCGCCTCCAGCCGTAGCTCTGAGCCGAGAGTGAAATGTCAGCGTGCGTGGGGACTAGGGCTGGGAAAAAAATCAATTTTAATCTTGAATCGAGTTTTGAGTTCAAATCGATTCAGATTTAAAGAAAATCGATTTTTTTTGATTTAAAAAAAAAAATATATATATATTTTTTCCTTCAGAGTTTCCGTAGCAGGGCTCCAGGGGGCGTATCCGGAATGGCACTGGGCGGCATTACCCCAATTACATCTACTCGCCGCAGCCGCCACGAGTAGATGTAATGTAACACTAACTTGCCGCAAGCCGCCGTCTGCCTACCTGATCAGCGTGTCATGCAGACAGATGGCGGCCATTGCAGTGTTCAAAAGCCGCTCCTCCCGAGTCCTCGTCGTCTGTGATAGGTGGAACACTCAATTTCACAGCAGGCAGTGTTCAGCCTATCACGGACATCCTCTCATCCTCGTCTGTGTTATGAGGATGAGCGGATGTCCATGATAGGTGGAACACTGAATGCTGGGAAAATGAGTGTTCCGCCTATCACAGACGAGGAGGAGGCGCGGCTTTTGAATACTGGAATGGCCGCCGGTGTAGCAGTAAAATCCGTATCCCATGAAAATCTGCATCAGGTATGGGCACAGTGATTGAAGCACGGGCACAGTGAGGCACGGGCACAGTGAGGCACGGGCACAGTTCAATTCAACTAAGAGTAACCTCAAGATTTTTTGTTGTTTTATTAGCTAAATCCAAATACAGTATTAATAATTTGGATGTTTAACAATCTTTGTTGCACACTGACTTTGCAGTTAGAGAAAGGGTTTGCCTTTGCAATTTTGTTTGTTGATGCACTTCAATTAATATAATAAAAAAAAAAAATCGAATCGAATATCGAGTTTTTTATAAAAAAATCGCTGATTTTTTTTGGGGGGGGGGAATCGCCCAGCCCTAGTGGGGACTTCAGCGTCCTCGCCTCTCCCTACGCATTTCGGCATTCAACGTCCTCAAGGAGCAAAGGCTTTCACTCCTTGAGGACGTCGCATGACAAAACGCGTAATGATTATTGACATTGCATTGGTGAAATAGAAAAGACGGTGAAAGCCCGGGAGGAGATGTGTAGAAGGTCAAATGCTCCTCATCAGATGAAATGTTAACCTGAATGACAGCAAGCTTGTTGTCCCATTCCTTGCCAATAACTACAAGGCACAAGATAGCTCACACGCTTCAGGCAGACTGTAACGTCATATCCACAATGACCTTCCGGATACCTGGGAAGGAAAATAAAGCCTCCATGTCCCTACCACTGAATTTTATGTTGGATTTTGTTCAACAGAATGCTCACACTCACTGCAAGACGCACACACTTCCTGTAATTTACAGAATCATCTGACCCTTGTTAAATCTACCTCATAGACATTGGTTTCAGATCCTACACTATTTAACTCTTCTCACCCTGAGCACACATTACCTACCTCCATTTTGTACTTCATCCCTCATTTAAGGCCTGTCCTCTTCCATCTACGTGAAATAATAACAAACTGAAGTAATTTGGCTCCCAGGAGTAGAACATCACCTTAACGTCATTTTCTTTTGCTTTCTTTACTTATTCTTTCTCTCCCCTTCTGCTCCCTTTCCTAATTCTAACATTTCCCACCTGTCTTCCCCACCCTTTTGTTTTCCCCCTTTTCCATTCCCTGTTTCTCCCTACTGTTTCCTGATGGTCCATGGACCACATACCTTCCTACTTACCAACCATTAAAGGCTAAGTTATTTTTTTATTTTTATTTTATTCCAGCTCCCCTATGTACCAATATAGCATTAATGTACTTCTTTTGCAAAAATATCAAAGATTTCCATTAATTCTACACATACTTACTTTACTGTCTTTATGGATGTTTCCAAAGACTTACTTCCTGGGCAGACTATAGGTCATGACACAGGAAGGAGTTTACCAGCTGACCTAATTAGCACACACCTTGTATAAGCAACCCTCCTACCTACCCACCCATTTCCAGGTGCATGCTTTTTAAATTAAATGCAATCAGTCAGTGATCTCCCTTCTCACTAAATACACAGGCATTGATTTATTTTCCAACCTTAACTTTATTCTTGCATAGATCATTCATTTGCATTTTGAAGTGTGCAGGAAATGAGAGATGAGATCACAGCCTATGAGGAGCAGAGCTGTAGTATTGAAAACAGGAGAAGTGTGCCTTGGGTTCTGTAAAGTTCAACATACACTATATAATCTGATTGTACAATCTCCATTAGATCTACCATCAACTCTGTAGCAGTGTTGCCAACCACCAGTATTTTTACTGGCAGCCAGTAAAAAACAGGCAATTCTATTCTGCCAGTAAAAGTAAAATGTTGCCAGTAAAAAATATGGCTGTAACGCCCGGATTGGTCGAGATCCAGCTGGGACCATCCGAGTGCTTGCTACAGTGTGATCAGGCAGCTCTGGCGGAGGCGGTGCCTGAGCATGTCGTGTGATGTCATGGTGCAATGGAGCCAAGCAGAGCTGCCAGAGCCTCATGTGCGGGTCTGCGGTATGGGAGCAAGGCAGGCTGGGACCAGGACCATCAGTGCTGTTTAGACTGGAGTGGACTGAAGGGACCACTTGGCTTGGGGAGAAACTGTCACTGTGACTCAGGAAAGGACATGTCATGTCGGTAAGGTGTCATCATCATCTGTGCTGCTACACACTGCTGTCAGTGTCACCGTGAGGGTCAATTTCTTGCCCTCCTGAGGCCGATCCCTGAGCTACTTACTATGTAAAAAAATAAAAAATAATAAGAAATGTTTTTTGCCTTATTATCTACCTTAAATGATATTGCCAATTGCATATTGTACTTATTTGTAGCCTAAATACTCTAATTTGCACTTAAAACTGTAATTTTTTAACTTTTGGAAATGCCAGTAAAAACTTGGCTGTGCCAGTAAGTTTTGGGTGTGGTGTCAGTAAATTTCAATCTAGTAGGTTGGCAACACTGCTCTGTAGTGCAAGGGCCTGTCTGATTGGATACAGAGTAAATGGGTAGATAGGTGGGTACTCCTAATCCATAGTTCTGTTAAATCTAAACAAAATTGTCCTGAGGGAGTAGACAGAAACACTCAACTGTCAAGCCCCATTCACATCTCTGCATAGTGGGAACTCACATTCCCACATTGTATTTTTTATTTTTTTTGGATGGAGCATGTCAGGGTCACCTGTGGCCAGGTGACAGATGCACACCGTAGGGGGACAGGAGTGCACCGCGAGGTAGTGAACCCTATGGCTGGCTTCTGCGGATAGGAAACTGGGTGGTTGTGGAAAGCGGGACCAGAGGAGCACAACCGGGATCCCAACGGAAGCGAGAGCCAAGATTCCCCAGGGCGCGGAGTCTAAGACCCAGCTGGTCTTCTCCAGGGCCTCTAGTGGTGAGGATGTTACGCTGCAGGCTGGGACCAGGTCGCGGCCCCTGGAGTTTCCTAGCTCACGCCCCGTAGGATAAGGGGAAAAGAGGGGAAGCAGCAACACACGATAGAGAGAACCGAATAACAAGCTGAAGGTCAGGGGCCACAAGCAGACAAGGATAACGAAGAACAAGCCGAAGGTCAAGGGTCACGAGCAGAGAGGGATAGTCGGGGACAAGCCAATAACGTAACAGAGAGACAGACGTAGCACACGGCAGGCAGGAACCCAAACACACAATGCCTAACAAACACGTTGATCAGCAAAGCAGGCTTGCAGTGCACAGGTTAATATAGTGTTCTGTGATAGGGCCTGGGGTGGAGTCTGGCTGGGAGGAGATTATAAAGGAAGCCAGGTGAAAGGGCTCAGGCCTCTAAGATGAACACATGGGAAGGAAGGTAAGCTGACAGACAAACACTACTGCATATCCATGACAGTACCCTCCCTCTTATGGGCCCTCCCCCGCCTGGACCCAGGCTTAAAGGGAAATCTCTGATGAAACCTTCTCAACAGATGAGGTGCAGCAACATCAGATGCAGCGATCCAAGACGCCTCCTCAGGACCAAAACCTCTCCAATGCACAAGGTACTGAAGAATGCCTCTGCAGAGCCGAGAATCCAGAACTTGTCTAACCTCGTACTTAAGATTATCCTCAGAGACCGAAAACGAGGTAGGGAGATGACAAGAAGATCTATTGAGGACCAAAGGCTCTCTAGGAATAAGCAAGGGCATGAGAGGATCAACAGGAATCTGAGGAGGGTCCCCTAGACCCTTAAAGGGGAACTGGTCATCTTGCACAGGACCATCAGACTGGGCAGATGTCAGTGGAACCCTGAAGTCAGGTTGGTTAGAAGGTGACATGTCGCCGGAGTCAAGCTGAATAGCTGAAGGACAAGCAGAATGTCCCGAACAAGAAAAAGTAGGCGGCTCACTGGGCATGGGCTGGACTGGCATAACTAGTACAGAGGCAGAGTGAATAGCTGAGTCAGGTGTAGCGACTACCTGAATCGCATCGCAAGACGTAGCGACTGCAGGACTTTTAGACAAGCTAGCCTGGCTGTGCGTCCAAGGGTGGTTAGGGACAGAGAAATGTAAATGGTTATGCAACCTGGAATGAATGACCGGCTCAGATTCACGGGGGGCAACCTTGGGTAGGCAGGACGAGGAACAGGAGGGACCCCAAGCCAGGATCTGTCCAGTAGTCCAGTCCACATGAGGAGAATGGAGCTGTAACCATGGGAGACCCAAAATTATAGGCGTTGAGGCCTTGGGTAAGATAAGGAAGGATATCCACTCCTGGTGGAGTGTCCCTACCGACATCTTAACAGGGAGGGTCTGGAAGCGGATAGGTCCCCCTGGGAGAACAGTACCATCAATCGCCAAGACCACCAATGGCGTGGTGAGGGGCAAAAGAGTAAGTCTCATGGACGATGCGATTTCCCAGTCCATGAAATTACCAGCGGCTCCGGAATCCAGATATGCTGAGACCGAATGAGAAGAAGCACCAACATGAAGGAACACAGAAAGCAGAAGACGAGAAGGGGAAGGTGATATTTCTGGGTCCAATACTCCACTTTCCAGATGAAGTGGACCCGAACGTTTTTCTGGACAAAGAGAGCAAGTGTCACGAAATTGACCTTTGCCCCCACAGTAAAGACACAGACCAAGAGTTCTGCGCCTAGCATGTTCCTCGGGGGATAGCCTGGTCCGACCCAGCTGCATGGGTTCCTCAGCTGGTAGGAGATGCTCTACGGGTCGAAGAGAGGGGAGCTCAGGCTGACTAAGAACCAAGGAGTGCTGGCGTTGCTTTTCTAAGGTCCTCTCCTGAAAGCGAATATCGATCTGGTTACACAAGGAGATAACGCCGGCCAGATCAGTGGGGATGGTTCTTCCTGCTAATTCATCCTTCACTCTATCAGACAGGCCATGCAAAAAGGTTGCGACTAAGGCCTCATTGTTCCAGCTCAACTCAGCCGACAGTATGCGGAAATGAAGGGCATACTGTCCCACAGAAGCAGACTCTTGGCGGAGACGTAAAAGGGCGCTGGCTGCTGAAGAGACACGAGCCGGTTCTTCGAAGATATTCCGAAAAAGTTTCAAGAAGCCAGACAGGCTAGAAACCACTGGATCATTCAGTTCCCACAGAGGGGCTGCCCAGGCTAAAGCTTCACCAGAGAGGAGGGAAATGATATAGGCTACCTTAGCCCGATCAGACAGGAAGTTTTGGGGCTGGAGCTCAAAATGAATCGTGCATTGGCTAAGGAACCCCCTGCAAGCCTTGGAGTCCCCAGAGAAACGGGACGGAGCTGGCAGTTGTAGCGAGTGTGTGGCTGCGACTGGTGCAATAGGTGCAGCCGCTGATTGTATTTGAGGTTGCGGATTCAGGGTTCCCAAGGAGGCCTGAAGCTGCTCGAAGCGAGAAGCCAGATCCTGGAGGAATCGCATGACCTGAGTCTGATTCGATTCCTGGGTTTCAAGTCTGCAAACTATGCCCTGCAATGGATCATCCGCGGGTAGCGGGATGTCAGCCGGGTTCATGGCTGATCAAACTGTCAGGGTCACCTGTGGCCAGGTGACAGATGCACACCGTAGGGGGACAGGAGTGCACCGCGAGGTAGTGAACCCTATGGCTGGCTTCTGCGGATAGGAAACTGGGTGGTTGTGGAAAGCGGGACCAGAGGAGCACAACCGGGATCCCAACGGAAGCGAGAGCCAAGATTCCCCAGGGCGCGGAGTCTAAGACCCAGCTGGTCTTCTCCAGGGCCTCTAGTGGTGAGGATGTTACGCTGCAGGCTGGGACCAGGTCGCGGTCCCTGGAGTTTCCTAGCTCACGCCCCGTAGGATAAGGGGAAAAGAGGGGAAGCAGCAGCACACGATAGAGAGAACCGAATAACAAGCTGAAGGTCAGGGGCCACAAGCAGACAAGGATAACGAAGAACGAGCCGAAGGTCAAGGGTCACGAGCAGACAGGGATAGTCGGGGACAAGCCAATAACGTAACAGAGAGACAGACGTAGCACACGGCAGGCAGGAACCCAAACACACAATGCCTAACAAACACGTTGATCAGCAAAGCAGGCTTGCAGTGCACAGGTTAATATAGTGTTCTGTGATAGGGCCTGGGGTGGAGTCTGGCTGGGAGGAGATTATAAAGGAAGCCAGGTGAAAGGGCTCAGGCCTCTAAGATGAACACATGGGAAGGAAGGTAAGCTGACCAACACTACTGCATATCCATGACAGAGCATTTTCACTCATGCATCCTAAATGGGCTGCCATACACACCACAATCGCCACAAATAAGCTTCATAACTTTCTTTTTTTTTTTTTTTTTTTTTTTTTTTAGAGTGGAGCATGGTGCGTTTTTACTGTAATTTTTAGTGCAGCGCATTCCTGAAATGCAAGGAAGCACACAGATGTGAATGGAGCCTCATTGTTCGTGTGTTAACGTACCAATTTCACTTTCAGGACTCATTCACATCTAGCGTAGTGGGAGTGCACATTTTGTGGCTTGTTTTTCCTGTGACACACATTGGGCAGCCTGTTGATTTCAATGGGCCGTGTTACATGTGGCTCATGGGACATTTTGGCGTTTTGTGGGTTGTGTGTATTTTTACCGCATTTGCTACATGTTTTTTCACATGGCAAATGTGTGTTTGCTTCTGTATTTGGTGTGCCGTTAACAATTAATGGCACTGAAAGTGCAACTAGGTAATTTTAGGTGTATAAAGGTGGCCATATACTATACGATTTGATTGAACAATCTCCTTTAAATTTAGCAAATTACCACTTTAATGTTACCAACTTCTAGACACATCCCATGGCACATCCCTACTTTGCCTACCAGTCATCTAGTCATTACAATTTGGCCCTTGTCAAGTCGCCCAAATGCTTATTGGTTGGTGTATATAGGGGTAAGTGGCGCTCCCAATTGAGGGTATGTGTTATAAATCAAGGTGAGAATCCGTGTAAGCCTGGGTGATAATACCAAAGTGGTTGAAACCCAGGACAACAAACCAAAACAAAAACAAAAAAACTCAAGTGAGATAAGTAACAGTGAATGGGTCAGTGGTGACCTCTCCCTGGCCCCAGATATAGGCAATAGATTAGTGCTAGTATGTGAATTCTAAAGTGCTGAGTGCATAAGTGCATATGTGCCAGCCACTGTGAAAGTGACAGAAAATTTATAATAAGGGGGGTAAAAACCCTTGCATTCAATTATGCCAAACTATAGTGTGAGATATGTTAAACCATACCCAAAATGCAAATAACATATATATAAAAAAATAATAACAGATAAGAAAAATTAGAAAAATATCCCGGTGCAAAACAATTAATCAGAATAGTCCACCATATCAATGTGTATGGAATCCTGATAGTTAATACAGCATATGATTTAGTGTATACATTTTCCACAGTAATGTCCAATCAGGAACAATTCAAATAGGTGACTTGTGTGAGGATCCTTGCATCTAGTACAATCCAGGTGACACTTGTGCTCCCCCTTAGGATACCCTACTCACCAAAAGATGGAACCCCTGCAGGGGTACAAAGCGTGTAGGTGAGTGGTTTTGATGCCTTGGGTCTTTCCTGGTTCCGGGGTTCCTATACGTCCTGGGCTAGCCGCTCCAACACACAGCAATACTCCTCAGGGAAAACAAAAGCAGGAGCCACCATAGCGTAATCCAGATTTATTTAAAAAAGGAGTGAACATCCATAATAAAAAACCAACATCTGAGAGATGTTGGTTTTTTATTATGGATGTTCACTCCTTTTTTAAATAAATCTGGATTACGCTATGGTGGCTCCTGCTTTTTTTTTCTTTTTTTTCCCTGGAGTATTGCTGTGTGTTGGAGCGGCTAGCCCAGGACGTATAGGAACCCCGGGACCAGGAGAGACCCAAGGCATCAAAACCACTCACTTACACGCTTTGTACCCCTGCAGGGGTTCCATCTTTTGGTGAGTAGGGTATCCTAAGGGGGAGCACAAGTGTCACCTGGATTGTACTAGATGCAAGGATCCTCACACAAGTCACCTATTTGAATTGTTCCTGATTGGAGATTACTGTGGAAAATGTATACACTAAATCATATGCTGTATTAACTATCAGGGTTCCATACACATTGATATGGTGGACTATTCTGATTAATTGTTTTGCACTGGGATATTTTTCTAATTTTTCTTATCTGTTATTATTTTTTTATATATATGTTATTTGCATTTTGGGTATGGTTTAACATATCTCACACTATAGTTTGGCCTAATTGAATACAAGGGTTTTTACCCCCCCCTTATTAATTTTCTGTCACTTTCACAGTGGCTGGCACATATGCACTTATGCACTCAGCACTTTAGAATTCACATACTAGCACTAATCTATTGCCTATATCTGGGGTCAGGGAGAGGTCACCACTGACCCATTCACTGTTACTTATCTCACTTGAGTTTTTTTGTTTGTTTTGCTTTGTTGTCCTGGGTTTCAACCACTTTGGTATTATCACCCAGGCTTACACGGATTCTCACCTTGATTTATAACACATACCCTCCATTGGGAGCGCCACTTACCCCTATATACACCAACCAATCTTTTTCAAGCTCCTGTGCACAGGGGCCACATCGGGGGGGGGGGGCAGCAGCCCATTAGTTTTAATCCTAAGCGCAGGTTTCTCTACACCATTTGCTCAAATGCTTATGTTTGCCCATTTTATTTCTGCCCTTAACACATCAACTTCAGGGACAATATGTTCACTTGCTGCCCCACATGTCCCACCCACTTTCAGATGCCATTGTATTGAAATAATCAATGCTGTTCACTCTGTCAGTGTTCATAATGTTATGGTTGATCAGAGTGTGTGTGTGTTTACAATGGATATAAAAAGTCTACACACCCCTGTTAAAATGTCAGGTTTCTGTAAAAAAAAAAATGACAAAGACAAATAATTTCAGAACTTTTTACACCTTTAATGTGACCTATAAACTGTACAACTCAATTGAAAAAAAAAAAAACTGAAATCTTTTTTTTGGGGGGTGGGGAATAAAAAATAAATAAAATTATGTGGTTGCATAAGTGTGCACACACCCTCTTTTAACTAGGGATATAGCTGTGTTCAGAATTAAGCAATCACATTCAAACTCATGTTAAATAGGAGTCAGTAAACACCTGTCATCATTTAAAGTGCCTCTGATTAACCCCAAATAAAGTTCAGCTGTTCTAGTAGGTCTTTCCTGACATTTTCTTAGTCGCATCCTACAGCAAAGGCCATGGCCATTGGAGAGCTTCCAAAGAATCAGAGGGATCTCATTGTTAAAAAGGTATCAGTCAGGAGAAGGGTACAAAAGAATTTCCAAGGCATTAGATATATGAAGACAGTCATCAAGTGGTGAAAATATGGCACAATAGTGACATTATCAAGAACTGGAAGTCCCTCCAAAATGGATGAAAATACAAGAAAAAAACTGGCCAGGAAGGCTGCCAAGAGGCCTACAGCAACATTAAAGGAGCTGCAGGAATATCTGGCAAGTACTGGCTGCGTGGTCAGGAGGGAAGAAGATGGGGTCAGCAAGGAAGAAGACAAAGTCAGCAGGGCAAAGTATGGGATCAACAGGACAGGGTCAGCGGTACATAGGACAGGGTCAGCAGGGTATAGGACAGGGTCAGCAAGGCAGAGGATATGGTAGCAGGGCATGCAACAGGGGTCACTAGGGTAGAGCAAGGATATTATATATATATATATATATATATATATTGTGAGGGGGTTAACTCGGTAGCGGGTGTGTGTGACCCCCTGGTTGGGCTCCCCACACAAAAACAGGGCCAGCAGACGGAGGTTGTGGTTTTCAAAATCAAAAGGTGCGGTTTATTTCTCTATGTACAGTGACAAAAACACAACAAAGCCAAAAAGAAACATAAACAAAATAAATCCTGGTCAGCTTGACCTCTGACTAAACATGCAAGTTTCCTAACTAACAACTGGGATCAGCCTGGTGCTGTCCTAGTCCCTAAGTCCCTGGTTTAGTCAATGTCCAAACAAATAGCCACACAGGCTTTGTCTCACCGCACAGGGGTTCACTCTCCCTAGACAGTCCACACAGGTCTGGTTCCAGGCATGAGCAAACACTTAATGAAGCTGGGAGTTTTTATAGAGGCCTTAAACGAGCTGACAAGCTTCAGCTGATCTCATCAACTCCCTGCCTGCACGACGCCCAGCCCTCTCCCTAGAGGTATGAATCATCCATGAGCCCACTAGCCTCAGCTGGGCTTCATCAACTCCCTCCCTAGTTGTATAAGTCGGCATAAAGCCTGAATCTGGGAGAAATATATCTACCCCCCTGGATGCAACCAGGTGACTTTACCTTCCTGCTGTCACAATATAGACACACACATATATATATATATATATACACACACACACATATATTATATATATATATATATATATATATACACACACACACACACATATACACACACACATATATATATATATATATATATATATATGTACACACACACACACACACTGTATTTATTGGCGTATAACACTCACTTTTTTACCCTGAAAATAGAGGGTAAACTGTGCCTGTGTGTTTTACGCAGGGGGCTGTGGAAAGTTTTTTTCCTGAAACTTCCCTCTAAAGTTAGGGTGCGTGTTATACGCCGATAAATACGGTATATATATATATATATATATATATATTGTGACAGCAGGAAGGTAAAGTCACCTGGTTGCATCCAGGGGGGTAGATATATTTCGCCCAGATTCAGGCTTTACGCCGATTTGTACAACTAGGTGGAGAGTTGTATAAGGCTAGTGTGCTCATGGATGACTCATACCTCTAGGGAGAGGGCTGGGCGTCGTGCAGACAGGGAGTTGATGAGACCAGCTGAACCTTGTCAGCTCATTTAGGCCTCTATAAGAAACTCCCAGCTTCATTAGATGTTAGCTCATGCCTGGAACCAGACCTGTGTGGACTGTCTAGGGAGAGTGAACCCCTGTGCGGTGAGGCAAAGCCTGTGTGGCTATTTGTTTGGACTTTTACTAAACCAGGGACTTAGGGACTAGGACAGCACTAGGCTGATCCCAGTTGTTAGTTTAGGAAACCTGCATGTTTAGTCAGAGGTCAAACTGACCAGGATTTATTTTGTTTGTTTCTTTTTGGCTTTGCTGTGTTTTTGTCACTGTACATAGAGAAATAAACCGCACCTTTTGATTTTGAAAACCACAACCTCCGTCTGCTGGCCCTGTTTTTGTGTGGGGAGCCCAACCAGGGGGTCACACACACCCGCTACCGAGTTAACCCCCTCACAGTTGGTGGAGAATGCGGGCAGTTTTTTTAAGCCAGCATGGAGGAGATACTGAAACAGCTGGCTCTAGCAAATGCCAATCAACAGCAGACAAATGCAGGTTTGCAAAGGAGCCTTGCAGCCCAGCAGCAAGCTCATCAACAAGCCCAGCAGCAATCTGAGGCCCGCTTCATAGACCTGTTACAGAAGCAAGAGCAGAGACTACAACAAATGGAAGCAGTAATGCAGCAACGTCCGCAGACCAGTGAGGAAAGCCGTCCCACTAATACCGCGTCCTTTGGGGTGAGTCGTTTATTGACAAAAATGACTGGAGAGGATGATCCAGAGGTATTTTTGACCACATTTGAAAGGACTGCTGAAAGAGAAAAGTGGCCTGAGGAGCAGTGGGCTGGACTGGTGGCTCCTCTGTTAACTGGTGAATCGCAGAAGGCTTACTATGACCTAGAGCCTGACCAAGCAAAAGACTATGTGATGCTAAAAGCTGAAATATTGGCAAGGCTGGGTGTCACCCTGGCTGTCCGGGCTCAGCGTGTGCATAACTGGACTTTCCAGCTTGGAAAACCCCCCAGGTCTCAAATGTATGATCTCATTCACCTGAGCAGGAAGTGGCTACAGCCAGAGACTTTGTCCGCACCGGAGATTGTGGAACGTGTTGTGATGGATCGTTTCTTGAGAGCTCTTCCTACCGCCATTCAAAAGTGGGTAAGCCACGGAGACCCAGAAACGGCCGGTAAACTTGTGGATCGTGTAGAGAGATACTTGGCTACAGAGAACCTGACGGCCTCTTCCAGAGACTCTCGGACTTTCCACCCTAAGACCAGACCATCCCCAGGGGCGGATAAGAGGATTCCAAGGGGTGAGGGTGGAGAGAGTGAGAGGGTGGGAGCTCTACCCCAAGTTTGGCGAGAACAGCCTGGGAAATCAGCGGCTCAAGAGGCCGCAAGAAGGATCGTTTGCTACCGCTGCCGGCAAGCGGGACATATTGCAGCCAATTGCCCGGTTGTGGAGGAACCCATGCAGTGTGACTTTCTGACGGGCAGACGTCAGTCGCTGTGTGCGACAGTCGCATGCACTGCCATTCGAGGAACTGAGAAACATTTATGCAAAATGTGTGTTAATGGTAGAAATGTTGTGGTATTGTTGGATTCAGGTAGCCTTGTGACCCTGATAAAGGCTGAGTTAGTTAAAACAGAGGTCTCTGGGAATAGCAAGGTAGCTGTTATTTGTGTGCATGGGGACACCCGAGAGTATCCAGTGACTACAGTGTGTTTCGAGACCCCCAAAGGTACCCTCTCTCATCCAGTGGGCTTAGTATCTCAGTTACCGCATGACGCCATTGTGGGAAGGGATTTTCCGAAGTTCTGGGAACTGTGGGATGATCCTGAGCCCCCCACTGGTGCCCCTATGTACCAGGAATGTGATAGCCAGAACTCCTCTGAGAGTGGTGAGGACTCTCCAGAATTTCCCTTGTCAGTATTGGCAGGGGAGACTCAAGAAACTGGAGAGGAGCCCACCTCCTCAGACGAAAACCTACCGTCTGTGGAGTTTTCTGATCTGGAGGTTCACAGGGAAAATTTTGCCACAGAACAGTTAAAAGACCCCGCCCTAATAAAGGCACGGGAAAACGTAGTGGAAATAGATGGCGAGTTAGTGAACCCAGATAATACCTGCACTTACCCATACTTCAGCGTAGAGAAGGACCTACTGTATCGGGTGGCAAAAAGGGCAGAAGAAACCGTTGAGCAGCTGGTGGTGCCCAAACCTTACAGGAAGTTGGTGTTGGAGTTGGCCCATGGGCACATTCTTGGAGGTCATCTGGGGACAGAGAAAACCCGAGAGAGGGTATTACAGAGGTTCTATTGGCCTGGGGTGATGAAGGACATAGAAAATTATTGTTCCTCCTGCCCTGTGTGTCAGAGGTCGGCCCCGATGCCACATTTCCGTAGCCCGCTGGTCCCTCTACCCATCATTGAGGTCCCGTTTGAGAGAATCGCAATGGATTTGGTAGGTCCTATAATCAAGTCCGCTAGGGGGCACCAGTACATATTGGTTATAATGGACTATGCCACCCGTTATCCAGAAGCGATCCCTCTCAGAAATACCTCGGCCAAAACCATAGCCAAAGAGCTATCTCTTGTTTTTAGCCGGGTGGGTATTTGTAAAGAACTGCTTACGGACCAAGGTACACCCTTTATGTCCCGGGTTATGAAAGAGCTGTGTAAATTGTTCAAAGTGACGCAATTGCGTACATCTGTGTATCACCCCCAAACCGATGGGCTGGTTGAAAGATTCAACAAAACCCTAAAACAAATGTTGAAGAAAGTGGTGGATAGAGATGGAAAGGATTGGGACTGTCTACTTCCTTATTTGATGTTTGCTATTAGGGAGGTGCCCCAATCCTCTACGGGATTCTCCCCCTTTGAGTTACTGTATGGGAGACACCCAAGAGGGCTGTTGGATATTGCCAAGGAAACTTGGGAAAGTGAGAGTTCTCCCCACAGGAGTGTGATTGAGCATGTCGCCCTGATGCAAGATCGAATTGCACAGGTAATGCCCATCGTGAAGGAACATTTGGCCCAAGCGCAGTTGGCACAGCAGAGAGTGTACAACCGTGGAGCAAAGACCCGTACCTTTTCCCCGGGGGATAGGATATTGGTACTTGTCCCTACGGTTGAAAGTAAATTCCTTGCCAAATGGCAAGGCCCCTACGAGATAATGGAAAAAGTGAGCGAAGTGAATTACAAGGTCAGACAACCAGGAAGGCGAAAGCCCGAACAGATATATCACGTTAATCTGTTGAAAGCCTGGAGGGATAGAGAGTCCCTAGTCGCAGAAACTTGGTCACCAGCTCAAACTGGTTGCGTGATTCCGGAGGTTGGAATAGCAGCCACCTTGTCACAACCCCAACAACAGGAGGTTAAGGAGTTTGTGCTTCGCAACAAGGAGGTGTTCTCTGAGCTGCCGGGACAAACATCTGGGGTAGAGCATGATATTATTACCCCGCCCGGTGAAAGGGTGAAGTTAAAACCCTATCGGATCCCAGAGGCCCGACGGGAGGCAATACGGGAGGAAGTACAGAAAATGCTGAACTTAGGGGTGATAGAGGAGTCCCAAAGTGATTGGTCTAGTCCCATTGTGTTGGTGCCTAAACCGGATGGGAGCTGGCGATTTTGTAACGATTTTCGTCAGTTGAACAAAGTTACAAAATTTGACACCTACCCCATGCCACGTATAGATGAGTTGATCGACCGGCTGGGAACAGCCCGATACATGACGACTCTTGACCTCACAAAAGGGTATTGGCAAATTCCCCTGGCCAAGTCGGCCAAAGAGAAAACCGCATTTGTAACCCCAGACGGGGCGTTCCAATATAAGAGAATGCCGTTCGGGTTACAGAATGCGCCGGCCACATTCCAGCGGAAAATGGACCAGATGCTGAGGCCCCATCGGAAGTATGCTGCGGCTTACCTGGATGACGTAATTGTCCATAGCACAGATTGGGCCTCACATCTGCCAAAAGTGCAAGCAGTCCTGGACTCTGTTCGGGAAGCGGGGTTTACGGCTAACCCCAAGAAGTGTACCATTGGGCAGGAGGAGGCCAAATATCTTGGGTACACCATTGGCAGGGGAGTAATAAAACCCCAACTCAACAAAGTCGAGGCCATCCAGAGTTGGCCACGTCCCAACAGCAAGAAGCAGGTACGAGCCTTTCTGGGAATCGCGGGTTATTATCGGCGCTTCATTCCCCACTTTGCTTCTAAGGCTGTGCCCCTAACCAACCTGACGAAAGGGAAAGGGTCGGTCATGATTAAATGGACCCCCGAGGCTGAGGCAGCATTCCAATTCTTGAAACAAGCCTTATGTAGCCAGCCAGTGTTGTACTCACCCGACTTCTCTAAAGACTTTGTCGTACAAAGTGATGCGTCAGATGTGGGGTTAGGAGCAGTATTGTCCCAGGTCTGGAACGGGGAAGAGCACCCAGTCATTTACCTCAGCAGGAAGTTGAAGTCCCATGAGGTAAATTACGCCACGGTTGAAAAGGAGTGTTTAGCGGTGAAGTGGGCTCTAGATTCCCTTCGGTACTATCTGCTAGGTAGGCACTTTGACATGGTTACGGATCACGCTCCGTTAAAGTGGATGGCTCAAAACAAGGAAACAAATAGAAGAGTGAATAGGTGGTTCCTGGCCCTCCAGGAATTCAACTTCACAGTAAAGCATCGCCCTGGCGTTCAAATGGGGAATGTGGATGCTTTGTCTCGAGTACATGAATGCCTGATTGCTGGTGTTCCAACCCCGAGGTTAAAACAAGAGGGGGGGGTATGTGACAGCAGGAAGGTAAAGTCACCTGGTTGCATCCAGGGGGGTAGATATATTTCGCCCAGATTCAGGCTTTACGCCGATTTGTACAACTAGGTGGAGAGTTGTATAAGGCTAGTGTGCTCATGGATGACTCATACCTCTAGGGAGAGGGCTGGGCGTCGTGCAGACAGGGAGTTGATGAGACCAGCTGAACCTTGTCAGCTCATTTAGGCCTCTATAAGAAACTCCCAGCTTCATTAGATGTTAGCTCATGCCTGGAACCAGACCTGTGTGGACTGTCTAGGGAGAGTGAACCCCTGTGCGGTGAGGCAAAGCCTGTGTGGCTATTTGTTTGGACTTTTACTAAACCAGGGACTTAGGGACTAGGACAGCACTAGGCTGATCCCAGTTGTTAGTTTAGGAAACCTGCATGTTTAGTCAGAGGTCAAACTGACCAGGATTTATTTTGTTTGTTTCTTTTTGGCTTTGCTGTGTTTTTGTCACTGTACATAGAGAAATAAACCGCACCTTTTGATTTTGAAAACCACAACCTCCGTCTGCTGGCCCTGTTTTTGTGTGGGGAGCCCAACCAGGGGGTCACACACACCCGCTACCGAGTTAACCCCCTCACAATATATATATATATACACACACACACACACACACACACACACACACACATATATATACACACACACACACACACACATATATATATATATATATATACACACACACATACAGGTGTGCCTTAGGCTAGCCACAATAACAGGCCACTCTAAAATGTGCAATTTTACTGTATTGGGGTCGGGGGTCCGAAAACCAGTTAGTATCTGTGTGACCACCATTTTACCCACGCAGTGCAGCACAACTCCTTTGCATAGAGTTTTTTTTTTTAAAACAGATCTTTTTTTATTTTTATATGCAAACATTGAGACAATACAGAGATAATTGTACAAACAAAATCACATTAAACAAAACACAACCCAAAAGACAAAACAAACAACCCCCCCCCCCGCTTTTGGAGTATGTACGGAAAAAGAAAAGAGAAAAAAAAAAAAGACAGAAAAAACAGCATCCAATATTACAAAGTATATACCGTATTTAGCGGCGTATAACACACACTTTTTTCCCCTTAAAATCAGGGGGAAATCGTGTGTGCGTGTTATACGCTGATACCCACCTATCCCCGTCGATCTCCGCTGACTGTGAGCGGAGCGATCGCCACCGAGATACACATAGTCGTGTGTACTTGGCTTTTCTCGGCTACGCTCACAGTCACGCCCAGTCCCGCCACTGGACCTGTGTTATGTCCATCATAGGGCGGGACTCGGCGTGACTGTGAGCAGAGCCGAGTAGAGCCAAGTACACTCGGCTATGTGTATCTCGGCTCTGCCCAGTCCCTGCGTTCTCGGCGGCGTTCGCCCCGCTCCGCCCTGTCTCGGCGGCACCAAATTTAAATTTGGCCAAGGCTGCAATGGACACTGGGGGGCAAGGCTGCAATGGACACTGGGGGGCAAGGCTGCAATGGACACTGGGGGCAAGGCTGCAATGGACACTGGGGGCAAGGCTGCAATGGACACTGGGGGCAAGGCTGCAATGGACACTGGGGGCAAGGCTGCAATGGACACTGGGGGCAAGGCTGCAATGGACACTGGGGGCAAGGCTGCAATGTGACAAGGCTGCAAATGACACGGATAAGGCTGCATTTAAATGTAAGTTTTTTTTTCCCTAAAATTCCCTCCTAAACTTGGGGTGCGTGTTATACGCCGATAAATACGGTAGTACCTATTAGTTTACATGATACCTAGGTAATTTAAAGACTGAAGCCATCTTGACCAGGTAGCATCAAACTTACTCATGGAATTCCTTAGGGAGTATGTATGTTTTTCAAAAAGAATAATCCTATTGAGATCTAAAATCCACTCGGATACGGTCGGTGGGTAGGGAGAGGTCCACTTAAGAGCAGTCTGTCTACGGGCAACAAAAAGTACGCGTCTTATAGTGTTACCAGTAGAGGAGGTATAAATAGACATATGGCAGTATCCCAATAGACATATACCGTATATACTCGAATATAAGCCGACCCGAATATTAGCAGAGGAACCTAATTTTACCACAAAAACTGGGAAAATGTATGGACTTGCGTATAAGCCTAGGGTGAGAAATGCAGCAGCTACTGTAAGTGGAAAAGAGAGTCAACAATGCCCATCTGCATGCCTCACTGTGCCCATCTGCATGCCTCACTGTGCCCATCTGCATGCCTCCCTGTGCCCATCTGCATGCCTCCCTGTGCCCATCTGCATGCCTCATGTACCTGATCTCCAGAACACCGGCGCTGTGACATGCAGTCTACTCGGCGGCCATCCAGTGTAACAAAGCCCCGCCTCCTCGTCCGTGACGGCACACCAATTCAGTTTCCCAGCAGTGAGTCAGTGTTATGCCTATCACGGATGAGGACGAGGAGGAGGCTTTGTTACACTGAACGGTCACTGACTAGACTGCATGTCACAGCGCCGGGAGATCAGGCGCATGAGGCTGCAGATGGACACAGTAAGGCAGGGAGACTCGAGTGTAAGCCGAGGGGGGCTTTTTAAGCACAACAAAAATGTGCTGAAAAACTTGGCTTATACTCATGTATATATGGTAAGTGGTTCAACCGGAATGTTAATACCCAATAGCCCATTTAGGGTACCAATCACCTCCGCCCAGTATCTTGGAAGTTTCGGACACCGCCACAAAAGATGTATTAGCGTACCTGTATTACCACATCTAGCACAGGCTGGGGGCGAGGACCGAAGAATATCATCCCAGACCTCTCAAACCTCCTCGAGGATAGAACCAATATCTTTTTCCCAACTAGCCCTAGAGCGGATGGGAAAGTTCAGTAGAAACCTATCTGACAATACCCTATATGCAACAGAGGTGAGACGTTTTGTTGACCCAGCCTGTACTATCTTATCAAGAACACGGATTGGGGGGGGGGGATATCCCAGTAGAAGAGAATCGGGCATGTAAAGCACGCCTTAGTTGGAGGAATTGATAAAACCAATTAGATTGTAGAGAAAAATCTCCCCTTAGATCTTCAAAGGATTTAAGTAAACCATTTTCGTATAGCTGAGCTAGAGTTGTTATTCCTAATTCCCCCCCTTTCTGAAAGCCTCTAAGGGCCAACATTTGAGGAAGTTTATAATTTTCCCATATGGGATGGTATCTAGTAGGATAAGAGACACCCAGTATTTTTTTAACTGTATCCCATATTTTACATATTAACGTGCAGGTAGGCATATCGGCAAGCGAGAAACCCCATCTTGCACCATCTAGAACATAGAGTGGTAACCGACCCTTAAATGCGTAAGAAAATAATCGTCGAGCAGGAAGAGGTATCTGCTCAGTCTCCTATCCAGCAAAGTGCTGTAGTTGGGAGGCAAAAAAATATAACCTTGGATTAGGAACTGCCAGACCGCCCACATGTTTGGGATATTGTAGAATCTCCAATTTAATATCAGGGTTTTTGTTCCGCCATATTAAATCACCTAAATATGGTATTAATCTTAATATAGATTCATATGGGTATTGTGACAGCAGGCAGGTAAAATCACCAGGTTGCATCCAGGATGGAAGGTATATATGTCCTAGATTCAGGCTTTATGCCGATTTATACCACTAGGGGGAGTGCTGGGAGTCTTGCAGGGGAAGTGTTAATGAGCCCAGCTGAAGTAAGTGGGCTCATTAGGGCCTCTACAAGAACTCCCAGCATGCTAAGGGAGATGCTCCAACCTGGAACCAGATCTGTGTGGATAGTCTGGGGAGTGTGATCTCTGTGCGGTGAGCCAAAGCCTGTGTGGTTATTGCTAAGAACTTCTAAAAGCAGGGAGCTAGGGACAGGGACAGCACAAGGCTGTACCCAGTTGTTAGTTAGGGACACCAACATTTGTAGTGAGCGGTCAAGTTGACCAGGATTTATTTTCCTGTTTCTTTTGTTTTTGCTGTATTTTTTTGTCTGTATATAGTTCAAATAAAACCACACCCTTTTGTTTTCTCCTACCACTGTCTGCTGTGCCTGTTTTTGTGTGGTGCACCCATCCAGGGGGTCACACACACCCGCTGCTGAGTTAACCCCCTCACAGTTGGTGGAGAACCAGTGGCAGTTTTTTTTTTTTTTTTTTTAAGGCCAGCATGGAGGAGATACTGAAACAGCTGGCTCTAGCAAATGCCAATCAGCAGCAGACAAATGCAGGTTTGCACAAGAGCCTTGAAGCTCATCAACAGGGTCTGGCAGCCCAGCAGCGAGCTCATCAACCGAGTCTGGAAGCTCAGCAACAAGCCCAGCAGCAATCTGAGGCCCGCTTCATGGACCTGTTGCAGAAGCAAGAACAGAGACTACAGCAACAAATGGAGACATTAATGCAGCAACGTCCGCAGACCAGTGAGGCAAGTAGTTCCACTAATACTGCATCCTTTGGGGTGAGTCGTTTACCGACAAAAATGACTGGAGAGGATGATCCAGAGGTGTTTTTGACCACATTTGAAAGGACTGCTGAAAGGGAAAAGTGGCCTAAGGAGCAGTGGGCAGGACTGGTGGCACCTCTGTTAACTGGTGAATCGCAGAAAGCTTACTATGACCTAGAGCCTGACCAAGCAAAAGACTATGTGATGCTAAAAAATGAAATATTGGCACAGCTGGGTGTCACCCTGGACGTCCGGGCTCAGCGTGTGCATAACTGGACTTTCCGGCTTGGAAAACCCCCCAGGTCTCAAATGTATGATCTCATTCACCGTAGCAGGAAGTGGCTACAGCCAGAGACTTTGTCCGCACCAAAGATTGTGGAACGTGTTGTGATGGATCGCTTCTTGAGAGCTCTTCCTACTGCCATCCAAAAGTGGGTTAGCCATGGAGACCCAGAAACGGCCAATCTTGTGGATCGTGTAGAGAAGTACTTGGCTATGGAAAACCTGACTGCCTCTTCCAGAGACTCACTGACTTTCCACCCTAAGACCAGACCATTCCCAGTGGCGGGTAAGATGATTCCAAAGGGTGAGGGTGGAGAGAACGAGAGGGTGGGAGTTCTACCTAAGGTCTGGCGAGAACAGCCTGGGAAGTCAGGGGCTCAAGAGGCACCAAAAAGGATTGTTTGCTACCGCTGCCGACAAGAGGGACATATTGCAGCAAATTGCCCAGTTATGGATGAACCCATACAATGTGACTTTCTAAGGGACAGACGTCAGTCGCTGTTTGCGACAGTCGCATGCACTGCCATTCGGGGAACTGAGAAACATTTATGCAAAATGTGTATTAATAGTAAAAATTTTGTGTTGCTGGATTCAGGTAGCCTGATAACACTGATAAAAGCTGAATTAGTCACTACAGAGGTCTTAGGGAATAACAAGGTAGCTGTTATTTGTGTGCATGGGGAAACCCGAGAGTATCCTGTGACTACAGTGTGTTTTGAGACCTCCAAAGGTAACCTCTCTCATCAGGTGGGGTTAGTGTCTCAGTTACCACATGATGCCATTGTGGGAAGGGATGTTCCAAAGTTTTGGGAACTCTGGGATTGTCCTGAGCCCCCCACTGGTGCCCCTGTATACCAGGAATGTGATAGCCAGAATTCCTCAGAGTGGTGAGGACTCTCCAGAATTCCCCTTGTCGGTATTGACAGGGGAGACTCGAGAAACTGGGGAGGAGCCAACATCCTCAGACGAAAACGTGCCGTCTGTGGAGTTTTTTGATCTCGAGGTTCACAGGAAAATTTTGCCACAGAACAGTTAAAAGACCCCACCCTAATAAAGGCACGGGAAAACGTAGTGAAAATAGATGGCGAGTTAGTGAACCCAGATGAGACCTGCACTTACCCATACTTCACCGTGGAAAAGGACCTACTGTATCGGGTGGCTAAAAGGGCAGAAGAAAACATTGAGCAGCTTGTGGTCCCCAAATCTTACAGGAAGTTGGTGTTAGAGTTGGCCCATGGGCACATTCTTGGAGGTCATCTGGGGACAGAGAAAACCAGAGAGAGTATTGCAAAGATTCTATTGGCCTGGGGTCATGAAGGAAACAGAAAATTATTGTTCCTCCTGCCCTGTGTGTCAGAGGTCGGCACCGATGCCACATTTCCGTAACCCACTGGTACCTCTTCCCATCATTGAGGTCCCCTTTGAGAGGTTCGCAATGGATTTGGTAGGTCCGATAATGAAGTCCGCTAGGGGGCATCAGTACATTTTGGTTATATTGGACTATGCCACACGGTATCGGGAAGCGATTCCTCTCCGAAATACCTCGGCCAAAACCATAGCCAAAGAGCTATCTCTTGTTTTTAGCCGTGTGGGTATTTGTAAGGAACTGCTTACAGACCAAGGTACACCCTTTATATCCCGGGTTATGAAAGAGCTGTGCAAGTTGTTCAAAGTGACACAATTGCGTACATCCGTGTATCACCCCCAAACAGATGGGTTGGTTGAAAGATTCAACAAAACCCTAAAACAAATGTTAAAGAAGGTGGTGGATAGAGATGGAAAGGATTGGGACTGTCTAATCCCCTATTTAATGTTTGCCATTCGGGAGGTACCCCAATCCTCTACGGGTTTCTCACCCTTTGAGTTACTGTATGGGAGACACCCAAGAGGGCTGTTGGATATCGCCAAGGAAACTTGGGAAAGTGAGAGTTCTCCCCACAGGAGTGTGATTGAGCATGTCGCCCCGATGCAAGATAGAATTGCACAGGTTATGCCCATCGTAAAGGAACATTTGGCCCAAGCGCAGTTGGCACAGCAGAGTGTGTACAACCGTGGGGCCAAGACCCGTACCTTTTCCCCGGGGGATAAGGTATTGGTACTTGTCCCTACGGTTGAAAGCAAATTCCTTGCTAAATGGCAAGGCCCCTACGAGATAATGGAAAAAGTGAGCGAAGTGAATTACAAGGTCAGACAACCAGGAAGGCGAAAGCCGAACAGATCTATCACATTAATCTGTTGAAAGCCTGGAGGGATAGGGAATCCCTAGTCGCAGAAACTTTGTCACCAGCTCTGTCTGATTGCGTGATTCCGGAGGTTGGAATAACAGTCACCTTGTCAAACCCCCAACAACAGGAGGTTAAAGAGTTTGTGCTTCGCAACAAGGAGGTTTTCTCTGAGCTGCCGGGACAAACGTCTGGGGTAGAGCATGATATTATTACCCCGCCCGGTGAAAGGGTGAAGCTAAAACCCTATCGGATCCCAGAGGCCCGACGGGAGGCAATACGTGAGGAAGTACAGAAAATGCTTGAATTGGGGGTGATAGAGGAATCCCAAAGTGATTGGTCCAGTCCCATAGTGTTAGTGCCTAAACCAGATGGGAGCTGGCGATTTTGTAACAATTTTCGACAACTGAACAAAGTTACAAAATTTGACACCTACCCCATGCCACGTATAGATGAGTTGATCGACCGGCTCGGAACAGCCCGATACATGACAACTCTCGATCTCACAAAAGGGTATTGGCAAATTCCCCTGGCCAAATCGGCCAAGGAGAAAACCGTGTTTGTAACCCCAGACGGGGCGTTCCAATATAAAAGAATGCCGTTTGGATTACAGAATGCACCGGCAAAATTCCAGTGGAAAATGGACCAGATACTGAGGCCCCATCGGAAGTATGCAGCGGCTTACCTGGATGATGTAATTGTCCATAGCACAGATTGGGCCTCACATCTGCCAAAAGTGCAAGCAGTCCTAGACTCTATCCGGGAAGCTGGGTTTACGGCCAACCCCAAGAAGTGTACCATTGGACAGTAGGAGGCCAAATATCTTGGGTACACCATTGGGAGGGGAGTGATAAAACCCCAAGTCAATAAAGTCGAGGCCATACATAATTGGCCACGTCCCAACAGCAAGAAGCAGGTACGAGCCTTTCTGGGAATCGCTGGTTATTATCGGCGATTCATTCCCCACTTTGCCTCTCAGGCTGTGCCCCTAACCAACCTCACAAAAGGGAAAGAGTCTGTCATGGTTAAATGGACCCCAGAGGCTGAGGCAGCATTCCAATTCTTAAAAAAAAGCCTTATGTAGCCAGCCAGTGTTGTACTCACCAGACTTCTCTAGGGACTTTGTCGTACAAAGTGATGCATCAGACGTTGGGTTAGGAGCAGTATTGTCCCATGTCTGGAACGGGGAAGAGCACCCAGTCATTTACCTCAGCAGGAAATTGAAGTCCCATGAGGTAAATTACGCCACAATTGAGAAGGAGTGTTAAGCGGTGAAGTGGGCTCTAGATTCCCTTCGGTACCATCTGCTATGGAGGCACTTTGACCTAATTACTGATCACGCTCCTTTAAAGTGGATTGCTCAAAACAAAGAGACAAATAGGAGAGTAAATAGGTGGTTCCTGGCCCTACAAGAATTCAACTTTACGGTAAAGCATCGCCCTTGCGTTCAAATGGGGAATGTGGATGCTTTGTCTCGAGTACATGCATGCCTGATTGCTTGTGTTCCAACCCCAAGGTTAAAACAAGAGGGGGGGGGTATGTGACAGCAGGCAGGTAAAATCAGAAGGTTGCATCCAGGATAGAAGGTATATATGTCCTAGATTCAGGCTTTATGCCAATTTATACCACTAGGGGGAGTGCTGGGAGTCTTGCAGGGGAAGTGTTAATGAGCCCAGCTGAAGTAAGTGGGCTCATTAGGGCCTCTACAAGAAATCCCAGCATGCTAAGGGAGATGCTCCAACCTGGAACCAGATCTGTGTGGATAGTCTGGGGAGTGTGATCTCTGTGTGGTGAGCCAAAGCCTGTGTGGTTATTGCTAAGAACTTCTAAAAGCAGGGAGCTAGGGACTGGGACAGCACAAGGCTGTACCCAGTTGTTAGTTAGGGAGACCAACGTGTGTAGTGAGCGGTCAAGTTGACCAGGATTTCTTTTCCTGTTTCTTTTGTTTTTGCTGTATTTTTTTGTCTGTATATAGTTCAAATAAAACCACACCCTTTTGTTTTCTCCTACCACTGTCTGCTGTGCCTGTTTTTGTGTGGTGAACCCATCCAGGGGGTCACACACACCCGCTGCTGAGTTAACCCCCTCACAGTATCCAGATCGGGGCATTGTGTAAAAAAATAAAGAAGCTGAGGCATCCATATCATCTTAATTAGATTGATACGGTGTCAGGTCACCTGTGGCCAGGTGACAGATGCACACCGTAGGGGGACAGGAGTGCACCGCGAGGTAGTGAACCCTATGACTGGCTTCTGCGGATAGGAAACTGGGTGGTTGTGGAAAGCGGGACCAGAGGAGCACAACCGGGATCCCAACGGAAGCGAGAGCCAAGATTCCCCAGGGCGCGGAGTCTAAGACCCAGCTGGTCTTCTCCAGGGCCTCTAGTGGTGAGGATGTTACGCTGCAGGCTGGGACCAGGTCGCGGCCCCTGGAGTTTCCTAGCTCACGCCTCGTAGGATAAGGGGAAAAGAGGGGAAGCAGCAGCACACGATAGAGAGAACGAATAACAAGCTGAAGGTCAGGGGCCACAAGCAGACAAGGATAACGAAGAACGAGCCGAAGGTCAAGGATCACGAGCAGACAGGGATAGTCGGGGACAAGCCAATAACGTAACAGAGAGACAGACGTAGCACACGGCAGGCAGGAACCCAAACACACAATGCCTAACAAACACATTGATCAGCAAAGCAGGCTTGCAGTGCACAGGTTAATATAGTGTTCTGTGATAGGGCCTGGGGTGGAGTCTGGCTGGGAGGAGATTATAAAGGAAGCCAGGTGAAAGGGCTCAGGCCTCTAAGATGAACACATGGGAAGGAAGGTAAGCTGACAGACAAACACTACTGCATATCCATGACAGTACCCTCCCTCTTATGGGCCCTCCCCCGCCTGGACCCAGGCTTAAAGGGAAATCTCTGATGAAACCTTCTCAACAGATGAGGTGCAGCGACATCAGATGCAGCGATCCAAGACGCCTCCTCAGGACCAAAACCTCTCCAATGCACAAGGTACTGAAGAATGCCTCTGCAGAGCCGAGAATCCAGAACTTGTCTAACCTCGTACTTAAGATTATCCTCAGAGACCGAAAACGAGGTAGGGAGATGACAAGAAGATCTATTGAGGACCAAAGGCTCTCTAGGAATAAGCAAGGGCATGAGAGGATCAACAGGAATCTGAGGAGGGTCCCCTAGACCCTTAAAGGGGAACTGGTCATCTTGCACAGGACCATCAGACTGGGCAGATGTCAGTGGAACCCTGAAGTCAGGTTGGTTAGAAGGTGACATGTCGCCGGAGTCAAGCTGAATAGCTGAAGGACAAGCAGAATGTCCCGAACAAGAAAAAGTAGGCGGCTCACTGGGCATGGGCTGGACTGGCATAACTAGTACAGAGGCAGAGTGAATAGCTGAGTCAGGTGTAGCGACTACCTGAATCGCATCGCAAGACGTAGCGACTGCAGGACTTTTAGACAAGCTAGCCTGGCTGTGCGTCCAAGGGTGGTTAGGGACAGAGAAATGTAAATGGTTATGCAACCTGGAATGAATGACCGGCTCAAATTCACGGGGGGCAACCTTGGGTAGGCAGGACGAGGAACAGGAGGGACCCCAAGCCAGGATCTGTCCAGTAGTCCAGTCCACATGAGGAGAATGGAGCTGTAACCATGGGAGACCCAAAATTATAGGCGTTGAGGCCTTGGGTCTCCCATGGTTACTGGAGTGTCCCTACCGACATCTTAACAGGGAGGGTCTGGAAGCAGATAGGTCCCCCTGGGAGAACAGTACCATCAATCGCCAAGACCACCAATGGCGTGGTGAGGGGCAAAAGAGTAAGTCTCATGGACGATGCGATTTCCCAGTCCATGAAATTACCAGCGGCTCCGGAATCCAGATATGCTGAGACCGAATGAGAAGAAGCACCAACATGAAGGAACACAGAAAGCAGAAGACGAGAAGGGGAAGGTGATATTTCTGGGTCCAATACTCCACTTTCCAGATGAAGTGGACCCAAACGTTTTTCTGGACAAAGAGAGCAAGTGTCACGAAAATGACCTTTGCCCCCACAGTAAAGACACAGACCAAGAGTTCTGCGCCTAGCACGTTCCTTGGGGGATAGCCTGGTCCGACCCAGCTGCATGGGTTCCTCAGCTGGTAGGAGATGCTCTACGGGTCGAAGAGAGGGGAGCTCAGGCTGACTAAGAACCAAGGAGTGCTGGCGTTGCTTTTCTAAGGTCCTCTCCTGAAAGCGAATATCGATCTGGTTACACAAGGAGATAACGCCGGCCAGATCAGTGGGGATGGTTCTTCCTGCTAATTCATCCTTCACTCTATCAGACAGGCCATGCAAAAAGGTTGCGACTAAGGCCTCATTGTTCCAGCTCAACTCAGCCGACAGTATGCGGAAATGAAGGGCATACTGTCCCACTGAAGCAGACTCTTGGCGGAGACGTAAAAGGGCGCTGGCCGCTGAAGAGACACGAGCCGGTTCTTCGAAGATATTCCGAAAAAGTTTCAAGAAGCCAGACAGGCTAGAAACCACTGGATCATTCAGTTCCCACAGAGGGGCTGCCCAGGCTAAAGCTTCACCAGAGAGGAGGGAAATGATATAGGCTACCTTAGCCCGATCAGACAGGAAGTTTTGGGGCTGGAGCTCAAAATGAATCGTGCATTGGCTAAGGAACCCCCTGCAAGCCTTGGAGTCCCCAGAGAAACGGGACGGAGCTGGCAGTTGTAGCGAGTGTGTGGCTGCGACTGGTGCAATAGGTGCAGCCGCTGATTGTATTTGAGGTTGCGGATTCAGGGTTCCCAAGGAGGCCTGAAGCTGCTCGAAGCGAGAAGCCAGATCCTGGAGGAATCGCATCACCTGAGTCTGATTCGATTCCTGGGTTTCAAGTCTGCAAACTTTGCCCTGCAATGGATCATCCGCGGGTAGCGGGATGTCAGCCGGGTTCATGGCTGATCAAACTGTCAGGGTCACCTGTGGCCAGGTGACAGATGCACACCGTAGGGGGACAGGAGTGCACCGCGAGGTAGTGAACCCTATGGCTGGCTTCTGCGGATAGGAAACTGGGTGGTTGTGGAAAGCGGGACCAGAGGAGCACAACCGGGATCCCAACGGAAACGAGAGCCAAGATTCCCCAGGGCGCGGAGTCTAAGACCCAGCTGGTCTTCTCCAGGGCCTCTAGTGGTGAGGATGTTACGCTGCAGGCTGGGACCAGGTCGCGGCCCCTGGAGTTTCCTAGCTCACGCCCCGTAGGATAAGGGGAAAAGAGGGGAAGCAGCAGCACACGATTGTCAGGAAAGACGTTCTCTCACTCATCCCAGCAATCGGGGTCTCAGAATCTCTATGCACAGGCAGACCCGTTCGGCGCATGCGCGATAGCGGCAAACGAGCGTGCGTGGGCACGCGATAGTGGCGAGCGGGCGCGCGGGTGCGCGATAGCGCGCGCGCGCCTATGACGCAGGTTGGCGCCAAAAACTGCCTATTTAAAGAGAGCTGTCACTCTGCATCCTTGTTGTCCGGTCTACAGCGTTTCCTGAAGACCCTTGTTACCTGAACCTCTGATCTGATTGCTCTGGTACCTGACCCGGCTTCCCTTGGCTTCTCCAGTCTGCTGCCCGCCTCTGACCACGGCTCGTCCCGACTTCTCTTCTGCCTTCTCCTCTAACCAGTTTGCTGCCCGCCTGATACACCGACCCGGCCTGGACTTCAACTATTCTTGGATCCTGCTTTGTACTCATCTGCCCGCTTGTGTCTGACCCGGCCTGTCTTCACCAAGTCTGCTTCCTGATCCTCTGGTGCCTGCTGCGGACCACTGCACGTCTCCCACCAGTTATCCACCGCTGCAGTCTGCTGCTTCTACTTCCACCTGCCTCAGTTCCTGCCAGGCACTTGTGCTCCTTTGCCCTCCTGAGCCCCTGTCTGCTCTATCAGGGGTTCTCGAGTCAGAGGTCTACGAGAGGCCACTCCCTGCACGTCGGGCTCACCTACCAGGTACGTGACAGTACCGGACAGCCATGTCTGAGCCCACGCAGGGAGCCTCTCCCATGGAGGAACTCTGCCGTCACCTAGATGGACTTACTACGGCAGTCAGGAACTTACAGGAAGGCTATACCCGCCTAGAGGAGCGTGTCCAGACCCTGTCTAACACGGCACCTGCCGCACCTGGAGCTTCTCCCGCACCCTCAGTCGTCATGTTACCACCTGAACCCCGGGTTCCTCCTCCCGAGAGGTTCTCTGGAGATCGTAGTAAATACAGAGCTTTTCGTAACGCCTGTGAGCTCTTTTTCGCTCTGCAACCCAGGACCTTTTCCCTTGAAACCACCAAGGTGGGCTTCGTCATCGCCCTACTATCAGGCGAACCACCACCTTCTGGAGCATAAAGACACCTGCCTCAACCTCCTGCGCACGTTCTTTGAAGCCATGGATCTTCTCTACGAGGATCCCCAACAAGCAGCCACCGCGGAAGCAGCATTATGTTCCCTGCAGCAGGGTCGCAGGCCCGTGGAGGACTACGTCTCCGAATTCAGACGTTGGAGTTCGGACACAAATTGGAACGATGCTGCCCTGCGCCACCAGTTCCGTATGGGCCTTTCCGAGCCCCTTAAGGATGAACTGGCTCGAGTTGGCATCCCAGCAACACTAGACGCTCTAATTCTTCAGTCTACCTTAATTGACAGGCGGTTAAGGGAACGAAGAGCTGAACGTACCGCTGGTCCCTCTCGTCCTGTATGGATGCTACCTCGTGTGTTCAACCCTGCTCACTCCGCTCCTCTGGCTCCCGCTCACCCGCCTGCTGATACTTCGGAACCCATGCAACTTGGCCTGCTTCGCCCCTCGCTCACCCCCGAAGAGCGCCAACGGCGGCGATTCAACAATCTCTGCCTCTACTGTGGGGAACCAGGTCATTTCGTGAGGTCCTGTCCTGCTAAGACCCGTAAGTGTTCCTCTATCTTTTCTACCTACTCACCTACTTCGTTTGACAACTCAACTCATCTGGCTGTCTCTGTCTCCTTACAGCTTCCAGGAAGGAATATACTAACTACCGCAATAATTGATTCCGGAGCATGTAGCGGTTTTATGGACGCTTCCTTTGCCAACAGATTCCAGGTCCCCTTGCAACCCCGAGCTAAGGGACTTTCTGTACACCTGGCCGATGGATCAGCTATTAAGTCAGGGCCAGTCATACTGGAAACCGTCCCTTTAAGTGCAACCATCTCCGGTAATCACTGGGAGTTACTTCGCCTGGACATCATTGAATCCCCCGTTTCCCATCATACTGGGTATGCCCTGGCTGAGGGCACACAACCCACAAATTGACTGGACCACGAGTGAGATCAGCTTCCCCTCTCCTTACTGTCGTCAGCACTGTGTGCCAGAAGTTGCCGACGCTCCCTCCTCACTGCTCTGCTTAGACGCTGACTCCGAAACCCGCCAGTCCGTTCCCGAAGTTTACCATCATTTTTTGGATGTATTCAGCAAAAAGGGTGCAGAAACACTTCCCCCGCACCGATCCTATGACTGTCCGATTGAGCTCCTCCCCGGGGCAGAGGTGCCATTCGGAAGGATCTTCCCTCTAACCAAACTAGAGCTCGGGACCCTCAAGACCTATATCGACGACAACCTGGAGAAGGGGTTCATCCGCCCTTCTACTTCACCAGCAGGAGCAGGAATCTTTTTCGTCGAAAAAAAAAGACCATTCCCTACGCCCTTGCGTAGACTACCGTGCGCTAAATAAGATTACAATTAAAAACCGGTACCCTCTCCCTTTGGTGCCAGAACTATTCCAGAGACTCGGGGCTGCAGCCATATTCACTAAATTGGATCTTCATGGGGCCTACAATCTGGTCCGGATTCGTAATGGGGATGAATGGAAAACTGCCTTCCGTACCCGATTCGGGCATTTTGAATATCTCGTGATGCCCTTCGGTTTGTGTAACGCCCCTGCCACATTCCAACACTTTGTGAATGACATTTTCAGAGACTACCTAGACGTGTTTGTGATAATTTACCTGGACGACATCCTGATTTTCTCCTCGTCCTTGTCCACTCACCGAGAGCATGTCAGGAAAGTGTTAACCCGACTCCGTCAGCATGGCCTTTACGCGAAACCCGAGAAATGCGAGTTTGAACAACAGAGCATTCAGTTTTTGGGACTAATTATCTCCATAGAAGGTATCAAAATGGACCCACAAAAAGTTTCCGCCATCTTGGATTGGCCAATTCCTACAGACAAAAAAGGGATCCAACGCTTTGTAGGATTTGCAAATTTTTATCGCAAGTTTATCCGGGGATTTTCTACCATCATCTCGCCCATCACCAGTTTGACGAAGCAAGGCATACGATTCCATTGGACCCCGGAAGCCCAAGTTGCCTTCTCCACCTTAAAGGATCAGTTTGTCTCGGCCGCGGTCCTGAAACATCCAGACCCCGCTCTGCCTTACATTTTGGAAGTAGATGCCTCTGAGATCGCAGTGGGGGCGGTGCTCTCCCAGAGACAGGGTCCCAAGTCGCAGTTGCATCCAGTCGCATTCTTCTCTCGGAAGTTGTCCGAAGCTGAGAGGAACTATGATGTGGGGGACAGAGAGCTACTCGCAATTAAGGCCGCGTTGGAGGAGTGGCGCTACTTACTAGAGGGGGCAGCACATCCTATTTTGATCTACACAGACCACAAGAATCTGGAGTACTTGAAAGTAGCCAAAAGACTGAAACCACGTCAAGCCCGATGGGCACTTTTTTTACCAGATTTTCTTTCCATATAACCTACAGGCCCGGGTCCAAGAACACCAAGCCAGATGCGCTGTCACGGATGTTTAGCGGAGCTGAAGCTCTCTCACCCCCCAGACACCATCCTGACTCCCGGAAATTTCCTTCTGCTGCAAGGAGACCTACTTTCTCAGATTAAGCAGACTTCTACCAATGAGACCTACCCACCGGATGTTACCCTACAGTTGAAAGACGACCTGCTGTGGTTCAAGGACAAGATCTTCGTGCCTCCACAATTACGGATTAACGTTGTAACGGCACCCCAATTACAAACGTTCTCAAATCTTGTCACAATTATGAACTGGCTGGCCATTTTGGGGTGCACAAAACATCTGAACTTCTCCAGCGCACGTTTTGGTGGCCTCAACTGTCTAAGGACTGCAAGGACTATGTGAAATCATGCATTACGTGCATTCGGAACAAGGGCAGCAAGACCAGAGCTTGGGGTCTGTTGAGGCCTTTGCCCATTCCAGACAGACCTTGGAGAATGATTTCAATGGACTTTATTGTGGAACTACCATCATCAGAAAATTGCACTACCATTTTTGTGGTAGTAGACAGACTTTCCAAGATGGCCCACTTTCTGCCCATGAGATGTACACCTTCTGCCCCCGAGACCGCAAAATTATTCATCAAAGAAATCGTAAGACTGCACGGCATTCCTGTGAACATTGTATCTGATCGGGGGGTGCAGTTTACATCCAGATTCTGGAGGGCACTCTGCGAATCTTTAAAGATTGACCTTTCCTTCTCTTCAGCTTATCATCCCCAGACCAATGGTCATACGGAACGCACAAATCAGACCCTGGAGCAATATTTGCGCTGTTTATCTTCCTTCTCTCAAGATGACTGGGTACCACTATTACCCCTCGCCGAGTTCGCCTACAACAATTCCGTTCATTCAGCAACCAAACAGTCACCGTTCTTTGCAAACTACGGCTTCCACCCTCTGTTCCTGTCTAATAATATTCCAGAGTGTGCGGTCCCAGCCGCCCAGGAGACCGTGAACTTCCTCAGTACCAACAGTAAGTTGCTTCAGGAGACAATGGCAAGGACTCAGGCGCATAATAAGGAGGTGTTCGACAAAAAGAGGAGGGGGGAACTTAACCTTACACTAGGAGATCTAGTCTGGCTGTCCACAGTGTATCTAAAAATGACATGCCCTTCTAAGAAACTGGGCCCCAAATTTGTGGGTCCTTTCCCTGTAACAAGGAAAATTAATGACGTGGCATACGAGCTGAAATTACCGGAATCTTTTCGGATACACCCGATATTCCATGTGTCGCTACTCAAACCTGCAGTCCCAGATCCCTTTCCCAATCGAGGTATTGGCCCTCCTGAGCCCGTGCTCATCAATGGTGAGGAAGAGTTTGAAATCGAGTCTATCCTGGACTGCAGGAAGAGACGCAACCAAACCCAATATCTGGTTAAATGGAAGGGCTATGGCCCCGAGGAAAATTCCTGGGAACCGGAAACCAACATTCATGCCAAAAGGTTGATCACGGCCTTCAAAAGGTCTCACCCAGATAGGCTGGCTCAGTTGGGCATCCGGAGGCTGCCCGTAGGAGGGGGGCAATGTCAGGAAAGACGTTCTCTCACTCATCCCAGCAATCGGGGTCTCAGAATCTCTATGCACAGGCAGACCCATTCGGCGCATGCGCGATAGCGGCAAACGAGCGTGCGCGGGCACGCGATAGTGGCGAGCGGGCGCTCGCCGGGTGCGCGATAGCGCGCGCCTATGACGCAGGTTGGCGCCAAAAACTGCCTATTTAAAGAGAGCTGTCACTCTGCATCCTTGCTGTCCGGTCTACAGCGTTTCCTGAAGACCCTTGTTACCTGAACCTCTGATCTGATTGCTCTGGTACCTGACCCGGCTTCCTTTGGCTTCTCCAGTCTGCTGCCCGCCTCTGACCACGGCTCGTCCTGACTTCTCTTCTGCCTTCTCCTCTAACCAGTTTGCTGCCCGCCTGATACACCGACCCGGCCTGGACTTCAACTATTCTTGGATCCTGCTTTGTACTCATCTGCCCGCTTGTGTCTGACCCGGCCTGTCTTCACCAAGTCTCCTTCCTGATCCTCTGGTGCCTGCTGCGGACCACTGCACGTCTCCCACCAGTTATCCACCGCTGCAGTCTGCTGCTTCTACTTCCACCTGCCTCAGTTCCTGCCAGGCACTTGTGCTCCTTTGCCCTCCTGAGCCCCTGTCTGCTCTATCAGGGGTTCTCGAGTCAGAGGTCTACGAGAGGCCACTCCCTGCACATTGGGCTCACCTACCAGGTACGTGACAACGATAGAGAGAACCGAATAACAAGCTGAAGGTCAGGGGCCACAAGCAGACAAGGATAACGAAGAACGAGCCGAAGGTCAAGGATCACGAGCAGACAGGGATAGTCGGGGACAAGCCAATAACGTAACAGAGAGACAGACGTAGCACACGGCAGGCAGCAACCCAAACACACAATGCCTAACAAACACGTTGATCAGCAAAGCAGTGCACAGGTTAATATAGTGTTCTGTGATAGGGCCTGGGGTGGAGTCTGGCTGGGAGGAGATTATAAAGGAAGCCAGGTGAAAGGGCTCAGGCCTCCAAGATGAACACATGGGAAGGAAGGTAAGCTGACAGACAAACACTACTGCATATCCAAACATACAGCCTATTAACTATAAGGGGAGCTTATTCCAGGTTTTACTTTACTTTTGGAATCTAGAAAGTAATGGAAGTCTATTATCCACAATATATGACTGTGGGGAGTCAGACATAGTTATACCCAAATATTTTATAGAGGAGACAACCTTAAGATGAGAAAGTGTAGATGGCAATGAATCTGGAAGGGGGTTCAGAGGCATTAGCATGGATTTCTCCCCGTTTATGCCTAACCCGGAAAACCTGCCAAACTCCTTAATATATTTTATTACCGCCGGCAGGGATGAACAGATACAGGTCCTTCTCAAAAAATTAGCATATTGTGATAAAGTTCATTATTTTCTGTAATGTACTGATAAACATTAGACTTTCATATATTTTAGATTCATTACACACAACTGAAGTAGTTCAAGCCTTTTCTTGTTTTAATATTGATGATTTTGGCATACAGCTCATGACAACCCAAAATTCCTATCTCAAAAAATTAGCATATCATGAAAAGGTTCTCTAAACGAGCTATTAACCTAATCATCTGAATCAACTAATTAACTCTAAACACCTGCAAAAGATTCCTGAGGCTTTTAAAAACTCCCAGCCTGGTTCATTACTCAAAACCGCAATCATGGGTAAGACTGCCGACCTGACTGCTGTCCAGAAGGCCATCATTGACACCCTCAAGCAAGAGGGTAAGACACAGAAAGAAATTTCTGAACGAATAGGCTGTTCCCAGAGTGCTGTATCAAGGCACCTCAGTTGGGAAGTCTGTGGGAAGGAAAAAGTGTGGCAGAAAACGCTGCACAACGAGAAGAGGTGACCGGACCCTGAAGAAGATTGTGGAGAAGGACCGATTCCAGACCTTGGAGGACCTGCGGAAGCAGTGGACTGAGTCTGGAGTAGAAACATCCAGAGCCACCGTGAACAGGCGTGTGCAGGAAATGGGCTACAGGTGCCGCATTCCCCAGGTCAAGCCACTTTTGAACCAGAAACAGCGGCAGAAGCGCCTGACCTGGGCTACAGAGAAGCAGCACTGGACTGTTGCTCAGTGGTCCAAAGTACTTTTTTCGGATGAAAGCAAATTTTGCATGTCTTTCGGAAATCAAGGTGCCAGAGTCTGGAGGAAGACTGGGGAGAGGGAAATGCCAAAATGCCTGAAGTCCAGTGTCAAGTACCCACAGTCAGTGATGGTCTGGGGTGCCATGTCAGCTGCTGGTGTTGGTCCACTGTGTTTTATCAAGGGCAGGGTCAATGCAGCTAGCTATCAGGAGATTTTGGAGCACTTCATGCTTCCATCTGCTGAAAAGCTTTATGGAGATGAAGATTTCATTTTTCAGCACGACCTGGCACCTGCTCACAGTGCCAAAACCACTGGTAAATGGTTTACTGACCCATGGTATTACTGTGCTCAATTGGCCTGCCAACTCTCCTGACCTGAACCCCATAGAGAATCTGTGGGATATTGGGAAGAGAAAGTTGAGAGACGCAAGACCCAGCACTCTGGATGAGCTTAAGGCCGCTATCGAAGCATCCTGGGCCTCCATAACACCTCAGCAGTGCCACAGGCTGGTTGCCTCCATGCCACGCCGCATTGAAGCAGTCATTTCTGCAAAAGGATTCCCGACCAAGTATTGAGTGCATAACTGAACATAATTATTTGAAGGTTGACTTTTTTTGTATTAAAAACACTTTTCTTTTATTGGTCGGATGAAATATGCTAATTTTTTGAGAGAGGATTTTTGGGTTTTCATGAGCTGTATGCCAAAATCATCAATATTAAAACAAGAAAAGGCTTGAACTACTTCAGTTGTGTGTAATGAATCTAAAATATATGAAAGTCTAATGTTTATCAGTACATTACAGAAAATAATGAACTTTATCACAATATGCTAATTTTTTGAGAAGGACCTGTATTGGTCAAGAAAAAAAAGAAGAGTTTTATTCCTAGCCCTAGATTCCAACAGTTCATTCAGCCTATTTTGAGATGAGAGCCATTCCTGTTGGATATCCGGACAGGAATTCTGAATGTACGTGGCTTTCGCCACAGAGGTATCAGCTTTGCAAGCTCAAGCTCTCTACGGGAGGCACTTTTAATAATACTTATATTCTGGATTAATATTCCCCGAAGATAGGCCTTTAAAGCATCCCATGCAACTTGTATGGAAGCAGAGCCCAAGTTGAGGGACCAAAAATCCACAATTCGAGTGGAAATGGCATCCTTTTTGGGAAATAGTTCCAACCAAAAGGGGTTCAGCCGCCATGACATATTAGACGCCCGATGCCCTGATGTTAGAGTAACCAACAGAGGGAAGTGATCTGAAATCCCTTGAGGTTCGATATTTACATCTACTATATATGGTATGAGATCAGCCGAACATAAAGCCAAATCAATTCTTGATAATGTGTTGTGTGTTTTAGAGTAACATGTATAAGCACATTCTTCGGGATGTAGCTTCCTTCACATATCATACAGTCCCAATTCCCTGCATAGTCATCCAAAGGGGGAGAGATGCCCATCAGTCATTGACCCTGGAGCTGGGCATCTGTCACACTTTGTATCAACTACACTATTAAAATCTCCAAGTACCAATATTGGCATCTGGGGTGAAACACGTGCAAAGGAAATGAGCTGACAAAATATTTCTGGGTTATATGGGGGAGGTATATATATATATATATATATAGCGGCCAGGATCAACTCAAGATCATCCAACTTACATTGTAGAAAAATTAATTTTTGTCATTTTCGTCTACGATAGTCCTACTGCAGGAGAATACCACACCAGCATAAACCACAACAGTGACTCCCCTTGAATGGGAGATGAAGAGCGAGTGCTATGCCTCTGACAGATTGGCGCTTCAAAAATCTGGTCATGCTGGATGTGGCGTGTGCCTCATGCAGACAGACGAGGGCAGGACGAAAAGAAGCAATATAGTCAAATACAGATTGTTTTTTTAAAGTATTATTTATTCCCCTAACATTCCAAGATAGTAGTCTAATTGATTGATTTACCATAGGTACAATGACAAAATACCACTACTGGTCATCCAACCTGTACCATATACAAAGATATGACATATGAATATAAAGCATAATAGTAGATACTCCAAGAAACACCCCTCCCCCCCAAAAAAAAAAAAAAAATGGGTGGACTGTGTATAAAATGGTTGCAGATCCTAAAATTTGTACTTGATATTTATGTTCAACCCCTTGTATTAAAGCTGAAAGTCTGCATTTCAAACTCATTTGGATTGTTTCATTTGTTTCCAATCTCAATTTTATTGTTTTTTTTTCTTTACAAATAAACAAATATACAAACATTGATGGTTTATCAAATAATCTTACTAATAGATTATTCGAACTATCGTAACCAAAGCATTAAACAAACAGACAAAAGGAACAAAAAAAAAAGGGGGGGTGGCAGGGAAAGGGGAGATGGCAGGGGGCCTCCACATCTAGGCATCTCTTACTGAGACCCCATCCATTCCTGTGGATTCTCTGAATGTCCTCCTTGGGCCCATATCTGGCTACATTCTTTATGTGTGTCTAGTTCATGTGCCAAGAGGGTCTCCATCTTCTCAATCAAGTCCATTTCCAGTGTCCAATCATTAACTGATGGAATTTGTGTAGAACGCCAATGCCATGGGATAACTAACCTCGCCGCTTTTATCCAATGTCTGAGCAAACCCTTTTTTATGTTTTTATACGAGCCTGGTAAGATGGATAACGGTGTAATTAAAAGGTGTATTGGGGATTAACTCCCCTGTAACTATAGTATACAGCTGCATAATCTTGTCCCAGAATTGACAAATTTGTGGGCATTCCCACCAGATGTGTATCAAGGAGCCCTTGGCAGAATGACATCGCCAACATTTGTCCGATGTATCTGAATATATTCGTTGCATAGTTGTTGGGCATCGGTACCAATGGGATACAAGCTTATAGCTTGTCTCCTGGGATTTAGTTGTCAGTGACAAGCAATGTGTGAGTGTGAATGATTTCTCCCATTCATCTGATTCAATTTGAATATTAAGGTCTCGTGCCCATTTATTTGTGAATTCTGGGAGCTCAGGGTGTTTTTTTTTTTAAGATAAGGATCTTGTATATTACTGATAAGGTGTGTTTTGGTTTGGTGCTTTGCAATAGGATGGATTCAAACAAATTTCGGTCTTTATTAAAAGATTGGTTTGAGGGGATAGAAGATAAAAATGATAACAATTGCTGATATTCCATCCATTGCGTAAATGAAGGCTGATGTGTAGACATTAAATTCAATATAGGCGGGAGTTTGCCCTGACAAAGGATCTGACTCACTCTTCGGTGGGATTCTTTATTCCATATAAAAAAATAAGTCCGATCTACTGCGGGTGGGAATTGTGGATTGGCAAATAAGGGAGTCATAGGTCCTATTTTTGATGAGAGCCCTAACCGCAAAATCATTTTTGACCAAAAACTCAATAAATGATAAGTAAGATAAGGTAAAGGTAATAACACATCTCATTTGATACCATAGGGGGATAAATCTACCAAGGAAGTGCCTGGAAGTCGTACTGATTAAGCCCATGTTCTATTATTACCCATTGTTTAATATCTGAATAATGAAACCAATTCACTAATCTAGTCAAGACTGCCGCAACATAATAAAAATATAGATCTGGTGCTCCCGCTCCTCCTTTCATTTTTTGGTAAAATTAACGTTTTCCAATTGTTTCATTTTCATTTTATTCTGGTGGCAAACAGAGCCAAAAGTATGAAAATTGTGCCTGTGTCCAAATATATATGGACCTAACTGTATTATATATATGTATGTATATGTATGTGTGTGTGTGTGTATATGTATATATATATATATTTTTTAATATACACACACGCAAACATTTTGCCCTGCATTTCTATTTTAAACTGAATAGGTTGTTTTACAAAGTAAGGGTTCACATATACTTAAAATCTTGAGCATGTGCTGCATTAAAATTACAACAAAAAAATAGCACATCACAGGTTAGTAAGTAGACAAGAACACCACAAAGTGGCTGACTACATGGAAACCCCCTTTTCTTTGTAATAAAAGCCAAAATCTCTCACAAAATGATCAAACTCTAAAATAAATCTTTTAAATTCAGAAATCTTACACGTTAAACATCCCCACACAGCGAATCAACAATTTTATCTTAAAGCAGAGTTCCGCCCACCCCTTTAAAAATTTTAAGTCAGCAGCTACACATACTGTAGCTGCTAACTTATAACATTAGGACACATACCTGTCCTGGAGTCCAGCAATGTCAGCAGCGCAGTCAATGATTACATCGGCTGGTCGTCTGCTGCCGCCGCCACTGCGGGTAAGGGAACCCAGCAGTGTAGCCTTTCGACTTCACGGCCGGGTCCCTACTGCGCATGCGCTCTTTCTGGCCTGGCAGAAGGGGAGGGACGAGGGGGCCGAGCTGCTGACGTAATTTGCTGCGGCCCGGTCTTCTGGAAGTGAGGACAGGGTACCTGTAAAAAAAAGTACCCCCCCCCCCCGAAAGGTGCCAAAAGTGGCACCGGGGGGGGGGGGGGGATCAGATAAGTGGAAGTTCCACTTTTGGGTCGAACTCTGCTTTAAACTTTCCCTACACATAAACCACAGGGAAAACAGAAATACCGAATAGGCAGCACCCTAAGTGTCCAAACCACAAAATGCTTTTCACTGTCTCATGACTCTTGCACTTCTCTTATGACTCCTGTATTGGGAAACCCCCAATTTGTCCTGTGCCTACAGTTTCCCTTTTTCTTACTACCAATACATTTAGACTCTACCATCAAGATTCTTTCATACAAAACACACTTTTTGGGGGACTGCGTGTGTGCTCCTGGTTCTTGCTTGGGTCTTTTCCTCAGCTCCTGTGCTGGACATATCTATCTGGCCGACCCCCGGCAGGTGGTATTGCATGGTCTCAGTATCAGTTCTTAAGTGAGTATTTTCACTTATGGCCGTCTATCTGTTTATCATTATCCTAACCCCCCCCCCCCAGTTGGTAGTTATATCAAACTATAATGGCAATTTTTATTCCCCTTTTAGTATATCGATGGACTTGCTCCTGATGAGTAGATACAAGTCCATGAAACGTTGTTGAGCTTATTTTGATGCATCCACTTCATATTTATGATTCTAGATGCTTTTATTGCTTTACCAACCATGATATAATGTCAATGTCTACTCCATTTGGGGGACTGTGATGTACAATATTTATTCTGTGTCATGTTGGTTACAATTCACAATATGTATGTTGTTATTTTGTATTTTATATGCCAATGTGATATTATGCATTTATATGGGTTGATCCATGCCCTATTTTGGTCTAATAATAAATACAATTATTTCCATATACATATGGATTTGTCTGGCTCTACCCCACGCACCTCATTCAAAGTCCCACCCTCCCCCCTCTTCTTTTTTGCATAGCAATTAGGGATGAAGGCACAAACCTTCCCTTGCATCTCATTTAAAGTCCCAAATATTCCCTCTTTTTCTGATACTTAATAGGTATGGATGTGTGTGTGGTTCAAGAGCCTTCACTTCCTCGTATCTGACCCCTAGTGGTCAAGTTACCATATATCACATAGAACACAGTTGATATTGATGGACCCACTGCTGCCGCTATTGTCGCTGCTTTTTTGAGCCTATTTGTTTCCGTGTGTTCTGCAGCCGGCAGGTTGGTCAGTGTTTGTTTGCCCAGGAGTTGCGATGCACGCTGGGTGCCCTCCCTCTGCCCTCCTTCCCATACACTATGGGGGTGGGGGATTGGGCGGGCGCTTTCACCGTGCATCGGCGCCACGCCTCCTGCGCTATGCGTGCAACGTTCGGTGGGCGTCCCCTCACGCAGGCGTATATTTCAGCTGGGCTGACACGTGGGGAGTAGGTACAACAGCTGCCGTGCTGTCTCTCCTTCGTTGTCATGCCAGTGTGATGCTGCATGGGACCCTGGCCACTGGGCTCACCCTGCAGTTCCCCTTCAGTGACCTTTTTAAGCAGTTCCACGCTGCACTTCAGTTTTGGCTCCTATCCCATTAGGACCTATTTGGGTAAATACATAGCAAGCCCTCAATGTATTTCCAGTTCCTCTTTCTCTACAACAAGCATCATTACTATTTCTTTACTCTAGCTTTCATCCTTTTCTCCTGATTTCAGGAATCTCATCTTCTCTTCCCTATTCTCACTATATGGACACCTCATTATTTTTTCATTCTGTTCACCTTGGTGATATGTTCCACAATACTTTTATACTGTGGTGATGGGTTTACTCAAATTTATACCATTATGGTAACAAACCACTTTCTTTTTTGTATACAATATAGAAACCCCATCTACAGTTAAATCAAGATTCTTTCATACTTACTCACTTTTTGGGGGACTGCATGTGTGCTCCTGGTTCTTGCTTGGGTCCTTTCCTCAGCTTCCGTGCTGGACATATCTATCTGGCCGACCCCCGGCAGGTGGTATCGCATGGTCTCAGTATCAGTTCTTATGTGAGTATTTTCAGTTATGGCCGTCTATCTGTTTATCATAATCCCCCCCCCCCCCCCCAGTTGGTAGTTATATCAAACTATAATGGCGATTTTTATCTCCCTTTTAGTATATCGATGCACTTGCTCCTGATGAGTGGATAGAAGTCCATGAAACGTCGTTGAGCTTATTTTGATGTATCCACTTCATATTTATGATTCTAGATGGTTTTATTACTTTACCAACCCTGATATAATGTCAATGTCTACTCCATTTGGGGGACTGTGATGTACAATATGTATTCTCTGTGTCATGTTGGTTACAATTCACAATATGTATGCCAAAGAGCGATTATACATTTATATGGGTTGATCCATGCCCTATTTGGTCTAATAATAAATATAATTATTTACCTTTACTTCTGTGTGCGTTACTGCAAGTTTAACGCAATATACAGTAGTTTTTGTGCGTTACTGACAGTTTACCGCCATATAGTGTTGTGCATTACTGCAAGTTTAATGTCATTTACTTCTGTGTGCATTACTGCAAGTTTAATGCCATATAGTTCTGCACACCACTGTACGTTTGGCGCATTATATTGCAGTATATTAAAGTGTATCCGTGGAGTGTGTCTGTGTAGTGTGAGTATTCAAATTAAAGTGCACCAAACTCCACTTTACATTTATTAAAGTGCATCTACGTACAGATTTCCACTTCTTCTTTACATTTGCTTATAAGCACCGCCCCCTCCCTCCCAATAACGTCTGGGAGGACAACAAGGAGAAGCAGACGTTCCCTTGGCACTGTAAGGGGGCCAGCAACAAATGTGTCCCCAAGCAAAGGTGGACGTGGTGGTCAGTCCTCAGGCAGGGCATCATTTCCTCTGTTTAGTGTGTTTGCCCATGCTATCCAGCCACAGCATGCAGAGGAGGTGGTGGACTGGCTTGCTAAACCTTCCTCATCCACTGTCATGCAAGCAGAGACAAGTGTGCAGTTTGCCAGAGTGGATAAACCTGCCTCCTTGTCCACATCTATTCCTACCATAGCCCCAACATCAGTCATGGAGGAGTCAGCTGAGTTATTTGACCACAGCGTCAGCCATTTGCTCCTTGATGATGCCCAGCCATTACTGGATTCAGATGTTGGTTCTGAGGTTGAGGATGACAGGAACATGAACTTAGAGAGAGGGGAGAACACTGGTAGACAAATTGTCATTCATGTTTCCCCAGCCGCAGCGTATTGCCAAGTTGTCTCCAGTGGTAATGATGATGAGGGAGGAGATGGAGATGATGATGTCACTGATGCGACTTGGGTGCCAGATAGAGCAGAGGATGAAAATGAAGGGGAGGCAGCACAACCCCAAGGAGGCCAACAACAAGAAAAAGTAGAGAGAGCAGCCACCCTATTCCATCACATTCTGCAGCTGTTAACTCCCGGCCCACTCCCCAAAGCTCAGCTGTCTGGGCCTTTTTCAGCACATCTGCAGCAGATCGCACTGTTGCTATATGCAAACTGTGTCTAAGGCACATTAAACGTGGCAAAAACACCAGCCATTTGGGTACCACATGCTTAACAAGGCATTTAACATCCAACCACTCAGTCCGTTGGCAAGAGCACCCAAAAGCCACACAAAAGGGGCACAAATCTGTCCCTCCTTCTCCTTACCCACTTCAGTCTGCCCCTGCTATACCGAGTCATTACCTCTCAGCAGCCTCCACTGACAGGGATGATATTGCACAGGGTGTCCCAGGTCCTAGCAGCACACCACCAGCTGTAGACTGTAGCCGGCAAATTTCTCTGCCCCATCTGCTGCAGCGGAAAAAAATAAATACAGCCCCTGCCACCCAGCGTCCAAATGCAAGCTTGTCAAAGCTGTTGGCTCTCCAACTTCTGCCTTTCAACCTGGTGGATTCTGCCCCCTTCCGTGAATTTGCACTATGTGCTGTACCACAATGGCAGGTTCCCAGTCGCCACTAGTTTTCACGTAAGGCCGTCCCATCTCTCTACCATCACGTGAAAGTGAATGTTCTGGCATCGTTGGGCAAGGCAGTCATCCGTGAAATCCACCTTACTGCTGACACGTGGTCCAGCAAGCATGGGTAGGGATGATATATTTCATTCACAGCACACTGGATAACGCTGCTTGCAACTCAAAGGATGCAGGACAGGGCTCGGTGCTGCAGCTTGTTGTGCCCCCACGTCTCTATACAGCTGGTGGTGATGATGCCAGACCTGTGAGCTCTACCCCCTCCTCCTCCATGTCCTCCTCTGCAGAATTGTCCTTTGAACATCAGGTACCCCTAAGTGTTTCCATGAGTCAGGCTAAAAGGTGCCATGCAGTGCTTCAGCTGGTGTGTTTAGGGTACAGGAACCACACAGGAGCAGAGGATTCTTGCAGCTCTGCAGAGACAGGCCCAGAGGTGGTTTACATCATGCCAGCTTGAGCCAGGAATGGTGGTGTGTGATAATGGCTCAAACCTCCTGTCCGCCCTTAGGGTTGCAAGATGTGCAATATGTGCAATAGCTGGCCAGAAGAGTCTGTAGCCATTTCAGACGGTCAGACACAGCCAGTGCTCGGTTGGCTGAAATTCAGTGGGAATTCCACCGGCCCGTAAACCGCCTGAATTGTGACATGCCCACAAGATGGAACTCGACTTTGCCAATGCTGGAGCGGCTATACATGCAGAAGAGGGCCGTCAACAAGTAACTGTGTGAGTACGGCATGACGACAGGCTCAGTCCATGCCAATGGCTGATCAGTAAGGATGCATACACTGTATTGTCACTATTTGAGGAGGCCACAAGGATGGTGAGCCGTGACAGTGCATGCATCAGTGACACAATCCTTGTTGTGGTGTTCCTTCTGGTGCAGACTCTGCATGGCATTATGGACAGGGCACTGGAGGCAGAGCAGCAGGATGACTTCCTTTCCTCTCAAGGCCCACTTTATCCAGACACCATCATTCCTATGTCACAGAACACACAGGAGGAGAGAGGGGAGGAGGATGAGGAGGAGGATTCTGGCACTTTTATAGACTCTGTGGACCGTTTGACTTTTATAAAAATTAATCTGTCCTGGATTACCAGCTATGAAGCCCCTGATGCCGATGTCAAAGGTTAAGTCTATTTGAGATGTGGAATCTCTGCAGGACTTCAAGGCTGCCTAGCTTTGAGGGTCTTCAATCATTTCATCTGGAAGAAAGTTTTTGGTATAGGTTTCATGGGCACAATTAACACCTACAGACAAATTTTTTAGCACCTGTTTGACAGGTGCATATCATTGCAATTTTTTTAGGGTTACGGTGGGAAGGCGCCACCGACAGCCAAAGACCAATTTTATCTGCACCTGTTACTTCTATCCAAAGTCAAAGTGACACCAGAATGTATCCAAAAATGCTCTAATCTTGTTCCCAGTGCACTACATTTCAGCCTCATCATACACACGTTCTCCCCAGCTGTTGCTGAGCAAAATAAAGGCAGCTTGCAGGGAAAAATTTGATTTTTTTACTCCTCGTAAAATCCTTTTCTCCGAGTTCATGGACTGACACAGCTTCCTATTGACAAGTGGGTATTATCCTATCTTTAGGAGTGACTAGGCAGAAAAAACTTGTAAAAAGTGTTACATCACACCTTCTACAGCACCGCCCAGGGGGCGGACTCTCTAGGTAAAATCCCTCTCTCTGCACCTCGCAGATCAGTTCATCAAAAAACAGTACAAACTTAAAACGAGGGGTGGGTGCTGTGTCAGTCCATGAACAGGAAAAGGATTTTACGGTGAGTAAAAAATCCTATTTACTCTTTCGTTCATGGACTGACACAGCTTCCTATTGACAAGTGGGATGTCCCAAAGCAGTGTCAAAAACGAGGGGTGGGAAAAGCATTAAAACAACTTCACCCCAAAACAAAACAGAGCTCCTCAACAGAGGAGTTGCAACTCTAAACAGCCGCAATTCCTTTACGAAAGAAGCATCCGAAGATGCACACACATCAACTTGTAAAGTTTAGTGAAAGTGTGAACGGACGAGCAGGTCGCCGCCTTACACACCTGGTGAAATAGACGCTAGATGCTCTCAGAGCTCGGGCAGCGTCCAAAAAATACAACGTCGTCTCCTAGGATTTGACGGATGAAGACACAAGGATGGTAGTACAATGTCTTCCTTGAGATGGAAGGTCGAAGACCCTAGGAAGAAAAGAAGGCTGCGGACGCAGCACCACCTATCCTTGTGGAAGATCAGATAAGGAGCTTTGCATGACAAGGCTGCCGGCTCAGAAAACCATCTTAACTGCGTAAACCAAGAGGCATATCTTGCTCTGGTCGAATGCACCGGGGAAAGGGAGGCGCCTAACCCTTCATGGCGTAAGCCTGATCACGATCTGTCGGATTCACCTAGAGATAGTGGCCGACGAGACCGGTGGGCCCTACTTGGGACCAGCCATCGAAAAAAAAACAGTGAGTCTGGACTCTGGAACGTAGCAATACCAGACAAGCATTCTCTCAGAGTTTGGACAACGTCCAAGGAATGCAACGTCGTCTCCTTAGGATTCAACGGATGAGGACACAAGGATGGCAGTACATGTCTTCCTTGAGATGGAAGGTCGAAACACGACCTTAGAAAGAAAAGAAGGCTGCGGACGCAGCACCACCTTATCCTTGTGGAAGATCAGATAGGGAGGCTTGTATGACAAGGCTGCCCGCTCAGAAACCCATCTTACTGGCATAAAAGCCACCAAAAGGACCACGTTCTGAGAAAATATCAAAAAGGGAATCTCCCCGATGTACTCAAACAGTGGTTTCTGAGACACTTAGGGGCCATGCTGTTGAAGCCATTGACTGCAAGCAGGATGGCATATGGTACCCTGCGCCAGCAGGTTCTCTTGTAGTGGTAGATGCCAAAAGGACGTCTGCTACACAAGCCCCACGGAGGTAGTGGAGGGTGGACCGGAGGGGCAGCCTGCCGAACCCACTGTACAACATTCTCACTAGAGAGTGAGCCACCAGGGGTCGTTGAAAAAGACAGCCAGGGCAGATATCTTCCCCCTAATTGAACATAAGTAACATTTTTGGCCCGTTCCCTGCTGAAGAACAGCAGGACTCTGGAACAAAATAAGTACGCGGATGCCACCTCATTTCCTCACAATTGGATATGCAGGTCTTCCAAGTGCGATGGTAATCTTCCTAGGGGATGATTTCCGAGCACTCCTCATGGTAGAGATCATCGATTCTGACAGGTCCCGGTCTCTTAGCACCAGGCTCTCAAGCCATGCCCTCAAGCCAGTGACTGTAAAACAGGATGGCGTATCGGATCTAGGGACAGCAGGTCCTTCTTAACGGTAGATGCCAAAAGGCGTCTGCTACCAGACGCACTAGATTGGCGTACCAAGGACGCTAAGGCCAATTCAGAACAATTGGGACCATTGTAGTCCTCTCTGCCTCCAGTCTGTAAAGCAGATGAGGAAGGAGCTTCCGAGGAGGAAGGGCATAAATTAGTCGGTACTGACTCCACAGTGCCATAAACGCATCTGTCGTTTTTGCCCATGGGTCTCTTGCCCTGGTCACAAACCTCAATAACTTCCGATTGAGTCTAGAAGTCAGGAGGTATACGACTGGCGTGCTTCCCCTCTGGTAAGGGAGCCCCTTAGGAGGTGAGCGGCCTCCAATGCTGCAGCAGAGCTGCTTGTTCCTCCTTGCTGATTGACATACGCCACCACTGTGGTGTTTGTCCGACTGGATTCTGACTGGACGCCCTTGTAGCCTCTGAGACCATGTGGAAAGGCAAAGCCAGATCGCCCTGATTTCAGGCCAATGATCTGCAATGGGATTCCTCCGGATTCCAGCGACCCAGGTTGACTGATCTCCTCAGACTTCTCTGCAACCGGGAAGACAGGCGTCTGCCATGACCACCATCCAGTAAAAAGGAAGGAACAACTTCCCAGACAGAAATGCCGGTGATGTCGGCCATCAACTAGGGAGGTCCTGATTAGATGGCTCACCCAGATCCAGGGATGAAGGGCACTTGACCCTTCAGGACAGAGTTACCTCTTTAACACTTGTGTGTGAAATAGTGCCTATGGTACCGCCTCGAAGGAGGCTATCATGAGGCCCAAGACTCACCTGCAAAAGTGGCGTGACAACTCATCTTTGGGATGTCAACTGCCGCACCGCAGCCCGAAGGGTCTGCAACTTTCCCCTAGGGAGAAAAAAAAAAACGTACGCCTCTGAGGAGTCCAAAATCAAACCTAGTGTCACGGTCTGGAGTCAGGCTCAAAGGCCAGTAGCTATAGCAGCAGAGCAGGTATTCACACAGGTCACCCTGGCTGATGACACGGGTTCACCTGAGGTGCGGGGTCTAAGCACTGACCGGTATTCACCAGGACTTCTAAAGGTGGAGATGGGCTTCGGTGCGTGTCAGTGCCAGGTCGCGGTCCTCAGGTTAGCCCCACCAGGACGTGAGCAAGCCGGGGTCCGGAAGCAGATAATACAGGAAGGGATCAAGCAGAAGCGTAGTCGGGACGAGCCAAAAGTCGGTAGTGAGTGGTAGCAAAGATGCGGTCGGCAGCAGTAGACAGGAGCAAGATATTGGCTGGTGAAGACACAATATTCTGGCAACCAGGAAGTGCAGGTACATGGCTTAAATCAGGAAGTTCATGGGAGGAGCAAAGGGATCAAGGCAAACAAGATTCAAGACAAGAAAGATCATCCAAGGAATTGTCTAATTAACTATCCAAGGAGCTTTCCAGCATTCCAGGTGGCTCAGCAAGCAGAGTCACCACCAGACACACCAGAGGTCCCAGGTTCAAGCCCAGGTCCTAACACCTAGACACACTAGGAGTTGGGGCGGTACCAATACTGACTTCTGAGTGTTCAGCACCCCACCAGTATCGGAGGGTATGACAGGTTATAGACACGCTTACTTCTAAATTGAAGTCTGAAGTGACCCTCAGAAGATCGTCCAAGTTGCCCATGATAGCGAGGCCACGCTGTCTTAGTAGGGCCAGAATCGGGGCAAGCACCTTGGTGCCGATGCCAGGAAAAAGGGGAGAACCACCATTGGTAGTGGTCTTTCCCGGCCGCCAATACCGACATCTCTGATGCCTGGTGCATATGGAGACATGCAAGCATGCGTCCTTGATGATCAAGGATGCCGGAAAATCCCCTGGATGGAGGGGAGCGCAACAGGGCGAGCCAACTCCTTTCCGGAATCATTGTACTTTCACAAAGCAGTTGAGGGTCCTGAGATCCAAGACAGGATGAACCCCCTCCTTCTTCAGCACTATGACCAGATTTGAGTAGAACCCCTGAACCCGTTCTTGGACTGCCCCATGTAGGGCTTCCCGACAAGTCGGCTGTTAAGAGGGGAAAAAAATCTGTTCGGTAGGCAAGCAAGGTTGGGCTTGCAAACCCAGGGACGCTTCTGTCCCTCAGCAGGCGCTTTATCGGGGTTGTTTACTTGCTGGTGCCCGGTGAAGGAGGGCCCTAGCCTATGGCATGGCTCCTTACCCTTTTTTGGATTGCAGAAGCAATGTGCTCTTACCTCCTGTGGCATTTTAAAAGATGTCATCCAGAGAGCCCCCAAAAGTCTGTCGCCTTAAAAGGGAAGATCCAACAGGGCCTTCTAGGAAGATTGGTCCGCAGACCAGAACCTTAGCCAGATCAGGCGGTGTAACGCCACCCCATAAACGGAGGCTCAAGACAGCAAGGGAATAGTATCCATGTCTGACTCGCAGACAGACTCAAGGCCCTGTACCAACTGGTCGGCCAGAGCTACCTCGTTAGGAGGAGTTCCCTGTGTCTTTAACCCATGGAGTAGCCTTTTTGCGTACTCAGTCAGTCAGTGTCTGAGCCATCAGAAAAACCCCAGCCAATGCTGGACGTACCGCTGAGCCCCCCCACTGCGTATAGGTAGCAAGTGTCCCTGAAGACAGGAATCCCTTCCACTGGAATTGTGGTAACTTGTTAAGTCTGGACACAGGGGGGTCCACTATCGGGGGAGAGGTCCATTTTTTCAGGAACTCTCCTCAAGGGGTACTGAACCGCCCCAAAATTTTTGGGGCTGCAAAAAAACCCTCAGTGGGTCTTCCCACTCCTTGTACAAGAGCTTATCAAGATAAGACACACAAGGAAACACCTTAGCAGTGCGGGCCGGTTTACGTAACCCAAAGAGGACCGGTGTCTCTGCTGCTTTAGCAGCATTCTTCCATTTTAGCGTATCCCGCATTGCCGTGATAAGTTCAGATACCAAAGCCTTTTTGCGTGCTGACCTGGAGTCATTCTCACTGTCCGACCGGTCACAGTCTGCAGTCTCTGATGAATCAGAATCCGGGCCATAAGCCACAGCTTAAAAAATAAATAAAAGATCACTGCTCATTTAAAAATTAAGTTTTTCACAAACTTTTTTTTTTTATTGATACATGTTTCCCAGGGCAACACTGTCAGCCAAAGCCCAAAACCAAGTAGCCTCAGAAGCCCTGCATATACAACAGAGTAGCACACAGGGTAAGCCAGCAGGTAAAACACACCCCAAGCTGCTTGAGTATCCTGCATTTGCTAAAGCCTGAGAGGGGGGAATGTAAGAAACCATTGCATTCCCTAAGCAGCGCAACCTCACAACCCACTGCAAACACCAGCCGCCCTATTAAATCTCGTTGCCCACGCCACTGCAAGAGATGGAACCACAGCCTCTGGCATCCTGTGATAACATCGCCACACTCGGAAATGGTGCTCCTACATCTTCCGGCCAACCGGGGTGGAATGCAGAGGCTCGGCCCCCCCACGAGGAAGCGTGCTCTTCCTTTTACAACTGCCCATCGCAGACACATGGTGCCCAGGGAGGCCAACTGGCAAGAGGGAGACACATTGCAAGTACTGGCCTTGATCAGTGTTCATTCTTGGAATGTCTTGCTGCCAATATAAATTAACCCTCGTATGGATGTGCATCCTGGACAAGCCAATCTAAATGGCTGAAGATGCCAAACCTGTTAAAATGTTAATGCCAGCCAGGGAGCGTGTAAACATTGAATCCCTGAATGTGAGGCAAGTATAACTTCATTTCTGCTTTAAGGCACTTTTAAATTGGGCAAAATAACAACAAAGCAGCTTGAGACTACATAATCTGATTTTAATGACATACTGTATATACATTTTAGTTAGATTGTTTTCAGTTTCTTCAAATATAAGATAAACTGATAACCTGATTTGCTGTATTGTTTAACATATTCTATTCTTATTTATTATAGTCTTCAAAAGACACATCCTCTAATTACGTGGTAATATATTTTTTTTTATTAAATCAGGTTTTCTTTATTGTGAGGATAAATAGCTTAACAAAGAAATGAACAAAGAAAAATCGGCTGACACAGCCTACTGACATGACAATACAGATGATATGCATGCACAATTGACAGCAAACAGCAGAAGGTACCATAAAATACAATTAAAGCATATAAAAAAGGTACATCAAGAGGAAACTCAGCAAAGACTTGATAGCAATACTAATTGCTGACCATGGGGTGGTGGGTGTAGAGGGGAGGCAAAGCTGTGCATATGTCAGCAGCAAAATTTGGAAGGGGGTGCCCCTGGGATAATACGGATTGGAATGTAACAATATGGAATGCCAAACATGTACCGTATTTATCGGCGTATAACACGCACCAGCGTATAACACGCACCCCAAGTTTAGGAGGGAATTTTAAGGAAAAAAACTTTTAGGAGGGAAATTCAAGGAAAAAAAACTTGCATTTAAATGCAGCATGCAGCCTTGCCCAGTGTCCATCTGCAGCCGTGCCCAGTGTCCATCTGTCCATCTGCAGCCTTGCCCAGTGTCCATCTGTCCATCTGCAGCCATGCCCAGTGTCCATCTGTCCATCTGCAGCCGTGCCCAGTGTCCATCTGTCCATCTGCAGCCTTGCCCAGTGCCTTTGCGATCGTGTCAGTCCCGGCGTTTTTTAAAATTTGGCGCCGATTTCTGTGGAGAGGAGCGAGCGGGGCCGAGTGTACTTCGGCTAGACTCGGCTCCTCTCGCAGTCCCGCCCATCTCCACTGACTGTGCCACTGACGGAGAAAGCCGAGTGTACTTCGGCTAGACTCGGCTCTGCTCACAGTCACAGGCAGGACTGCGAGAGGAGCCGAGACTAGCCGAAGTACACTCGGCTTTCTCTATGTCAGCGGCGCAGTCAGAGATGGGCGGGACTGCGAGAGGAGCCTAGTAAAGCCGATTGTACTTCGGCTTCGGCTCCGCTCGCTCCTCTCGCTCGTTTTCAGCAGTGGAATTCGACGGAGTATCGGCGTATAACACGCACCCACGATTTTCCCCTGATTTTAAGGGGAAAAAAGTGCGTGTTATACGCCGATAAATACGGTATATATAAAATTAGAAAAAAATATTTATTATAATAAGTACAAAAATATACATACAATAGTAAAGAGAATGATTAAAACAGAGAACTAACATACAGTTAGAATTGCCAAAATACATGTGAACACACTCCAATGTTGACAGGTTGGTCAATACACATGGGAGTGAGTGAGAACCGACATGTTTCGGAGACAGATGGCTGGATTAGTTTTACAGTGCATATGTGTAACTCCTTCTTCAGGGTTATGTATAGGCAAAAAACTAGGGCTGTTACTGATTAAAATTGTCGTGTCTGATTAATCGTTTTTTTTTAAACCGATTAATTGACTAATTTCGATTAATTATAACGCACATACAGATCCAACTACTTTTAGCTGATCTCCTTGCAGGCCGATTCCCAGTGCAGCTACCAACCACTGGAAAAATCGATAGCAGGATGCAAAAAACACACAAAGGCAGCACTCGATGGGAATAGCATTAAAACTTTTATTCTCTTCAAGTAGATAACAAAATAAATATTGCACTGGAGATAAAATCGATGTAGCTACATAAACTGTAAAAATGGTGCGAGTAATACCAAACGGCAGCAAAAGCAGTCATAAAAACATGTAGCTAATTATGATACTGGTATAAAAATGTGTACAACGATACCACTGCTGAATCCAGATGAGGAGGGGCTAACATCAGTCCGTCGGCATGTAGATGTCCCGTGAAGGGAACTATCACAACTCCCAGTGGATGGCTGTAGAATCCCAGGTTATAAACAGAAAAGTCAGTGCTACTACCCATACATCGACAGAAAGCAGAGCTCCCAGGTGCTCGATCCACAGTCGCTGGCTGAGTAGAAGTAAATGAAGAAAAGATGATCCGCACTCCGGTCGTTGCTCTAAAAAATTTGATGTATTTATTGACAAGCCACAGTAGACAAACGCAAATAGGAAAGGTTGACGCGTTTCAGCCTATAAGGCCTTAGTCATAACCATGGTTACTAAGGCCTTATAGGCCTTATAGGCTGAAACGCGTCAACCTTTCCTATTTGCGTTTGTCTACTGTGGCTTGTCAATAAATACATCAAATTTTTTAGAGCAACGACCGGAGTGAGGATCATCTTTTCTTCAGAATCCCAGGTTGATGGAGGGAAGTGATAGAGGGAAGTGTAACAGCCCTTGCGTGTGGCAGATAGTAAGGTCCCACCGGCATGCAGATATGAAGGCACAGCAAAGGAGCCCTTCAGATGGACACGGCAAGCCCCGCCAGTATCCCTGACATCACCGGATCTCCCTGAAGACCCGGAAGCCGGGGGAGAGGTGCGTACCAATCAAAAGAATTTTGATTGATCAAAACAATTAACAATTAAAAAACATTTCAATTTTCTATTGAAAGGAAAGAGAAAACATAGTATCAAAATGACAATAAGTACATTTGTTTGTTTCTTTAAGTCTCTCATGAACAGCATGATTTACATTAATAACAATAGCAGAGCATCCAAAAAAAAGCCATTAAAGTGTGTGGGGGAAAAGAATTGATAAAAATATATGCATGAATACTTACATCTCACAACAAGATTGTATACATGTAGAGAAACCGGGAGGGACATGCCAAACAAGGTGAAGGGACCCCCAAGGGATTTGAGACCCAGCCCGGATGTATTGCGCACAGTTGTACAAGCAACAAGTAGATAAGGAGCCTAGCCCTTTTAGAAAGTAACAGGGTAGTCAGGCACCATTGAAACCTATTGGAATGGACCCAGCACAGCTCACAAATTGATGCCAGTGCCCTTGCCCGGCATAAAACCGGTCTGGTCCACGTGAAATTACACAGGATAAACGCAAAACAAGGATCTTGGCAAGGACCTTAGCGTCCACATTCAACAGGGAAATAGGCCTATATGAAGCACATTCCAAAGGATACTTGCCAGGCTTAGGCGCCAACACAATAACAGCCTCTGCCATAGAGTCAGAAAGGGCACCCTGCTTAGCAAAATCAGAAAGGATGGACGTCAATTTGGGGGCCAGCAAGTCAACATGCTGGGAGTAAATCTCCGTAGGGAGACCATCTACTCCCGGGGTCTTACCACCCTGAAGTCCTACAATAGCAGCCTATACCTCTTCCAGGGTGATTCCCTCTAGCTTTTTTCCTGGATTCCTCCGCTAGCACAGGGAGGGTGATGTTCCCTAAAAAGTCCTGAAGGTCAGAGGGAGAATATTGAACCCTTGAGGAGTACACCCCTTGATAGAATTGGGAGAACCTAGCATTTATACCTTCTGGCGAAGTGAGTAATTGCTCAGCCTCATCTCGAATACCAGCAATGTGGGTAGTGGATGTTTGCCCCCTGGCCAACCATGCCAGCAGCCGGCCATTCTTATCGCCAAGTTCAAACACCCTCTGGGCAGAATGTAGCATTGATTTCTTAGTCTGGTCAATGCAGCACAGAGAGAGTTCTCTAAGGACCTGTTGCCACGCATAATAGGTGGTCTCAGTGGGGGAGCCCACATATTCCCTCTCACGCCTCTCAGCCTCTGCCTCCAGATCCCCAAGGATTTTGCCTCCTCGCTCTGCAGTGAAGAGATCCGGGAAATGTACTCACCCCTTACCCAGGCCTTAAAGGCATCCCATAGTGCACCAAAGCCGGCCGAGTTCTGATTAAGGGTCCAGTAGTTTCAAATAGCCTCCGTCATTGCCTGCTGAATCCTAGTGTCCAGAGCCCAGTACCTGGAGAGACGCCACAATCTCAGGCCCGGAGAGTCTGTTAGAGATACAGTCAGACAGATGGGAGCATGGTCAGAAATCCCTCTAGAGAGAGGACAAGCATCTCTAACCCAATTAAGGGCTGTAGCATAGGCCAATACCAAGTCAATTTGGGAGAGGGCGTTATACGTAGTAGAATGGCACATATATTCCCGGGTGTGTGGATGAAAGTGCCTCCAAACATCTGTTAACTAGGGATGAGCTTCGAGTTCGAATCAAACTCATGTTCGACTCGAACATCATCTGTTCTGTTGTTCGTCGAATTGCGAACATTATGGGCCGTTCGTGCCAAATTTGAGTGGCGCGTCACGGCCCATAATTCACTGCGGCATCGCAGTGCATTGCTGGCTGATGATTGGCCAAGCATGCACTATGACCCACATGCTTTGGCCAATCGCAGCACGGTAAGAATGGAGAGCCATAATTGGTCAAAGCCAGGGTGGCGTTGACCAATTATGTCTCAGGGGGTTTAGTACACGCCCCACACTATATAAGGCCGCCTGCGTGGCGGCTTTGTGTAGTGTGTTGCGGCGGCAGAGAGAGATCAGTCAGTTAGCTGAAGTTACAGTGTGCATCCTAGGTGTTTGTGTATATATATATACACACACATACACACACACACACACATATATACACAAAAACACACTCACACACACACACACACACACACACACACACACACACTGTATTCAGTTTAGCTAGATCCGTTCCTGTTATTTTCTTCCTAATATACTGACAGGCAGGCAGACGATTGTGGTAGCTGCAGTATTTTCAGTCAGTGTACCGTGTCCTCTGCACAGTGTGCAACTAAAGCTAACTGAAGACAATCGGTGTTCTCTTACTAATAATACCATAGGCAGGCAGTTGATTCAGCTAGATGCAGTATATTAGTGTACTGTATACTGGGCACAGTGTGCAGCTAAAGCTCACTGCAGAAAATTTCTGTTGTTTTCTTCCTAATAATACTACAGGCAGGCAGTTGATTCTGCTAGCTGCAGTATAATCAGCTTTGTGCAGCTACATCTCACTGCAGGCCATTAGTATGTCTGGAAGGCCAACAAGGAGAGGCAGACAGTCACAAGCCAATAAAAGAGGGCAAGCAGGCTGTGTCTAGAGGCAACAGTGCTGGTCGTGGACACGGTGCATCCTCATCAGCACGTGGCTGTGGGACAAGCTTGTACTTTTTTCGGGAGCTGGCCGTGTTTTGCCGCAACGTGCCGAAGACTTGGTAGAGTGGATGACCAAGCCCTCCTCATCCTCCTCATCCTCTCTCACTCAGGCTCAGGGTACTTTGTCTGGCAAAGCAGCTGCCAAAGCGGCCTCTTCCCTCGGCTCAATGACATCAGTCAATCCTTCCCTAGCCCCACCATGTCCTCCTGAGGAGTCCCCCAAACTTTTTGACCACAGTGTTGGGTACATGCTGCAGGAGGATGCGCAGCATCTTGAAGGCTCTGATGATGGTACCCAGCTAGAGGAATGCAGTAACATGAGCCCAGAGAGAGGGGGTGCCCAAGATGGACATCAATCTGGCAGTCATGTTCCCCCAGCTGCAGCATACTGCCAGGTTTGCTCCAGTGATGAGGAGGGAGGGGATGATATGGTCACGGACTCTACGTGGGTGCCTGATAGAGAGGAGGAGTAGTAGGAAGCGGCACATCTCCAACGAGGCAGGATGCCCTCCAGGGGCCAGCTTAAGGGCAGCACACCGACTGCATCATACCGCAGAGCTCCGCATGTGCAGGGCGCTGCTGTCTCTGCGCGTTATTCCAAAAGTTCTTTAGTGTGGGCCTTTTTTGAGACGAGTGCATCAGATTGCGCCGCTGCTATTTGCAACATATGTCTCAAGCATATCTCGCGTGGCCAAAACATCACCCGCTTGGGCACCACATGCTTGACCAGACATGTCAACCTGCCATGCAGTTCGTTGGCAAGCGTACCTATCGGTACACCAATGTCAGATTGTACCAGGCAAATTTCCCTGCCCCAGCTGCTGCACTGCCGAAAGAAGTCCGCTCCCAGCCATCCACATGCCCAGCGGTTGAATGCTAGCTTGGCTAGATTGCTAGCACTTCAACTGCTGGCTTTTCAGTTGGTAAAATCTGCCCCCTTCCGTGAGTTTGTGGAATGTGCGGTTTCTCAGTGGCAGGATCCCAAACTGCACTTTTTTTTTTACGGAAGGCGATTCCGGTTCTCTACCGGCATGTGGAAGGCAATGTCTTTGCCTTGCTGGACAGGGCGGTCAGCGGTAAGGTGCATATTACTGCTGACTCATGGTCCAGCAGGCATGGACAGGGACGTTACCTATCTTTCACGGCGCATTGGGTGACTCTGCTGGAAGCTGGGAAGGATGCAGGACAAGGTGCAGTAGTGTTGGAGGTTGTTCCGCCACCACGCCTCCAAAATGTTACTACTGGTGATTCTGACACACCTCTCTCCTCCACCCCCTCCTCTTCTTCTTCCTCCATGGCCTTTTCATGTGCTTTGTCCTCAGAACCAGCAGTGCTCCGTAGGCGTTCAAGGGGCTACGCAAGTACGCAGGCAAAACGATGCCATGCGGTGCTTGAGCTGGTGTGCTTGGGGAACATTAGCCACACTGGGGCAGAGATTCTGTCAGCTCTGCAGGGGCAGGCTCAGAGGTGGTTGATGCCACGCCAGCTTAAGCCAGGAATGGTGGTTTGCGACAATGGCACCAACATCCTCTCCACCCTCCGACAGGGACAGCTGACCCATGTGCCCTGTTTGGCTCACGTCCTTAACTTGGTGGTGCAGCGGTTCTTGGGCAGGTACCCAGGCTTACAGGATGTCCTGAGGCAGGCCAGGAAAGTCTGTGTGCCTTTCCACAGGTCATATAATGCCAGTGCTCGGCTGGCTGACCTGCAAAAGGAATTTAACCTGCCCAAGAACTGCCTAATCTGTGACATGCCCACCAGATGGAACTCAACGTTGGCCATGCTGCAGCGGCTGCACACGCAGCAGAGGGCCATCAATGAGTATCTGTGCAATATGGCACCAGGACAGGGTCAGGGGAGCTTGGGATTTTTTTTCCACGCCAGTGGGTCATGATCAGGGATGCATGCACTGTCCTGTCATCATTTGAGGAGGCCACGAGGATGGTGAGCAGTGACAGTGCATGCATCAGTGACACCGTCCCTCTTGTCCACCTGTTGGAGCACACGCTGCGTGGAATAATGGACAGGGCACTTGAGGTAGAACAGAGGCAGGAAGAGGAGGACTTCCTTACCTCTCAAGGCCCCCTTTATCCAGACAGTGTTCCCTGCTGGCCCGGCTATCACACAGGAAGAGGACGAGGAGGAGGAGGATTGTGTCAGCATGGAGGTGGAGACTAGCACTCAGCATCAGCAGCAGTCTTCAAGGGATCAATTACAGTCCCAAGACACCCATGGACTTGTACGTGGCTGGGAGGAGGTGGCTGCAGATCATGTCGTCCTCAGTGACCCAGAGGACTCCACATTGAATGCCTCAGCAAACCTACGCTGCATGGCCTCCCTGATCCTGCAAAGCCTGCGTAAGGATCCTCGTATTCGTGCAATCAAGGAGAGGGATCATTACTGGCTGGCAACCCTCCTTGATCCACGTTACAAGGGTAAGGTTGCGGACATTATCTTTCCATCGCAGAGGGAACAGAGAATGAGGCATCTTCGGGAGGCCTTGCAGAAAGGTCTGTGCAACGCGTTCCCAGAGACTGGGAGGTTACAAATTCCTGGTCCTGAACAACGTGTTGCTGAGGCTTCGGTCAGTCAAAGAAGGAGCGGTGGAGAAGGTGGCCGTCTGACCGATGCGTTCAGACAATTTTTTAGTCCGCAGCCCCAAGGTATGATCGGTTCCAGCAACCAACGCCAGCGTCTGGTTTACATGGTGCAGGAATACCTAGGGGTAAGATCAGACTTGGACACCTTTCCCACCGAAAATCCTCTGGGTTACTGGGTCTTGGAGGATGGATCACTGGCCAGAGCTTGCACAGTATGCAATTGAGATACTGGCCTGTCCTGCATCCAGCGTTCTTTCGGAACGCACATTCAGTGCTGCTGGAGGCTTTGTAACCGATCACAGGTTGCGCCTGTCAACCGACTCGGTCGATCGACTGACCTTCATAAAAATGAATCAGTCTTGGATCACCGCCAGCTACCAAGCACCCAATGCTGATTGAACGTATAAAGGATATAAAGCCGCCATTTTCCTGTAGTCCTTTTGTGTAAACAGACCGGCGCCATTTTGCCTGGGTCATTACAGAATGTATTATTGGACGGGTAATGGCCTGTACTATGTATGCTAATAGGCAATCTCTCCTATTGGTCCATGGCCAAACACCTGGGAATCCAATTCAAAGAAACTCAAAGCAATATAAAACAGTGGTGGTGTTGGCGCTGTGTTAGAACAAAGGAAAAAATTAGGTGATAAGAAAATGGTGAACTAGTGTGACTGATAACACACTAAGCCTCAGTGTTAAATAAAAAATGAGATATAATACTAGTGGAAAATATACTCAAAAGTGAATAAGGACAATTCGCTAGTTATCCAACACAAATCAACCGTGATAGATTCACACACACAGCACTGATGTGATAACCAATCAAATACTGTGTCCAATTATAAGAAAATAATAATAGTCCAAGTAGTCCAGTTAAAGTGTAAAATCCAAATAATAAAGTGGTTTCCACCACCAAAGTGATACAATAAAAAACACACGTTTGTGCAGTGCTCCAAATTCTTTCTTCAGTGTTTCACCTCCGTGCCTCTAAGCAGCTCACCTTATTGCTGATAGAACACAGCATAAACAGGTCACAGGGTGTTAATCACTGATGAGTAGTGAAAATCGTAATGGTCTCCCTCCTATTGCTGCAGTCCTCTCAGACACCGCATGAAAAGCCAAGAAAACACAATGCAATCATGGTGTAGATCAAATGTTGTATAGAGACACACACACGTGGGCTAGTAGTGCACTCACATAGAAGAGAAAAAACGCGGATAAGTCTCCACGAGTACCGAACTCGTCGTCCCTCTATGAAGTAGCTCTGTGTGTGTCCCGATACAGCGAAGGTTCTCAGGAGGTAATAGTGTTCAGTAAAATACAAACACATAAGGCAGACATCGCATAATCCCAGTTTAACAATTTTAATGAAATAGACAATAAAAAACAAACTCACAGTAAACATGAAACGCAGATGCAGGGTATCCTTACGAGCGCCTCGCTCGTCTGCCTGCTCGGGTCCTGGTGTGCCAAGAATGCTCCAATCCCTACGCGTATCGTCACGTGTCACGTGACTTCATCAGGGGATACTAGGGTATAGGGCTATTGGCAATATATAGTCTGCTAAATTGAACGTATAAAGGATATAAAGCCACCATTTTCCTGTAGTCCTTTTGTGTAAACAGACCGGCGCCATTTTGCCTGGGTCATTACAGAATGTATTATTGGACGGGTAATGGCCTGTACTATGTATGCTAATAGGCAATCTCTCCTATTGGTCCATGGCCGCCATTTTATTGAAGTCCATGGAGCATAAACACACTGACGCTACTTCTCCTAGGTTGATGTTTGTCAGTCTAGTGAATGTGATCTAATTCTGCAGTCAGTTAAAATTACAGTAGTACTGGGCTGCTAGGACCAACATTGTAAAGGAATGTTTCTTCAACATTAGCTCATGTGGCTAACCCACTAAAAGCGAACGGAACAGGGGGGATATAATCTTGTCATTAATCACCCATCCTCCAGCCATCCTGTTGCCCAGATCATAGGCTAGACAACCAATGATCCAGGTTACAATCGGGCAACGTTCAGGCTGGAACTAATGAGAGACAAAACGAGATAGATCACAATCCATGTTTATACAGAGAAAAAATGGATCTAAAATATATAAATCAGGGTCAGGATATAACCTCTGATCTAAAATCGTTATAATAGACCTATAAATATATCTAATGACTAAAATGCTAAAATATATTTAAAAAATATTTTAAAAACCTATTTAAAAATTAATTTAAAAATATAATATATACTCATTGGAATGGTGATGGTAATTAAAATCAGAGAGGATAGTATTCTTAGAGGGTGGCAGGAATCACTCATATAATAAAAGTGTAGAGGTTTTGTGGGAAGGTACTGCACGCCAAGATCCCAGCACGCAGACCCAAACAACCACTCACAATACATATCACTCAGCATCTAGTACACATATGTAAATTAATTACAAATAAAATTAATAATATTGAAGGATGGAATGTTGTTACAAGAAGAAATATTCTTAGGTTAACAAGGATGTATTGCCAATAATTAGGAAAGGAAGGGAATGCTGAATATTAAAATAAAAAATTAAATTAAATTAAGAAAGTAAAAAGAAAGGCTAAGGGGGGTTGGGAAAAGGGGGGGAAGGAAAAAAGGTTGGAAAAGAGAGAGAAAAAAGAGAAGGAAAAGGGGGAAGGTGAAGGAGGGGGGAGAGAGGAGAGGGGGGGAGGGGAATGTTAGTAGATGTTAGTGAAATGTTAGTATATGTTAGTACAAGTTAAAAAGGAAAGATGGGAGATGTCACAGGGAAAAAGGGGGGGAGGGGGAAGGAAAAAGGAGTGGGGAGGGGGCAAGGGGATGAGGGTGGGGGTTATTAATGGATATTAGTGAAGTGTTAGTACTGTTAATAGACAAAGGGAGGAATTAAACAAAAGGGGGGAGGGGAGGGGAAGGGAAAGAGGAAAAAAGAGGGAAGGAAAGAAAAAATGTTTAAAAAGATGGTAGGGAAGCCTGAACGTTGCGCGATTGTAACCATTGTCTAGCCTATGATCTGGGCAACAGGACGGCTGGAGGGTGGGCGATTAATGACAAGATTATATCCCCCCTGTTCCGTTCGCTTTTAGTGGGTTAGCCACATGAGCTACTGTTGAAGAAACATTCCTTTACAATGTTGGTCCTAGCAGCCCGGTACTACTGTAATTTTAACTGACTGCAGAATTAGATCACATTCACTAGACTGACAAACATCAACCTAGGAGAAGTAGCGTCAGTGTGTTTATGCTCCACGGACTTCAATAAAATGGCGGCAATGGACCAATAGGAGAGATTGCCTATTAGCATACATAGTACAGGCCATTACCCGTCCAATAATACATTCTGTAATGACCCAGGCAAAATGGCGCCAGTCTGTTTACACAAAAGGACTACAGGAAAATGGCGGCTTTATATCCTTTATACGTTCAATTTAGCAGACTATATATTGCCAATAGCCCTATACCCTAGTATCCCCTGATGAAGTCACGTGACACGTGACGATACGCGTAGGGATTGGAGCATTCTTGGCACACCAGGACCCGAGCAGGCAGACGAGCGAGGCGCTCGTAAGGATACCCTGCATCTGCGTTTCATGTTTACTGTGAGTTTGTTTTTTATTGTCTATTTCATTAAAATTGTTAAAACGGGATTATGCGATGTCTGCCTAATGTTTTTGTATTTTACTGAACACTATTACCTCCTGAGAACCTTCGCTGTATCGGGACACACACAGAGCTACTTCATAGAGGGACGACGAGTTCAGTACACGTGGAGACTTATCCGCATTTTTTCTCTTCTATGTGAGTGCACTACTAGCCCACGTGTGTGTGTCTCTATACAACATTTGATCTACACCATGATTGCATTGTGTTTTCTTGGCTTTTCATGCGGTGTCTGAGAGGACTGCAGCAATAGGAGGGAGACCATTACGATTTTCACTACTCATCAGTGATTAACACTCTGTGACCTGTTTATGCTGTGTTCTATCAGCAATAAGGTGAGCTGCTTACAGGCATGGAGGTGAAACACTGAAGAAAGAATTTGGAGCACTGCACAAACGTGTGTTTTTTATTGTATCACTTTGGTGGTGGGAACCACTTTATTATTTGGATTTTACACTTTAACTGGACTACTTGGACTATTATTATTTTCTTATAATTGGACACAGTATTTTATTGGCTATCACATCAGTGCTGTGTGTGCAAATCTATCACGGTTGATTTGTGTTGGATAACTAGCAAATTGTCCTTATTCACTTTTGGGTATATTTTCCACTAGTATTATATCTAATTTTTTATTTAACACTGAGGCTTAGTGTGTTATCTGTCACACTAGTTCACCATTTTCTTATCACCTAATTTTTTCCTTTGTTCTAACACAGCGCCAACACCACCATTGTTTTATATTGCTTTGAGTTTCTTTGAATTGGATTCCCAGGTGTTTGGCAGCAGTACCCCCTCCCCCCCCCGTTTATTAGTTATTGGTTCACGTCTACTATAAATTAGGGCAGCGCGGGAGTTCCCCCATATTATTTGCACATTTTTACTGATTCTCCCAATACTCCCGCTGCAGTCATGGAGATTTTCACCTTTATAGAACAAAGAGAGGTAGACCTCGACACAGTGTTTAATAATGAAGACCCTAAAATAGAGTCCAATGTTGAGCCACTTATGCGCAAACTTGGTCATAACATGGATAAAAAAATTGGCCTTTGGTGGGATGTTACCACCTTCGATAGATATATTAAAGCCAACATAGTGCCAAGACGCTTGAGATGGGATGTACCCCTCAACAATGGACTCACTGATCAAGAGTCCATAGATGATTGGTTCACTTTTTTTAATAAAAAAGGGATGGAGCTACTACAACTTCTACTTAAACGGAAACAAAAGAAAATCAGAAAGATTGACCCAGCAATTGCTGAATTAAAGGTGCAACTCGAGGTTCACAAAGATACGGCAGACTGTAAACGTCTTACTACTCAACTCAATAAAGATCTAACAAAAAAAGACACAGAAGTCCAAACGAGAAAAAGCAAAAAATAGGATTTTTATAACAGCTTACCTGTAAAATCCTTTTCTTGGCGTACATCACGGGACACAGAGCGGCATAGTCATTACTATGTGGGTTATATAGTTTACCTTCAGGTGCTGGCACTGGCAACTTCCAAACCGGAAGTACCCTCCCCTATATAAGCCCCTCCCATCCGGGAGCACCTCAGTTTTGTAGCAAAGCAATAAGTGTCCCCAAAAGAGGGGTGGGAGCTCTGTGTCCCATGATGTACTCCAAGAAAAGGATTTTACAGGTAAGCTGTTATAAAAATCCTATTTTCTTTCTCGTACATCACGGGACACAGAGCGGCATAGTCATTACTATGTGGGACGTCCCAAAGCAATGCCCAATGAGGGGGGGGGGGATACACCATACATAAGCTGGGCGCTATCTTAGACATAAGGATCTTTTGCGGCCTGCAACACACTGCGCCCAAAGGCGACATCCTCCTGACTTCTAACGTCCACCTGGTAGAACCTAGTAAACGTGTGTACTGAAGACCATGTTGCGGCCTTACAGATTTGAGCCAGGGAGGCCTGGTGATGCACTGCCCATGAAGTTCCAACTGCTCTCGTGGAGTGCGCCCTAACTTTGAATGGAGGCGGTCTCCTTCTCAAGCCATAGGCTTGCATTATGACCTGTCAAATCCACTTGGCTAAAGTAGATTTTGACGCTGCCTGACCCTTTCTGGGGCCTTCCGGCAGAATAAACAAAGTATCCGTTCTGCGAATCTGAGCAGTGGCTTTTAGATAAGCTTTAACTGCTCTTACTACATCCAAAGAATGTAATAACTTTTCCTCTACCGAACTAGGTTTGGGGAAAAAGGAAGGAAGAACCACATCTTGGTTCAAATGAAACCTCAATACCACCTTAGGAAGAAAGGCTGGATGAGGACGTAACACTACTCTGTCCTTATGGATAACCAGATATGGCTCTTTACAGGACATAGCGGCCAATTCCGACACTCTTTTAGCCGAACAAATGGCTACTAGAAAAATCAATTTCCTGGTGAGAAGAACCAAGGAAATGTGCTGTAATGGTTCAAATGGTTGTTTCTGTAGAACCGATAGAACCAGGTTTAAGTCCCATGGACATATGGGAATATTAACCGGAGGACTAATACGCATCACTCCTTGTATAAAGGCTTTGACTAGTGAATGCGAAGCCAAGGGCCTTTGAAAAAATATTGACAAGGCCGAAATCTGACCCTTGATAGTACTCAAGGCAAGCTTCCTATCTACAGCCCACTGTAGGAAGTCCAGAATCCTACCTATTAGGTACTTACGTGGATGCCATTTCTTGGCCTCACACCAAGCGATGTACGCCTTCCAGATTCTATAGTAGATCTGCCTGGATACCGGCTTCCTGGCATTGATCATGGTAGATACCACAGGATTAGAGAGACTTCTCTTTTTTAGAATGTGGGCTTCAATAGCCAGGCCGTCAAACCTAGGGCTAGTAAGGAAGGGTGGTATATCGGTCCTTGTGAAAGCAGGTCCGGACGATGTGGGAGGGTCCAAGGACTCCCCACAGACATTTTTACAATCTCCGCGTACCATGCTCTTCGGGGCCACGCTGGAGCCACCAGAATCACTGGTTTCTTTTCTACCCTGATTCTGCGGAGTAATCGAGGTAACAATTGTGGCGGTGGAAATGCATATATCAGCTTGAACTGATCCCAAGGGAACACTAGGGCATCCGAGCCGCAAGCTAGGGGATCCCTTGTCCGAGAGACAAATCTGTCCACCTTTGCGTTGAATCTGGATGCTAGCAGATCTACATCCGGTGTTCCCCACCGCTGACATATTGTCCGGAAAACCTCGGGGTGAAGGGACCATTCCCCTGGGCATAATTGTTGGTGACTTAGAAAGTCCACCTTCCAATTCTCCACTCCTGGAATGAATACCGCGGATATGGCTGGGACATATCTTTCTGCCCATTTCAGGATGCAATTTACTTCCCTCTGGGCTGCACGACTCCTGGTGCCACCCTGATGATTGATATATGCCACTGCCGTGGCATTGTCTGATTGAATTCTGACAGGGGACCCTTGGAGTTTGGATGTCCATGCTACTAGGGCATACCGGGCTGCTCGTATCTCTAAGAGATTGATGGGCAGGGCCTTTTCTGCATCCGACCATCTGCCCTGGAGAGACCATTGCTCCAGTACTGCTCCCCAGCCTATAAGGCTGGCATCTGTAGTGACCACCTTCCAAGAAATTGGACTGAAGGATTTCCCTTTTTCCAGATTCTGGGGAACCAACCACCAACGAAGGCTCTTGCGAACGGAAGGGGACAAGGACATTGGTAAGTCTAGGGCCTGAACTTTTTTGTTCCAGGCTGACAGTATGGCCCTTTGCAAATTCCTTGAATGGAATTGACCGTAGGGTACTGCTTCGAATGATGCCACCATTTTTCCCAGCAGCCTCATGCACAGGCATATGGACGGCTGTCTTTTTGTACCCACTAGGTGGATCAAATCTCTCAAAGATGACACCTTTTCTTGAGGCAAGAAAATTTTTCTCTGGTCTGAATCCAGCCTTAGCCCCAAGTATTCCAGACTTTTGACTGGTTTTAGGGCTGACTTGTCTCGGTTGATAATCCAACCGTGAGATTCCAGATACTTGATTGTCTCGTGAACAACCACTTCTAGTTTTTCCACTGAGTGGTCTATCAGCAACAAGTCGTCTAGATATGCCATTATCGTTACACATCGTGTTCTTAGATTGGCCAATAATGGGGCCAGAATTTTTGTGAACACTCGTGGTGCTGTGGCCAGACCGAAGGGTAAGGCTCTGAACTGAAAATGGCGCCCTTCTACTGCAAAGCGTAGACATTTTTGGTGAACTGGAAAGATGGGAATGTGCAAATAAGCATCTTTGATGTCGATCGAGGCTAGCCATTCCTCCCCTTGTAGGGCAGTGGTCACCGATCGGATCGACTCCATCCTGAAAGTTCTGATATGTAGGAATTTGTTTAGCCCTTTTAGATTTAATATGGGCCTCACGTTCCCGTTTGGTTTCGGGACTGTAAAGAGGTTTGAGTAAAACCCGAACCCGCATTCTTCCAGGGGAACCTCCATAATTACTCCTTGGAGCAATAGTTGTTCTAGTGCCAACAGGAGGGATCCTCTCTTCCGGGGATCCCTTGGCACGTTCGACCTTATAAAATGGGAAGGAGGGGAGTCTTTTAACTCCAATTTGTATCCCAGACTTACTGCGGAGAGCACCCATCTGTCTCTGATCGTGTCCCGCCAGGTCTCTGCGAACAACTGAAGTCTTCCCCCCACCCGATTGAGTGGGGGCAACCCTTCATGCATTCGATTTTGGGGGAGGTTTTGTACCTCTCCTGACCCAGGGTTTCTTGTTACCCTGCGATTGTCCCTGATTTTTACCCCCGGGATTTGACCCAGGAGGCCGTCGGAACTGTTTCACAGCCGATGTCCCAGGGACTGGAGAAGCAGGCCTCTTAAAAGAGGGACCTCTAACTCTGTTTTTAACCGGCAGGAGTGTACTTTTACCGCTGGAAATTTTCTGGATATATTTGTCCAGGTCTTCCCCGAATAAGCGTTCACCATGAAATGGGAAGCTAACCAGCAATTTTTTACAGGGAGCTTCAGCAGACCAGTTTTTGAGCCATAGAAGCCTGCGCATATGTACTACAGACAGCGTAAGGTGGGAGGCCTGATGGATTGAATCCTTTATGGCGTCAACCGCAAAGCATAAGGCTCTAGGTAGATCAGCTAGGGCAATGGCCTGCTGATCTGGCAGGTCCCTTAAGACCTGTTTCAACTGATCCTTCACTGCTTGGCAGACCCCAATAGCTGCCACTGCTGGTTGTGTCACCAAGCCTGCTGTAGAGAAAGCAGATTTTAATAAGGACTCCAATTTTTTATCTATTGGGTCCTTGAACATTTGGACATTATCTACTGGACATGTCAGTGATTTATTCACACAAGAGATGGCTGCGTCCACTGTAGGGACCCTCCATTTTTTGATGAACTTATCCTCCATGGGATAGACCACCGGAAATCTCTTGGGAGGAGTAAATATTTTATCAGGATGTTCCCAATCCTGGTAAATGAGCCCTTCCAGTAAAGGATGGATTGGAAAGGAACAAACAGTCTGGGGAGCTTTTAGCGACCCCAACGAGGAGACAGAAGTGGATGATGGCTCCGCAAGGGGCATTTTAAATGCTGATCGGACCATGTTAGTCAGGGACTGAACCCATAATCTTTCAGCATGTGATGCTGAGAATGGCTCTTTCACTGTTGATTCCTCTACAACAGAATCAACCTCATCCTGATCCCCTTCAGGTAGGTCGATCCCTGTATGGGACTGTTGCTCTGCTAACAGATACTCTGAGGGAGGAGACGGAGATCGGGCGCGCTTTCCCTCTGACAGGGAAGCAGCGATCAATGTTGTCAATCTCTTTTCCAGTCCTCCCAGAGCTGAGGAAAAAACCTCCTCTGTTATATACACAGGAGCAGGTGAACTGAGGACAGCCACAGTACCAGGTACTCCTGAGGGTGCTCTACGGTCACTAACCTCTGATTTTTCAGGGGAGATTGGTGCAGCCAAAGCATGCCCAAGATCCTCAGAGCCCGATGGAGACCCCCTTTGCTTCCTGGGATTCTTAGTCCCGGAGACTTTAGACGGCATATTCCTAAGCCCAAAGCTGAGGTATTCCAGCCGAAATATACCACTTACTGACAATAGTCTAGCACAATTGCTGCTATATAAACAGTTGGTGTCTACTAATGTGCCTTTCTATGGGGATGCCTGCATCAACCGCCTGCTGTATGCCTTTCTAAATGTTGCCAGCTCTGTTTCTGCCTTCCATAACCAGCTGACAACACCTAATTGTGCTTTTTAACATGCTGGGACGCCTGCACATGCGCAGAAGCGCTGCGGCGCGCACAGAGCGTCATCCACCAAGCTCCGCAACCTTTTTCCAGCTCACCTCTATAAATAGAGGTGCGTGCCCGCGCACGCGCACGTGCGCCTTCGGCGCTCTTTTTGAAAAGGAACTAGGGACAGAAGCCAGGGCCCTGTTTGCCACAGGGCCGGGGGATAGACGAGCCTTGCAACATGGCAGAGGAAACAGTTTCCCATTCAGAGAACTCACCATTTGCCTGGATTTTGACTTGGAAAGAAAAAATCCACATGACAAGAAAACAACGTTCCACAGCGGCCTCTAGTGGTTTAACACAGGTACCGCGGTTTAACCATTTTTTTTTTCTTGACCACTCTTAAAATTATTACATTTTTTAGTAGTTACAGGCATGCACAGATATTTAGCGGGAATACCGTTAGGTAACAGGCAGAAAGACATATTAGGCTTGGGGGTCCCCCAATAGAACCAAGTTCCTGAGGGGCCCCCACTTACCTTTTCCCCGCCGCAGGACTCTGTTTGGTCCACAGAAGCCCAAACTTTACCTCTCACGGCAGGCATTGTAATTAAACCTTCAGGGACCGGGTTCCCAAGGATTCCACTCCCCTGGACCTGTATAGCACCCTGCACAGAAAACATCTTGGTCGTGGGTATACCCAGGGTCCAGCCCTCCTAAGAGAAGCATTACAGGCAAAACCTTGCTCTTCTCTGCAAGGCCCGGGTACCGACCGTTTAGCTATGAAGCTTTTTTGGTTGGATCCGGAATAGCTTACTGAGGCCCAAAAGAACCTGTACGCAAGCTCAGTGAAAAACACATGTTACTTCTTGGCCAACACCTTAGACACTGGCAAAAAACTGAGGTGCTCCCGGATGGGAGGGGCTTATATAGGGGAGGGTACTTCCGGTTTGGAAGTTGCCAGTGCCAGCACCTGAAGGTAAACTATATAACCCACATAGTAATGACTATGCCGCTCTGTGTCCCGTGATGTACGAGAAAGAAAGTATTCTAGAGACATAAACGATTATAAAAATGATCTAGTCTTCAGGTGGCAAAATGGTAATGGACAAAGCGACCCGATTTCCACCCCTGAAAGAAACGACAGATATAGACCACATTACACAGATATGTCTCCAATACCCCGATCACCACGACGGGGTGTCCAACAGAGGAATACAGAAGATCAGATACCAAGACTGATCTCTCCAAGACAAGATAAGAATGGAGTAAGACCAAAACATCCGAGTAATAGTACCTTGCATAATACCGGGAGGAATTTACAACCCCCATAAGCTGAACGAGCGACACAACAAGGGTGGAAAAAGCCCAACCATTGGAAGAATAACAATAATAAAAAACCTCACAATAATTGGACTAAACAAAACCAAGGATTTAGAGCCCCATATCAAGAACAATATAGACAAGATAGAAGTCCGGCTCATCACAGAGCATACTACGGAACCAGAGACGATATTGGTGGTCGACATGATGGATATAGACAACAAGACAGAAGCCCTGGTCCACATGACCACTATAGTACAAGAGATGGGCGAGGTCCTCCACCAAGAGAAACATGAGATAAGAGTCCAGTTCAGACGTACAATTATTACGCCCCCCTTAGAGATCTTTGTGATAATGAAAGGGAGATTAGACCCCAATCAACTCACCAATACGAACGAGGACATAATAGATCTTTTTTTAGAGAGGGGCCAGGAATATCACCCCCCAAGAAGGTGGTAGAATATAAAGTAGCAAATAAGATATACAAAAAAAGAGGGTGTAGAGCAGGTAAAAAGAAAAAGAAAAATTCCACCAAAAGAATTATAGGCAAAGGGATTTTCAATCTGACTGAGACACCCCTGACTAATGAAGAATTGCAAGTTCTGGACAAAGGGCTTAAATATGCCCCGGTCAGGAACTTAGATAAGTTCCAAACCTATATAAGTATCCAGAAATACACGAGAAAACTAAATATTAAGAAATATCTATTGGATAACCCAATAAATACTAAAACAGGAGGAGAGAACTCAGTCGTGAACAGCAATTTGAGGAACAAATCTGTTTTTAACCCCAAGCCTAAGGATAATAAACATATCAAAGTATTTAAGCATCTAGTTACTGAAGAGGTAATGGGTCTCACAATAAAAAAGAGAGAAGAATCAAGATCAATCAAGACTGGGATAAAGAAACTAAGTGGAAGGAAGGACCTTATTATTAGGCCGTCAGATAAAGGTGGTGGAATCGTCATTCAAACAGTTGAACAATACAACAGAGGGATGAACAGACTATTAGAAGATTCCAACACATATACTATTATGCTAAGTAACCTGATTTTTAGATGGAAGAAGGACTTAGAACAAGTGGTACACTTAGGATTAAAAAAGGGTGTACTAGACAAAAAAGAAGCTAGATATCTACTACCTGAGGCATGCAGGACTCCCATTATATACGCACTGCCCAAAATCCATAAAGATAAGACAGATCCTCCCTATAGACCAATTGTTAACAGCATAGAATCATTAACAGCCAGACTGGGAGAATACATCGATCGGTTCCTACAGGCTGCAGTGCAGAAGTGTGAAGCATATATTAAAGACACTAAGGAAATTATACTACTGCTGGAAGGAAGGAACGATACGGGATCCTTATTGATGGCCACAGCAGATGTGTCGTCCCTATACACAGTGATACCCCATTATATGGCATGTGAGGCAACTAAATGGGGACTTAGAAAATTTTCCACACTACCCTGTGTACAAAGAAAGTATATAATCAAATGCCTAGACTTCTGTTTAAAGCATAGCCATTTTTGGTACAACCAGCAATACTACCAACAAACCACTGGAGTAGCCATGGGAGTGAAATTTGCCCCTAGTGTTGCAGGACTATTTATGGCTAAATGGGAGGAAGAAGCAGTTTTTGGTGATCGTCCAGAAGGCCTCAGTATTTATAAACGCTACATTGACGATATTTTTATTGTCTGGAAAGATGATCGTAATAGCTTGATCCAGTTTCTTGAGAAATTAAATCAGAATAATATTAACATCATTCTTACGTGGCAGATCGAAGAGAAAACCATCCCATTTTTGGACTTGGAGATATCATTGGTGAATAATAAATTCACCACCAAGACTTTTTTCAAAAATGTGGATAGGAATAGTTGCCTACCGACTAACAGCTGTCACCACAAGAACTGGATATTGAATATCCCTAAAGGACAACTGGTTAGATTAAAATGGAACTGTACTGAAATAGAAGATTTTCAGACACAAGCCAAAATGATTGGGGAGAGATTCATCCAAAAATGCTATGAAGAACGGTTTATAAAGAAGATGACAGATGAGGTAACTAATATATCCAGGAAAACTCTGCTAGAAGAAAAGAAGAAAACTCCACAACTGGATCAAGTTCCTATGATATTGGATTTTAACATCCAACACAAAAAAATTGAAAAAATAGTCTCACGTTACTGGCATATTTTGAAATCTGATAGACGATTAAGTGAAATATTACCAGATAAACCTAAATTAATCTATCGGAGAGCCCCGACCCTTCATGACCAACTTGTGAAGAATATCATTGATCCACCAAAAAAACAATTTACTTTTTTTACAGGCAAAGGCTTTTACCCATGTAAGAGATGCTAGGCCTGCAAACGTACTAAACGGCCTAATGAGAAAAAAAAAACTCCTTTCAATCAACCAGTAATGGCACCAAATACGATATAAAAGATTTTGTAGGATGTATCACTGAGGGAGCAGTGTATGTTTTGGAATGCAGTTGTGGCCTACAATATGTAGGCCGCACCAAGAGACTCCTGAGGATCAGAGTCAAAGAACATGTCCAGAACATCCAAAATGGATTTCTTTCTCGTACATCACGGGACACAGAGCGACATAGTCATTACTAATGGGTTATATAGATACCGTCAGGTGCTGGCACTGGCAACTTCCAAAACCGGAAGTACCCTCCCCTATATAAGCCCCTCCCATCCGGGAGCACCTCAGTTTTTTGCCAGTGTCTAAGGTGTTGGCCAAGAAGAAACATGTGTTTTTCACTGAGCTTGCGTACAGGTTCTTTTGGGCCTCAGAAAGCTGTTCCGGATCCGACCAAAAAAGCTTCATAGCTAAACGGTCGGTACCCGGGCCTTGCAGAGAAGAGCAAGGTTTTGCCTGTAATGCTTCTCTTAGGAGAGCTGGACCCTGGGATCCAGAGCTCTGGTCATACCCACGACCAAGATGTTTTCTGTGCAGGGTGCTATACAGGTCCAGGGGAGTGGAATCCTTGGGAACCCGGTCCCTGAAGGTTTGATTACAATGCCTGCCGTGATAGGTGAAGTTTGGGCTTTTGTGGACCAAACAAAGTCCTGCGGCGGGGAACAGGTAAGTGGGGGCCCCCAGGAACTTGGTTCTATTGGGGGACCCCCAAGCCTAATTTGTCTTTCTGTCTGTTACCTAATGGTATTCCCGCAAAATTCTGTGCATGCCTGTAACTACTAAAAAAATGTAATAATTTTTAATGGTGGTCAAGAAAAAAAAAAAAAAAAAAATTTTTTATATATATATGTAAAATATTAGACTGCGGTACCTGTGTTTGTCCACTAGAGGCCGCTGTGGAATGTTTTCTTGTCATGTGGACTAGCTTCTTCTCAGCAGAGCAAAGTCCAGGCAGATGGTGAGTTCTCTTATAGGAAACTGCTTCCTCTGCCATGTTGCAGTGCTCGTCCATCCCCCGGCCTGCGGCAAAGAGGGGCCCTGGCTCCTGTCCCTTGTTACCATATTTGAAATTAGCGCCGAAGGCGCACGTGCCCGCGCGCGTGCACGCGCCTCTATATATAGAGGTGAGCCGGGAAAGGGGGCGGAGCCTGGGGGATGACGCTCTGTGCGCGCCGCAGCGCTTCTGCGCATGTGCGGGCGTCCCAGCAGTTTAAAAAAACCACAATATTGTAGTGAGCTGGCTATGAAGTACAGAGACAGAGCTGGCAACATTTAAAGGCATACAGCAAGCGGTTGATACAGGCATCCCCTAGAAAGGCACATTAGTAGACACCAACTGTGATATAGCAGCAATTGTGCTAGACTATTCTCAGTAAAAGTGGTGTATTACGGCTGGAATACCTCAGCTTTAGGCTTAGGAATATGCCGTCCAGAAGCTCCGGAACTGAATCTTCCAGGAAGCGAAGGGGGTCTCATCGGGCTCGGAGGATCTTGGGCATACTCCTGCTGCACCAGTCTCCCCTGAAGTTCAGAGGTAAGTGACCGTAGAGACCCCGCAGGGGTACTTGGTACTGTGGCTGTCCTCAGTTCACCTGCTCCTGTGTATGTAACAGAGGAGGTTTTTTCCTCAGCTCTGGGAGGATTAGAGAGAGATTGTCAACATTTATCGCTGCCTCCCTGTCAGGGAAAGCACGCCCGATCTCCGTCTCCTCCTTCAGAGTGCCTGTTAGCAGAGCAACAGTCCCATACAGGGATCGACCTGCCTGAAGGGGATCAGGATGAGGTTGATTCTGTTATAGAGGAATCAACAGTGGGGGAACCTTTTCTCAGCATCTCAAGCTGAAAGATTATGGGTTCAGTCTCTGACTAACATGGTCCGATCAGCATTTAAAAATGCACCTTGCGGAACCATCAACCACTACTGTATCCTCGTTGGGGTCGCTAGAAGCCCCCAGACTGTTTGTTCTTTTCCACTTTACCCTTTACTGAAAGGGCTCATTTACCAGGATTGGGAACGTCCTGAGAAAATATTTATTCCCCCAAGAGATTTCCGGTGGTCTATCCCATGGAGGATAAGTTCATCAAAAAAAAAAAAAATGGAAGGTCCCTACAGTGGACGCAGCCATCTCTTGTATGTATAAATCACTGACATGTCCAGTGGATAATGTCCAAATGTTCAAGAACCCAATAGATAAAAGATTGGAGTCCTTATGAAAATCTGCTTGGTGATACAACCAGCAGTAGCAGCTATTGGGGTCTGCTAAGCAGTGAAGGATCAGTTGAAACAGGTCTTGAGGGACTTGACAGATCAGCAGGCTTTGCCCTAGCTGATCTACCTAGAGCCTTAGGCTTTGCGGTTGACGCCATAGAGGATTCAGTCCATCAGGCCTCCCGCCTTACGCTGTCTATAGTACATATGCGTAGGCTCCTATGGCTCAAAAACTGGTCTGCTGAAGCTCCCTGTAAAGAATGGCTGGTTAGCGTCCCATTTCATGGTGAACGCTTATTCAGGGAAAACCTGGACAAATATATCCAGAAAATTTCCAGCGGTAAAAATACGCTCTTGCCGGTTAAAAGCAGAGTTAGAGGTCCCTCTTTAAGAGGCCTGCTTCTCCAGTCCCTGGGGCATCGGCTGTGTAACAGTTCCGACGGCCTCCTCGGTCAAATCCCGGGGGTAAAAAACAGGGACAGTAGCAGGGTAATGAGAAACCCTGGGTCAGGGGAGGTACAAAACCTCCCCCAAAGTTAAATTCATTGAAGCCCCCACTCAGTCGGGTGGGGGGAGGACTCCAGTTGTTCGCAAGAGACCTGGCGGGACACGATCAAGACAGATAGGTGCTCTCCGCAGTAGGTTTGGGATACAGTTTGGAGTTAAAAGACTCTCCTCCTTCCCATTTTTGAGGTCAAACGTGCCAAGGGATCCCCGGAAGAGAGAGTCCCTCCTGTTGGCACTAGAACAACTATTGCTCCAAGGAGTAATTATGGAGGTTCCCCTGGAAAATGAGGGTTTGGGTTTTACTCAAACCTCTTTACAGTCCCGAAGCAAACGCGGACGGGAGGCCCATATTAATTCTAAAAGGGCTATACAAATTCCTGTATATCAGGACTTTCCGATGGAGTCGATCCGATCGGTGGCCACTGCCCTACAAGGGGAGGATTGGTTAGCCACGATCGACATCAAAGATGCTTATTTGCACATTCCCATCTTTCCAGTCCACCAAAAATTTCTACGCTTTGCAGTAGAAGGGCGCCATTTTCAGTTCAGAGCCTTACCCTTCGGTTTGGCCACAGCACCACGAGTGTTTACAAAAATTCTGGCCCTTTATTGGCCAATCTAAGAACACAAGGTGTAATGATAATGGCATATCTGGATGACTTGTTGCTGATAGACCACTCAGTGAAAAAACTAGACGTGGTCAAGTATCTGGAATCTCACGGTTAGATTATCAACCGAGACAAGTCAGCCCTAAAAACCAGTCAAAAGTCTGGAATACTTGGGGCTAAGGTTGGATTCAGGCCAGAGAAAAATATTCTTGCCTCGAGGAAAGGTGTTGTCTTTGAAAGATTTGATCCACTTAGTGGGTACAAAAAAGACAGCCGTCCATACGCCTGTATATGAGGCTGCTGGGAAAAATGGTGGCATCATTCGAAGCAGTACCCTACGGTCAATTCCATTCAAGGAATTTGCAAGGGGCCATACTGTCAGCCTGGAACAAAAAAGTTCAGGCCCTAGACTTACAATGTCCTTGTCCCCTTCCGTTCGCAAGAGCCTCCGTTGGTGGTTGGTTCCCCAGAATCTGGAAAAAAGGAAATCCTTCAGTCCGATTTCTTGGAAGGTGGTCACTACAGATGCCAGCCTTATAGGCTGGGGAGCAGTACTGGAGCAATAGTCTCTCCAGGGCAGATGGTCGGATGCAGAAAAGGCCCTGCCCATCAATCTCTTAGAGATACGAGCAGCCCGGTATGCCCTAGTAGCATGGACATCCAAACTCCAAGGGTCCCCTGTCAGAATTCAATCAGACAATGCCACAGCAGTGGCATATATCAATCATCAGGGGGGCACCAGGAGTCGTGCAGCCCAGAGGGAAGTGAATTACATCCTGAAATGGGCAGAAAAATATGTCCCAGCCATATCTGCGGTATTCATTCCAGGAGTGGAGAATTGGAAGGCGGACTTTCTAAGTCGCCAGCAATTAGGCCCAGAGGAAGGGTCCCTTCACCCCGAGGTTTTCTGGACAATATGTCAGCGGTGGGGAACATCGGATGTAGATCTTCTAGCATCCAGATTCAACGCAAAGGGGGACAGGTTTGTCTCTCGGACAAGGGATCCCCTAGCTTGCGGCTCGGATGCCCTAGTGTTCCCTTGGGATCAGTTCAAGCTGATATATGCATTCACACCGCCACAATGGTTGCCTCGATTACTCCGCAGAATCAGGGTAGAAAAGAAACCAGTGATTCCGGTGGCTCCAGCGTGGCCCCGAAGAGCGTGGTACGCGGAGATTGAAAAATTTCAGTGGGGAGTCCTTGGACTCTCCCACGTCGTCCGGCTTTCGCAAGGACCGATATACCACCCTTCCTTACCAGCCCTAGGTTTGACGGCCTGGCTATTGAAGCCCACATTCTAAAAAAGAGAGGGCTCTCTAATGCTGTGGTATCTACCATGGTCAATGCCAGGAAGCCGGTATCCAGGCAGATCTACTATAGAATCTGGAAGGCGTACATCGCGTGGTGTGAGGCCAAGAAATGGCATCCACATAAGTACGTAATAGGTAGGGTTCTGGACTTCCTACAGTGGGCTGTAGATAGGAAGCTTGCCTTGAGTACTATCAAGGGTCAGATTTCGGCCTTGTCAATATTTTTTCAAAGGCCCTTGGCTTCGCATTCACTAGTCAAAGCCTTTATACAAGGAGTGATGCGTATTAGTCCTCCGGTTAATATTCCCATATGTCCATGGGATCTAAACTTGGTTCTGTCGGTTCTACAGAAACAACCATTTGAACCATTACAGCATATTTCCTTGGTGCTTCTCACCAGGAAATTGATTTTTCTAGTAGCCATTTGTTCGGCTAAAAGAGTATTGGAATTAGCAGCTATGTCCTGTAAGGAGCCATATCTGGTTATCCATAAGGACAGAGTAGTGTTACGTCCTCATCCAGCCTTTCTTCCTAAGGTGGTATCGAGGTTTCATTTGAACCAAGATGTGGTTCTTCCTTCTTTTTTCCCCAAACCTACTTTGGTAGAGGAAAAGTTATTGCATTCTTTAGATGTAGTAAGAGCAGTTAAAGCTTATCTAAAAGCCACTGCTCAGATTCGCAGAACGGATACTTTGTTTATTCTGCCGGAAGGCCCCAGAAAGGGTCAGGCAGCGTCAAAATCTACTTTAGCCAAGTGGATTCGACAGGTCATTATGCAAGCTTATGGCTTGAGAAGGAGACCGCCTCCGTTCAAAGTTAGAGCGCACTCCACGAGAGCAGTTGGAACTTCATGGGCAGTGCATCACCAGGCCTCCCTGGCTCAAATCTGTAAGGCCGCAACATGGTCTTCGGTACACACGTTTACTAGGTCCTACCAGGTGGACGTTAGAAGTCAGGAGGATGTCGCCTTTGGGCGCAGTGTGTTGCAGGCCGCAAAAGATCCTCATGTCTGATAGCGCTCAGCTTATATATGGTGTACCCCCCCCCTCATTTGGCATTGCTTTAGGACATCCCATTAGTAATGACTATGTCGCTCTGTGTCCCGTGATGTACGAGAAAGAAAATAGGATTTTTATAACAGCTTACCTGTAAAATCCTTTTCTTGGAGTACATCACGGGACACAGAGCTCCCGCCCCTCTTTAGGGACACTTATTGCTTTGCTACAAAACTGAGGTGCTCCCGGATGGGAGGGGCTTATATAGGGGAGGGTACTTCCGGTTTTGGAAGTTGCCAGTGCCAGCACCTGACGGTATCTATATAACCCATTAGTAATGACTATGTCGCTCTGTGTCCCGTGATGTACTCCAAGAAAAGGATTTTACAGGTAAGCTGTTATAAAAATCCTATTTTCCAAAACATAGTGTATCCAGACACTTCTTAGAAGTACATAATAAAGATCCTAACCACCTGAAATTTTGGGGAATTATTCCATAAACTAGGCCCTGGAGAGGTGGTCATAAGGTCAGGGCCCTTAGCCAGGTGGAATCCAAATGGATTTTCAGTATGGATACTCTGGCTCCAAAAGGACTCAACATAGAGTTTGACCTCAACTGCTTCCTCAGTGATTTTTAAATTTTATATTTGGGCCATCAGTATAAATATTTTTGAGACTCCCTTACCATAGTTATATCCATATATTCATTAGATAGTTTATATAGGGTTGTTTTACTATAACCTTTTCCTTTTCCCATATTTGTGTTTCCCCCTCACTCCTACTTTCTTTTTACCCATTTTCCCATTTTTTCTCCCCTCCCACCCCTCCCTTTCCTTTTTTTTTCTTCCTCCCAGCCTCACTACACTAATTCCCTCCCTGCCCGCCCCCTCTTTTCACCCGCTTACCTAACATCATTTTCTTCTGTCTACTCACTCACTGTTTTATTAACATTTTTCCTTATACCTCTACTCCCTGCCCTCTTTCCCTGCCCTCACGTAGCTTCCCTACCATCTTTTTAAACACTTTTTCTTTCCTTCCCTTCCCCCCCTCCCTCCCTTTTGTTTAATCCTTCCCTTTGTCTATTAACAGTACTAACACTTCACTAATATCCATTAATAACCCCCACCCTCATCCCCTTCCCCCCTCCCCACTCCTTTTTCCTTCCCCCCCCCTTTTCCCTGTGACCTCTCCCATCTTTCCTTTTTAACTTGTACTAACATTTACTAACATTCCCCTCCCATTCCCCCTCCCCCCTCTCCCCCCTCTCCTCTCTCTCCCCTTCCCCCTTTTTCTTTTCTTTCTCTTTTTTCTCTCTCTTTTCCAACCTTTCCCCCCCCCCCTTTTCCCAACCCCCCCCCCTTAGCCTTTCTTTTTACTTTCTTAATTTTATTTTATTTTTTATTTTAATATTCAGCATTCCTTCCTCCCCCCCCCACCCTGTTTTTTCCACACTCCCTTTTCTAGTTCCCTTCCTTTCCTAATTATTGGCAATACATCCTTGTTAACCTAAGAATATTTCTTCTTGTAACAACATTCCATCCTTCAATATTATTAATTTTATTTGTAATTAATTTACATATGTGTACTAGATGCTGAGTGATATGTATTGTGAGTGGTTGTTTGGGTCTGCGTGCTGGGATCTTGGCGTGCAGCACCTTCCCACAAAACCTCTACACTTTTATTTTATGAGTGATTCCTGCCACCCTCTAAGAATACTATCCTCTCTGATTTTAAATTACCATCACCATTCCAATGAGTATATATTATATTTTTAAATTAATTTTTAAATAGGTTTTTAAAATATTTTTTAAATATATTTTAGCATTTTAGTCATTAGATATATTTATAGGTCTATTATAACGATTTTAGATCAGAGGTTATATCCTGACCCTGATTTATATATTTTAGATCCATTTTTTCTCTGTATAAACATGGATTGTGATCTATCTCGTTTTGTCTCTCATTAGTTCTAGCCTGAACGTTGCGCGATTGTAACATGGATCATTGGTTGTCTAGCCTATGATCTGGGCAACAGGACGGCTGGAGGGTGGGCGATTAATGACAAGATTATATCCCCCCTGTTCCGTTCGCTTTTAGTGGGTTAGCCACATGAGCTAATGTTGAAGAAACATTCCTTTACAATGTTGGTCCTAGCAGCCCGGTACTACTGTAATTTTAACTGACTGCAGAATTAGATCACATTCACTAGACTGACAAACATCAACCTAGGAGAAGTAGCGTCAGTGTGTTTATGCTCCACGGACTTCAATAAAATGGCGGCCATGGACCAATAGGAGAGATTGCCTATTAGCATACATAGTACAGGCCATTACCCGTCCAATAATACATTCTGTAATGACCCAGGCAAAATGGTGCCGGTCTGTTTACACAAAAGGACTACAGGAAAATGGCGGCTTTATACGTTCAATTTAGCAGACTATATATTGCCAATAGCCCTATACCCTAGTATCCCCTGATGAAGTCACGTGACACGTGACGATACGCGTAGGGATTGGAGCATTCTTGGCACACCAGGACCCGAGCAGGCAGACGAGCGAGGCGCTTGTAAGGATACCCTGCATCTGCGTTTCATGTTTACTGTGAGTTTGTTTTTTATTGTCCATTTCATTAAAATTGTTAAACTGGGATTATGCGATGTCTGCCTTATGTGTTTGTATTTTACTGAACACTATTACCTCCTGAGAACCTTCGCTGTATCGGGACACACACAGAGCTACTTCATAGAGGGACGACGAGTTCGGTACTCGTGGAGACTTATCCGCGTTTTTTCTCTTCTATGTGAGTGCACTACTAGCCCACGTGTGTGTGTGTCTCTATAAGACATTTGATCTACACCATGATTGCATTGTGTTTTCTTGGCTTTTCATGCAGTGTCTGAGATGCCTGCATACTGCTGTCCAGAGTATATAGGGCCTGGGGGCCCCACGCCTTTCCTTTTTTTATTTGGGTGAGGGGTTCCCCTTAATATCCATACAAGACCCAAAGGGGCTGGTAATGGGCTGGGGGGGGGGGGTACCCATGCCGTTTTTCTCAATGATTTTCATCCATATTGCCTGGACTAGACATGACATTAAAGCCGCAAGCAGTTTTAAATGACTTTTATTCCTTTAGAAATGTCACTTTGTCCATGGATAGTTCTAAACACGGAAAACACGTGCCACTTTACAGGCATGCTGTAGACATCCCCAGGTAGATATTTAAAGGAATATTTCACTTTTATTTTTTCACTTTAAGCATCATTAAAATCACTGCTCCCGAAAAAACGACCGTTATTAAAACTTTTTTTTGCATTGATACATGTACCCTGGGGCAGGACCCTGGGTCCCCAAACACTTTTTAGGGCAATAACTTCCATATTAGCCTTCAAAATTCGCACTTTTGATTTCTGATGTTTGAGTCCCATAGACTTTAACGGGGTTCAAAAGTTTGCGCAAACTTTCGGTCCGTTCGCAGGTTCTGGTGCGAACCGAACCGGGGGGTGTTCGGCTCATCCCTACTGTTAACATGTATGTCTCTACCCATCGAGGGAGGTCTGAAGAAGGCCGAGCCGTGGAGTGGAGCCTGTCCAGGTCCTGGGAGGAAACCATATTAAAATCACCAAAAATATAGAACTCAGGAGATTCATAGGCTAGAATGATACCCATTAAATCATATAATAACTGTATTTGAGCTGGAGGAGGCAAATACAGATCGATCAGTACTAGGCGTTTATCATGAATAAGAACATGTAGGACCACATATCTACCCCCTGGGTCTGTGCGCACCTCCAAAAGCTGAAATGGTAGGGATTTCCTAACAAGGACACTAACTCCCCGGGCATAGCAGGAGTACGTGGAGTGGTAAGGGGCCCCCACCCACGATCCGCGAAGCCAGGACCCTAGAGCCTGTCAAATGAGTTTCTAGAAGGATACATATATGCGAAGCAGCTCCCTGCACGTACTGAAACACCAGAGACCTCTTAATGGCCGAATTGAGGGTCTGGACGTTCCAGAATTTCTTTTTAAGCTGAGCCATAGGGGTTTGCCGAGAAATAATCGCAGGTGGTGCTACTGGGAGGCATGAAGTATGCTGACCCAGGGGACAGATCCCACCCCCCCCCCCCACCGAGTCAATGTACCTGACAGAAGAAAAAGTTATGTATGTCATGTCAAAATAAACAATATAGAGGGCAACCGGCCCCCAACAGGGACTATCCCCAACCACAAACAGAACATATCCCCAAGGATACTGCAACTGCAGCATAATCCACCCCCACCCCGCATTCCCCACAAGTGTAAGTAATGCTTGCAATCCCAAAACCCTGCCATAACTATAGGCAACAACAGTTAACCAGGGAGGACGTGCATCTCAGTGAGGCTGAGAAACAGTGTTCGGGAAAGCTTAGCACCTCTCAGCGGAGATACTGGCAGAGAAGCAACAGTTCACAATCTCTTGGACAAGCCATGGGCACACAAGTGAGGTGGGTAACAACTTCCACCCACTAACAAAACCTGCTGGACTGTCCAGTGGCAAGTCAGCTTCGTGGACCTGCATCACAGTGGGCACAGCAACAACAGCCAACAGTCGGTAAGTTCAGGCACATAGAAACAAATCCAAGCAGGTGAGTAAAGACATCAGCGGCACTTGGCGGTGACAATGTGGCATGTTGGAGGAATACCAGAGGGGCCCCACGATCATCCCCGTGGCGGCAGGGTCTTCAGCCACGCCACAGCCTCTCTGGGTGAAGTAAAGAAGCGAACAGACTCACCATCCTGCACCCGAGGATGAGCGGGAAACAGCACACTAGCGTATAGCCCGAGCTCTGAGCGCAGCCTTCACCTGGTCGAATGATTGACTGAGCTTTTGCGTCTCCACAGAGTAGTCGGGGGAAAAACATCAGCTTAGTGTTCTGGTACTTCAATTCACTGATGCCTCTTGCAGCACAGAGCACCTCATCCCTGTCCCGAAAGTTCAGCAACCAAAATATCAGGGTACAAGGAGGGGAGCCCACAGGGTTAGGGGCAGGTGGGATCCTGTCTGCCCTCTCCACAGCATAATGAGAGGAGAATTGTGCAGCCGGGAGGAGAGAGCGGAGCAGGCCTTCCACAAAGACAGTGGGATTTTTTTCCTTCCACCCCTTCAGGCAGTCCCACCACCCGCAAATTATTCCTCCGATTTCTATTCTCAGCATCGTTCATCTTATATTCCAGCGCCCGCACCTTAGGATGCAGGGTCTGCAGAAAGGCAGCATGCTCCATCACGGTATCCTCTGTCTGACTTACCTGCTGCTCCACCTCAGTCACACGGGAACGGATCTTATCTGGATCCTGTCTGATCAGCCCCACATCCAGCTGTACCTCCTCCATCTTCCCAGTCAGTGTGGCCTGACATGAAGCAATAGCAGCCATAATCTCCTGGAAGCCCAGCTGTGAAGAGGCAGCTCCACGTGTAGTCCTGGGACTGGGGAAACCTCCTCAGATAGCGGAGGGAAACTGAGCTTTTTCCCCTTGTAGTGCGATCTGGTAGATCCACAGGCCATGGAGAAGCAGCCAGGGTAACAGGGCAGCAGAGTAGGTAAGGCCAAACAGCCGATAAAAGAACACAGGCCAGCAGAGCTCCAGATAGTGTGACCTCTCACAGTGCCATCTTGGACACACCCCCACGGGGTGATAATTGGTAGACTTTAACCACTTCAGCCCCGGACCATTTGACTGCCCAAAGACTAGAGCACTTTTTGCAATATGGCACTGCGTCATTTTAACCGACAATTGTGCGGTAGTGCGAAGTGACTCCCAAACAAAATTGATGTCCTTTTTTCCCCACAAATCGAGCTTTCTTTTGGTGGTATTTGATCACCTCTGCGGTTTTTATTTTTTGCGCTATAAACAAAAAAAAGCGACAATTAAAAAAAGAAAAAAGCAATATTTTTGACTTTTTGCTATAATAAATATCCCCAAAAAAATATATAAAAAAAATTCTCAGTTTAGGCCGATACGTATTCTTTTACATATTTTTGCTAAAAAAATCGCAACAAGCGTATATTGATTGGTTTGCGCAAAAGTTATAGTGTCTACAAAATAGGCGATAGTTTTATAGCATTTTTATTAATATTTTTTTTTACTAGTAATGGCAGCGATCTGCGATTTTTATCGTGACTGCGACATTATGGCGGACACATCGGATACTTTTGATGCTATTTTGGGACCATTGTCATTTAAACAGAGATCAGTGCTATAAAAATGCACTGATTATGCCGATGACACACAGCTATATATGTTAATGCAATAGCTGAAACCCCATCTTCAGTCATCCCTATCAGTACTCACCACCTGTCTGGAGGAGATAAAGGTATGGATGGAGCACAACTTTCTTCAACTCAACAGCTCCTTACCAGACCAAATCATCATCCATAACCAGCATCACTTTTTATGGTTCTAATATTCCCCTCCCATCAACAGTCACAAATCTTGGTGTAAAAATGGACTCCCAACTCACTTTTGAAGCTCATATAAATCACCTATGCAAGACCCCTTTCTTCCACCTCCATAACAGCTCTAAACTTTGTCACATTCTCCCCCTTTCAGATGCCGAAAAGCTGGTTCATGCCTGCCTCTTCCAGTCTGGATTATTGTAACACACTTCTCATTGGGATCCTCAGAAAGAAGTCTGCAGAGGCTTCAGTACATCCAAAACTCTGCAGCAAGGATCCTGATGAGAGTGCAGAAACATGAGCACATAACTCCCATTCTTCATTCACTCCACTGGCTTCCTGTCTCTACCAGGATTGAGTACAAGGTTTCCCTTCTCGCACATCAATGCATCCATGGACATGCCCCTCTCTACCTCAAATAACTTCTCAAACTACAAAATACAACACGTTCCCTCCGCTCCACTCAATCAAACCTTCTTCATATACCTAGAATTAGACTTAGGACAATGGGAGACAGGGCATTTTGTGCAGCTGCCTCGCGCTTGTGGAATGCCCTACCTGACACTTTGAGGGCTCCTCAATCTGTTGATTGTTTTAAAAAAGGTCTTAAGACATTTCTTTTTAGTAAAGCCTTTTGTCCCTTTTAAATGTTCGTTTCATTGTATAAATTGCTAATTTTTCTTTTTGTTTTTGATCTGTAGCACTTTGAGATCTTTTGATGAAAAGGGCATTATAAATAAAATGTATTATTATTACTGATTACTGTGTAAATGACACTGGCAGTGAAGGGGTTAACCACTGGGGGCGGGGAAGGGGTTAAGTGTGTCCTAGGGATGTGTTCTAACTATGTGGGGGCTGGGCTACTAGTGACATGACACTGATCGCTGCTCCTGATCACAGGGAGCACACGATCAGTGTCATGTCACAAGGCAGAACAGGGAAATGCTTTGTTTACACTGGCATTCCCCTGTTCTGCCGCTCCGTGACACGATCGCGGGCACCCGGCAGACATCAAGTCCACGGGACCCACAGTCACACTCACGGAGCTCGCGGCGGGCACGCACCCGCAATGCCGTGTCTTAAAAGGGGACGTACCTGTATGCCCATATGCGCAGCCGTGCCATTCTGCCGACGTATATTGTCGTGCAGCGGTCGACAAGCGGTTAAAGCATATGGTTACCGTTCAAGCTCCTGTGTCCAAATCCGGTGGGCTCGCACCGACTCAGTGTATTCAAAAAAGTTAAAGGGAGTCTGATCGACGCACACTGAACAAACCCAGCCATTCTACAAGTATTGGCAGCCTCAGCTTAGCTCCATTCAAGCCACATGCCCCCTAAAGCGTCCCCTGGGATTAATTCACAAACCATCTGCATGGGCATTGCATGTTCTCAGTATGTCTCTTAAATATATACTGATAGCTTGAGTCATGAGTCACAGAAGTCAATTGCACTAGGAAAACCAAAAATGAAAAATAAATTCTTGGTAAGTTAACCACTTCAGTACAGGACACTTATACACCTTTCCAGCCCAAACCAATTTTCAGCTTTCAGCGCTCTCGCACTTTCAATGGCAATTAGTCATACAACACTGTATCCAAATAACATTTTTATCATTTTTTTTTTCCCACACAAATAGAGTTTTTTTTTTGGTGGTATTTAATCACCACTGTTTTTTTTTTTTTTTACGACATACCGTATATAATCGAGTATAAGCCGAGTTTTTCAGCACATTTTTTTGTACTCGAGTCTGTGACCGACTTCATATTTGTGCGCCTGTTCCTGGCCAAACTTGGCACACATGTAGCTCCACTCTTCATCTATAAGTGTGCAAAGTTTGTTGTCCAGGGGACCTAGGGCCTGGGAGCACCGATTTTTCAAAGCCGGGCACCCCTTCCATAGACTCCCATGTTAAAAGTCAGTCTAGTCACACAGCACCAGAGATCAGGTAGGGAGATTGGGCACAGTGAGGCATGGACACAGTGAGGCATGGGCAAAGTGACAGTGAGGCATGGACACAGTGAGGCATGGACACAGTGAGGCATGGACACAGTGAGGCATGGAGGCAGTGAGGCATGGAGGCAGTGACAGTGAGGCATGGAGGCAGTGACAGTGAGGCATGGAGGCAGTGAGGCATGGAGGCAGTGACAGTGAGGCATGGAGGCAGTGACAGTGAGGCATGGAGGCAGTGACAGTGAGGCATGGAGGCAGTGACAGTGAGGCATGGACACAGTGACAGGGAGGCATGGACACAGTGAGGCATGGACACAGTGAGGCATGGACACAGTGAGGCATGGACACAGTGAGGCATGGACACAGTGAGGCATGGACACAGTGAGGCATGGACACAGTGAGGCATGGACACAGTGAGGCATGGACACAGTGAGGCACAGTGAGGCATGCACATGGACACCCTAGGCTTATACTCGAGTCAATACGTTTTCCCATTTTTTTGTGGTAAAATTAGGTGCCTCAGCTTATATTAGGGTGGGCTTATACTCGAATATATACGGTAAGTGAGAAAAGAGCAATTTTTTTTTTTTTCATTTTGCAAATAAGTAATTTTTGTTCATATATTTGGGGCAAAATTTATACTGCCACATATCTTTGATAAAAAATAACCCAAATAAGTGTATATTATTTGGTCTGTGTGAAAGTTAGAGCCCATTCACACAGGGGCAACTTTGGATCCGACTTCGAGTCGCCCCTAGTCGCCTCAAGTCGCGCTGCATGAGAAAATCAATGTAAGTGAATGGAGCCATCTTTATGCACACTACAGCAGTCGCTCCGACTTCAAAAAAGGTTCCTGTACTACTTCAATTCGAATTCTGGGCGACTGCTAGGCGACCTGTACCCATTGATTTCAATGGAAGTCGCCTCAAAATTCGGATCTCCTGTCTTAACAGAAGCAACTTTCCAGGAAGAGAACATATATTTCTCAGGCAAACCTCTCCCTCCCCCCTCCCTCCCACAGAGCTGATTATTGTTTGATTGGCCACTGGAATGTCTCCTGTCCTGGAGGCAACTTGAAGTTGCCTTGTAAGTAGCTTCATGTCGCGCTGTGATTCATACTCAAGTCGTGTCCAAGTTGCCTCCCAAAGTCGCGCTGGAAGTCGTGTTGCCCCTGTGTGAATGGAGTCTTATAGAGTCTACAACAGTGTTTCTCAACCGGGGTTCCGTGAGAAGTCCCCAGGGGTTCCGCCGCGATTCAACATTGTGGCGGATGTATATCCGTCCAATGTTGTTTTCACTGTTCCCAATGCGCGCTGACAGTGAGAACAGTCAACGCGCATTGATACCCGATGCTCTCTCTGTAGTTCCAGCTCAGAGAACTCAGAGGGCGGAGTCAGGAGAAAGGCAGAGAGCGGGAGTTCTAAATTCAGCGGGGAGCCGAGCATAGAGAGCAGTGGTGTTGCTGGGTGGGGGGTGCAGATCGCACCCGGGTGACACCTGTGGGCAGCGGCATCGCACGGTCCGCACACCCCTGCACTGATCTGTGTCTCTGACAGCGGAGCGGACTTAAGCCGCCTCCTCGAGTCCTCCCTCCTCTCTGTTTACATATACACAGGACAGGAGGAGGGAGTCCTAGGAGGGACACACCGCTATGCCTATGCCGCGCTGTTCTGAGGTCTGAATAGTGTATTTTATGGACATGTGCTGGGGGCGCTATGGGAGGGAAGGGGGGGGACTACTAGCACAAGTGGTGGTATCTATGCTGATGGGGGTCTATGCTGATGGAGGGGGTCTGCACTGGGGGGTGTCTATGCTGATGGGGTCTGCCTTGGGGGGGTGTCTATGCTGATGGGGGTATGCACTGAGGGGGCTATGCTGATGGAGGGGGGGTCTGCACTGGGGGTCTGCACTGAGGGGGGCTATGCTGATGGAAGGGGGTCTGCACTGGGGGGTGTCCATGCGGGGGGAGGGGTCTATGCTGATGGAGGAGGGGTCTGCACTGGGGGGTGTCTATGCTGATGGGGTGTGCACTGGGGGTCTATGCTGATGGAGGGAGTCTGCACTGGGGGGTGTCTATGCTGATGGGGGTCTGCACTGATGGGGGCTATGCTGATGGAGGTTGTCTGCACTGGGGGTGTCTATGCGGGGGGTGTCTATGCGGGGGGGTCTGCACTGAGGGGGTCTATGCTGATAGGGGGTATGCACTGAGGGGGGCCTGCTCTAAAGGGGGTCTATGCTGATAGGGTTTCTAAACGTAGGGGGAGGTCTATACTGATAGAGGGGGGTCTGTACTTAATGGGGGTCTGTAATGAAGAGGGACTATAGTGGGTGGAGGGGGGTTGACACCAATTTTTTCCGCACCGGGTGACACCAACCCTAGTGATGCCACTGATGGAGAGCGGGGAGCCGGGCATGGAGAGCGGGGAGCCATGGGTGGAGGCAGGGAGCTATGGGACCCGAGAATGAAGACTGGAGGCAGGGAGCACAGAGTGGGAGCCGTGAAGAGAGCCGAGAATGAGGACTATGGAGGCAGAAGCGCCAAATCAAAAGGTGAGATCTGTCTCAATGGTAGCAGTAATGCACACTGTGGAGGGGGGAGCAGAGAAAAGGAGCACATGGCTAGATTAGATAGAAGCTGAGTTCCTGTGTATGTCAGGGGTGAATGCAGACTGCTGGGGGAGGGAAGAGCAGAGAACAGGAGATGAGATCCTGTGTGTAACAACACTGATTGCAGACTGGGGGGGGGGGGCAGAAAGTTGAGGCACACAGGCTGAATGTAACAGGAGGTGAGATTATAATAGCTTTATTTTGCCATATTTGTACATAATCCTATTATGATTTAGTCTCATCCAGCCACAGGCCCCTGCAGTCTGCATTCAGTAACTACCATACACAGGATCTCACCTCCTGCAAGATTCAGCCATGTGCTTCCACTGTCAGCACTCCTCCTGGTACTACCCTCACAGGGTCAGAGGAGCTGGAACTATAGAGGAGGCACCAGGTATTAATGCGCATTGACAGTACTCGCTGTCAGTGCACATTGAAATCAACATTGGTATCATGTGCATATTTTTTCTGCACAGAAATATGCAACATGTATGCATTTCTCTGCAGAGAAAAATACTCAAATTATACCAACATTGTGGTGTAAACAGGGCACAGAGACCTATGTTAGGAAAATGCCTCTCTGCACATGACATGGACAAGACCAAAGTATTCTATGCAGATCAAATCTGCACCATCTTCCATCAATTCTTATGCATGAATGTTGTGAACAAGTCCAACTGTTCCCGTAGTCTGCTATCCTATTTATCAATCACAATATTTGGGAGTTTTGTTCAAGTTCAGTAAGGCCTCGTTCACAGCATATGTGCAAAAAATGGAAAATGTGTGCAAATTTGACTTTCTTAAAATATTTTGGGCTTGTTCTAACGCAGGTCTCTGCAGGGACATAAAGAAAACAATTGATCTCTATGTGCACTGTTCACACTATAATGTTGGTGTCAGATGAGTTCTAATTTTTATTCCATTATTTAAAGCTATTTCTACAATAAACGTGGTTATATCTACAGCTTGCTGATCAGATACGATGTTCCGAGAGCTGTAGATCTGAATTATTTTTTTTAGGGGTTCCCCGAGATCTCAGACTTTTTGCCAAGGGTTCCTCCACGGTAAAAAGTTTGAGAAACACTGGTCTACAAGCTATGGTGCAAATCATTGAAAATTGATCACACCTGATGCACTGGCAGCCTATCTCATCTCTTGAAGCCCTGAAAAGTCAGGAAGGTACAAATACCCCTCAAATGACCCCTTTTTGAAAAGTAGACAGTCCAAGGTAAGAGGCATGGTGAGTTTTTTGAAGATGTATTTTTTTCCCACAATTCTTTGGAAAATTAAGGAATTATTATTTTTTTACACACAATTGTCATAATAACAAGTTATTTCTCGCACACAGCATATGCATACTTCAAATTACACCCCAAAATACATTCTGCTACTCGTCCCGAGTATGGTGATACATAGAGAGGTCCAACATGCAGAGAGCACCGTCAGGCATTCTAGGAGCATAAATTATACATAACATTTCCTAACAACCTATTTTTGAAGTTGGAATAACCCACAAAATTACCCCATTTTGGAAAGCAAACACCCCAATGTATATTCTATCAGGCATAATGAGTCTTTTGAACGGTTAATTTTTTCCACAAGTCTTCAGAAAACATGGAAAGAAAAATTGACAGTTACTTACCGGTAACTGCTTTTCTAGGATATCTTCCAGGACGGCACACCTGAGAGATGACTGGTCCACCTGACAGGAAACACAATCAACACATGAGGTTAAAAGGCCCCTCCCTTCCCCTGCACCTCAGTTCTACCAAAGTAATAGGTTATCCGCGTGCCAGAGGGAAACTCTACCCGTAGTACTTACATCAAACCAGGGGTGAGAAGTAGGCCTGCCATCCTGGAAGATATCCTAGAAAAGCAGTTACCGGTAAGTAACTGTCAATTTTCTCTAGTCATCTTCCAGGACGGCACACCTGAGAGGATGGACAAGAAGTTCAAGGCCTACCTTAGGGTGGGACCACCGCTTGTAAGACCTTCCTTCCAAACGTCAGATCCTGAGGCGATAGCAGTTCCACTCTATAGTGCTTTAAGAAGGTGTCCTGCTTCGCCCATGTGGCTGCTCGGCAGATCTGTTCTATTGAGGCCCCTGCTTTTTCTGCCCAAGAGGCCGCCAAAGATCTTGTTGAATGAGCTTTAATGTTACCTGGTACTGGGGAACCTGACTGCTCATAAGCCATACCTATGGTCTGCCTAATCCACCTAGCCACTGTAGATTTAGAAGCCTGCCCTCCCTTCCTAGGGCCGCTAAATAAAACTAAAAGGTGAGTCGACTTCCTGAAGTCCTTCACCCTGTCCAAGTATTTCAGCAAACATCTCCTGACATCTAAAAACTGAAATTTTTCCTCTCCTTTGTTCTTTGGGTTTTCACAAAAGGAAGGCAAAATGATCTCCTGCGACCTATGAAACTGTGATGCGACTTTGGGAAGAAAAAGTGGGTCTTGCTTCAGCACCACTCTATCTTCCAATATTAACAGAAAAGGCTCTTTACTTGACAAGGCCTGCAGGTCACTTACTCTTCTGGCTGTTGTGATGGCCAGTAAAAAGGCTAACTTAAGCGTCAAAAATTTAATAGAGATCTCCTGAGCTGGTTCGAAAGGCGCTTTTGTCAACGCTTCCAAGACCAATGTTAGATTCCAAGGGGGGAATCTTTTTAACCTTTATGGGGGTTAACCTCTCCCTAGCTACTAGGAACCTCCTAATCAGAGGCTCCAGCGTGAGCCTCTGGTCCAAAAATACAGATAGAGCAGCTATCTGTACCTTCAGGGTATTTGTGGCAATTCCTTTGTCCACCCCTGCCTGTAAAAATTCTAGTATCACTGGTACCGGAGGACTAGATACTTCTCTATCTTGACACCAGTGAGAAAAAGTATTCCAAATCTTTGAATATATGCTCCTAGTGACTGGTTTTCGACTACCTAGGAGGGTCTCAATCACTTTATCGGAGCATCCTTTGCCTCTGAGAATCTCCCTCTCAAGAGCCATGCCGTCAACCTGAAGAATCCTGGGTTGGGGTGAACGACTGGCTCCTGCAGAAGAAGATTCTGCCTGGTCGGGAGAGGAAGAGGAGGGGCCACCGACCATTTCTTCAGAGTAGCAAACCAAGTCCTCTTGTGCCACCAAGGGGCCATCAGAATCAGCTTGCACTCCGAGTTGGCCAGCCTTTGTAGAACCCGAGGAATCAAAGCTAGTGGAGGGAAAGCATATGCTAGGTGACAGTCCCAATTCTGAGCTAGAGCATCTATTCCCTCTGAACCTCCCTCTCTGGTGAGAGAGAAAAAATGCTCCACCTTTCTGTTCCCTCTGTGGGCGAAAACGTCTATCTCCGGAACCCCAAACTCTTGACTTATCTGGAGGAATACTCTCTGGTTTAGTTCCCATTCCCCTTGGTGAATGGGCTGTCGGCTCAGGAAATCCGCTACCACATTGGTGGTCCCTCTTATGTGGACCGCCGATATGGATTGAAGGACCCCTTCTGCCCAACTCAGAATCTCCAGGGCTAGACTTAGTAGCCTTCTGGATCTTGTACCCCCTTGTCGGTTTAGATAGGAAACTGCTGTCACATTGTCCGAAAGGACTTGGACGTCTAGTCCCTGAACTATGCTTTCGAAGGCCTTCAGAGCCTGACCCACCGCAAAAAGCTCCCTGTAATTGGAGGAGGCTCTTGCTTGGATCGGGTTCCAGGATCCCTGCGCTTGGAGGTCCCCCAAATGAGCACCCCAACCCCAGGCGCTTGCATCTGGGTCCAGAGACGACCCAACGTGAGTCTGTCCTGACCCAGCCACCAATCTAGGGAGGCCCTTACCCTTGCTGGAATGGCTACCTTCCCATCCAGAGACTCTGTCTTCTTGTCCCAGGAGGATAGAAGGAAAAACTGTAGCTCCCTGGAATGGAGCCGAGCCCAGGGAACCGCCAGAATACAGGCAGTCATTAGGCCAAGGACCCTCATGACCTGTCTGCGAGAGCAGTCCCTGGGTTCCAATAGAGAGGAAACTGCTGATATTACCTTTAACCTTTTTTCCTCTGGGAGAAAAAGCTTCTGAGCCCCTGCGTCCACAGAGTATCGTAGGAAAGTTTTTATCTGGGATGGCACTAGGGATGATTTTTCCCTGTTTACTATCCAACCCAAGTTCTCCAAGGTGCAGATCACCATCTTTACGTCTGCTGTCACTTGCTCTAAAGACTGTCCATAGATCAGGAGGTTGTCTAAATAGGGTATCAGAGATACCCCCTGTAAATGCAGGTAAGCTACAACCTCTGCCTATTTCTTTGTAAACACTCTTGGGCTTGCAGCTAAGCCAAAAGGGAAGTGCTCGGTATTGCTAGTGTTGTATACCCTTGCTTGTCAGGACTGCGAACCTCAGCAGGGATTGGTGTTCCGGGGCAATAGGTACGTGGAGATGCGCGTCCCTCAGATCCACTGTGGCCATAAAGGCATCCTTCAATAGATGTTTTCTCACAGTATAAATGCTTTCCATCCGAAAGCTCTTGTGTATCAGAAATCTGTTCAGCTTCCTGAGATTTAATATCAGGCGAAATTTTCCTGACGGCTTCTGGACCACAAACACTTGGGAGTAAAATCCCTGGTACAGCTCTTCGGGTGGAACGGGAACGATAACCTCCTGGTCCGCCAATCCCTGCAAATTGTCCATCAACCCTGCTGCTCTCAAAGGTTCTTTGGGGAGATTTGTCAGAGTAAAATTTTGAGGGGGAGGAGAGGAAAGTTCCAGACAATATCCTTCTGTCAGGATATGCAGGATATAGGGGCTTTCGGAGATCCTTCGCCATTGAGGGACAAATCGAGAAAGTCTCCCCCCTACCCTGACGCTGGCGTCACTTTGGCTGCTTGCTGGCATCCTTGGGTCCAGAGAAGAAGAGCAGGCCACCCTTCTGTCCGCTCTTTCCCTTCCCCCATCTTCTATTGGTGTCCTTCTTGGCCCTGAACTGGCCCTGATTAGGAGGGGCACGAAAAAAACCTTTTGCCTTTTTCTCTCTTGGCCTTAACCGGGAACTTTTTCCCCCTCTCTGCAGATCGCAATAGGACCTGATCCAGACCAGGGCCAAAAAGCTGGGAACCTTCAAAAGGTAACCCGCAGAGCTGTGATCTGGACATAGGGTCCCCCTGCCATGATTTAACCCAGACCGCCCTTCTTGCGGAGTTCAGGAGGGCTGCTGATTTGGCTGAGGTTCTGACCACCTCCACTGTCGCATTAGCCAAATATGCTACTGCTTTGTTAATTATTTCTAGAGAGTCCATAACCTCTTCGGAATTGTTCCCTCTAGAAACATGGCCAGAGAGCCTACCTAGCCAGGCATTCACATTCCTGGCTACGCAGGCAGATGTTAGTGCAGGAGCCATGGCTGCCGCATTGGCATCCCATGCTCTGCGCAGAAGCGTTTCAGCCTTCCTATCCATTTGGTCCTTAATGCTACCCGAGTCCTCAAAGGACAAATCGGATTTCTTAGAGACCTGAGAAAGGGCTGCATCTAATTTGGGGGTCTTGAAAAACTTCTCTTCTTCTTCCTCCCCAAAAGGGAACCTTCTCTTCCAGGTTTTTAGCTTAAGGACCTTCCTTTCCGGGTCCTTCCACTCCCTCAGAATTACCTCCTTAAAGCGGAGGTTCTGCGGCATTTAAATTTTTTTTTCTCGCTTGCATGCAAAGTATTTTTAGATCACCAATTTGTACTCACGTGTTTGGTGACTTTAAACCTCCCCTGTCGTTTTTCTGGCAAAAGATGCACTTTTAAAATCAGCCGTCTGAATTTTCCATTTTGCTTGTGGGCATTTTGAAGCCCACAAGCACTGACTTCCTGGTGGTGGACGGTGTAATGCAGAAAAAGTTCCCCGGCGGATAAGGTTCCCCCCCCTGTACTGCGCATGCGTGGCACGAACCTCAACGGAGTTTCCGAAAGTAGCCGAACATGTAGAGCTGCGAGTTAGCTCTACACGGCGCCTGCGCAATGACTAGGAGTCATGTAGAGCTGACTGCTCAGGCGCTGTGTAGAGCCGACTCGCAGCTCTACATGTTTGGCTACTTTCGGAAACTCAGTTGAGGTTCGTGCCGCGCATGCGCAGTACAGGGGGGGGAACCTTATCCGCCGGGGAACTTTTTCTGCAGGACATGTCACACCTGGGCGAACTCCCAGATTACATTGCGGGTGAATAGAAACGCCTACTCCCGCGGGAGTGAGTACCCGGAAGACGAAATTGAAATGACATTAGTACGGTATGTACTACATAAAAAATAAAAAAAAAGTGGCTACTGTACATGTTCGTTCTTTAAGGAGTGTGCTTGTATATGGATGTTATTTTGCCTGAACCTCCGCTTTAAGGGTTTGGTGTACTGGGAATACTCTGGACTGAGGTTTTCCTAAGCCCTTATACAACTTATCCCGGGCTGTTGTCTGTACTGGAGGTTCTGGGATATCTTCAGAGGCATAAATTGCCTTAAGCAACTGTCCCATGTCCTCCACGGGAAAGAGATGCCTAAGTCTAGGACTGTCACTGTCATGGCTTTCTGGGTCTGAACCTTCTCCCTCCTTTAATGAGTCCTCTTCTGACTCCTCTGGGTCCTCAAGCTCATCTACTCCTGAAGTAATGGAAGAGGGAGGCCCCTGTGGGGTTCTCTGACCTCTGTCAGATGTGTCCCCCTGAGATGAAGTACCTTCTCTAGAGGACAGAACCTCTCTGCCACTAGTGCTATGCTCTTCCTTAGATGCAATAACTGTCTTAAGGGATTGTAACGTAGTCAGCATCTCTGCCTGTACTGTAAGGAAGTCCCTCAACACCTGTGAGGTTTCCTTACCCAACAATTTATGTATGCACCTGTAACAAAAAGGCTTTGCATGATCAAGTGGGAGCTTTTCATTGCAATTCCCACACCTTTTTGTTCTAGGGGGAGGGGTACTTTTGCTTTTAACCTTGTGGGCCCCTTGAGCAGATTCACTGGGTTCTAAGGAGACAAAAAGACAAGATAGCACTAGTATTTTAGCAAGCTGTACTCTCCTGCCCCCCCCCAAGGGGTGTGGGTAAGACCTCTCTTAACCCACCCCTTGTGAAAAATAGAGGAAAGACTCACCACTCGTGGTCCCCTCCTGGGATACAGCCACCGCTGTGTCCACCTCTCCTTCCATTCCTAGTCTCAGCTGGTTCCTTCTTCCTAGGAGCTCTGCTGTGAGACTCCAGGCGGTGAGAGGGGCCTGTGGGACCTCCGCCTGGCTCCACCGGATTTTTATGGCCAGGACGCCGATCGGCGCCATTTTGCTGGAGTCCCGCCGCCAGAAGTAGTCCCATTTTGGCCTCTAGTGTCCGGATCCGCCATTTTGGCGTGGACCGGAAACCGGAAGTGATGTCACCCGGAACCGGAAGCAGCACCATCTTGCTCCACCCGACGAATGCTCACTCCTGCCTAGGAGTGTTTTTCAGCATTCCCTATGGAGCTGCACTGTCAGGAAAATGACAGCCTTCCTCCTCCAGCGGCCTGGACTCCTGCAGACCTTCCGGTTCCTTTATCCCCCAAGTACCCTAGACTGGGTGGAAGGTAGGTGAGGAGGCATGTACCCACAAGAGATCCGGGAAACGCCCCTGTGCCCGGGAGGCTCTTTACCGGGGAATACCACCGGTCATTGGGAACCCCCCCTGAGAAGGGACTGATCCCTGGCTGGACCCGCAACCCTCCCCGGCCTTGGCGTCCAGCTCTCAGGGGGGAGACCATCCGCTACGGACTTCAGGTCTGACAAAAATAACAAACGTTTTGCTGCCGGGAAACACAATCAAGAACTGAGGTGCAGGGGAAGGGAGGGGCCTTTTAACATCATGTGTTGATTGTGTTTCCTGTCAGGTGGACCAGTCATCTCTCAGGTGTGCCGTCCTGGAAGATGACTAGAGAAATGAAAACTTTTTTTTTTTTACACAAAGTTGTCAATTTACATGATATTTCTAAAACACAGTATGTACTGTACATAGCAAAAATTACACCCCAAAATACATTTTACTACTCCTCCTGAGTATGGTGATACCCCATGTGTAAGACTTTTACACAGCCTGGCCTCATAGAGAGGTCCAACATTGAAGTAATACCTTCAGGCATTCGAGGAGCATAAATCACACATAATTCCATTCCTTCTTATCACAGTTTTGAAAGTCCTGGAGCCCCAGGACAGTGGAATTACCCACAAAATGACTCAATTTTGGAAAGCAAACACCCCAAGGTATAGTCTATAAGGCACGGGTTGGTGACAGGTACTGGGGTACTCAGATGGGCTGGTGACAGGTACTGGGGTACTCAGATGGGCTGGTGACAGGTACTATGGTACTCAGATGGGCTGGTGACAGGTACTAGGGTACTCAGATGGGCTGGTGACAGGTACTAGGGTACTCAGATGGGCTGGTGACAGGTACTAGGGTACTCAGATGGGCTGGTGACAAGTACTAGGGTACTCAGATGGGCTGGTGACAAGTACTGGGGTACTCAGATGGGCTGGTGACAGGTACTGGGGTACACAGATGGGCTGGTGACAGGTACTGGGGTACTCAGATGGGCTGGTGACAGGTACTGGGGTACTCAGATGGGCTGGTGACAGGTACTGGGGTACTCAGATGGGCTGGTGACAGGTACTGGGGTACTCAGATGGGCTGGTGACAGGTACTGGGGTACTCAGATGGGCTGGTGACAGGTACTGGGGTACTCAGATGGGCTGGTGACAGGTACTGGGGTACTCAGATGGGCTGGTGACAGGTACTGGGGTACTCAGATGGGCTGGTGACAGGTACTGGGGTACTCAGATGGGCTGGTGACAGGTACTGGGGTACTCAGATGGGCTGGTGACAGGTACTGGGGTACTCAGATGGGCTGGTGACAGATTCTATATTGGGCTGGTGACAGGTAATTTTATGGGTGGTGAGAGGTACTGGGGTACTTTGGTGGGCTGGTGACAGGTACTTGGGTACTCAGATGGGCTGGTGACAGGTACTTGGGTACTCAGATGGGCTGGTGACAGATTCTTTGATGGGCTGGCGACAGGTACTTTGATGGGTGGCGACAGGTACTTTGATGGGTGGCGACAGGTACTTTGATGGGTGGCGACAGGTACTTTGATGGGTGGCGACAGGAACTTTGATGGGTGGCGACAGGAACTTTGATGGGTGGCGACAGGAACTTTGATGGGTGGCGACAGGAACTTTGATGGGTGGCGACAGGAACTTTGATGGGTGACGACAGGAACTTTGATGGGTGACGACAGGAACTTTGATGGGTGACGACAGGTCCTCTTTATTAGGGGTGGGGGGGACAATTGGTGTAATTTGTTTGCACTGTAAGCCGTAACGAGCTGTTACCGGGTTCTCCTCCTCACACACCGATCGTGTGTGAGGAGCAGATTGCAGTAACAGCTCGTTACTGTGGTTTGTTGACATTCTGTGACTGGCTGTGATTGGACACTGCCGGTCACGTGGTAAAGAGACCAATTTAATTGGCTCTTTACCGCGACCGGGGATGGGCTGTGTCAGGGTACCAAGCCTCGTCCCCGCGATCGCCGCCGCACGAGCCCTGTGCACGAGGACAGTGCAGGTGACCAGCTGTGATTGGACACAGCCGGTAACATAGTAAAGAGCCGATTTCTATTGGCTCTTTACACCGATTTGGGATGGGCTGTGTCCAAGGGACATGTCCCATCCCCGATCGCCGCACTGGGGGCCCGCAGGAGTGGCGAATAGCAGAGGACGTCATATGGCACCCGCCAAGGATGGCAGAGTGCTCCTGTAGACGTCATGTGACTAGAGGCCGCTAGGGAAGCGGGTAAAGTGGACCTTCAGCCTCTCAGGGACTATCCCGTCTCTCAACCCCTCCCCCCGCAGGAATAGAGCATTGTTTTTTGTTATGTTTTTTTCCTTTTGTTAACTTTTTTTTTTTTTTTTTAAGTCTACTCCCCCATGTACGTTACTCGCCTTAGGTGACTGATGACGTGGACACTGCCGCTGTGCCTCCCGTGATATGTACGTCACATATCCCAGGAGGCATAGCCTTTCATTTAAGAACAGGAGGAAGGGTTGGGCCTATCAGTGCGTCATTGAGAGACCAGCCCGCTGAACTCTGAAGAGCCGTCCGGCCTCTCGATAATGTCAAAGAGAACATGGCGGCGCGGGATGGAGCTGTGGCTGGGCATGAGAGGATCTCAGCGGGACAACGCTGGATCCACTGGATGGGTAAGTATCTAAAATGTGAAGATACCATCAGGTAAGCGGGGCAAAAAATAAAAATAGGAAGGTCGGCCGTAGCTCCTCTTTAAGCTATGATATTAAAAGACTGAACTGCATTTTTTGTCAAGTTCTTGTTGCCAAACCATCTATCTTTCTATTGATATGAGGTGAAAACCACAGACGGCTAACAAACCAACATTACGAGTAAGGGCTCATTTATCGTATGGCCGCTTATTATAGGCTTACCTATAGTAAAAAGTGGTTGTAAAGGGTTTACAACCACTTTAAAACACATACAATCATTAATGACCATAAAGTAAAGATGAATATGTACCTGTGGAGTAGATGGTTCTAGGTCTTTAATCAAGTTAAAAGCTTCTTGTACATCATCTATATTTAAAAAGGAAAAAAAAAATCTAATTGTAATTACATTTTAAGACAAACAGAAAACTATATGCACAAACAAAGACACTGTACTAGGTCTGTATAGATTTTAACTTTGCAAATAAACATTATAAATTAAATTATAATGCTCATACCACTTAGACCCCTTTCACACTGGGGCATTGCGGGCTGTTATAGTGGCGTTTTTCTGTCGCTAGCGGGGTGCTTTTAACCCCCGCTAGTGGCCGAAGAAAGGGTTAATAGCTGCCAAAGTGCTTTGCCAGTGCTTTTGGCAGCACTGCCTATTCATTTCAATGGACAGGGTGTTTTGGGAGCGGTGTATACACCGCTCCTGCAACACCCCAAAGATGCTGCTTGCAGGACTTTTCTTCCCGTCCTGCAAGCGCACCGCCCCAGTGTGAAAGCACTTGGGCTTTCACACTGGGGTGGCTTGAGAAGCGCTTTTCAGGCACTATTTTTAGCGCTAAAACGCCTGAAAAGCGCCACAGTGTGAAAGAGGATTAAGGGGTATTGCCTTAGGAGATGATTAAGTATGTAAGGGTAGGTACTATCATCCTATAATAATGTGATAACTCCATCCTTTCCCTACTACATTATTATAGGATGATAGTACCTACCCTTACATACTTAATCATCTCCTAAGGCAATACCCCTTAATCCCTTGAGACGCCAATGGTGTGAGGACTATCTCGGTACTCAGAAATTAAGCAGGAAATTATAAAAAGTTATATTTATTACAAAAATTACAAAAGATACACACATTGCAAAAAGAACAAAGGAGTAATTGTTGCAAAAAAATGCAATAAATTCACATTTAAAAAAATAAGAGCCCCACAGATGTGCGGAGGTGCAATGATGTTGGTATAGACGTAGTCCTCCACAGGTTTCGCGGCCAATGCCGCTTCTTCAGGAGGGGTCAACCAAGAACATCTAAAGAAGAATACAGTCTCATAATTATGTCGTCAAAATAATTTAAAACAGTACTGTAGCAAGCTAGCAATAACACATTTTCTTTGGAGTATTGTAAAGTCGACGTGACTCACCAATGAAAGCCCTCTTGGGCAAGGAACGGCAGCAATTGAGACACCCTGTGTGGGTGGTCCCCCCACGGGAGGCTAATTTGACAGACTGAAAATGTAAAAAGGGGTATAATTTATTTATTTTTATGGGAGTTCCATACAAGGAGCCTAAACACAGGACGGGGAGGCAGAGACTAGTGAGGGGAAGGAGGCAGGGGGAAATGCAGGAATGCAGAAACCTGGGGAGGAGAGGGTCGAGGGGGGCGGGAAGAGTGATGGGGAATAAGAAGAAAAGAGGGGGGAACCAAAAAAGAGGAAATTGTGAAAAAGAAATAAGGCAAAAAACAGCAAGAGTGTGAATCAATATGAAGAGGAGAAAATAAGTAAATCAGTCCGTCGAATTAGCCTTCCGTGTCCGCCCCCGAGGGGACCACTCGCACAGGGTGTCTCAATTGCTGCCGTTCCTTGCCCAAGGGGGCTTTCATTGGTGAGTCACGCCGACTTTACAATACTCTAAAGAAAATGTGTTATTGCTAGCTTACTACAGTACTGTTTTAAATTATTTTGTCATCATAATTATGAGACTGTATTCTTCTTTAGATGTTCTTGGTTGACCCCTCCTGAAGAAGCGGCATTGGCCGCAAAACTTGTAGAGGACTATGACTATACCAACATCATTGCACCTCCACACATCTGTGGGGATCTTATGGTTTTAAATGTGAATTTATTGTAATTTGTTGCAACAATTACTCCTTTGTTCTTGTTGCAATGTGTGTATATTTTGTAATAAATATGACTTTTTATAATTTATCTGTGTAATTTCTGGGTACCGAGAGTCCTCACACCATTGGTGTCTCAAGGGCCACACTTTGGAGTAGCCCTTGATAACTCCATCCTTTCCCTACTACAGTGTGAAAGGGGTCTTATAGTTGTTACTTTGCATGAAACAGTAAAGTGTATTTATACAGGACTGAATGTCCACATCATCCAAAATTCACCCATGTTTCACCATACATTCACCTATGAATTATTCACTTGATTTCTAAAGAGAATTTACTGTAATTTGCTGTCAGAATAACCTCTAAAAATAGATTTGCCTATATCTGGGTTATAACAGATATACTAATGCTGTAAACAGCATGCAATTATGATTAGCATTGTTGCAATTTTCAGGTTTTAAACAAATTAATTTGCCTAATTGCAAATTAAAGGGGTTGTAAAGGTTCGTTTTTTATTTTCTAAATAGGTTCCTTTAAGCTAGTGCATTGTTGGTTCAGTTACCTTTTCCTTAGATTTCCCTTCTAAATATTTTTTTTCTTTGTTTTCTTTGTCTGAATTTCTCACTTCCTGTTCCTCCTCAGTAAGCTGTTCAGTAAGCTGTTCTGGCTGACTCCACACCACTCGGATGATGGTGTGGAGTTCAGTGAGGAGAAACAGGAAGTGAGAAATTCAGACAAAGAAAACAAACATTTAGAAGGTAAATCAAAGGAAAAGGTAAGTGGAACCAACAATGCACTAGCTTAAAGGAACCTATTTAGAAAATAAAAAATGAACCTTTACAACCCCTTTAAGTTGGAATCTTAACCACTTCAATACATGGCACTTTCACCCTTTCCTGCCCAGGTCAATTTTCATCTGTAATACTTTGAATGACAATTGCGTGATCATGTAACACTACCCATATGACATTTTTATAATTTTTTTCACACAAATAGAGCTTTCTTTTGGTGGTATTTAATTACCGCTTGGCATTTGATTTTGTGCTAAATGAAACAAAAAAAGAAAGGCAGAAAATGTTTAATTTTAAAAACAAACACCCCATTCTTTGTTTTGGTTATAACATTTTGCAAAGAATCTTTCCTTATAAATTTAAGCCAAAATATATACTGCTACATTTCTTTGGTGAAAATAACCCAAATCAGTGTGTATTATTTAGTCTGTAGGAAAGTCCAAAAACGATGGAAAATATATATCTGAAAATCAATTTATCCTGATGTATTGATGGCCTATTTCATTTCTTGAGGCCCTAAAATGCCAAGACAGTACTAATACCCCAAAATGACCCCTTTTTTCCCAATTTTTTACATACTGTCACCAGTGCAGTACAGAGTCATCATATACAGTAACTGGTGTGGTGGTTAGCAGGGACACTGACTGGTGACATTTTTTATTTTTTTTCCCTTTTACATACTGTGATCAGAGCAATACACATAGTAGCACTGTACTACTCTGGGGAGGTGGTCAGGATTTCTTATTTTTCTTTTTTTTTTAATACTATGATTGCTTATACAGTGAATTTCACTGTTCTAAGCAACCATTTTTTCTGAATGAAATCCATTCATCCAGCATTTACTATTGTGATTAGTTGTGACCAGCCCTGTCTGTACCATGTGATTACTGTGACCAATCAGATAGATCAACAAAATAGTACACAATAAACGGCATGAATCAAAGCCATTCATTGTGTACAATTGCCATGTGATCTGCTGTGATTGGTCACAGTGATCACATGGTACCGGCAGTGGGCCGTTACACTGATCTGTCATCTGTTGTGTCTGATGGACACAGTGTGTGACAGATCACGCCAGAGCATGGCCCATGGGGTGCGATCCTGGGAGGATGTTATATGGATAATAGGGCTCCCGCCCTGCCATCATTTTACAATAGGCTGGGTGGAAAGCAGTTAAACAGCCACCAAACATCTTTCCCAGTCCTCCTCATACTCTTTGCCTTCTGCTAGTGGGTAGGATTGAAGGCACAGAGAAATTATACTACAAAAGGGAAGATTTAAAAGTGGTTGTAAACACTTACACGTATACCCTGTGAAGTGACTAGCCTCAGTTAATACCCAGAAATGAAACAAATCCTCCTGAGGGGATTCTCATCATGCCTTAAGACCAAAGAGGAACAGTCTGTACCAGCAAGAAGAAGATACAGGATTTCCAACTGCTTAAGAAGCCTGAGTCCTCGTTAACAGAGATGAGATCGCGAACACACAGTAACCGGAGTTAAGTAACTTTTAACCCTTTCGCTGCCAGGCCCTGGGCTCCATTTTGTACACTCAGGCGGCCAGACCATTTTTGCAATCTTTCTATAGTTTTTTTTATTTTTCCTTTATAGTTTTCAAAGTTTGTAAAAGACCCCCCCAAACCATATATTTTCTGAAAGCACATGATCAGTAGAATAAAAAGAAGGTGCTACTGAATTCTATGGTCCCACGATATTTGCGCAAATGTTTATCAAACAATATTTTTGCTAAAAATCCACTGAAATCATGATTAGCAGATAAATACACAGAAACTTTTACAAAATTCCTACTAAATAAAAAAGGTGTAACCTGTATTGAGTTAATAAATAACAAAATATTTGTAACTTTTAAATTGCGCCTTTTTGCAAAATGGTGAAAACTGAACAGACGCAAAAAGTGTAAATATCCAAATTTCTCAAAAAAGCTGAAGGTTTTAATTTTTCCCTTACAGCTTTCAGAATTTGTGAAAGACCCCCAAAACCATATATTTTCTGAAAGCATATGACCTCTGGAATAAAAAAAAAAAGGTCCTACAGATTTTTTAGACCCTGTGGTCTAAATGTTTAAAAAAAAAAAAAAAAAACATTCACAAAAAATACACTAAAACCATTATTAGCAGATAAAAACACAGCTAATCTTACAAAGTTTCTGCTAAATCCCTTCTAAATATAAAAGTTTAACCTGCATGGAGGTAATAAACAAACATTTGTAAAATTTTAATTGCGCCTCTTTGCAAAATGGTGAGAATCTGAAAATTCCTCTAAAAATCTGAAGGTTTTAATCTTTCACTTACAGCTTTCATGCCACGTACATACGGTCGGAATTTCCGACAACAAATGTTCGATGTGAGCTGTTGGTCAGATATTCCGACCGTGTGTAGGCTCCATCAGACTTTTGCTGTCGAAATTTCCGACAAGAAATGATTGAGAGCTGGTTTTCAATTTTTCCGACAGCAAAAGTTCTTGTCGGAAATTCCGACCGTGTGTATCCAATTCCGACTAACAAAAATCCTACGCATGCTCGAAATCAATACAACGCATGTTCGGAATCATTGAACTTAATTTTTCTCAGCTCGTTGTAGTGTTGTACGTCACCTCGTTCTTGGCGATCGGAATTTCCAAGCAACATTTGTGTGATCGTGCGTATGCAAGACAAGTTTAAGCGAAAATCCATAGGAAAAAAATCCACGGTTTTGTTGTTGGAAATTCCGATCGTGTGTATGCGGCATCAGAGTTAAACGACCCCCCAAACCATATATTTTCTGAAAGCATATGACCTCTGGAATAAAGAGAAGGTCCTACAGATTTTTTAGGCCCTGCGGTATTTGCGCAAATGTTTATTAAAATAGGATTTTTTACTCACCGTAAAATCCTTTTCTCTGAGTTCATGGACTGACACAGCTTCTCTATTGACAAAGTGGGTATTATCCGTTATTTAGGAGTGACTAGGTAGAAAAAAACTTGTAAAAAGTGTTGCATCACACCTTCTACAGTACCGCCCAGGGGGCGGACCCCCCGGGTATATCCCCTCACTCTGCATCTCGCAGATCAGATTGTCAAAAAGCAGTACAAAAACTTAAAAAGGAGGGGTGGGTGCTGTGTCGGTCCATGAACTCAGAGAAAAGGATTTTACAGTGAGTAAAAAATCCTATTTACTCTTTAGTTCATGGACCGACACAGCTTCTCTATTGACAAAGTGGGACGTCCCAAAGCAGTGTTAAAATGAGGGACGGTAACAGCATAAAGTAAACTTCACCCCAAACACAAAACAGCAATCTTCCAACGGAGGAGTTGCAACTCTAAACAGCCGCCTGCAAAACTTTGCGGCCGAAAGAGGCATCTGAAGATGCACCTACATCAACCTGGTAGAATTTTGTGAAAGTGTGAGCGGACGACCAAGTCGCCGCTTTACATAATTGGGAAACAGACGCTTGATGTCGGAAAGCCCAAGAGGCACCTATTGACCTGGTCGAATGCGCCGTGACAGGAAAGGGGGGCGCTTGACCCTTTAAGGCGTAGGCCTGGATTACTATCTGTCGGATCCATCTAGAGATGGTGGCCGATGAGACTGCTAGGCCCTTCTTGGGACCAGCCACCGAAACAAACAGTGAGTCTGACTTCCAGAACAGGGAACTAGCAAATAGGTAGACTCTCAAAGCTCGGACAAGGTCCAAGGAATGCAACGCCGACTCTTTAGGATTCGACGGATGAGGACACAAGGATGGAAGTACAATGTCCTCGTTGAGATGAAAAGCCAAAATGACCTTAGGAAGGAAAGAAAGGCTGCGGCCGCAGCACCACCTTATCCTTGTGAAAGATCAGATAGGGAGCCTTGCAGGACAAGGCTGCCAGCTCAGAAACTTGTCTAACTGATATAACAGCCACCAAAAAGACCACCTTCTGAGAAAGTGTCAATAAGGGAATATCCCTAATATTCTCAAATGGTGGTTTCTGAAGCACCGAGAGGACCAGGTTCAAGTCCCACAGAGGTACTGGGGGACGGACCGGAGGGGTCACATGTTGAACCCCCTGCACGAAAGTACTCACGAGAGAGTGAGTCGCCAGGGGTCACTGAAAAAAGACAGCCAGGGCAGATATCTGCCCCTTAATAGTACTTAAGGCAGACCTTTGGTCCACCCCATGCTGTAAAAACAGCAGGATTCTGGAAACCAAATAAGTACGCGGATGCCACCTCATTTCCTCACACATGGAAATGAAGGCCTTCCAAGTGCAATGATAAACCTTCCTAGAGGATGGCTTCTGAGCACTTCTAATAGTAGAGATTACTCCCTGATCCAGCATTTGGTGACTCAGGTAGTTCGCCTGCCAATACTTCACACCTGGAATGTACACGGCCGACAGTGCCGGTATGCTCCTTTCTGCTCACCTCAGGCTGCGAGCGACCTCCGATGCTGCAGCTGAGCTTTTTGTTCTTCCCTGATGATTGACATCTGCCACTGCTGTGGCGTTGTCTGACTGGATCCTGACTGGACGTCCTTGCAGCCTCTGAAACCATCTGAAGAGGCGCCGCCTGATCGTCCGGAGTTCCAGGACCTTGATCGGCAGGCGGGCTCCTGTAAGGCTGGCGTCCGTCGTGATCACAATCCAATGAACAGGAAGGAATGACCTCCCGGCCAAGAGAGCGGTTGAGGTCAGCCACCCTATCAGGGATCTACTTACTAGGTGGCTTACCCAGATTAGATAATCCAGAGATGATGGGCATCTGTTCCATCTGGACAGAACCTGATTCTGTAACACTCGAGTGTGATCTTGAGCATATGGGACCGTCTCGAAGGAGGCTACCTCTGAGGAATCCAGAATCAACCCCAGATACACTAGGCGTTGAGTCGGCACCAATACTGACCTTTGCGTGTTTTATACTCAACCACAGTCTCGGAGAGTCTGATAGGTTATGGACACACTTGCCTCTAATTCTGAGCTTGAAAGGGTCTTCAGAAGGTCGTCCTAGTAGCCCATGATAGCGATGCCCCTCTGTCTTAGAAGGGGCAGACATGGGTCGAGCTCTGGAACTGGCTTGTAGCCTGATGAGATCACTTCGCAAACCCACTGGTCGGAGATCAGAGATGTCCATTGAGTCGCATTTTTGCGAAGACGTCCCCCCACCCGAGAACTGGGCTTGCGGGACCAAGAACGTCTGTGTCCTTGTGCAGGCGCTTTGTCAGCCTGGGGTCTTTTTTCTGTCGCCCTAGGCGGATGAAAAAACCGCTTGCATGCAGTAAAGGAGGGCCCTTGCCCTGGTCCCTTACCCTTTATGGTTTGAGAAATCAACATGCTTTTACCTCCTGTGGCATCCTTGATGATGTCATCAAGAGAGGCTCCAAAAAGTCTGTCGGCCTTAAAGGGCAGATCCAACAGGGCCTTCTTGGAAGCCTGGTCTGCAGACCAGCCCTTTAGCCAGATCAGGCGGCATATAGCTACCACATAAACTGAAGCTTTAGACAGCAAGGGGACAGTGCCCATGTCTGACTCGCAGACAAACTTAAGGCCTTGTACCAACTGGTCGGCCAAAGTTATATCATTAGGAGGAGCATCTCGCTCTTTTAACCCCTGGAGCAGCAAATTTTGCCCACTCAGTAAGTGTCTGAGACACTAAGGCCCCAGCCAATGCCGGGCGCACCGCTGAGCCTACCACTGTGTATAGGTAGTGAGTGAGTGCTTCAGCCTTTTTACCCTTCCACTGGAATTGTGGTAGCTTTATTAAGTCTGGACACCGAAGGGTCCATTATCGGGGGAGAGGTCCATTTCTTCAGAAAACTCACCTCAAAGGGGTACCCGAACGCAAGATTCCTTGGGGGTGTAAAAACCCTTGATGGGTTTTCCCACGCCTTGTATAAAATAAGACACACAAGGAAACACCTTAGTAGTGCAGGTAGGTTTACGGAACCCAAATCGATCGGAGTCTCTGCTGCTTCTGCAGTATTCTCCAACTTTTTTTTTTTAACAAGTTTTTATTGGGAAATAAAAAGACAATTGTACAAGAAAATTGTCAAACAGTTTCAAACAATGGTACGCATAGACAAAGATTTAGCGAGTTGTACAGATCAAGGAGAACAAAAACAGAAGATAAAACTCGACACTAGAAGACTGACATTGAGGGGTAGTAGAAGGTGTTGCATAGACATGAATCTCACCTAGTGAGGATATATAAAGTCATCCTAGATAAATACCAAGATAAATACCAATACAGATATATGTCCAGAAGGTAAATACTGGATGGCTCTGTCTACGGGCCCCTGTAAATTAAATTGGAAATAGGGGAGGGAGTATAACAGAAAATAATAAGTGAAATTGTGGGGGGGGGGGTGAGGGTCCAGAAATAGTGGCGGGCTATTCGTTCCAAAACATGGAGGATCACGAGAGCGAAACAGCCATGGTATGATCCATAGGGAAGTAGAGCCTAGGTATTGCCGAGAAAGTTCTTATGGCCCCTTCGAGATCGGGTCGTCATAGGAGAAGGAAAGTTGTTCCAGAGCCGCCTAATCGGCTGATGAGAGGGTTGAAGTGACGAAGGATCGCCATCTGCAGAGAAAGCGATCTGAAGTCTGTGAGAAATCGTTCTTTATAGAAAAGAGTAAGGCAATCTTTTTCGAGTTGGATGAGCGAAGGGCTTTGAGGAGAGATCCAGTGCCTAAGAATGAGTCTCCTAGCGATGAGTAGGCAAAGCAAAATCCAATCTTTGGAGGAGGAATGTTTGGTGGATCCAGAGGAGGTCGATCCAGCAGTGGTCAGAGACCAGGGTAACAGTAGAGGGTCCCAATATCCGAATATTAGGAGTAAAGGGTCTTTAGGCAGTTTCAATAAAGTGGTCTTGAAAATGCAAGATATGACTTGATCCCAAAATGAGGAAATGAAGGAGCAGGATCAGAACCGGTGAGAGAGGAGGTTTAGGTACCTTGCATAAAGGACAGGAAGCACCATCCTTATTGGATTTGTGGGAGAGGAATGGGATGTAGGTCCGGTGGCCGATCTTGAGTTGGGTTTCTCTCCAAATTTCGTTGGGTGTTAGTTGAAGAGTTTTTTTCAGACCAGCCAGGATTTTATCCGTTATGTAGGGATCTGGGAAATCCGCAGCCCAGTTAGCAAGAGATGAGGAGGACAAAGACGGGGATGAGTCTCGCAAGAGAGGTTTGTAGATATCCGAAATCTTGTATTGTCCATTTTGTAATAAAAGTTCAGAGAAGCTGGTTTGAAATCTCTGGTGTACATCTTTGCAGGTGGTAGACAGGAAGCTGATGCATTGATTGAAGTGAAAAACGAGAGAGAGGCAGAGAAAATGATGAGGATATAGTGGAAAAAGGGAGAGGTTTTCCAGTGGCGCCTTCACACAATGAGGAAAAATTTGACAGTCCTTGATTCTGCCAGACCGAGAATGCTTTACATTGAAGACCAGGGAGGAAGCCAGGATTCCCTTGGATTGGTAGATGGGGAGAGACGAAGGGAGAGAGCTTGAGGGTTTTCCTGATTTCTCTCCAAGCTAGAGCTGTGTCCCGTAAAAGGAGATTGTGTTGATATGGGGGGGGGGGAGACAGTTTTCCATCTGCAGTGAAGGAGGGCTACCAATGAGTAGGGGCGAGCCATTTCGGATTCTAGGACGTAGTTAGCTTGGCGGGAAGATTGGGCTATCCAGTCTAGACTAGTCCTAAACAAACATGCTAAATTATACAATCTAATATGAGGTAGACTGATACCCCTGTCACGTCTGGGAAGGTGTAATTTTTTATCCAAGGTCTCTTGCCGCGCCAGATGAAGTGCAAAATTTTGGAGTTGAGAGATTTGACATCTTTGTGTTTTAAGAGCAAAGGTATGGTTTGCAAGGGATAAAGCAGTCTGGCGAAACAAATCATTTTGACAAGGTGGCACCTTCCCAGGAGTGTGAGGGGGAGATCCATCCAGTTTGACAGTTCCTGAAAAAGTTTAGTGAAAAGGGGGGGATAATTGAGGTGGTAAATAGGAGGAGGGTAGCTTCCCAATCTTTATTACTAGATAAGTAATGTGGGAGGAGGCGACTTTGAAGAGGGAGTGTTGGGCTCATGGGGGTGGGGAGTGTCTGCCGATGGGTAGAATTTCACTCTTGGAGTAATTAATACGGAGGCCGGAGCACAGTCAAAAGTCATCAAAGGTGCTTTTAATGGTCAGAATGTCGTCTCGGGGGTTGCCAGTAAATATGAGGACGTCGTTGGCGAATAACGAGGTGCAAAGTTCTGTGTCGCCTATTTTGATGCCTCGTAGGGGGGCTATCTGGGATAGATATCTAGAGAGGGGTTCTAAGGCTAAGTTAAACAGGAGGGGGAAAAGAGGGCATCCCTGTCTGGTCCCTTTATGAAGGCGGAAATCTTCTGAGAGAAGTCCTGCTGCAACAAGTCTAGCTGAGGGCGCTGTATATATAGAATTAACAAGGTGGCAAAAAGGGCCTGAGAATCCCATTTTAGAGAGTGTGAGAGATAGCCAGTCAAAACTAACATCGTCGAAAGCTTTTTCTGCATCTAGAGTAATGATGGCATAATCCCCCGTGGGGTCTTGTTTGGCTCGTTCGAGGGCCAAGAGTACCTTTCGAATGTTAAGAGTAGCTGCCCGCCCTTTCACAAAGCTGGATTGGGCCGTGTGTATGAGGTCCGGGAGAACGACAGCTAGCCTGGAGGCCACTATCTTGGATAGAGTTTTGACATCCAGGTTGAGTAGTGAACTGGGCCTGTATGAACCCAGTTCTAGATGGTCTTTGCTCTTTTTAGAAAGTAACTTGATGATAGCCTGGCTACCCGTCGGTAGATAGGGGCCACCCGCCCATATGTTGGAATAAACCGAGTGAAGTATGGGTGCCGTGATATTAGGGAGGGTTTTATAAAATTCACTTGTGAAGCCGTCCGGGCCGGGAACTTTCAAAGGGTGGAGATTATGAATGGTGTGTTCTATTTTGTCGAGTGAGATGGGGGCATTTAAGGTGTCCAGCTGAGTGGAAGAGATAGTTGGTAGATTCATTTTCGCAAGAAAGGCATGGGCTAGCTTATGGTCGATAGGGTCGGGAGCATAGAGGGCCATATAGTAGTCTAGCATGGTTTTATTTATGTGTAGTGGGGCAGAATGTATAGATCCTGTGCGATCCCGCAGCGAGGTGATGTGTGTCGGGCAGAACGTGCCCTTGCAGAGCCTGGAGAGGAGCTTGCCAGCCTTATTACCATATTTATGTAGAGTGGCATCAAGGTGTGTTTTTTTTTGTGAGTTCCAGAGTGTCAGCCCAGGTGTCAAAAGCGGTTTTAGCCGCCGACCACTCAGCCCCATCAGCCGATGAAGTCGAGGTGGCGAGGGTGCGTTGCGCAAGGTGAAGTCTATCGCTGGCCAGTTTGAATTTAGATAAAGCATTTCTTTTGAAGGAAGTGGCATATGATATAATCTGACCCCTCAAGTATGCTTTACCAGCATCCCAGAGAAGGTTCAGATCCCCTGCATGTGGAGCATTAGCGGAGGAAAACTCCGCCCATGATCGTTCCATGTATGCGCTGAAATCAGCATTATTGTGGAGGAAGGATGGGAAGCGCCAAATACTGGGATGGGGGGGTATAAATTGTCCAAAGTAAGGGTTATTGGGGCATGGTCTGATATGGCTATGTCTCCAACTTCAGAGTCTGAAACTAGAGGAATAAGGTTGTCGGACCCCAAAAAATAATCAATCCTGGTGAGGATCTTGTGAGGATTAGAGTAAAAGGTGAACTCTCTGTCTACTGGGTGTGTTAAACGCCAAATGTCAATGAGATGGAGGGAGTCCATAGTTGAGGCAAATAGTGAGTGCCAGGGTGGATTGTTTCGGTGGGGATCTATCGTCTGGAGGATGCATGAGGTCATTAAAGTCTCCCCCAACCAAGTGGGGCAAATGGGAGGTGGTGAGGAGCCAAGAAGAGAGTTGGGAATAATAAGTCCTTGTGGGGCTGTTAGGAGCGTAGACATTAGAGATGACTAGTTCTTTGTTGCCTATTTTAACCCTGGAAGAGATGAAACGTCCTTGGTCGTCTGTGTGCGTGGATAAAACAGTACATGGGAGGTTTTTGTGAATCAGGAGGACACCAGATTCCGTCCAACTGATTCCGCCCCTAAAACCGTACCAACCCAGAGTTTCTGCATATGACCAAAGTCAGATGCTGAAAGATGAGATTCCTGTAGTAGTGCTATGTCTGCCTTTAGCCTTTTGAGATGGCGAAGGATCTTCATTCTCTTGTTAGGAGAATGAAGACCCTTCACATTCCATGAGATTACCTCAAGACATCACGGAGAAGAAGGGGTATGAACGTAGGCTCAGTATCTGTAGGAGAATATGTAGGGGTTGGGAGGTATACCTTAGGCACAGGAGAAACGTGAACATCTATATGTGGAGCCCTGGAGTAGAGAGCGTAAAAAGGAATGTGGAATGGGGGTCGGAATGGGGGATGGGGGGCAGGGAAAAGAAGAGAGAACAAGGTATAACAAAAACAACTAACTAAAGCAAACATCAGAGTGAACTTCACTTTTTTTTCGCATGAGTCCGCTGTGCAAGGCAGCTCCCCATGCAGAACCCTGCATGGGAAGAGAAGAGCAGTAAATGTGCCTGAGCGCCCCAGAGACATCAATGATGTGCAAGGAGCCCCCGGATTGTAGCCACGGTAAGGAGCCAGGAACGTCACACAGCGCACAGTCACGGTGGATATCTAAACCTAGACAAGATTGCGTGCAGAGCGGCATGAATAGGATGTTATCCTAGCAAAAAAACAAAAACAAACAATGAGCTCAGGTATAGCAAACAATATAATAAATGGCATGTGAAAGAACGATAAATGAGTCCAAAACAAATGAGAAAAAAAAAAAAAACCCTGGGTGACGATTCAGGGGTCAGTGCCCGGAGGTGGACTCTAGGTGACCGCAGAAGGGGCCACTTAAATGAGGAAAAACAACACAATCAACAGGTGTGACAGAGAGAAACCATACAACCTGGAACGTTGTGAGCGAAAATCCATGGCTGTGCGGAGAACTTCACCGCAGGGAGTTATGGTTGCGTCAATCCGGATCAGAAGGCCTAAAACGTTTCGGAGAGTCCTTGCGAGGGCTTCTCTGTTCCAGGGATCGGAGGCTAGAAGTCGACTTGGAAGGCATGTGAGGAAGTGCATCACCCCGTAGGGAACGGAGAAAGGATTCTGCCTCCAAGGGGTCCTGGAAGGACAGTTGTTCCTCTTTAGGTGATTTGAGGCGTAGAGATGCAGGAAAAGCCAGGGTGAATTTTATTTGTTGCTTAAAGAGCTCAGAGCAGATCGGTTGAAAAGCTTTTCTCTTCTTGGAAACTTCAATTGAGTAGTCAGCAAAAATGAGGATTTTTACCCCGTCGATTTGGAGAGAAGTGGATTGACGGAATGTCTGTAGGATGAGAGATTTGTCAGCATAGTTGAGATACTTGGCAATGATGGGACGGGGTGTTTTGCGCTCGGTATTGAAGGCACCCATAAGGTGTGCGCGTTCCACCGTGAACAGGCCTGAAAGACCCATGGCTTCCGGAATGCGTTTTGAGCAGAATTCCGCCAGAGCTGCAGAGGGAAGCGATTCGGGGACCCCTACAAAACGCAAGTTGATCCTCCTGGATCTATTTTCCAAATCTTCAAATTCCAAAAAACAAGATTAGTCTTGTCCTGCGTCTGTTCCGTGGCCTGTGCTTGGTAAAGTTTGTCTTCAACTTCAGAAAGGCAGTGCTCCACCTCATTTAATCTATTGGAACGTTCAGCGAGTTGGGCTTTGATTTGTTTCATGCCCGGTTTAACTGCCTTTTCCACCGAGGCAGAGATCATAGGGGAGAGAAGGGCTGCCACTGCATTAGCAATGCGGTGAGTGTGGTCCGCATCCCCTGGGGGTGAGGATAGTGCATATCCCCCTGGTGTGACAGATATGGTGGATGGTGGAGCTACATATTATGCTATCCAGGTAAGCAGAAGCAAGCCTCTCTATATATATTGAATTGGTCAGTTTTCAATATGCTGCCAATGCTTCTAAACTATATACATGTTGTATATTTGGATATAATCATATGATTGATCCACATGTGTTTGTTCATGTTTAGTTTGTTCAAGATACCCAGAGGCATTTTTCTACTACTACTGCCATCTTGACCATCTATAACCTCCGTTTTTACTTGGAAAACCTTTGAACCCATGTAAGTTATGGTAAACGATTTAACCATCCAGTGGACTTCTCCAATCTGTGAGGTTTTCCTATTTTCCTGGTTTGTTTCTGGTTTTGTTCTGCTCTGTTTCCAAAGGTGGTATTGCTGTTGGGGGATCATATGTTTCTGGATGCACTTGGTCAGACATATAGGTTCTCTTGTTTTGTTTTGTAATTTATTTACATTGTTCTTATGTTATGTATTTGTATTCATAGACATTCAAAAAACTCCTGAAGAAGCGATCTATGTCGCGCAACATGTCGGGTTTAGGAATGAATTTCTGACGACACATCACCAATCAATGCCACTAGCGTCTATTGGTATCCAATATACTGAAAGAATTGACCTTGCTGTCATCTTACTTAGTATAACCCTATTTCTTTATTGAATTTTGGTCATTGGGTGATGTGTTTAAGTGTGTCAATATTAGGTTGATGAATAGTTTTGTATACTATTCATTTTTATTTGTATGATTTGTTATTTTCTTTTGTCATTTTTTAATAAAACTTGAGTAATTTTATACTAATTTGTCGTGCCCATAAAGTCCATCTTTTCCTCTTAAATTATTACATTTACAATCTCGGGACGTGGAAATTTTCTATTACATCGTATCCCCAGTACCACTCTGGGTGGATATGATTTCCAATTTTCCATATTACTAGGGTGGAAGCACCCATTCAAAACTAACTCAGTGGTATTTATGGTATTAATTTTTTGTTACTGTGACTACTGAAAGAAATTGTTTTTCCCTAATTCTCCCTTTTCCTTTTTCCCTTGTTGCTTGTTCTCTTTCCATTTATACCTTTTCCCCCTTATCGGTATCGGATTATTCCGAACTTTTCGTCTCTAGGATCAATATGGACTTTATGGGGCAGGCATGGATAGGTTTCATGCAGGAAATCCAAACCAAAGTCAACACTGATACTGGGCCAGAGCTCAGTATCAACCAATATATGGCCAAGATGAAAAGACTCCTCAAAAAGAAAGCCAATCTACACTGGCACATTGACTTTTTACAGCAATATGCCCGTGAGAATATTAGCCCGATTGGATTACGGGTACAACTATTTCCTTCATTTCAGACTTACACTGAGGTTTTTAAAAAATCATGGGAGAAAGTCCTTACACAATGTAGTATTGACCTAATGAACTTACTAGTGATTCAATACCAATCAGAACTCACCAGTTTAGATCAGGATATTTTGTTGTTACAATCTACTGGGGATACATTTAAGGACCATACTCATTACAACAAACGGTGGCAAGAAGTCAAGGAATATATTACCAAAATCACTAGGGATATAATATCCAAGAAACAAAATAAAATGTCCAAGGATAGAATGGCTTTCTTGGAGGGCTTTGCATACAAATGGCAAAACCCCCTCCAGGGGAGAGGGCCAAAGAAAACTGTTAAAACTCGGAATGTTGGTAATGATTTTGGTTTTACGGAAGACGATACTGAATCTGATTCATCTATTTCCATGTCTGCTCCTGTATTACAGCCACCGATTAGACGAGGAGTACCGACACCTGTTACAAATGCCAAAGAGTCACGCAAGCGGGGTCATGGTGGTGGGTACTATACACCCTATTCTGAAAAAAAAATAAAAATAAAAAAATAAAAGTTCATTTGATGTGAGAAATAGAAATCAAGCACAAGAAGGGGGTGCTGTCGCTTCTAATGGTGGTGGGAATAGTTCACAATTAAGATATATGGGGGCTATTGCTCAGCAAGCCGCCCAATTATTAAATATACAACCCAAAAATCCGAGACCATCAACTACACCACTAATAGCATCAGGACAGGCACCCACTTTCTCTAATATGTCTTTCTCTGATCCATCTACTTCTACTCAATTGTCTATGTCTTCCAGTTCCAATTTCCAACCTCCTCTGAATTCTTTACTTCCACCCCAGACACCTGTGTTCACCAAACAAAGTACTCTAGATCCCCATTTGGCGCTTCCTTACACACCTCTACCAAATTTTCAGATGACGGGCCTCCACCACCACAAACGTAGCACTAGATGTTATCTACCTCACACCCTACTCATTTACAGATCAGCAATTGGAAGTCTTGAGACTGGGTCTAAGCTTTTGTCCATCAGCCAACTTAGAAAAATACGAATTGATTAAGGATGTCTATAGGTTTGTACGCAATCTGACATATAGGTACATCTACGATCAAGATAACATACGAATGAGACAGGAGCGGGAATTTGTTGAAAGCATTAAACACTACACTATGAAGGATTTCAGAGCCCTTTGTGATCTAATGCTCTTACTGGACGAAAATAATGAGACTGATGACCTGAGTGGTGCAGTTGCATCTCCCAGGGTCAACACAACATGCTCGTCCTCAACTACTCCCCTACAAGTTCCTGTTCTCCCTAGATTGAACAAATTTAAACCAAAGTCTACTAGATTCCCTGATCTCTCTACCAATCCATCTATATGGGCTTTTCTAATAGGCGTAGTGAGTGACATCAAGCAGATGCCAGTTTCAATGCAATTCAATAATTTAACTTTAGCCCAGAACAAAGCCATCTCTCAACTTAGTAAACATCCTGATTTGGTCATCAAGGCATCGGATAAAGGAGGGAACGTTGTCTTGATGACCAAAGCCAATTACGAAAGGATGTGTTACAACATCCTATCCAATACTAGTTGGTATCGCAAAATCCCTGCTTCAACTATCCCAACCTTCAAAAATGACTATTTATGTATCATCAATGATGGTTATCAGAAAGGTTTAATCAACCAGGATACGTATGATTATCTTAACAACAAATTCCCTCGAGAAGCTACTTTTTACTCATTACCCAAGGTTCACAAAAACTCCATCGAACCACCGGGGAGGCCAATTGTATCAGGTATCGGGTCCTTGACTGAAAATGCCAGCAGGCTCATTGATGCCACCCTTATGCCTCATGTAATGAGCTTGTCTTCCTACATTAGGGATACCTTGGATTTGTTAAAGAAGATCGAAGGAATGGTAATCCCTCCTGATGCCCTGCTCGTGACTTTGGATGTAGAGTCCTTATACTCTAGTATCCCTCACGAGCGGGGCATCGGGATGATACGTACCTTCCTATATGAAGAACCCCACACTCAATGGAAGTATAACGAGTTTATACTTACATTGCTTCAATTCGTTCTTACTCACAACTGGTTTGGGTTTGACGGTTCCCACTTCCTCCAGGTGCAGGGGGTGGCCATGGGCACTTGTTGCGCACCGGCCTATGCCAACCTGTACCTGGGGGGGTGGGAGCGTTACATCTTCTCGGATGAGGGTATGGGGGTATATACCGAGCAGGTGGTCTGTTGGATGCGATACATTGATGACATCATTATGGTGTGGGCGGGTACATCTGAATCCCTCAGGACCTTTGTTGATGCATTGAATCACAATTCTTTCAATTTAAAATTCACTCTTAATTTTGACCGCTCCAAGATAACCTTTTTAGATCTAACAATCTTTAAAGATCATGATGGTTGTTTAGCAACAAGTCTCTATCGTAAGGAGACGGCAGGCAACACCATGTTGCATGCCACGAGTGCACACCCGGTGGCATTAATACGTAGCATACCATATGCACAATATATACGACTTCGTCGTAACTGCACCCACACGGAGGACTTCCAGAGGGAAGCACAATTGTTGCGCACTCGACTGTTAGCCA